>JAUMJK010001007.1:0-600000 GCA_033558105.1 Coccyzus lansbergi
TGTTTAATTAACTTCAAGAGTATTCCATATTTTTACACACAAAGCAAGTTGCTTGCAACCACTCATAGAAAACTCTGTCACCACTTAACCCCAGCTTCTAGTACTCAACTGCAAGTTGAGTTCACAGAACTTCCTTAATATGCATGTCTGTAAAAAACCATAGATTTAAGGTGATATAAGTGAAAGAGGCAAAGGATGACAAATTGAGCATCCAAATTTATGAGCTGCATAAATCACGGCACTGGTGCACTGATTGTAGTCTGGGCTAAGTCCAGCAAGATCAAAGTAAATGTGAGAGATTGAAAAGTTTTTCCCTTCCTTTAGCTGCTTTATCCCTTTCCATAAAGTTGCTTAATCACTCATTTTGTATAAAAATAACCACAAATTATTCTGTCTTCAGAGTATCTACTCCCATCTAAAAATGCCTAGGCAGAGTTGATTTATAAGCCATGTAAATTTATATGCATTTTGATATTGGACTTATAAATTACTTCATTTTCATACAATCATAGAATGGTTTGAGTTGGAAGGGACCTTAAAGGTCATCCAGTTCCAACCCCCTGCCATGGCAGGGACACTTCCCACTGGATCAGGCTGCTGAAGGCCATCCAACCTGGCCTTGATCATCTCAGGGATGGGCACGCACAGCTTCCCTGGGCAACCTGTTCCAGTGCCTCACCAACTGACGCATCACTTAAGATTCCTTAGTCTAAATCTGCCCCTCTCAGTTATACACATTCCCCTTGTCCTATCCTACAAGCTTTGTAAACAGTCCCTCCCCAGCTTTTCTTGTAAGCTCCCTTCAGCTACTGAGCAAGGTCACATTAGACTCTTCTTCTCTCGTTCTTTCTCTTCTCTTCTCTCTTCTCTTCTCTTCTCTTCTCTTCTCTTCTCTTCTCTCTTCTCTTCTCTCTTCTCTTCTCTTCTCTTCTCTTCTCTTCCTCTTCTCTTCTCTTCTCTTCTCTTCTTCTCTCTCTTCTCTCTTCTCTTCTCTTCTCTTCTCTTCTCTTCTCTTTCTCTCTTTCTTCTTCTCTTCTCTTCTCTTCTCTTCTCTTATCTTCTCTTCTCTTCTCTTCTCTTCTCTTTCTCTTCTTCTTCTCTTCTTCTATGTAGACATCCCTCCTTCTTTCCTTTGCAGAGATAAGGTATTGGTGCACCATGAAACAGAGAAAATATACTGGATAAAAAGTGTTATAATTGCACCCAAATTATATAGTTACATAGTTGTTAAGTTCATTGAAGTTCTCTAATTATAGTATGTGCAGGAGAACGGACAATTTGTAGCTGTTTCATAGATCAGTGATGTCTCAGTATATCGCTGGATGTATTAGTCAATCTGTTATGCAACGAGTACATGGCATGTTTTGAAGATCTTATAAAGTGTGATGAGATGATAAAGACAATGAGAACATCTTGAAAAGAAGTTGCAAAAGGTGTGACTACTATAGAAGTAACTTCAGAAAAGATAGAAGTAAGATGAAAGTATGCCAGAAAAATCAACAGCAGCAGAAAGCAAACTATGTATTCTGTTCTCTTCAGCTCATGCACAAGCGAGTCACCACATAAATTAGTAGTGGAAACACAGAATAGATCCAACAGCTTTTCCTCCTCAAGATAAAAATAGACTGTAGAACTCATTAAGGTGAAAAATTTAGCTGCTCTTAGAAGTCTCATCATTCATACATATAACAAGAATATCCAGGTTTGTCACTGTTAACTATAACAAAAGGTATTCTTTAGCTTTCCTTTTAGAAATTAGGTGAGATTTCTGAATGGAATATTAAACTACTGAGTATCCTGTTGTTCATAGTTTAACGCACTATGAATCTGTTGCACCTTAAAACCAGATAAATTTTTTTTCTCTGTAAATTCAACTTACTGGAAGCAAACATATTGTACTCAGATAAACTATACATCTATCACAAAATAGAAGCAATGATGGGCAGTTAGAGTTGATTTGAACATTTTCAAAGTTACATTATCAGTTGCAGATAAATCATAATAAAAAAAAGAAAAGAGTTTAAGAAACATATGTTCCTTCTTGAATGTAACATTGTAACCTCTGCGGATAATTAAGAAAACAGATTTCTCATTCTTTGAAGAATCATAGAATCGCCAGGTTGGAAGAGACCCATAGGGTCATCAAGTCCAACCATTCCTATCAAAATCTAAACCATGCCCCTCAGTACCTCACCCACCTGCACCTTGAACACCTCCAGAGAAGGCGAGTCAACTACTTCCCTGGGCAGCCTGTTCCAGTGCCTAATGACCCTTTCCATGAAGAATTTTTTCCTTATGAAGCATCAGTGCAAAAGCTGCTTAAGTGTGCATCTCAGGACATAGAAATTCCCTGCCCATGACAGGGGGGTTGGAACTAAGTGATTTTTAAGGTCCCTTCCAACCCTAACTATTCTATGATTCTGTGATTGTATGAAATTCCAACTCTAACATGCAGATGAACCCCTTTAAAATTGTGCAGTGTGTGCAGGCAAGATAACCTTACAGACATCTACTAATACAGACATTCTGAAAGTCTATACTTGGGTCTTACTCAGCTCTCCTTCTACAGAGAATATGAGAGGTTATCATTAGTAAACTGGAAACTGTTCTAAATTACTCTTCAGTAACTCAAGACATTATACAGCAACAGGCTTCTTATTCTCAGACCCATTAAGAGAGCTTAGTATTGTAGGTTGATAGCACACTGGATAGCAAGCAATGCTCCAGAGAAGAGAATGGACATTACCTCCTCTACATCAATCTGTCTCCTAGGAAACTAGTGTTTAATTCATTATCCAAAAACTATTCCCTCACTTTACTGGAGACAATTTAGTCAGATCATATTTTTTCACTCTGTGAGGAAGAGTAGAGTTAAGAGGGAATACCTAGCAGCCAAATACCTGCTTTACCTAGCAGCCAAATGCCACCTTTTGCTATTAATATCATTGTAAGCAGCATTATAGTGTAGTGTCTATAATACCTTGAATTGTGTTGTGCTGTGTTGCCATAATACTCTACTGTATTATCTTGTGACGTTCAGTACTTTTTCTTTCAGCTTGAATGACAAGATGTGCATTTCCCACGCAAATGTTATGTTAATAATTTATTTTCTTCAAATAATGCCATTCCCCATGCCCTAAGAAACACAGCTTCTTTTCTGTCCTTTAAGCTGTAGGATTTGAAGATGTTATATATAATAAATTATTAATCTAAGACTCTCTATGTGACCAGGTTTTCAATACATATTTTTTATTTGCTCTGTGAATATTATTTGGCTGAGCATTCATTCATAGGTAGTTTGTTGTTTGGTTTGTTGGTTTTAAAAAAGAAATGATGAAATTATTCCTATTAAAGTCAGAATGCTGAACTTTAATGCTGAGGAATTTTCACTTTGTACCAAAATTTGTATTATTTTTGGAAACTTACAATTATCTCTTTGAAGATGAAAAGTTCTACTGTTTAGAGTGGAAGTTAACTTCGGATGAGCAAAACATTTGCCATCTGCTTGTCTATGTGCTTGTGCCCAGAGTGCCTATCTGAGTGGTTAGCTAATAAGTGAAGTAATGAATACATCTGTAATTTCAATTAAACAGGGCCAGGGCCTGCTTTCTGGTCCTGAGCTAATGAGTCACAGGCTAGCTACATCAACACTGCTTTGCATTTGGCTTTGGGTCTCCTTGGCTACATTTCTACTCGTACTGGCTGTATCTGTACAGTAAATTAAACAAAATCCAAGCAATACCGTATGGTTTGGAGGTTGGAATAGGGCAGGAGTCATTTCGAACACAGTTTTTAGGAAATCACCTTTGTTTAAGTAAACACTTCATCCGCAGTGACACGAGCCATGCCTTGTCAATGGGTGTCATCAGAGGAAACTTCCTGGCTTGTTTGTTTGCCCCTGGATTCTCCTTCTTGTCCTTCAAAAGGACAGACGTGATATTTTCATTTTTTGTTGGCAGAAATGTTCCCTGATTGTCATGGCTTTTTAGAGATTACAGCAAAAGGCCTCTCAATTAAATTAGCCAATTCCTTCTGAATCATTGGATTCTTCCCATCCCACAGAGCTTAATGGTTCCTTGACTGTACCTTCTGCTGTAAGTAGTGTTCACTCTCTTACTCTTTGCTACTAGACCTAAGAGGCCTGAGAGACAGCCTTAGCCATAAAGACTAAGAAAAATGTTATTGAATACTCTTGCCTTTTCAGTGTCCTTTGTCACTAGATGAGCACATTGTGCAGTAAGCTAATGTTTTCCTTAGATTTCCATCTGCTGCTACTGCACATTAAGAAACTCCCATTTTTGGCATTGGACCTCATTAGTTTCAGCTCCAGTTAACCTCTCGCTTTCTTAACTCTATCCGTAAATGATTTGACAGTAGTTATATATACTCCCTAGTAACCCTTCCCCATTTCCACTTTCTCTGTATTTCCATCTCATTTGGTTCAATATGACAGAAAATCTGTTTTCAAGACTGGACAAGAATGATCATAGTAACCTGATGTGAAAGGTTTAACTAGTACAAACACTGCTAGTAAAAATGTGTTCATAATATTTTGAAGAGCTTTTAAGCTGGGTCAGGAATCATCAGTTCTTCACAGTTAGCCTAAAACTTAAATAACTCATTCTATTTTTTCTTTGAATTGACAAAATTGCATACATGTCCTTATTTTTCTTCTGGGTTGCAGGTGGCAGTGCTAGGTGACCCAGTAGCACTCGGATCTAGAGTTGATGATGGTTGACCTGTGCTATATCTTGCTGGTGGACTTGAAAAGTAATCAGGGAGCTTTCGATTACCTCTCCCGTGGATTCAAGCCTCAGGTTCTCAGCTAATACCACAGTGTTAAATATTTATTTCCTGTTGGAACACACTTTGTTAACTTAGTTAGGATGGATTTTCCTCGAAAGAAGAGAAGTAGAAGTGCCTTTGATGTTTTATGAGACAAGTGCTATATATATTATGTTTGGACTGAGTTTTTAGTTAAATGAAATCAGGCAGTGTAACTAATAAATGATAGCAGTTATAAATCAATAAAGCCTGTGAAAGGTAGAACAAACTGTATTTTTTTTTTCTTATTACAAAATGTGGGATTTGAAAGAAAACCACTGTAACCTAGAATACATGAAAGAACAGAGGTAAAAATACTGGTCGTCTTTGAAGAGCTTATTGTGGGAACACACAGAAAAGAAAAAAAGTGAGAGGGCAAACAGGAGAATGGAGATACACAGATCTTCCTAATGACCCAAAGAAATCATCCATGCTGCAAGAAATCAAATTCGTGTGTCCTGATTCCAAACCTTGTATCTTACATACTAGACATTTATTTCTCAGAAAAATGAGACTATTACCATTGTGACAATGTGGCCAGTTAAAAAAAAAAAGGTATTTACAAGCTCAAGTGTTTTAATATATTCTTTACATCTGAAATCATATTTTTCCCTTGAAGCACTGGATCACAACAGAGCTATGACTATATGTCCCCTGTTATTTCAGCTGTTAATCAAAGCCTCTATTCCCTGTACTGGATACCTATTGAGAGTTACACATCTGGGAGGCTGCTGGAAAGGCTTGAACAGACACTGCACTTAATCAGCACCTATTAAAGCTTCTCTCAAGCTCAGTTTGGCTCCCTGGAACATGGGGGAGTCACTTAGCTATCTATTTAGGTCAGGTGCTTGCAGAGATCATGTGTAAATGTAGCACATCAGGAGTGCTGGTACAGAAACCCACTGTTCTTCAAGGCAGGCAGCCAACTGCCATTGCCAACAGCTCACGGCCCCTCATGGGAGCTTCCATCTGAGTAAATAAGTGTTATTTATCATGAAAGTGAGGTGATGTCTATACTAATAAATTAGTATTCCAGACACAATTCTCTAGCAGTTGCATCAATGCTACTTAACTTGCTTAGTCTTCAAATCAGGGCACCCCTATCCAAGCTGTATTTCGATTCACTACTATAAACCTAGGCATACTCTGAATGTGTACATCTTCTGTCAATTAGTGGTTCCTGTAAGTTTGATGTCTTTCTTAATGAAACTCCAATCAGAAGGGTATGTAGTACAGCTTCACATGAATATATACTTGGCTACTGGAACATGATTAGACAGATTGACTACTGTAACTTAAAGATTTCTGTTACAGAGTAGATTAGTGGTGTTCTTAGAGCAAGAGGTAGCTTAGGGCCATTCGTAATTGTTCCTCTTGCTCACAGCTTCAAGGCTTATTCAAAGCCAGAAACTAGAATTGCAGAAATGTGTCAGTGGGTCTAGATAAGTACAGCGAATTGCCTTTTCTCCCAGTAGTGACCATAAAATACTTCAAAAAAAAAATCAGAAAATCTTCTAAATGTCTTCAGTTAAAGCCATTTGGTTTTGGATCCTATCCTAGTACTCCCGAATTTTTTCTTAGGTGACATGAGAGATGAAATTTCTAGGGAGCCACTTGAAAAGAACTATAAGGAAGGATTATTATACTCTGTGCTATAATCTACATAATCTTTGTATTTAAATTGCTCTCAGGAAATGAAGGACTGTTATCAAATTAATTGAAGAATTCTAGTTTACCTCTTTCAAAGCTGTGAACTAAATAAAACCATCATGGGTGCTCTCACTTTGGCACAGCTGGAGATGGTGCTGATTTCAGTCATATACTTCTGGGCTGTAAAACTTCAGGTAACAACATTGCTAGGGAATATCTTTAGTGGAGAAAAAAAAAAGAAAAAAGAAAGCATCAGCAAAGAAATCATAGCAGTTATTTAAACTGTTAAAAAAATACTTCTGCCCTCCTCCCACCCTAATTTTTCATTACCAGAAAGACACCAGAGTTCTGTTAAGTCACATTTTCAGCATAAAAAGGATGGCTCCAGGCGCTAGGAGGGTATACATACTACATTAAGCACATTGAGATTTACTCCCCCTCACTTCACTTTCCCTCAAGCAAAAGCCAACAGAGCCTGAAAAATGAGCAGCCTTGCCGGGGTGCAAGCGACAGACTTGCATTATGTGGAATGAATAAGAAAAGAGGTCCTCTATTTATCTTTTTATTTTATGAATAATTATTTATAGAACAGACAACAGAGGTTAAAATAAAAAAAAAAAAAAAACAGGAAAGGAACCCAAAGTGATCATATTTTAGGTTGACAGCAAAAATTCACAACCCACAGTGTTTCTGTGTTAGGCAATAACATCTCTCTCCTTATTACAGATACTGAGACAGAGTACAGACAAAGACTTAAGATAAGTACCATCAGCTCGTGGGAGGCTTACAAAGTGTTTCTGTTTGAGAAGAATTTGAAAGGTTTCCAGCATGCTGATGGCAGACACATTTCAGACACAACACTACTCTGTTTAATCTGAAAATAGAAGCTATTCTATACATTAGAGTACAGGCTCAAACCAGGAAACTGTTGGTGAAAGATCTCACCTAAAATCTTCATGACAAAAACCATTCAAACTGTCATCAGTGCCAATGCATGATGAGTCCAATACAAAGTTGCGAAAATTGTTCTTGACCTGGTTTTCAACCATACTAAATAAATTCTTTTCCAAACAATTCCTGGGAATAGTTCAGGAGGTAGCATGGACACGGGAATATTCCCAACAGTCTATGAACAATGAAACCTGTCTTAGAGACAGTTTTGTAATATGTATGTAGTCAAATGGTGCCAGTTCTCCTCAAGACTGGAAAATGAACCTCAATATTATTACTTTATTAGCATAGATGTACCTTGACAACATTTAAAGCATATAATTTAAGTATTCTGTCTAGAAACTGGCCTTATCTTCCATTTACACTGACATATAGAATAATTTGCTTTCAGGTGCCCTGTGAATATTGACATAGCATCTGAAAATAATAGTCAAGGTTGCTGACAGTTAAGATGCTGGTGTTGGGATAAAACTAAAAGATCTCCTGATCTCAGGGGATCTAACTTTGTTGTTAAGCTAGTAGCATTTAAGTATGATAAAAAACAAGCCTTACAATTCTCTCACCAGTAGCAGAACTGTATTTTGCTAAGAAGAATCAAACAGTAACACGTCTGTTAGTATAGACTGACAATCACATAAATTTACAGAACTGATTTCCTAGACAGCCTAGTGAGAGTTCTGTGATTTCCATTATTCATTACGTTTTCGAGCTGTTAGTCAGCAGACAGGAACTCCCATGACTCCATTTTTAGAAGAAATGAACGATAAAAATGAGATTGTTCTTCATCCTACACACAAAGCCTGTTTTCTCTGAGCTCAAGAGGAACAGGACCTTGCTTTGAGTTTCCTCTGGTCAGATTTTCAGGCATTGTTGCACACACACGAAGGTTCCTTCTTAGAACCAGGTATATTACCACTTTTCAGAGAATCATAGAATCACCAGGTTGGAAGAGACACACCAAATCATTGAGTCCAACCATGTAAATAATCTCTGCACTGGTTCTGATATTTGGATAAATTCTTTAGGAGGTTTCTTCTGAATTTTTATAGCTGTCAATCTGTGAAAGAGTCTTACTTGTAGCATGTATGTGTTAGAAGGCTAAACTAGAAATTGGTTTTTTTTTAAAACTGACTTTGTTATTGTCTGTTGATCAAAGGTCCATTCACAGCAATATGTAACACCTTCTAGGTCAAGAAATACCTATATGCCTCTCATCATTTCCTGTGGTTAGTCATGGTAAAAGCTATGGTAATTTTGATGATAGGTAAATTCCAACAGTTTTTCACTCTTTGGTAGATTTTTCTGAGGAGTGATGTATTTCTTCTGGATCAGCAATTAGCGTTTTTAACGGATCTAATGATGACATGATGACCCAGCCCTAAATAGCTTGAATTATACCCTCAGTAACTTAACAAGAGTTGAACTCACATGTGACATCAGCTGAAAAAATATCTGCTAAACTGGACTTCTCTCTGGGAGCCTAAGACACAAGGAGTATGTCTAATTGTGTCATTCACATGGTGGCCACATCAGCTACAAATCAGCTGTCAGAAGGCAAATCTTGGAAAATCTGTCTGACCCCAAAGGCTGTGTAGGCATCTAACAGAGGGAGAGTAAGAACAATACCTGGAGCATGCATGAGAATTAGGAAGAGTTCGCTATTATGAGATACTCCTACTTGTTTCTGTCTTAAAATTTAATAATACTAGCATTCTCAGTAATCAGAAAGTGAATGCAATACAAAAGCTGGCTCATTTCTTATGTGGTTCTAGCTTTGTAAGGATTAGCAAGAGATCTTCTGGGCAAATCAGTCCGTAAATCCTTTGGCTCCACACCGAATGCAGGATACCTGCAGAATAGCATTGGATATGTGGCTGAATTACTTAACTTACATGCCTCTAAAGACAGAACATGTATTTAACAGATGATCTCCTTTTGGCATATACTTTATTATAAATGGCGTATTGGTTAAATTTATCTAAAATAATTTAAGCACTGAGCTGAGGATTGTCAAACTCCCGGTATTGCAAAGATGAGAGAGAACAAGGCAGAAATGTCTCCAGAGAGCAAAAATCTTAAACAGGTTTGTCTAAAAACCTTTCCTGATCACAGAAGCAACTGTGTTTTGAACTAAAGTGATTGTTTTAATTGCTTAAAGACAGTCAGAAAGAAGGTTAGTCCCTAGCATGAGACTTCATTGGGTACCTAGTAAACATAAAGGGTTGTTTTGTGCCTGGCATGTTGAACTTTGTGAACTTTAATCTCTAGATCCCAGCCTGGACTAAGCACACATAACTCAAATACCTATTAGAAATAAAGGTGGAAATTTCTAATGTGACCAAGCCAGTTCTTTGTTAAGGGAAGCTTATTCATTTATTAGATTTCCTATTAAAGCACAAACGAGAATTTACCTCTGAATCTACATTAGAAATTTCTGGGTTTCCATCCTATTCATGAGAGCTATATTCCCTTTAGTTTCATCCACAGGTACCAATATAGGATTTTCCTTTTTCTTCTGTTAACTCTTTACACTTATGTTTAAGTATTGTTTTACTTCTGTGTTTTCAAATTCAGATTCTAATCTACTACAGGAAAATATCTTTTTCTTCTAACTTTTTTCATTCTACAGCTATTCATGTTTTGAAATTGGCCAGTTGCAGCTGACAATATTGCATTAGACATACTTGTTTATTGCAGTTTATCCTGCAATCCAGCATATTTTAAATGTTAAGTCATGTCTACTCCTTCAGAAAATTTCTATTAACATACAACACAAAATACTATACAAAATAAATGTATGTCTTATATTTGATAGGAATGGTTGGACTCAATGATCTGATGGGTCTTTTCCAACCCAGTGATTCTATGACTCTATAAATTGACTGTAATTATTTTACATGCATTTATACTTTAAAATGTAAACCAATATATACTGCATACTCCTAGCTGGTTCCTTGACTTTGTGTTGCTAACGCATGGAGGTTAAAAATTGTTTTCATAGAATATAAAATACTACGTGTTCTTACTTCCTGATTTGTTTCATGCTATTTTTATTATTGAGATAAGAATTTGCAATCTGTTCTTCTCCATATTTTGTCTAGGTTTTATTTAGCAAATATTTCTGACAACAAATTTAATTGGAAGAGAAGAAAAGTCGACCTGAGTACAGAATTACTCAGAAGAAATACATATGAGAACATAATTTGGTATCCACATGTCTGAGAGATTTTCATAATACTTTTAGCTGCCTATAGTCTATTTGTAATATTCGTAAACCATTAAATCCTTTTTACCATAAACAGGTGGAGAAAATGGTCAATAATTTGAATGATTTACACAAATGTAAACATATCAATGGTTGATAACGCATGTGAAAGGATCTGTCATCTACCAGTTCCTTGAAGGTAAAGCACTACCTACAAGGAAAAATGCTTTCTTAAAAATATGAAGTGCAAGGAAGAAAAAATAAAACCAGTACAAAATGGACAGTTGGGAAAATATTAGAAACATGTACAATATGCTGGCAGACCTTCGATTATTTTTACACTTTAGGTTCCTGCTTGGCTTATCAACAGAGTCAACGCTTTCATAGAATCATAGAATAGTTTGGATTGGAAGGGTCCTCGAAGGTCATCTAGTTCCAACCGCCCTGCCAGGGGCAGGGACATCCCACTAGATCGGGTTACCCAAGGCTCATCCCACCTACAAGTGAACACCTCCAGGGATGGGGCAGCCACAATTTCCCTGAGCAACCTATGCCAGTGTCTCATCACCCTCATGGTGAAGAAATTCCTCCTTATGTCTAGTTTAAATCTGCCCCTCTCCATTTTATAGTCATTGCTCCTCGTCCTGTCACTACAAGCCTTTGTAAACAGTCCCTTCTCAGCTTTCTTGTCGTCTCCTTTCAGGCACTGGAAGATCACAATAAGGTCTCCTCAGAGACTTCTCTTCTCCAGGCTGAACAAGCCCAGCTGTTTCAGCTTGTCCTCATAGGGAAGGTGCTCCAGCCCTCTGATCAGTTTTGTAGCCCTCCTCTGGACCTGTTCCAATAGCTCCATATCCTTCTTACATTGAGGATTCCTGAACTGGACATGATACTCCAGATGAGATCTCACAAGAGAGGAATAGAAAGGCAAAATCACTTCCCTCACTCTGCTGAACATGCTTCTTTTGATGCAGCCCAGGGTACGGTTGGTCTTCTGGTCTGTGAACACACATTGTCGACTCATGTCGAGCTTCTCATCAACCAGCACCCCAAATCCTTCTCTGCAGAGTGGCTCTCAATCGTGTCATCCCCACTTTACAGAAGTCCAGATCTATCACATCCGTCATTTTACCCACATCTGCTGCTGTGGTTACCCCATCATAGAAAGCCACTAAGTTCGTCATACAGGACTTGCCCCTGGCGAAGCCATGCTGGCTGCCATTAACCACCTCCATGTGCTGTAGCAGAGCTTCTAGGAGGATCTGTCCCATGATCTTCCCAGGCACAGAGGGGAGGCTGACAGGTCGGTCATTCTCAGGGCTGTCTTTTCTACCCTTTTAAAAAATGGGCAAAATTTACCCTTCTTCCAGTCAGCAGGGACTTCTCCTGATTGCCATGACTTTTCAAATATCATGGAGAGTAGCTTGGCAACCACATCTGCCAATTCCCTCAGGACTCCGGGATGCACCTTACAGTTATTGGTGAAGACTGAGGACAAAAATTTGTGAAGTACCTCGGCCTCCTCCTCATCTGTTGATACTTGATCATAATTTCCAACTACACAGATTTTCATATTGAGAAACTGCTGCTGTTCAGATGAAGTACTGGAGGAAAAATAACCTGTTCTGTGCCATCTGCAATATTTGTTTCAGAGTGTACTTCCCAAAAATGTTTCATTAGCAGAGTGAGTTAAAGGTGACACTGAGAGGCAACTAGCAGGGAATTATGCCCATAATATAAAAATCAAACAAACAACGAAAAAAAACCCAGAATCAAGAGCATATATATACTTCCCTGCTTTGATATTTTCAGAAGCACATCGTCAATTGCTAGCAGCAGATACCCTGGAAAAACATAAGAATGCAACAAGCATATAATGGTACTGCCCACAAATAAGCTCCCAGATTCCAGTGATTCTTGAGCTAGAGTATTTGTATTCAATTGCATGTTGTGTTTTGTTTCATGATGTTGTCATTTAAACCTATCTATATTTTCAACATGCACAGCCCGCTCTGACAATTACATAAAATATTGACTACATATTTTGTGGAATTGTACTGGTGTTTATTTGGTTAACTTAGGTTTGTCATGTTATGAACGAAACATGTCATGTTTGTCAGTTAATGAAAGAAAAATTGGTTTTAATTCACCCATTTCCACCTGGCCATTAAAATAATGTGAAAGAGAAAATACATACTTAGTGGCTCACTGAGTAATGACATCATGACATGACTGTGCTTGTGCGTCGTACTCATACTTATAAAAATAAATTAAATTGATTTCAGCTGTTATGGTATTTAGTAGACAAAGGGGAATACATCTCTCAACAGAAATGTTAAAGTCTAGTTCTTCCAGGCCCACAGGATGGATTACATTTAGTGGCATTTCTTACTCTGTAAAAGGTTCAAATGAGCCTGAATTACTGGGAAGAATGAGTAGACTAGCTAGAAGACCATCTTGATTTAAAGAGCATACATCCAAACCATACAAACTTAGTGTAAAATGAGGACAATCACTTGAACTGGAAGATCCTGATCTGCCTTTGTAAGGGAAATGGTAGAATGATATCCTTCCATATAGCTGGAAATAATTTGAAGCTAATCTAAGAAAAATCGTGTGAATCTCTTATTTACGTCCTGTTTGCATCTATTGCGTTCATATGTGTGTGAGGAGCTCCAGGGGGGAATAGGGAAGCTGCGTCTATGAAAGTTCCTGTCAGTATTTCCTGATAGAAGAAATACAGTGTGGCTGCCAGAGATATTACGATCTCTCCTGTTATGAATAGTTGTTGCTTAAGGATGACGTTGGACAAACATTGAGACTATGTGGAAGAGTACTATCTGGATATTTACCACTCCTTTCTTTAATACTTTTCTCATGTCTTCTTAAGGGAATAAATTAGTGGAGTCAACATGAAAACAAGAGTGAGAAATAGTGAAGAAATAGCCTTCGCATTAGACAGCAATAGAATGTTAGTAAATAATACTATTTCCTAAAGCAATTGAAAAATTGACATTTCTGGTATAGAGTTTAGTTTTAAAGAGACTCTTATTTTAGACAATAAAGTAACGGAAGAGCTGTGCAACTGTCACATGTAGGATATGAAAATGGAAATTTCACTAGCAAATTTATTTTATAGTACGTCTTTTTTTTTGTTAGACTAAACTACTCTGTAGCAGGCTTTTTCCTTCCATTAACAAGAAAGTACAAGCAGAGAGAAAGACCAGTCAGGGGTCCATTGAACTTTGGACTGTTCAATGCTGGCACATTATTAAACAGAAATCATTATGGTTTAGCACACCCTTAGACTTTTGTTACTGCTAGGGATCTGCTTTGAATTGTGGTGGGAAACACGTAATATGGTCAGCTGTCATTAGATAAAAAGAAGTTGATGTGCGAATCGCTTCAAAGTCTCTTTCATACACCCAGGAGTTGCCAAGCTGGGCTGAAATGAATGGTCTGAAGGATTATAGGATTTCCTGGGCAGTTCAAATGTTGAACAAAGAGACAGAAATGTATCGAATGTCTGAAAACATTGACATTACTCATTATTTTGCTTATTTCAATCCATTTGCTAATTCAGGGATCTTTGCTACATATCCTGACTAGCTCAGAGTGAACATTTGATGCTTGCTATTTTAAAAACCAAATTTTATATTTATCTCTGCAAAAGTCATTTTATATCCTTGCTGTGTTACTTTAATGTATTATGGAATATAGAATTTTATATCCAAAAATCGACCTAGAAATCTCATTGTTCAGAGCTTCCCAGCTTCATGTCACTAGACATGATCCCAGTCAGTTAGTTTCCTACATGTTCCAAGTCAGGCACTGTACATGTTCAGAAATATAGTGATATTGCAAGCTAGTTATTAATCTCATCTTTAATGTCTTCTGTGACCTAACTGAAGAGCATTCAGAAAAAAGCTTAATAACTCTAGGGACCTCACATAAACTTTAAAATATTAAAAAAACCCAAACAGACATAAGCCGAAAACTCAGAATGTTTTATAAGGTGGTTTATGACTTCAAACATATATCAGATAATGGGTTGTAAACCATTGTCCCAAGGTCACTAATCGTAGCCAACACACTTTTAAGCTTTGAAATACTGTTTAGTTGTACACATTTAAAAGATTCTTTTTCACTTTTATGTCCTTCCTGTGGTCATACTCCCTACTTTCCCTACTGAGTAGCTTTAGGTTTGTGAGCATTTTATGCTTATTGATTTATAACTTCATACTTCCTAATTAACCACACTGGCCTTACTTGCCCCCTTCCTTCTTGAATCCTTGTTGAGATCAATTTCAGTTAAAGACGGATTTGTGACTAGAATTCTGATCAGGGTTTTAGTTAGGCAAAGTTTAGACTGCATTCAGGATTCTGACTTAGGCTCTTCTTAAACTTTAATCATATCCACTTTTCCCTTAGATGTTTTTCTAAAACTTGACATTAGATAAATGGCCATTATATTGTGGTCGTTCAGCATAAATTCCAGATTGAGAGAGTACTAAAAATCATAACTATCAGAGTACTAATTTCACTTGCTACTTCGTTCAGGGTTGAGAGAATACAGAATTCAGTTCTCTTGTGCTTGTTCCTTAAATTCAATATTTCTAGTTCTGCAGTTTTATTCTCACTAACAGTCCAAAATTTTTAAAAAAATAGAGTATTGCTCAAAACCAAAACAAAATATGTCTTTTTGGGGGAAATCCTCATTCTTGGTGTAGGGTCAGTTCTACCTCTTTCCTGTCTCATTTGTATTTTATGTCTTTTAAATTAACTTTTTTTTTGTGTTACATTGCAGTTTGAAACGTGTAGCTCAGCTTTCTTCACTACTCTGTGTTTTCTCCTTAGTTCTTTTGTCCCTTACTTATTTCTAATATTCTGTGTGAAATGGCTTTTTATTTGGGGAGACGTGGAGCTTTAAAGTGTTTTCCTCTTGATGAGAGCTGCAAGAATCACAGAATTTTATATTCATCTTAAAATAAATTCCATGTGCCATGTTATAACTAAGCCTCTGAGCAATGTGACCCGAGCTGACTTCAGTGAGTCTTCTAACAACAAAAAAAAATGATAATTTGTTGCCTAATCATGTCATTTTATGGATCCAGTTTAGAGGAAAGTAAATTTCCAGCTTAAAAGGCATGAGTAACTGTATCTCCAACTTTTATGAAGATGTGAAGAGGCAAGGGGTAGGAACCTACTACTGATGGCAGGCAATGAAAGAACGGAACTTGCAGCACTTTGTCTATGATTCTATACCACTTTAAATAGCTTAATAGTATGATTTTTTTTTTTAAATTATACTTTTAGGAACATCTGTCATCATGGTGTTTGAATAGTTTTCATAGAATCATAGAATCACCAGGTTGGACTAGACCTCCAGGATCATTGAGTCCAACGTTTCCTATCAATCACTAAACCATGTCCCTCAGCACCTCATCCACCCATTCTTTAAACACCTCCAGGGAAGATGACTCAAAAACCTCCCTGGGTAGCCTCTGCCAGTGCCAAATGACCCTTTCTGGGGAAAATATTTTCCTGATATCCAGCCTGAACATCCTCTGGTGGAGCTTGAGGCCATTCCCTCTTGTCCTGTCCCCTGTCACTTGGGAGAAGAGCCCAGTTCCTTCCTCTACACAACCTCCTTTCAGGTAGTTGTAGAGAGCAATGAGGTCTCCCCTCAGCCTCCTCTTCTCCAAGCTAAACACCCCCAGCTCTCTTAGTCATTCTTCATAAGGTCTGTTCTCCAGCCCCTTCACTATCTTCGTTGCCCTCCAGAGCCTCAACATCCTTCTTGTGGTGAGAGGACTAGAACTGAAGGAGTGGCCTCACCAGTGCTGAGTCCAGAGGGAGAATAACCTCCCTGGACCTTCTGGTCACGCTGTTTCTGATACAAGTGAAGATGCCATTGGCCTTCTTGGCCACCTGGGCACACTGCTGACTCATGTTCAGTTGCTGTCAACCAACAGCCCCAGGTCTTTCTCCTCCAGGCAGCTTTCCAGCCACTCTTCCCTACTCTGTAGCACTGCATGGGGTGTTGTTGTACCCCAAGTGCCTTAATTACACTATTGTGGGCTACTACTCTGAGACTTTTTCTTTTAATACAGACATCACAGCTATTTTGAAGTTACCGTCAGGGGTTAACAGTGTAAAGAGTAGATGTTGCATGCAAATGAATAAGTGTTACAGATTTTCTGCCAAAGATAATTGTTGACTTTGTACAAGTTGTAGGACAGTTGTGGAAATTCCACCAGGATCATAGTGCTTTTCCTATTTTGTATCCACATTTAAAAACTGTAGTTGTTTTGCTAAATAATCAAAGCACACATCTGTCAATTAAAATATTGGATTTTTCAGATTGTTCAGATTACTGAGTAGATTAATATATTCAGAGACAGAAACTACAACCTCAGTTGAATACACATGGATTCCTGTAGATAAAAAATACAGCACAGTTTCATAGCTGAAAACAATACCACATTCCTATCTGTTCACAAAGGTAGTAATCACATAACTCTGAACAATTCTCTGATTTAATATAAAAATCAATGACAAATACACAGTAGTCTTCAAATGTATTTGATTTACTGCTGCAATATCTGTAAGGAAAAGGAAAACTCAAAATCAAAAAACTACAAATCTCAGGAAAGTTTTAAAAAGTATTCATACTACTCTATTCTACTCTAAATCAGAAAAGTTTATTAAACAGGCTTGAGGTGCTTTTAGCCAGTGAAACCTTGAAGGAATCAGTTTCTAAGGGATGAGGATCCACTTACTATTTGCAGGTAGAATTTGCAACATCAGTAAGAATGATCTGATAGTCAATAATGGCTTCAAGGAAGCAGCAGATCTCAGAAATATTCACTGCTAAATTATTTAATTCGCTTTCCAGCCCACGTCTGGCTCCTGTTTTAACAGGAAAAATACATTCGATTACACCTATCAAATCTTGGAAACTGTTAGATAAATCTGACTTTTAAGATAATAATTTTACTAAATTGTGTATCCAGAATAATTCCAAAGTTATATATGCATTAAGAAGATTACAATCTACACAACATTAGATTTAGTGTCCGTACTGGTGAAATGACATCACATTTTAGATTCTTGGCAATTAAACAAATTATTGTGCAGTATATGTAAATGACACACCATATACAGATTGGTTATATTTATACACACAAAGATATAGACATAGCAAGAGATAGATACAGCTAGGGGGAGATTTCCTGGGGATAGGAATTTATAGTTATAACAGAGAAGTTACACATGCTTAGAAAGAATCTACTTCCTAGGAAGGATATTCTTTAGGGGACAATTCTTATTTTATGAAGGTATATTAATTCTTATTTCATGAAGGTGTATTAATCTAATGTACTAGCAGATAGGAGAAGAAAGGAAGAATTTCATTTGTGAGTTATACAGGTCAGGTTTATGTGACAAAAAGGCAACAAGATGTAACTTCTAAATTTTGACTCAAAACGTACACATAAATGGAAATTGATGCGGAAAAATTTTGTGCAGATATTTAACCAATATTAATAGAAATCTAATCTAAATTCTGAATATTTAGGAACAGGTTTTACTGAAATCATCCTGCATTAGCAGAATAGGATTGGGAAAATTAAAGGAATGGGTGCCCTGATCATTGCTTTTCATTTAATATAAAAATAAATACAAGAGGAAAACAATACTTCTGAAAGCATATGTGAAGATAGCAATGAGCCAGCAGATAGATGAATCATCACAGAGACTCTGATAAAAATACACTGACCTCACCCTGACATTCAGTCAAAACCTGAGTCTTCTGTTGTTTGAATGAACTTTTCTTCAAAAGTGCTAATTCAAAGAAAACCAAAGTAATAGGTTGAATTTTATGCGGAGTTGTTAAAATCTCCAGTCAATTGATTTGTCCTACCTCTTAGCATATTAAATCAAAGGTTAAAATTTGTGAACTTTTTTTTATATGCACACATCATATTTAGAAATTCTTTAGAATTGCAGTTAAAAAGGTCCTCCAGTGCAACTGATTACCAACAAAAACCCATAAAAAACCAGAAAAAAGTGTCTATTTTGAAAATAGAGAAATACATCCTATGGAGTTATGAACTGAGGTCTTGGATCTATTTTTATCCAAGATTTCCTTGTCAACTAAAGCTCTTATCAGTTAAACTCATCACATGAAAACTAAAATTCAACACAGTGTCTCTTGTAGTCTCACACAAGTGCTCAAGGCAGCTGATAAAAAAGTCCTACACTCAAATTGAGAAGATACCTAAATATACTTAAAAAGAAACTAGTGTAAATGAAAGGGGCTTAAAACGTACCCCTTTTGGAATTTTGACAATCCACCCAGAAATTGCTTTGGATCTGTCTACATTAGCAAGTAGGGAAGTTCACCAAGACCCAAACTCATTAGGAAAAGAAGTTGATGCTAAGAAACTGACATTCATAAAATAAATGTTTCAGAAGATTTTTCTTAGGAGTAAGATAGCTTTATCCCTGTGACTGAATGTTCTTTAGTGCCTGAAGCATGATATAGCAGGGAGGTACGATTGATTTTATTAGGATCCCCTAACAGCCACAGATGTAGTCAAGTATAACTTCTGTAGCGCAGCCAGCAGTTCACCTGTGGTTTAAATCCAAGAAGTATCATCAGAGGCATGAACTGTTCCATTGCTCTGGGACTGACTGTGAGCAAATAATGCAGAATCATAAGTATGTTGAATATGAACATATAATCACAACATGTCATCTGCTTCAAGAGGTGTCAAATAGAGAATGTTTTTTTAATTAGGCAATGAAGGGCAACTTTTATGTTGTATGACTGTAGTTTAGGAAAATGTGTCAGATGATTAGACACATTAATTTCCTACGTAGTGAAGAGGGAAGTTCCCTCTGAGTCTAAATCAAGATACGTGTAAATGGGGAAGCTGGAGGTTATTTTCAAGTCTTTGTTGATCAGAGTTGAAGCATGTGTCAACATGCTCTAATCCTGTGTCCCTTAGGCCATGGTGTGGAAGTATCTGCTGATTAAAGCTCTACCTAGGGCAACTGGATGATGCAGATACCAAGATCAGTCTACACAGGCCCTTCTAGCACCAAGATTAAGTCCCTGGTATTGTTTAGTTCTGGTGTTTAATACTACTTGCTATAGACAGTCTCATTACCTTTTAATTTTTCACGGAAAGGGTCATTGGGCATTGGAACAGGCTGCCCAGGGAGGTGGTTGATTCACCTTCCCTGGAGGTGTTTAAGGCACAGGTAGATGAGGTCCTGAGGGACATGGTTTAGTGTTTGATAGGAATGGTTGGACATGATGATCCGATGGGTCTCTTTCAACCTGGTGATTCTATGAATTTCCTTTCTTGTCTTGCAGTTTTCTTCTTTCTCACCTTGTTCAGGTGCATTGTTTGCCCCTTCATATGCAGACCAGCAGCCCTCCACTCAGGGTATGACATGGCAAATGTGGGATTGCATATAAATGGAGAGTATAGAGGAAAAATAAACAGAGCAATTTTTGCTAATGTTAAATGAAGCTGGTTTGTAGTGCTGACAACATCTCTTGTGAGGTTAATCTTAGGACGATCCTCCCCCAGAAAGAGAGAGGATTTTCTTAAGGGATATTAAGAAGTAAGTCTGAATAGCCTTCTGGAGGCACTTTTTCATTCATTGAGGGCAGAATGTCTCTAGAAAGATTAACACTACTCCAATGAAGTAAGCCTTTTTTCAATTGACCTTTTATTTATAATAAGTATTTTGCTTTTATAATTAATACCACACTTCTTGGCAGAGTTAAACTCTGACTCAATGTTCCAGACTCCTTCCTTTTGAAGCTACAAGGAATAGAAATGCGGTCTCACCAACGTGTGGAATAAATTCCAAGGTAACACGGAAAGAGACAGCATCTGCTCCATTAAAGGTGTATGGTAAAGGATATTTTCAGTGCAAAAAGAGGATAATAAGAAAAGATGGAATCCATGAAGAAGAACATATATAGACACAAATCTAGCACCTCAAATCCTGTGTTCAGTTCTGGGTCCCTCACCACAAAAAGGATGTTGAGGCTCTGCAGCGAGTCCAGAGGAGAACAATGAAGCTGGTGAAGGGGCTGGAGAACAGACCTTATGAGGAATGGCTGAGAGAGCTGGGGGTGTTTAGCCTGGAGAAGAGGAGGCTGAGGGGAGACCTCATTGCTCTCTATAATTACCTGAAAGGAGGTTGTGTAGAGGAGAGAGCTGGGCTCTTCTCCCAAGTGACAGGGGACAGGACGAGAGGAAATGGCCTCAAGCTCCACCAGGGGAGGTTCAGGCTGGAGATTAGGAAAATATTTTTCCCAGAAAGGGTGATTGGGCACTGGCAGAGGCTGCTCAGGGAGGCTTTTGAGTCACCTTCCCCAGAGGTGTTTAAGGGATGGATGGATGAGATGTTGAGGGACATGGTTTTGTGATTGATAGGAATGGTTGGACTCAATGATCCAGTGGGTCTTTTCCAACCTAATGGTTCTGTGACTCTGTGAAATCTGACAGACACACAAAGGAGACAAAACTGAGGAAGAAACCTGGTCAGTCACAGGGGTTAGTGTGTTATCAAGAAGCTACAAGCAAACACAGACTTTGCAGACCTGAGGGTGCAAGATGATGGAAGGTGGTCAGTGGTACAGTGGACAGGGTAGCAGAGAGGAATGAAAGTGGGAACTGGAAGAAAGGGGTATAAAACAGCTTAGTTGAGTATAAAATGGGGACGCTTGTCTGATGGAGCCCTGCACCTGACTGCTGTCTGTACTGTCTTTTTATTAAAGGCTTTCTCACCTAGCTCTGCATGACCTCACCTTCTGTCCCATGTGGGTGGATGCTGCAAGGTTTCGGTGCTGGTGAGAGAGGTGAATGAGGGGCTCGGCACTGGTGGCCGGATCAGGACCGTTATTCACAGCCCTTGTGCCTGGTGCCAGTTGGCAGAGGAAGGGCAAGTGTCTGTATCACCCCTATACCAGGTATGGGTGGGGTGTGCATCTGTCACTCAACAGCAGACTCCTAGCTGGACTCGGTAGCATTGGGGAGAACCCAGGCTGTAGCAAAGATATCAAGTAAGCAGAGAGTCCATGGGAACAGATGAGTGTGGGGGTGCTGTGCAGTGAGTATGTGCGTGCTCATGTCTTTTTGGAGCAAGCACTGAGCTAGACCAGTTGGCAAACCGAATCCATGTCCCGCGTGTGTGTGTCCTTTGCAATTGGGAACATGTGTACAGCTTCCCTACTCAATGGACCTGCAAAAGGCAAAGAGGCAGTTGCATCCCTTAGCCTGGGCAGAAACCCCAAATCTCTGGGGGACCCACATGGTCTCCAGCAATTGGGCAGGAGGAGAACCTGGGCCAGGGCTGTTGGAGGTGTTGGCCACTGCTAACAACCCTTAATAATAACCACAGTCAATTTTGAAAGGCAGATTTTTGATTGTTAAGTCTTCTGTTGTTTTATGAGAAATAATTACCCTCCCTTTTGAAAAACAGTTGGTGGAATAAGTATCAATATTAAGGTATTTTATAAATTATGTGTATTCAAAATTACTTCTAGAATAAAGTCCTTAACTTTTCTGGGAAACATTAGTCCACATCATTTTTATATTTAGAAATAATTATACAGTTTCATATACGTATGTAAAAAGAAAAAGCAATTATTTTTACAATAGATCTAATTACAAAAAGGTTTTATGGAAAATGGAAATGTCAGTGTTTAATTAAGATCATGTTAGAGTCAAATTCCAAAGTGCCTGTTTAATCAGGAATAAATAGTCCCTCAATGCAGTGTACACTGTGGAGTTATGGTAAGAAATTATGACCAAAACAGGATAGGAAAAGGAAGTTTCCTACATTTTATAAAATTCATATACTGTTCTTTCTAGTTTTATTTCTATTTTGCTGCAAGGAATTACTACGTACTAAAAAATGATTGCATAGAAACATCCTTTCTCCTCTTTGTTGTTCACTTCTGCTTTAATTTCAGAGAACTATCATCCACTTGCACAGACACAATACACCAGAAAATAAATAATCAGGGTGTTGATGCACATTTCTTAGTGCCCTAGGTCACCTAATGCTGTAGTACTTTAAAAAATGGAAGAGAAAGTCCCATGTTCCTCCTAACAAACACTGATCATCTAAATTTTCTCTATAGTTATCTAATCCTTAATTAATTGCTCTTACTAATGTAAGGCTAGAGATTAATATGGTTTTGGTTATCTCGATAAAATATATTGGGCCCTGTGTGACAAACTAGATGCCAGTATTTCAAATAATCTCCAAATTATGCATATTTTTTGTGCCTTGAACTGCTGTAGGTGAGGAAAAAAAGCCATCTCCATCAAGACTGCATTTGTGAAAACCAATTTCTTTGGCCCTGCTGGAATTGGTGGGGACACCCTGGAAAGCAATCAGTGCAGGAGATAACATGATTCTTCTCCAAAGAAAGCTATCAAAAGGCTGGGCATCATGGGATTTTCCTCTCAGTAATCTGAGAGAAATGCATATTCTTGGTATGGCAAAAGTAATAGAAAAATTTCTGATAACCTTCTGAATGTAGCAGTGGTGTTTGTGATACCAAATACAATCTTCTCCACCAAATAATCTAAATTTTTATGGTTATATCCAGTGTTTTTATCATTCCATGACCCACTTACCAACTATCAGCAACTGCAGTCATGATGCTTCTTTTCTTTGTCACTTAAGGCCCACATACTATTAAAAACATATTCTGATCTCATACATCTAATGTCTTTTGACTCACTTTAGGATTTTTGTAGCTATTTCAGTGTATTTTGTAGCTGATGCATTTAACAGGAGGTACTAGAAATTCACTTTGTCTGTGTTTGTAAACAAACGCCATCAGATGAGGAGAAGAAAGGAACCCAGAATAAGTACATCATTTTCTCTTGTTAGTATCTCCAAATTAGTCCTGTGAAGGAAGAAAGATTAGCAATTTCTGTGCTCATTAATTTCTGGTCAATGAAAGTAGAATTACCTTCAATGCTTTCACACAGGAAAACATAATTTTAAGTGCAGTGGCAGTCACATGTTGTAATGCTGTTCATAAAAGGAAAATAGCATTTCAGTTGACCACAGCACTCAACAAACCTCAAGTGCTTGAGCAAAAATTGCAGTTTTTGGTATGGGGCTTTTGGGGCTTTTCATAGTGTCTTTTTTTTTTTTTTCTGCATTCAATATCTTCACAGTTGACTCTTCGACCGAGCACTCAAGTGTATTAAGAAAGTTTAAAACCAGGTCATCATCCTTTCTTGCCAAAACAGTACCTCTCTCCTTGCCAAGGACAATACGTGGCCCAGTCCCTGACCTCCCTTCAGTGGCCCAGTCCCCTGTAGGCATTTTGCAGAAAAAACAACCTAAGGAAAAGTCAATTTCACAGTGAGGGTGATAATATAAATAGACTCCCTTAGAAAAAAACACCTAGTGGTCAGAGAATATGTCCAGTATCAAAGAATCAGAGAATAATTAAGGTTAGAAGGGACTCTTAATGGTCATTTAGTCCAATATCCCCTGCAACAAGTAGGGACAGCTTCAACTAAACCAGGTTTAGTTTCAACTAAACAGCCCTATCCAACCTGACTTCAGTGTCTCCAGGTATGGAGCATCAACAACTGCTCTAGGAAATTTCTTCCAGAGTTTCACTATCCTCATTGTAAAAAAAAAAAAAATGAATCTTCCTTATATCTGTCTAAATCTATTCTCTTTTTAGTTTAAAATTACTCCCCTTGTTCTCGCATTAGAGACCTGCTTAAAAAGTTTGTTCCCACCTATCTCATAAGTTCCCTTTAAGTGATGAAAGGGCACATGAGTTCTTCCTGGAGTCTTCTCTTCTTCACACTGAACATCACCAACTTTCTCAGCCTGTCATTTTTGTGACCCTCCTCCAGAACCGACCCAACTGGTCCATGTCTTTCTTGTGTTTGGTGCTCCAGACATGCATGCAGTACTCCAGGTGTGGTCTCACTGGAGCAGGGTAGAGGCAGAATCACCTCTCTCAGCTGCTGGCTGTGCTTTTTTTTGATGGTTGGCTTTCTGGGCTGTAAGCATCCATCACCAGCTCATGTTCAACTTTTCATCCACCAGCAACTCCAAGACTATCTTAGTAAGGGTCTCCTCAATTCCTTCATCCCCCAGCCTGTAGTGATGCTGATGGTTGCCCCAACCCAGATGCTGGAGTTTGCACTCGACCTTGTTGAACATCAAGAGGTTCACATGGGCCAACTTTTTGAGCTTGTCCAAGTGCTGCTTGGAGAACACCCATCCCTCAGTTGTGTCAACCACATCACTCAATCTGGTGCCATCTGTGAACTTACTGTGATAGAGAGGGTCAACTAGCATTGAGAGAGCAACAGATTAATTGTTGTTAAACAGATTCTTCTACTTAGAGAAACTGGTAGTAGTGAGAATTCTGAGGCTGCATGCTATTCATTCAAGGGTATTGCAATAGCATGATATTATAAGGAGGTTTACTATTGTCTGCAGAAAGCAGATGAGAACTAGAGGAATTCCCTGCCAGCTGAGAAAAAAAAAAAAAGACTAATATTATGCTTGTCTTAATGAGAAGTAGGAAACACCTTGGAAACAATATGCTGATTAGTCTCACCTCAGTCCCTTGGAGCACAGCTTGCATCCATTTCTACTTACTTGAAAGTCAAAAAGATAACAAGGAACAGGCAGTGTGAATTTACCAGCTGCAAACTCTGCTTGATCAGTATGATTATGAATTGGTTAGCAGATGATGATAAATTAAGGGGCTTGGGTAGACATCTGAACTGTCAGGCCTTAAGCCAGAGGGAAGCTGAAAAGCTTGTGAACTGAGCCAAGAGGAGCTATACAAAGTTTGGCTAAAAAGAAGTACCAATTTCTTCTCCTGGGGCAGAATAGCCCCATAACAAAAAGAGCAGGTGAGGAAGTGGCTGAAAATGCACCAGCTTGTTGGAAGGTCCTGGAGTTTACAGTGTATATGGGGTTGTAAGTATTACAGTCTCATCACTATATACTGAGTTCAAAATAAATCTTTCATCTCTCTTAATGTAGTAGAGAAGAGAACTGGTCGTGACTTTGGTGATCTCAATGTGAAAGACACTTATTTGATATCTAGCATTTTTTTTCATTTCCTGTGAATGTTTATGTCATTGTACCTGCCAGTAATATTTATATTAACTTTTAAAAAGTTAAGTTCTTATGAAAAAAGTTATGACATCTGACTTTGCTTTTAAGTATCTGTATTCAAAAATGAGGAATTTCTTTTTTATTTATTTACATATTGAAACATAGCTCTAAAGTCGCAAACAAAACTGTTTTGAGATTCAAATGCCAACACGTGCATGCCATTTATTAGAAGTCTTAGACCTTTAAAGAATAGGTCTGGACTAGATTAAAGAAAATGCTTGGGGCAGCATCGGCTGGTTGAGACTGCCAGGTATGTAACATAATAGCTAATTTGGGGTCTACAACAAAGAGTTAGCACATATCTAACCAGCCTAGAGTAACTGACTTAAATACTCACAATTCAATCCCTGCTAGAGGTTCAAAGGACAGACTTTCTTGAAAGAGGATAGATTCAGAAAACAGAAAATAAAAAGGACCCTTGAGAAGTAAAGCTTGGAAACTGAACTCTGTCCAGCTAGTCACATAGAAATCATGGAGGTCATGTGTCCATTCCCAGTGTGGGAAAGAGAGAAGTTTTTCAGTCCTGTGGACAAGGGCATGAGATAGCACAGCAGCTAGAAGTTAGGCCACTTCTCTGAGGATGAAAATTAAACATTAGAACAACCCCTTAAAAGAGGTGCAGGAACATGGAGTTCTTGCAGAGATATTGAATTTCAATTTAAAATCTAGCCATTGATCCATCTCCCAAGAGCAATCCTGTAGCCTGTGTTCAGAACAAGCCTGCACAGATCATCTTGCAGTCCCATGGCAATGTGTGTTTCTCTGTGTTGAGCTGCCCCAGTAAAATGACATAACACATCAGACTGTGCCAGAGTCCTAGTGTGTTTCCTTTCATGTCCTGTGCCTGGATCATCACAGCCAGAAGCCCAATAGGGAGCAGTCACTTTGGAGTTACTAAAGCAAGACAAGTCCAGTCTTGAAAATACAACCACAGCTAATGAACTTGCATGGACCTAATTCTAGTCTGTTTCAAACACTCTTAGTTTGGGGCCATTAAAGGCTTGTTTTGAATTTACTCCTATCACTGTCATACACATTAGTCCTTGGATCAAAGGACTTTGCAGCTTGAGAAGCTCCCATTTATCTCCCACTGCATACTTGTCCAAAAGATAACTGCTCAGGTTGTGTGTTAAAAACAAGAAATTCCTCATCCTCAGCACCAGCCAAATGCATTTGAAGAGTTTTTAATGACTAACAGTTGGTAGGCAACTGAAGATACCTCTACTGTGGATGGGAAAAGGAGAGGGAATTGACAATTCAATGATTGCTAAGAAAACCTGAAAATAATAAGAGGGGATAATTAGCAATAATTTAAAGAACAGACTGTTGTTTCAGTGTAATCTCTGAATCAAATTTTCTCTCCTCTCCTCTGAACTAATAAATGTTTTCTGGTTGCCTAAGCCTCCCACCAGCCCCCAACACTGTGGTTGCATTATGATTTTATTAACACTATTTGCAATCTGTTAGTCGAGGTTCCTAGGGAAGGGGTTTTGGCAAACCCCAAGGTTTTGCCTTTCACGGTGAATAGTGTGGATTAACTGACCTTGCATAAACTGCAGGCCAGCTGACACACAGAGCTCAGTTCTTATCTCCACCAAACCAGGAGATGACCATGTCTGAACTACTCTGGCAGTGATCTGTAGCATGAGCTGACTCCTGGGCTGGACCTGGGGCACTGCTATGATGCCCAAACATGCCATGGTCAATGCTAAGAAATCAATAGTGAGGAAGATAGTGTCCAGTTGCTTAGGTCTGCACCCTAGTCTACTTAAGGGACTAAATACACCTGTATAGAATCATAGAACAACCAGGTTGGAAGGGACCCATTGGATCATCGAGTCCAACCATTCCCATCCAACACTAAACCATGTCCCTCAAGACCTCGTCTACCCGTGCCTTAAACACCTCCAGGGAAAGTGAATCAACCACCTCCCTGGGCAGCCTGTTCCAATGCCCAGTGACCCTCTGTGTGAAAAACTTCCTCCTAATCTCTAGCCTAAACCTTCCCTGGCGGAGCTTGAGGCCACTCCCTCTTGTCCTGTCCCCTGTCACTTGGGATAAGAGGCCGGCTCCCTCCTCTCCACCACCTCCTTTCAGGTGGTTGTAGAGAGCAATGAGGTCTCCTCTCAGCCTCCTCTTCTCCAGGCTAAGCAATCCCAGCTCTCTCAGCCACTCCTCATAGGGTCTGTTATCCAGATATATCAATATATAGATAGGCAGAGTATCTCAGCAGAACAAAATCAACAGCATCAATACAGCTCTACTAAATTACAGTGATATAAGAAAAAAATCCAGAGTGCTTTGGACTTGCCTTCTTCGGTTGAAAGAAGAGCACTCAAACATAGTATGGTGACTAGGAGGGAAGTACCTGGTATGAAATTAACTTTAGTGCTACCCAGCTGTCCCTTTTGCCTTAGCCTTCCATTCTGCCAGTGCCTGTGTACTAATATAACATCATAAAATATTAGAAAAAAAGCTTAAGAGACTAATAGTAAAAGAGTATAATGACACATTAATTTTCAATAGAAGACTAAGCCTAGAAACAAGAAAAAGGAGCAGAAGACTGAGCAGGAACTCCATAAGAATAGAGTGGATACTGACATATTGAAACAAAGAAGTTAAATATCATTTCAGTTCAGTTGTTTTATAAATGAAATCATTACTGAGATACTGGAGATCTGGGATTTGCAAGTAATTACATGACTAAATGAGCAGAAAAGTAATGAAGGTTTAGCCAATATAATGCATATGCAGTATCTAGACAAGGAGATATGGAAGTCTTGCCACCAGCTGGGCAGTTCTGAAGGAAGAATGATGTCTTCCACAGAGTGTGCACATGAGGAGTTGTTTGAAAACATGAGCAAAACCCACCTGCTCAGAAATACATGCATCAGATTCTCTTGGGGTGTTTGGATACATGGCTAGTAACAGAGGAAGATGAGCATCTTGCCGAGTCTTCCCCAGTGGTTCCAAAGAAGAGACTGTTACATCATTTCCGCTTATTATTTGAAAATTTGCCCTGATGAAATGAAAGAAAACACCAAAGGTGTCAAATTCAAATGTATATTTTTTGATGCTATTTTCCATTTGTGCAAATACTCTCCTTCTGAACAAATGGCTTTAAACACAAGAGATGAAAAAGAAGGGATTTGACAGCTGTAAATAACTTAAACTGTCACTAGAGAAAAAGTGGACCTCATTGTTTGACTCCAGACCAGTGCTGAAGTACAGATATTTCCTGCTATGTTTGCAAAGCAACAAAAGGGATTAAAATGTGTGTCAATGTAAACACATTTTCTCAGAATATATCAGCTTTCCAGATTTTAAACTCATTACAGGAAACAAATTTCCCATGGATCAGAAATCACAAAATAAAGCCAGAGGATGTTAACATGTCTCTTCAGTTATTACTGTCGAAACTCCCCAAAGACTAATCAGCATGTGAATATTACATATGTTAATTCCAAACAAAGATACACTTCATCAACTATGATAAAGATGAAATTCAACTTGATGTGAAGTTATCTATGCAGAGATTCAGTCTGACATGAAGATATCTAAATTAATAGGTGTCTATAGGCACATCAATTGTCTCATTTCTCATTACAGTCAATTAAGGTATTGTCATTGGTGCAGAGAATGTAACTGAGCTCATCCTTCAGCAGAGATCTACAATGAAATTCAACTGCCTAGACACTGATATCAAGTATCATTTCATATGCTGTGTATATTTTATGTCCCTCAGTAGGCATCTTGCACATCCCAGTGGTCTGAACTGGGACTAGGTGACTGTGTAGACGCAGCTGAATCCTGCTCATAATGGTTGGTCAACTAACTCATTGCAGTTTCTTTAGCGGAAACTTCAATGCATATGGCACACCTACATACCTAAAAAGGAGTCTTGAACTGAATCCTGCCTCCAAAAGCTGTTTTGGAAAGTCTGTAGGTGATAGCTGTGTACTAGGTTATTTGCTATTAGCTCACATGGGTAGATGAAGGGTGCTGTTACATGATTTCAGAAGAAAAATTAAGACAAAATGAGTTGTAATTGTGCAAATAAATAATTCTTAGTTGGGGTATATGTTTTTTCTTAGATGTTAGAGGGCTCCAGAAGCTTATAGAATGAATAGAGTTGAAGTAGAATAATTCATGTTGGAGAGATCTTGGGAGTCCATCTCCTGAAGGGTTGGCCATGAGATATGACCAGGTTGATCTAAGTCTTATTCCAATGAGGTCTTGAAGTTCTCCAGGGGCAGAGACTGCATGACCCTCCTTGGGCAACCTGAACTCCAAACAGAACTCACATACTTAATGTGCACCTTTGAGAATGTTACTTAGACCTTAATTTTCAGAAACACGTGGGCATTGAATGAAGTCATGAAGAGAAGGAGGGAAAGGATTTAATCAGATATCCACAGACCATGGCAAATCCCAAGGAATTTTGTGATGTGTCATTAATAAGAACAGTCAGAGTACTATGTTCATGTTTCAGGATAAGAAAAGAGAATAAACACCCAACATGTCAAGCAAACAGTACCTGAGGCCTGCCTCCATCTCTACCCCACTGATAAGACTGCATGGTGTCCCATTCAGCTGCCCTGAAGAAATTAGATACAGAAAAGTAATGTGAGATCAGAAAAATGAGAGAAAGAGGAAAAGCAGAAGCTGTCACCAACAGTATTTAAAACAAACTGGATCTTGAACTCTCTCTAGAGCTAGGTAAAGCTGTTAATTTAGCAAAGAAGGAACTATACTGCAACTGTATTTATTCTGTTATTACTATATAATATAGATGCTTCTATTCTTAGTCAGGGAAAATAACCTGTAATTTTAGAAAGAAAAAAACCCAGGCTTCCAGATTTATATCTTTTATTTGTCTACCAGTACTTTAATGAACATTACTTAGTCATCTGCAGGTATATTAGATCTTTTTTATTCACAGTAGGTATTATTAGAGATGTTTGAGATGTGTTTTCAACAAGGATGGTGACATTTAACCACTACTGATAGGTTTTCTGATAGAGGAACAGGTAGTTCCTGTTTCATCATATACATGTCATGTTTAAATTTGCTTATATATAGGGTCCAAGAATTAGATGAAGAAAAGCCTCTTGTACCAAGAAATTAAAGTCAGATACACCAGAGAAAACAATATGCCCAGATAATGAATTGTGGAGAGAAATTCATAACCAAATGACCAGAAAGTCCAGAATTCATCGAGTTTGAGAAACAAATCAGTTTTGGCACTTTACACTATTATGTAAAGGGATATTTAATGAAAACTTAAGAAACTTGTCCAACTTTTATACTTCCTGGCCCTAATTTAGCTGGGTCCAGTATAAAACCTCTCTTCTTTGGGACAAATTACATTCTGTCTCTGAACTGTGGAGACTTTTCATTCCTACTTCAGCTGTGGTCACCGTCACCTCTGCTTTACTAGCGATCGTGTGCCGAAGGAATATGGAAAACGTAAAACACTCCAGACCATGTTCTTTTCTCCTCTCCTACAACACCTTATAAAATAAAGGAATTCTTTATTTGAAAAGATGGGGAAACTTCTATGTAGTGTGGAAAATGCCAACATTCATAAGCAATACATTTCTTCTTAGACCCTTCTTAGACCCTTAAAACTCTTCATAAGATTTAAAACTCACTAAAGCTGATGTTACCACTAGCAAAGTAAGCTACACATGTTCGTAACAGTGTGGAATCAGTAGCTATTAGTTCTTAGAGTAGTAATTAACGTTCATCCTAGAATTCTCACCAGGAAGAATACTGTTGCTGTTTCCCATTTGGGTTCAGTGGATTTTAAGTTAATTTTTACATGAAGTGATACAGTACTTTGCTGCAGGCAAAGTTTTTTTTCTTTAAGACTGTCATTTTTCAGAGCACAGAAGCATCTAACTAATTGAGATACAAGCAAGCATTGATTTTGGAGATTGGTTCTTGATTTCATAGCTTGTTAGATGAAGAAAATGGGGAAGAATAAAGAGGAGAAAAAGAGGGATAAGAGCTCGGGATACTAAAAATATAATAAATAGCATCTTTTAAAGTTAATATGGCCATTATTTTATAAAAACAGCAGCTGGCAAATACAACCAGCCCACAACACAGAAAAAGTATGGAGTGGGAAACTGTTCCTCCAAAAGGCACAGCATCTGTTTTCCTATCATCCACCCTCAACTACCAGCTAAAGCAAAGAGGTGTTGCAGCTTGTTTCTTATCCCTTTAACTCTTCCAGTACTATAAAGGTTTGTCTACTCCTACAATTCCAGCAATAGGTAGTTCCTTATCTCTGTTGCATTTGCTTTTGTGTCCTCCAGGCTGCTTTTAGTTCATCCAAACTAGGCCTTAGGAGCCCACAGAGATGACTGGGAGGAAGGGGGGATTAAATGAAATAACCTGAGTCATATTGGAGATTAAAAAATAATAATCATTGTTCATCATGCATTCTAACAGATTAATACAGGTTATCAAGTAAAACTAGACATTTGCAGGGGAAAAATAAAAAACAAGGGAGTTCTTATCAGTGTGGATGTAAACTGTGAATGCATCTGTGTGAAAGTCATGAAAAGATGCAAACAATCAATATCATACAGCTCAAAAAAGTTATTAGATATATCCAAGGAAGAAAAATTCACTGAAGGTTTATTAAATACAAATCCATCTGTTGATAAAGAAATCCTGAGCTGCAGAGTGCTGAATGTTCAAAGAGTATCCTGATGCCCTGGTCACCTGGGCATCTCCAAATGGACATGGGGGATGATGTGATGCAGAGCCAGATGGGCTGGTGCAGTCACCGTTTCTGTTTTCCTTGTCTGTATTCTTCTTGTGTTAAAAATTGCTAGCAGGCTTCAGAATGCCTCTCTAATGCTTAGAGAGCTGATCCTTAATAAGTAGCAGAAGATGAAGAGCAAATAACACCTCCTGCTTCTGATTTTCCACTGTAGCTGCCACTGGAGAGATGGAATATGGCCCATCATATCTCCACTAGGACATAGGAAAAGGTAATGAAGACTTGGACAAGATATGTTCTCCTGAACACAGCCTACTTCAATGTTTGCATAAATACTGATGAACCTTTAAATGAGTTTCATCTGCCTTTTTCTGTGGAAAACGTCCTAGAATATTGTATGGGAATGAAAAAAAAAAAAAGATCATGGAAAACATGAGTACACACAACTAAGCTAAAAAACCCTCATCCACATCTGCATAACACCCTCAAAATCTTTTTTAATGAAATCTGTTTCTTCAAATATTTTGCTGGATATGTTCCATAAAGATTTAAGTGTCATGCAATGGAGACAGTTAAGCCTTAGCAAACACTGTATTAAACAATGATTGAAATATATCTTAGAAAGCTATTCAAGTATAATGAATGTAAAAAATCCCAGGTGGAAAAATGCATATTTATGCAGATGTTACCAAATAAGAGGATTTTGTATAAATGTAATAGATATGACCAAGGCTTTAAAATTGCTGTAACTCACTGAAGAAATATTTATACTTTGTCATTCTCCTCCAGCAGACTGCATCATTTTGAACATAAAGATAGTTAGATGTGAGATGCTACTGCATGAATTTAAAGGTCATGGCATCATCAAGGAAGTGATTTCCCAGCAGTTTGTCCTGTGCCTTTGACTTTGTTATGATTTGTCCATTCTTAACATCTCTGTTGATTAGTTTGATATCCTTGCTAGTTACATCATTCCTTTTTGGACCAAATGTTACAAATCTAAGTATGATTTTTTGGAAATACAAATGTGAAAGTTTGAAAGATTTTCTACCTGACTAAGAAAAAAATAATCACTAAATATCATATGACATCATATCAGTCATATCATACGCAGTATATAAATTAAAAGTTATCTGTTTTTTACTGTTTAAATGTGTCTATGTATATTTAACTGTAGCATTTATCTGGCTAGAATATTTTTTTTAGCCTCAACTAATTTTCCATAACTCTCTCCTTCACAGAAAAATAAGAGCTGTATTGATATAAATAGGTATAATCTCCTGAGCACACATGTAAAATAGTAATTTTGAGGAAGGAAAAAAGTGTTTACTCAAAATATAAGAATATCTTAGTCTTTTGTGTGACTGCCTTTTTAAGTCTACTGATATTAAAAGTGCATAATGTAACTCGTGAAAATGTCAGCCGCTGTAGCATGTAAGTAAAAAAAAAATCAGAAAAACTTGTACCAGTCTTGGAGAAAAAAGCAAATGAGGGAAGACAACAAAATTATATAGTCATGTTTTTAATAACAAGTAACTTTTATTCCCTAATGGGCTGAGGATTTTAAAGCAAGACCTCTCCTTACTGTTTTTATTATGAAGAAATCAAGTATTAGCCATGTGAAACAAGAGAACTAGTTAAATAACTCCTACCCTTTCTCTAATTGCATATTTTGTAATAAATAGTGCAGCAGAGCAGTACTTTCAACTTTTGTTATAAATTGCTGTGAGGAGGTCTTATTGTGCAAACACTGCATGCAAAACCTTAATGGTTATAGTGAAAAGGCATTTAATTATGTAGTTATATGGTGTGGTCTCCACATTTATGATTAAAAACAAAACTTAACCATGGATTTTAGCTGAGTGCTTTCTGCAAAAATGTAGTGTTCTTGTTATGAAGTATTGATAATAAAGCGCTTTTGTTGCTGTTTTATAATTAAGAGTTTAACCTGCAGACAACAAACAGATAAAGTCTCATACAGAGAGCTTAGAACAGAAGTTTGATCTAAAGCCTACGGGATTTTTAAAATTTCATACCCCACATAAACACAGTGGTTACAATACTCTGAAGTATTTCTGCTGTAAAGAACAGTTTTGAGGCCTGAGGAATACATGAACATTTTATTTAGGAAATACATGGGCAAAATCAGCCTTCTACTACATAAATTGCATGCAAAGCAACAACAGCCTCTAGAATATAAACTTCTATGTTTACGGTAATTGTTCATTATGTTTAATTGTTCATTATGTTTAATCTTCTTTAATCTTCTGAAGTCTATGTAGAAGAATGCTATTAAAGGTCTATTACCCAATCTACTTTTGATTCCCCCAGTGGTACTTTTTGCTTGAACCCTTATCTCAGCTGTGTCACTGTGAAATCTGAAATCAGTGCAATTACTCCAGATTAATGTTATCACTAATATCCAAATGTTGCTTTTAGTCATTTAACTTTCTTGCATGTTCTCATTTTTATGTAGTAATGAATAGAATCCATTATCAAAATAAAGTAATGCTATGGAGCTCTGGAATGGTCATGAGACAGAGAAGAGCCTAGAAATTGGGAGATAATTCTAGTGACCTTGACATCTCTGCTAGTGGAAGAAGCTTCATCAAGTTCAATGAAGTAATTGGTAGCAGAGTAAAGCCATCAAGTGAGAGTACTCAGGTGTGGTGCCAGTACTCTGAGACTGCATGATCTAAGAAATCAAAGTCCAGCAACATTTCTCCAGAGCTTCCAAAGCATTGTGGCTCCAGGGAAGCAGAATGCTTAGACTAGTAAACATAAAAAGATGAAAAGAAAGGAGACCATACCAGCTCTTAAAATTAGGCAGATTCTTAAATCACATTTTAATTTCGGAGTTACATTTTGACTGCATTTGTGTATACAGAAGGAATTAAATGCAGAATGCTAAGGAATTAAGTAGGTTTAACTAACTCTGCACCAGGCAGCAGGTGGCAACATTCCTATTAACACCTGTTTAATGTGAGAGGTTGTGTATTACATTTTATTAAGGTGTTGGAAAACATCACAAGTCTATGATTCTATGAAAACTGCAGACACATTCCCAGGCTTGAAGAAATCCTTTCTGTAATTTGGATTAGCTCACTGATATATGAAAAGAACTGGAGATGCTCTGTGCTCTTTTTTTAAAGGTCAGGAAAAAAAAGGTGCAAAATGAAGGCTTTGCTAAGGAGAAAACAAGTGAGTGAAAGATTAACAATCAGTTAGTTATATAAGGAGCAGACAGTCTTTGTAGGTAGAAACTGCATAAGACAAAGAAATCAAGAAGATTGCCTTAGAAGTGGGAGATGAAGAACAATGACTTTATGATACGCTGACTAGATTGATAAACTGTCTTGCAGAATATGAAACCAGGATATTGATGGCCAGAAAACATTTATGTTCCAACACAACTACTACATCAGGCAGGTAAAAATCCACCATTCCTTTGTACAATAGCAATTCAGCCTTGGTCTGGTACTCTGTCAGAATAGAAAAGTATTGAGCTCTGTGTTTGTGTGTTTGGAACCTGAAATTACAAAACTAAAACAAACAAGGTACAATGGAAAATATAACCTCTTTGTAGGACAGAATTTGCTCTAGGTTTCTTTTCATGCCAACCTTCAGCATGACAGACTCCTGTTAACTGGGAAAGAGGATAAAGCGAGAGAAGATTTCAAGGGCTAAACCCATCTCCATACCTGATTTCCCCTGTGACCTTGAATGAACCGTTCAGGGTCACATTTACTTATTATTTACTCGTAGGTTCCATTAAAATGGGTAATTTCCATTCAATAACATAGTTAGAATTAATTCCCAACTTTTCAGACATGAATTTATTTGGTCCCCTGTGACTTTGAATGAGCCGTTCAGGGTCATATTTACTTATTATTTACTCATAGGTTCCATTAAAATGGGTAATTTCCATTCAATAACATAGTTAGAATTAATTCCCAACTTTTCAGACATGAATTCATTTGGTCTTAAAGTTCTTTCCTTTTCTATTAGTTCCATTTGTCATAAGTGAGCTATTTACAGTGTGAACTTAGATGCTGCTACACTGGGCAAAATTGGTCTCAGCACTGCAGAATTTCATCCACAAAAATGATGGTAGAAATGGCAATCTGGCTCAGGGAGATAGGACAAGACTAATTCCCTAGAGCCTTTAAAATGCACTTTACAAATGAGACAAACCTCTCTGGAATCTGGTTTTAAGTAGATGTAGTAATAGGCCTTTTGCCTCCTAGATGGAGCTAAAGCGCTTGCCTGCTGTACCTTGGCTTGAGGAAAGCAAGTAACATGATGAACATCATTGCATTCTCTTGCATTTAATGATTACCATTACCTGCAATTTTATACATTCCGAAGAACACATTTTAGAGAATGATAATTTTAAAAGTTTGGTTTCCATTCTACAAGGACATACTTTTATGAGTGTAAAACAGCCTGAATTTTAAAGAGCTTTTTTACACTTCTCTGGAGCCAGGCAGTGCTGCTCACTAGACACACACTTCAGTGAAAGCTGCTAGGTATCTGGTTCAGCTTCTGAGAAGATTAATGTTCAGTCTTCCCCCTACTTCTCCTGAATGATAAATAAATAACTCCTGGCCCCAGGATAGAGGCTGAGCACACGTTCTAGAGGAGCTGTGTTCAGTGTTAACAAAGGAAGAGATGCCACAACATTGAAAGCAAAGAATTTGAAAATGAAACCAACAAAACAAGAGGCCACTGTGAGCTGAGCGCAGACATGAAAACAAGGCCAATCTTGCAGCTTTACTTACTTGCAAACTAATACAACCTAACAAAACCAAGAAAACCCCCATAAGAACAAATGCAACAGTGCAATTCACATAGATATTCTGTTTCTGGGAAGGCCATACCATGCTAGGAAAAGGATATTCCTCTTTCAAACCTCAGATGAAACTTCAGTTAATCCAAAAGCACATATGTAAGTCTGTATCTGTCTATGCAATTCAGTACACAAATTCATTTCGTTTTCACAGCCATGTTTGTGAGGAACATCTGTGCACTCCGCATGCCCACGCTTTGCTGAACAGACCAAACAAGAGCCAAAATCTCTTCATAATGCACAGAAAGACAAAAGACTTACAGGAGACACAACCAGAGTCTAAGAACATAAAAAACCAAACAGTACTATATCTAAAGAAAATTCTTTCACAGTCCAAGAAGAGAAACAGGACCAAGAAGTGACTGATGGCCAGTGTACCATCTGCAGGATAACATCGGCTAGAATTTGGGAAAAAGACTGTGGCTACCTGGAAGATAAAGTAGTAAGTGAAACTACTTTAGCAAACTGGCAAAGCAGAGTCATTACAGAATAGAAGGTCAGATTATTTCTTCTCGGTTACTGGGTTTCTCTCTACACTTTTGGGCTCACAGAACAAGCAAATCTGAACTGCAGCCAAACAGGTGCTGCTAGGATCTTCATGTCTGGCATCTGACCTGTCTGCATTACATGTGATTTTAATGGCATTAATTTATTGCAAGATCTTATGATGGGTTTTAATTACTTAATTCGCTGCTGAAGATGATTTTTAATTATTTGATTCTTGTTTATTCCTTTATGTTGCTGCATGTAATAATCCATGACACTGATCCTACAATGACTTCCTTATTGGGGTGCCTCTTTTCCACTGTGGATAAGTGTAAAGGGTCTAAATATATGACGTGGACTTTACACACTTATTTGAATGAAGTAATAGTTATCTATAAAATCTATGCACTGGAATATGTTTTAACTGAAGTCTGTAAGGTTTTTTTAACACTCTTCATAGGAATAACTTGCGATACACTTGAACTACTCTACAGCGATTGGTTTAATGCAGCAGAACAAAGTGGAAATTTATTAATCTGAATGTCCAAATGTTGTATATTCACTCAGTTAATGAGTAGACCATGAAAGACAAGTCATCTATAAATGAATACGTAGATTAATGTGTGTAGTCAGAAGTTCTACCTCCTTGTGGGATTGTAAAAGCAAGCTTTTTTAAAGAAAAAACTTGTCTTTAAAGCCAAGGGTCTTTAAACATCCTTCTTCACCCCTGCTTTAATTTCATCTTGTCTATAACAAAATCCGTATGCCCTAAAGGAATTAAGACCTTTAACTTTCTACTTCATAAAGAAAATCAGGTATTTATGTTGTGAAGCCAATCATATGTTATAGAAACTGAAGTATTTGGTAATCAAGTTCTACTTTAAAAATGGACACATATGATGACATTGTTAGTACATGCAAGCTGATAGGAAGTTCTCACAAGACTAAATCTTCTGAAAAGATTTGAAATTCTAAAATTGTGGACTGCCACCTATTTTTGTTCTGTATAATACTCTGAATCTGCAAACCAATTAAAAGTATGCCATTTTAATGGTTTTTTTAACACTATCGTTAGAATCTAGACCATAACTTCACAGAAGCATTGAGATGAGATTTCTTTATACCCAGGGTATTACTCCTCTTTAAATTTCCCGATATGAAGTCTGAGTGACATTTTGTTTTCATACTGTAGAATTTAATAATAAATACATATGTTTTAAATCCAGAACATGTTGTTATGTGGAATGTGAGGCCAGAAACCATAGAATTTCCCTGTAGGAGTCATACCTCAACTCCAGACCTTCCAGTTGTGTTGTATTATGCCACAGAAGAGGATCACGTGGAATTCAGTCTCCTTCTCACTATTTTAATGTATTTCCTCCTCCAGGCATATCTAAGCACAACCCTTGTAAACAGCCAAACTTCATAACGACTCTCTAGCTTATACACTGTGGAGTCCCCTGACACGTTAGTGTTTTGTAGCAGCGTAGTCTATGTTTTGCAATGGGAAAGAGACATAAACCTTTAAAAAATATAAACCTTTAAAGAATATCTCCTCCGGCAAAATCACTACTGAAGTCTTGGCCAGATTCTCAAATGCAACAAATAAGTTCATACCATCTGTTAGATCTCATGACACAGCAGAGGAATCTCCATATCCTAATGTTTATGTCATTGTCCTTCAAAAAACTCTATGCTTATGTATGCCCAGATGTTTTCTTTGATATTTTAATTTAAATTTAAATATGTTTTCAGGAAAACATGTGCCTAAGGGATTAGAATCAAATTAGTGCATTGCATTCACTGGAACTCAAGCCATTTACATAAAGAGAGAATTTGTCCTTGTGCTTTGACAGGGCTGTCATGGAACTGGTTTGCACTTGGAAGTTGCGTCAAGGCAGATTGAAAACTTTAGCTAAGAAACCAAGCCTGGGGTCTAGTCTGTGGATGAACACAGCTGAAAAATGAGCATTAATTAAACTGAAATTTCTTTATGACAAGATTTGCGTGTCAATTGATTGTAAAAGGTAACCAATATGAAACCTATGTCCAGGATCATTAGACTATCCATCCATAATGGCCCATAGTTACAGAGCCAATTGCCTTTGGGACTCACTGAAGCTTCCATGAACTTCAATGCCTCGACAAATGGAGGGAAAATTAAGGAAAAGGTATTCAAAGACTTTTCTTCGTGACTGTTGCTTGAGCTGATGCTGTAGCAAATTGGCATTTAAACATAATACATTTTTTCATAGGAAAAGGGATTCCTGCTGTGCTATCACCTGGCTGTTAGGTAGCACTCAGTTTAGCAAGACCTGCCAAAAAGAAAGAAAGTGTGAACCACGGGGAAGTCAAACATGTATGAGAAGCAGAACAAACAGACAGCAAGCAGGGACTGAGACCACTGGGAATACTGGTGTTGCTGATTAAAATGTTGCACAATTTTACTAGCTAGAAATCCCTCCAGAACACAGATAGGCCCATGGAGAACAGAAATCAGAAAATTAAACTTTAGAACAATTAATGAAAGCTTTACAGTCTTACAAATAATGCTCAGAACATGGTAACAATGCTAAAAATGTTTGATGAGAGAGGCTGCAGAGGGATAACTGGGTTGCTGTTTGGGCTTATCTTTTGAAACTGCAACCAAGATTGAGGAGAAACAGTAGACATGCTGTAGAGTTGGGCATTTTGATACCCACGTTAAAAATTAAGGATAAAAACTTGATCATAAGGGGCTTGGCCATTTGTGAGGTGTATTAGTCCAGCTTCTAGGAAAGGCTCTGGAAAGAAAATGAGCCTTGTCTCTGAACACAAAAGGGAATTGGCAGGGAAAGATCAAAAAAATGGTTAAAACTATGATGATGATAGCTTCAGAAGGTCAAAGGTGAAAAAAATCCAGGACTAGGACACAACAAACCTCTATTATATCTAATCACAAATAAAAAAAGTTTTAAGTCAACCCAAAAATATTTTCTGACTTTTTTGGGTCCTCCAATTTTCCTTTTTATTTTAATTAAAGAGCAATTTTCTAACTGTGACAGGCACAGCGTAGAGTTATTCTCTAACAGAATCCTCAAGACTATGCTTTTTGGAATGGGATAGTTCTGCCACTTCCAAAGGAAGACAGACCACTTTCTCAAAAAGTATAAAAGGAGAAAAAAAAGAAATCTTAAATAACTTTGTGAAATGCAAGGAAGTGAATATAATGTCTGCTTCAGTACATTATAAGGCACTATGAAAAACATTAATTAATACACTGCATTGTATTTTCATCTCTGATGAGCAGTTTCAGTCAACCTAAGAAAGACGGAGTACTACACACAATAAAATAGTTCAGACCCTGAGCTGGCTACAACCTAAGCTGTAAGTATCACAAGATGTTGCTCTTATCTGTTAGCGTAACAGTGCACTGTGGGAGGAAGAGTACATCTTTAAGAGGATCCAGACAGTAATACTAGCAGATTTAAGAGCTGACAAAACTTAATGGATGAATATTTCATGCCTAGGAATAACATTATACCTGGAAGGAAACAAACAACTGGTTCGTATTTTATCACGAACATCCACACAGGGAAAAGTGGAAGGTGTGTGAAGAGTACATTCTTCACTCATGGCAGGAAATTTTTCAGACTTGAGAAATGACAGTCTATTTTTTTAGAAAAGGTTGTGACAGACCTTTACTGTTGCAAGGTCAAGAACTACATGGTTACAATTATCAGCCTGTGAGAGCTAAATCACGCCTGCAAGAAGAGTGATAAGGTACTGACAGCAGATTTTTCAAGGTGTGGTATGCTGAAGTTTAGCATATGAACTAACGGGTCACAGTATATGCCAGCATGTTAAAATGGATTTAGTACCAAACAGGAATCACAAAACAACTTATGGCCCACCCTGGGCTCCCTAGCAGCATCAGTAGTCCAAGCTATGCTGCATATCAGTCTACTGAAAGCTATATGAAGCTCATAAGCTTCTTTCAGGTTCTCATGGTGTGACTAATCCTACTTAGGTTTGACCTCAGGAAGTAAGAAATCAATGCAGACTGCAATCAAATAAAGGAAGGGAAAGATGTAGGAGGACTGGATTCTGGAGGGAGGTACACAGCTTGCAGGAAGGAAGAGACTGGAAGTGACACTGACACCTATTCATGTAGAAAAGGCTGATGGGTACCCACGTGCAGCCACACCACCTTATTTAATTTAGTTTTATAAGCACCTAATCTTCTGATGTTGTTATTCCCTCTGCAGCGTATGAAAACAGGAACCACACTGCCCTCATATAGATAAAACGAAGTCCAAATAGGATATAAAGATCTGAGACCTGACCCTCACATGGGAAAAGAACAGGATGGGGGCAAAAACTCATCTTCTTCGTTGTGATGGAGGACAGAGGTATCAGTACTACAGATGTGCGATGAGCCAATGACTACACAATAAATGCAGTGGGGATACAGCTCACAAGATAGCATTTTCATAAACCATTATGTGAGTATAATGTATAAAAATCCCAGATTAGCCTCAAGCATTTGCTTTATCAATACTATGCATGTAGGGCAGCAGGTATGTCCCAGTTATGTTTCAGAACTACAATAGCCACATCCCCAGCTAGTAAATACGTTTCAGTAAGGCCAGCACATGTTGCTTTCACGCGTCTATTATTCTCCCAGTCCTGCAGCTGGCTTAGTCATTGTTAACTTGAAAACTCCAGTGTGCTGCACAAACATGCACCTCACATACTTTCAGGACAAAATTTGCATTTTTCAGATGCTCATAATTTTTCTTTGAGAGAAAGACTTTTCTTTGAGAGAAAGTTCTTTGCAGACTTTCTCATATCTATGTCCATTTTATTGAGTGAACTAGTAAATGACTCTATTTTTTCTTCCACAGGTAAATGATATTCTGTCATCATGGAAGATGATATATCATTCTCCCGTGCTCATCCATTATTGAGAAAGACTCTTATTCCTACATATTGCCCAATGTAACCATTAGATTTTGGAACATACTTAATGGAAAATATAATAGTCGACTACAGTGATCACAATGATTAAGAACTTAGAAAATGATTTGCAAGCTATCTTCAATCTCTAGGCCACAAAACACCAACCTAACATAAGACTAATTGAGCAAAACCTTCCTCAGGAGTCAACAACAACATCAAAAGTCTTTTATTGTGAGGCAAAGTGTAGGACAGGGCAGTGTTACACCCTAGAAATTGTACACTACAGGCACATTCCTACAACAGATCTAAATGGTATATATTGTAACCAAATGCTGATTGTCAAGTAAGATACCATAAGACAGATAACAAGAAGTAGTCACATGCTAAATGAACACCTTGATACTTTTAAAGATAGGTTATTTTTGTTCCATCCTACAATTTGTCTCTGGTATAGCAGAGGAATTAAAATAATTGTTGATGAACTTCACTGCTGCATATTGACATAAAGGGCCTTTGTCATTACTCCATTGGAGAAAATAGGTAAGTAATATAGGTGTAATATAGTAATAGGTAAGAAAACATGTGTCCCATCACACTGGGACATGAGTGTTTTCCACATCAGTATGCATATGACTGTGCAAAATACAGATATTCAGACTCTTCGGTCTTTATGTAAACTGCCTCATGAATCCAAATTACTAGTGTGAAGAGAATGCATGCATCTTTTCTTTTGTGGCAATGAAATTGGTTGAAGGAAGGCACGACTTAGATACTTCTGCATTGTTCTGATTCTGAAAACTGGTCTCCAGGCTTAAGTAAGAGAGGATTTGTTGTTTCAATGCATGCTTTACTCTTTTTTTTCCTTAAGTTTCTGTTAAGAATCAGTGTTTCCTTTCTTTCTGCCCACTCTACACATACAAACGCCTCAATTACACAGCACCTCAATTAAATTATTTCAATCTGTCCGAGAAATACAGACCTTATCTACAACCCTGTCTAAAATGATCATACAGCAGGAAATTTTCCTTGGGAATATTATTGTAACAGTCATAGGAAAATATTTAAAATGAAACCATTAGGACTTCATATCTGAAAAGTTTTTATATTTTTTTTTCTCTCCTTTTGGATATGACTTATTATGACTTAAAATGGTTGGGTTTAGAATAAAAGAATAGTAGTTTAGGAACTGTTAATGTTGCTGCTGTGGTTAAAGATTTGCCTTCTGAGGATACTAATCTGGGACTCCAGACACTGCTTTGAGATCGAGAATTATGAACTTCACCCTGAATATAAATACTATAATTTCCAGATGCTTGTGAAGTTGCACTTCTTTTTCCTAAAGTCTTCTTCAGAAGGAGGAAGAAGGAACTATTTCTGATGCATCTAAAAGTACTGCTTTTGCAAAGTCATAAGCTGAAGGGTACTAAAGGACACAAATCCATGTAAAGGTAAGTATTTTATGAATGCTATGTGCTTAGGGCTTTAAGCAATGAGATCTAGTAAAAGATACCCCTGCCTGCCGTGGGGATGTTGGATTAGATGATCTTTAAAAGGTCCTTTTCAACCCAAACCCTTCTCTGATTCTATGATTCAATGACTTGCAAGAAAAGGTCCTGCCAGCGCCACAGGAGTTCATTTCCCAAATTTACCTTGGCCTCTGAGTCCACATTAAGCTTGAATTTGCATTCAGTTCCTTCAATTTTTGTATTTCAGGATGACAAGGACATCCTTTGCACAGTAGTCTTTCCAATTTACCTTTTTACTTCTGATAAACTGTGCAAAATGAGGCATTTATTCTTTGTTAAGTACTCTAAGCAGAGTATTAGCTTCTGTTTCAAAGTGTACCTCCTAGGACTAGCAACTCCTTTATTCTATCTACAAAGTCTGAACAAGCCAATGCAAACAGCTGTTAGAGACATTTCTTGCTTTTACCTAGAACTTTGCCCTAAATTTGATGGCATGTTATTAGAATACATTTGTGAGCATATAATAGTATTGAAAGGCCTTCATTTGAGGTGGCAATGAAAGTAAACTCTAGATGTTTTCTGCTGAAAGAGCTTTTTCATTCATCTAGCTATCTTTCTGGAAGAAAGGAAGCATCCAAGGATGGGCAAAGAAGGAGCTTATCCAAGACAAAAGTAGTATAATAAAGCAAGTAAAGGAGTTTAGGACTTCAGTGTGCTGTAAAAGACTTCAGTTATCTCTTTTTACTGTGGTAGTATTTGGGGAGTAAAAGAGTTAGATCATCAGTACAAAGAGACACACAGAGATAAAGGATATTTCTAAACACCCAGATAAGCTGGGATTCAATCATTTTTCATTTAATATTTCCTGACCTCTTACAGGTTTGGTTTGGGGTTTTTTTTGGACACAAATTTATAGGTAGGTACAGTGATTAACTAAAATCCAATGGTCTCTTGAAAGTGAGACGCTGAGAACCCTTGGCACCCCATCAAGTAACTAATATTCCCTTTGTAAATAGATGGATCAAGCACAGGCAAGATCTGCAACTTTTCTGCCAGCGGCAACTCAGAAATCAGCTCTTCACAAGCCTGATGTTGGTTCTGTAGTACAAGAAGAGTAGAGTCAATGTTTGCATTCAAAGGCTTAAGACAGATAAAGAGGGGGAAGATGCATTAAGCGGAAAACATGCTCCCATGAGCGGCAGAACTATTATAACATGGTGCACATCTCTTCCCACCCCTCACTTGTTGACTCATTCACATTCTGTATCTGGATAAAGTGAATTTTCTTACAGGAAAATAACATATTAAGATTTTATTTTTCAAGTTACCTTGCCGATTCTTTAAATTACCTGACAAGTGGGTTAAGAAACAAGTTGTAAAATGGTAAGTAGTCTTAATTGTCCTACGGTATTCACCATTCCAGAGATTTTACTTTAAAAGTCACACTTGATTCTGTTATCAGTAAGATAAGAAACTACTGCTGTCTTCGTGTTATTCTCATGGCTCACCCTGCCTTGAGTTTTATGGTCTGTTGGCAATAAATAAGAATACAGAACAGTTTAGTATCCATCTGTGTTGTTTCAGAATTGTTGCTGTTGTATACTCTCTATCTTTCTTTTCTCCTGGCAGATCTGGAATGTGCTATCACACCAGACAAGGTAAACAAGTCTGAGATTTTGTTTAGTTCTTAGAGTACAACTTGCATTAATAATACAGTTTTGGAACTATTTAATTCTGATTAAGGATTATATTTACACATCCCTTTCTGAGGGAGAACTCAGGATGAATCTACTCAAGAAAATAACATCTGTTAAATTCAAAAAGACCTTTAGTAGGAACTAAAACTTTTAATATTCATGAAGAAATATGAGTTTAACTGTGATTTCAGAAAATAAACTCCCTTCTTTAGCAGAGCAGGCATGCATTATGCCAATGAATTACACTTCCTTCACCTGCAGAAGTAAACATGCCTGATAAGTATTGCAAAGAGGTAACTTAGGTCAGATTTCATACCTCATGACTTAATTGAGGGCCTGTTCTTCATTCTACACTAATCCTACTTTTATTTCCATGGAGATGCAGGTTTTGAATGCATTCATCCCTGAATGACTTCCACTCCTTCATTATTAGGCAGGTGTGCAGCATGCACAACAGTCACCCCAGAGAAATTCTATGTGTTCACATTGCTCCAATGAATATGAGCCTTTCTTGATATTTTGTAAGCTGCCCTTTCAGGTGAGTCAACAGGGAGTGTCCTTAAATGAATAGCTATGGTCATAAAAGTGCCTTGACTTAGAGACTTCAGAGTCCATATAGAGTGTGCTATCTCGGAGAACAGTCTAAGAAAATTCAGAGTAGGTGAATAAAAAATATAATTCCAGTGAAAACCATTTTTAATCTTTTGTTTGCATTTTTCCCCCGCAGGCAAAAAAACAGTGACACAGCAGGGTCAATATCATTACTATGGAGATGTTCTTGATTATTTCCCCTCCCTAGAGCTTAATATTTTGCACTAATGTAGGGGTCCAGCTCCCACTTTCTGTCTTGAATATAGAAATCGCATTTAAGTCATTTAAGGACTGATTCAGAGAAGGAATTTTAGAGAATAATTGATTAATTCCACTTTGATGTAATTTATATTTCCTTAAGAGTTTATCTTACTGATAGCTATATATTAGACTTTACTGACATTTGTGGCTGAAATCTGAACCAGGCTTTTCAAAGAACAATACTGGGATTCAATATAAATCAGCGCAGTACTTTATAAAAAATATCAATGCTGAAAATTTAACAGTATATATTGGGTCTGCATTCAGAAAAATGAAGATGCCATTAGAGAAAATGCAAGATTTCACAAAGAGAAGCGATAGAATGAAAACTCCCAGCACACAATGAGATTGTGTCTCTAGGGTTGAGATACTCACAACTGAGAAGAAAAGGTAAGTAGGGTGCCTTTAGTTCAAAGAGGGACATACAAACTAAAAGCTACCTCAGAGAATTTTTAGTCTCCTCTCTCCTCAGACAGCTATACTGGAAGGTGATCAAATTGAAACAGAAAAAAGGTACTGCTGTGAGTGGAAGGAATGCTAAGGGAATCCTTATGTCACAATTTGTAGTCAATTACCTGGGTAAAAACTAGATGCCTAAGGTCTAAATTTTGCCCATTGACCCTGTTGAGTCCTTCAAGGTATTGGTCAGACTCAGCAGTTGATGGCTCTAAGGCTTCTTAGCTTTAGTCCTATAAACTCATCTCACATTTGACAGCTATACCTAGAAATTACTGAGTAGGATTTTAATTGTGGATATTAAATGATTACAACTTCACACAAAATAACGACATTAACAGCAATAAAAGAATATTTATGGATTATGGCTGCAAGTAATGACTTCAGTGTGAGTGATTCTGGCTTACACAACGACACGTCAAATTTTCTGCAAAGGACAAACACAGATGCGACTTCAGCCCCACCCGATATCACTGAAATGCAGGAATATCACTGTGAAGGCCAGTGGATTTGTTTGGTTGTAAAACTTGTGGGAGAAGCAGCAGTTTTCCTCCTGATATTAGGAGGAAATTTATCACACAGAAGGTCATTGGGCATTGGAACAGGCTGCCCAGGGAGGTGGTTGAGTCACCTTCCCTGGAGGTGTTTAAGGGACGGGTAGATGAGGTCCTGAGGGGCATAGTTTAGTGTTTGATAGGAATGGTTGGACTCAATGATCCGATGGGTTTCTTCCAACCTGGTTGTTCTATGACTCTATGATTCTATGATATGAGGATGTTAGTTATTATGCAATATTTCTACACACTTCATGTTACTGAACTTAGTACTATAGCTGCATGTTTAACAAAATACTTTGTGTTCGTTATTTATCTTCTTTCCTTCATGCTGTTTGTAAGATGTTACCAAGGGTTAACTACACAGTTAGGATGCAAGGAGGTGTAGGGAAATGTACCCAGCTGTTAAATGAAACATCGAGACATGAGCAGGACCATTACTTGAGGCAGTTTCCCTGCCTAAAACAATAGGAAGCATAATCTAATGGATATTAATTTTTAACAGCAGACCTTTGAAGTGACTTCAAAGACACCAGGGGATTAAAACAGATAAAGGAAGCAAAGCTATGCTGCAGGAGAGGCTGGAACCCTGTGAGGGATGGGCTGGGGGTTGCAGACAGGAGCTTGGCCAGTCAACCCACTCTCCAGCTGACACCACAGGCTAACACAGCAGCCTCCCTCACGATTGTGCTCTCAACTATTTTCAGACAATCGGTATATGCTGATTTTCTCTGTTTCACAGAGAAAAATGTGGCCAAATCCCTCACCTCCCCTAAAACACATTCTAAGACATCTTTCCACAAAATATTCTTAACATGGAATGCAAAGCGAGCAATCATTTCCTTCTACTTCAGAAAGCAAAGTTTAATGCAGCTGCAGTATCACAGTTGGCAATTACAGAAACATTAGACACAATTACAGGGATTTTCTGAAAGTTTTATCCAATATCTCATAAGCTGATGAAAAATCTTGTTATTAGCATAGTTGGCATTAGTAAGCTACACTTCTGAAAAATAATCAATGCTTGGAAATTTCAACTGCCCAAATTAGTACTCTATTATGGCTGGAATATCAATAAGATGCAAAAAGCCTTTCAGAACATCTAAAACGAAATCTAAATTAATTGCATTTATCTAACATGTCAACTAACTTATTTAATTAAAGGTCCATCTAGTATTTGGAGAGAAAAGAAAGGATTATCTCATGTAGTTCCAGAATAATGCTATTAATTTCCAACCCAGCACAACATTGTAAACTTTAAGTACTGATTTATTATTCAGTTTTCCTCATTTTGCTTCATTTTGTGCTTGACTGCCTAAGAGGTTGTTTTTCTTTGGGTTGGGGAGGTGTTTGCAATCATTTTATGGAATATCTTTTAAGTTATCTCCCCCAGACTGCTGCTGCTTCAGTGAACCCTAGGTACAATACACAGATCTACAACCAAAATAATTTTTTTTCAAAGAAGGGAAAAGAAAGCAATGCTTCTGATTTTGAAACAAGCTCCAGACTGACGGATGCATTTATCTGTGCTAGCCCAGCTCTTCACATGGGCGTGTAGCACATCCTTGTGTAGTCACACTTAGCCTCTGCCTTACAGCAGGTGATTTCCATTGCTTGTTCAATTAGTGTGGCCACTCCCTCAGCAAAGGTCAACAAAAAATTCCTTAAAACAGCGGAAGCTACTAGCAGAGGCTTGGCTCTCCTTCACTGCTCAGGTTGCGGCCTCTTCACCAGTTGTTAACAAGGTTTCTTTGAATTTGACCCACGTAGGAGCCATTCTGGAGAGGAAGCCAGCAAGTAGGAGAACTGTGGCTGATGAAGTACAGCGAAATCCTTCTTGATTCTGCAGGAGACATGTATATCTTCCACTACCCTTTCTGGGCTGGTTGTCTAAGACCCCCCCACTCCCCACTCCCCCCTCCCCCCACCTCGTCATCCTGCTCACTTCATTGGGAAGAATCAGTAACTGCCTTCTCCCTACAGCACTTCATTTGCTTTGCTCTCTCTGCCATGAGGAGAAGCAACCACATGGATCCCTGGTAATTTTCAGCTCATTTTTCCATCTTGACAGAAAATTATAAGGAAAACAAACCCCAGAAAAGCAGAATAGAATTAGTCCTACAAATATTAAGCAATGTCACTTAATAAAGAAGCAAAGGATTACCCTTTTATTGCAACAGTAGTTTTCTTAGAGTAAACACACTATAGCACCTTTGAAATTATTACAATTGTGTAAAATGTCACGTGCAAACCTTCTTAGTTAAAATTTAAAAAAGCCAAAGCTATGTATTCAGGATTGTACTGCTGCATTTGCTGTAAATTACAATGACTAGTGTTAAAAGGGATTTACATAGCACAGTTGTTTCTGTCTTTTTCACAAGCCTTTCACAAGTGTCTTTTTCACATAAAGTTAGACCTAGCCTATTCAAATAAACCTAGTTGTATGCTGTAGAAGTATTTCAGCCAAATGATAATGCGAGAGAAACTTATTCAGCACTCTTTCCTGAAGGTTATAGGGTGTGTAACTCAGAAAATCAAAAAGGGATACATTAAAGGGCAATTTAGGATCTCCACAGGGGAAGTACTGCGATGATCTTTCCCTGGCAAGATTCAGAGGGTAAATGGAAGTGTTCTTTTTTTTTCCTCATTTTTCTTTTTGCAGTGGGACTATTATGTACTGGGAAGAGCAGAAATGGAGCAGAAAACAGATCAGCTAGCGTACCAACAACACAACAAAAATTTTATTCACATTGATCCAAATTTTTAAGCCTCAAAACCCAGCTTGGTTTCCATCTGACTGGGTAGCCACTGGACCCCAGTCAGCTGTCAGTATCACAGTTTTCTGTCCACTTAGGCCAACTCTAAGGTGTCTGGATCATAGAATCATAGAATCATAGAACAACCAGGTTGTAAGAGACCCATTGGATCATCACTCTGCCAGTGCCCAATGACTCTCTGTGTGAAAAACTTCCCCCTAATCTTTAGCCTAAACCTCCCCTGGCAGAGCTTGAGGCCATTCCCTCTTGTCTTGTCCCCTGTCACTTGGGAGAAGAGCCCAGCTCCCTCCTCTCCACAACCTCCTTTCAGGTACTTGTAGAGAGTAATGAGGTCTCCTCTCAGCCTCCCCTTCTCCAGGCTAAACAACCCCAGCTCTCTCAGCCGCTCCTCATAGGGCCTGTTCTCCAGCCCCTTCACCAGCTTCATTGCTTCGATCTTGCTGGCAGAGAAAGAATCTTCATCTTTCTCACATCTTTGCCTTTAAACTTCCACAGTTGAGCTTTCTTTTTCACATTTGAGACTCATGGTCCATATATGCTTGGTCTGTGTGTCCCTGATCAATACAGAAAGTTCACACAAAGCTGAGGAGGAGCCAGTCGTTCCTCAGGATTACCCTTGTAGAAGCACAGCTGCTGAAGCTGAGCCATCAGCTAGCAAACCAGATGAAGACAAAAAATAGCTCCCTCTTGACTGAGGCAGTTAGTCAGAGGAAGAAGGAATCCTGCCTTCAGGTTGTTACATCCAGCTCCGTTTCTTTATTTTAGCTTAAAGGATAAATGGAAGATATATGTGGTGTTGTTTAAGATATATGATATATGATGGAAGATATATGGCTTGTTTAGAAATCAAGTCTTAGCTGGCTTCCTAAGGAACCTGTGGAAGAATTGCTGAAACTTAATCTCACAAGTGCTAGTCCACTCCATTTAAAAGTATTGCTGGTCCTGAAAATCAGGACTTGGAACTGCCCTCTCTCGGGTGTAAATCAGCATGCTTCAGTGTTATTGCTTCAGTGTTATTTAAATGTAGCAACTGTAAGCTCTAGTATTAGCTGCAAGTAATTATAAGAACATTATGAATTGTGTTTTACAGCAGGCAGAATCCATTCATTCACGCTACATTTATTTTATGATTCATCTGCATTTTTTCATCTATGCAGGGAGTACGCATCACATACATGAAAACCCCAAAAGATGTTTGAAAAAGTCTGCCATCAGGTTCCTCTTTTCTACATCCTTTCTTCTGATGATTATCCTTTTATGCCTGCATCATAACTATAGTAAAAGCAAATTAATTATATGCTTCCTAAGTATCATTTCATATAATTGACGACTAGCTAAGGCAAACCCTCAAAGAAGGATCCGTTCTTAATTTTGCAGGTCAGTAAGAAACGGAGCCAGAAGAGGATGCAGGTTTCTACCTCTAAATTTGAGCTCCATACATGAAATAAATAAATAGAAACAAATATAAAGAGGATAGGGGATACCTACAGAGTGTTTGGAGAGGAGTTCATCCAGTTGCTGGAAAGTACTGAAAACAATCTTCTGCTGCACACTGAGCACTGTGCTGGTTGTACCTTGGTGGTGCTCGCTGCGGGCAGAGTCAGCTCCCTGATAACAGAGAGTTGTGGCTTTTGTAATTTTTTGAGATTCGTGTTGAAAGAGTAAAGATGCAAGTAAGCACAGTGCTGTCTATGAAATGCTAGCTTGGGCTTTACAGTACTTTGAGTTGTCACTTTATTTTCATAGAATCACAGAACAACCAGGTTGGAAGGGACCCATTGGATCATCTAGTCCAACCATTCCTATCAAACACTAAACCAAGTCCCTCAAGACCTCATCCACCCGTGCCTTAAATACCTCCAGGGAAGGTGACTCAACCTCCTCCCTGGGCAGCCTATTCCATTTTTCTATTTTGTTTGTTACTTCAAAGTGGTGCAAATGCGGCTTGCTACTGGCAGGGAATTAAAGTACATCACTCTGCTCTTTTGTTGTCCCAGGCAGTTGGAGGGACTAACATCTCTTTTCTCTTCTCTGATCCTCTTTCCCATTTAATTAAGAGATCCATAGGCATGTATTCAAGTATTATGATATAAATGCTTTGACCTACATTTCCTTTCACATTAAAACAATTTCTAAAGAGGTCAAGGGCATAGTGGTTCTTGCTTGTCAAGTAAGGAAAAAAAAATATTCAATTACTCGTGAAAGAACATGCTAATATGCTTCATGGTATACTTCTTAAAACTTGAGGTAGTTAAAATTTGCAAGGTCACTTCTTTTGTGTTTCCTATAGGCAGTAATTTAAATTTTAAAGGAAGAGGATTTATTAATTCTTAAATGGTGTTTGATCTTGGGGCGGTTAAAATTAAGATTTATTTTCAAAAAAAAAAAAGGGAAACAAGTGCAGGATTCCTGCTCTAATGTACCTATTTATTTTTTAATTAATTTATATTTCAGATTTTCTAAGATTTGCCATGTAAGAATGACAGTGGATTCCTGATGTTCTTTGAAAATAAGGTCTCCAGTTTGTCCATATGAGCAAAGTTCTGTTTGTTATTCCCTAGAAAGATGACCCCTCTGAAGTGCAGGCACTGGCATGAATCCTTCACTCTAAGTACATGACTGAAGGACATCTCAAAATAAATTTATCTCTGTCCCTTAAAAAAACATTAGGAGTTGAGTACAATGAGTCTTTTTAAGATATGCTTGTCTGAAAAATTTAGGGGGTAAATCCAGATAAACTGCTTAACCCCTGTTAAAGAAAAAAAAAATTCCCCCAAATCTGTTATCTCAGTGAATTTGAAAATCAGTTCAATTTTCAACCCCTTGCAGTGATTTTTAACATTTTGCTTCAAAATTGAGCATAAGAGATTTATAATATCTGGTGCTGTTTATGTATTTCTGTTGCTACTAGGCTGGTAAAAGCAGACGTGTATCAGATCTTATGCAAGCATATATCCAAGTGAAATGCTCACGCTTTTTGATGAGGTTTAATAGTGCTTGCTCAAGGTAATGCAAATTAGAGTAAATGTTGATTGAATTCAGTCTGTCAACCATCAACTTCATTTGCTGTTAATCTCTCAAGGTCATGAGATTAACAGTGTTATAAACAATCGATCTGAAAATAATTCAAACAAATTATTGGCTTGTGAACTGAATAAAATATTGCCTGTTAACCTAAAGATTAGAGACTGTACCTTGTTATCTACTGAGAAAGTAATCTCTTTTGAATTGTAGATCATTGTTGAATGTATCTGATGTTTTTAGAGCTAATCAAGTGGGAAAATAAGCATGTGTGTGTATGTATATATGTGTATACATATAACCTTCAAAATATTATCTCTGTAGCAAGTGGTACTCCTTACAAAAAATATATTTCAGTACAGACTGCATTTAAAAACTCACTCAAAGAGCAATAAATGGAGAAGGAAAAGGTGTGGGCTAAACACAAGTCTATGAAAAGCAGGTTTGATGATCAGGGGTAAGAGGTGCAACTTGAGCCTACAGGTTTTCAGTGAACAGCTAAAACCAAAATGTAGTGCAGAAGACCTGGCAGAAGAAGCAGTATGAACATGTATAAAACACAGACGTACCCTCTAGTTTACTCTCATTTTCATTGCTTTTCATTCTCTGGCCGTGTCCATGGGGTGGGTGGGAAAAAAATGGATAGAAATGATCTGGAAAAATTTTCCTTCTTTTTATCTCCTAAAGGTTCAATACTTTATTGTCCAGGTGTTTTGGGTTTTTTTGCTTTAAGTCTTCGAACTGTGTAGGGAAAAGACATAAGGAAATTAAATTTTAGAAAAAGCTCATTTGTGGAACATCCGTTCTTGAAATCTTTATGGGGAGACAAACTTTCCTCTTGCAGCTTATGTCTTCCCAGGAAGTGAGGACACTTTTTTATATCTGTGATTTGTGATCCTATCTCTGCCTGATCATTTGAAGCATCAAAGGATGATGGCATTGTCCTTTGGACAACAGCAGAGAGACTCTGCTGTGAGTTACTTGGCTGAAAAGAAATTATTTACAGTAATAATTCTCCAGAATATTTGTCCCCTCTTCCCCAACACCTCTTCCCCCTGACACCTTAAGAATTTTCAGTGCAGGCAGCATCCGAGTTAAGTTTCAGTGAAATCATAGAATCATAGAACAACCAGGTTGGAAGAGACCATCGAGTCCAACCATTCCTATCAAACACTAAACCAAGTCCCTCAGGACCTCATCCACCCGTGCCTTAAACACCTCCAGGGAAGGCGAATCAACCACCTCTCTGGGCAGTTTACTTATGTAAGTGTCAACCAGTGATGGATGTTGTCCTCCTAAAGTCTTTTTATGTGGGGTATGAGAACAAAATCTGCCAAAAAACAGACTTCTAAATGTCCCTGAATATCTTTTTCTCCAGCTCTAGTATTTTCCCCCAAACCCTGTAATATCTGCGCAGAAAAGGAGAAACAGAATACAGCGCTTCTCTAGCTGACAGGCTTATGAATTTGAGAATAAGTATATGGCAACCACTTGCTTCCTTACCGACTGTATTGATCTCTAATGCTTTTAATTAGGGAAACCATCACAAGGAGTTTCTGAGAGCATTCTGACCCCAAGCCCTGGCTGCCTCATTGACTTGTCAACTTACCGACCAACTCCTCTGCATCACTTGGATACAGGTGTCTACAGAATTCAACAGCTTGTAAGAGCTAGTGGTCTGCCCCACCTAAACACTAAGATATTTTTATTTTGAGGAACAAGTCAAACAGAACAATTGTAAAGAACGTGGGTGATGGGCTTGAAACTGGCTACTGCACATGAAGAGTCATGCTTAAACTTTTTTGTTATTTAACTGTTGACTACTTACTGATATTTATCTGAATATAGGGCTCCAAGTACCAGTAGCTTTGAGATAAAAAGTAGCTTGAGTGTCTAAAACACAATATGAAAGCTGTTTATTTTCAAGGTACACAGGGAATAAACATAAAATTTGGAAACAACTATCTGCAATATCAATTTTACAAGCATGTAATACAAATAAGATTTTCAGTTATTAAGCGCTTGTACTAAACAAGACCCAGCTTACACACCCCGAAATGTTAAATTCTAGGCAGTGGAACTGGAAAGTTGTAAAATGAGGAGACACCCATGTCTGCATCCACAGCTGCTCTGAGTGTGAGAGCAGTGCAGCCTTGGGCTTCCCATCTGCCAAAAGGGGATAACACCTCACACTCAGGTACAAAGAATTATTTGAGATTTGAGTAGTTCTGCCATAACCCATTCTAGTTTTCAATGTTTCGTCAAAAATTGGCACATTTTAATTTTCAATAACCCAAAGCATACAAGTACTTGTAAGATACCTTCAACTCCTATGGTCACCAGTCTTCTCAGTTGGCTATAGGTGTAGCTTCCTACTCAATCCAACTGATACATCCAGAAAATGCAAATGTTTGGAATTTTTTTTTTTTATTTTACTATTTACCTAGTGTTGCTGAAATGCTGAAGACAGAGCTACCAGTACTTGTAAAGTTTATGTTGGACCTAAGTGAGGAAAACAGGAAGGAAGGGAGGAGAGATAGGAATTATAATGACTTCTTGTGTGTGAGAACTGAGAAAAGGCCTGAGCTCAATTAACCAAGATGAGTTTTCCTTATATTACTATGTAAGCAGAAGTTCCTGTACAAGTAGGAGCCTTGCTATTATGCAAACAGGTACACGCACTATGTTCCTGCATACATGCTGCCACAACCCCACTCACCAAAGTTTTCAAATGTGGTGAGTGAGTAACCGTTTCACTGTTCTATAACTTTTGTCTTTTTAAGTTTTCCCTTCCTCTCTTCCTCTTAATTTCCTTCCTTCATTAAGTCTAAATATAGACAGCAAGCTGTTACTGTGCTTCCTACTGGTTTTTCAAAGGCGCCGAGCAAATATTCAGGACTCCAAATCAATTTCTTATTAGCCATTCAGTAGTAGTGTGCACTCATGCATAGTATTGACTGAAGCTAATTCTCTGAAGCAACGTGATGGAAGTGATTTTTTCCCATAGCATTTACAAGGTAAGAAGTAGGCAAACAGAATACTGAAGGTTGTCTCATGTAAATAGAAAAGAGGAAATTAAGGTGGAGATGGAAGGAGGACACAGAACAGACTATTGAATCTGACACAGCTAGCAAGGCAGAATTAACAGGAAGGTAAACAAGTTCAGAACGTCAGAGTAAGGAAGTGATATAACACTCTGATGTAAACACTCTGATGTTAAGGTAGTTGACCTTACCCTGTTTTATTTTTGATCCGGTTTATTGCTACCTGTATTTTATTCCAGGAATGTTACATTACAGTGGTGTCAGCTTTGTTCTCGTCTCTGTTGTTCGGGTGAACTGTTGGTCCTGTGAAAAGTACAGCAGATATGCAATCATGCTACCACAAAGCAGCTTTGAAACCTCAGTTTACATCATCTCACTCAACATACCTGATGTCAGCAGTTTTTAAAAAGATCTTCTAAATTTTGAAATGAAAGAAGTTAATAACAGTTTGAGCCGGTGAGAACAAGAGGCCAGGAATGAGCTGAGCTTTAAAAGAAACATTTTATTTGGTAAAAAAATTGGTAATAAATTATTTCAAGACAATTTTTGGTTTGTATCTGTACATACACAGTATCTCCCATAACATAGCTGCTATGTAATCCAGTAATTCTGAGAGAAAAGATTTAAATATCAAGTAACAATTTTAAATGAAACCAGCACAGTCTTTTACATCTGTCAGTGATGAACCTAGCTTGGTGGAAACCTTCCCCATAGCCTCCCCACTCCAAAATTACCCATTAATATCTATTCTGGGTCTTGTGTGTTTGTAGCAAACCTCATGCTTTCTTTGCATCACCTACATCAGTGTTTCTCAGCTTCATTTTAATCAAAGAGCATCTGATTATCACTTTTATTCCTGCATCACTGGTGTACAAGCTTTCATTTTCAACTGGCGAAAAATACATTATGAGTGATCATTTATTACTTTTATCTTCTGATTTTACTTGTTTATTTTGATGTATGTGGAAATAACGCAGAAATGCTTTTCAGTTTTGTCTGGTTGCGTTTTTTTAGTCACCTGAATTCAATTCCGTGTCACTCATTCAAATCTTATATATAGATCACCCATGACCCACAGACCCTCCACTAAGGAAGGTTGATCTAAACTCTCAAACCAGAATCAAGATATTTTAACACTGACATATGGGACATGTGAAAGAAATCGGTCAGATATGATGTTAAAATGTAGTGTCTTCATGAGTCAAAATTAGACATGACCCAAACAAAACAATGAAACCATATATTCAATAGGTTCCCAAAATACATCAGCTAGGACTACAACGAAAGTTTTTACCCTCAAATGTAACAAAACACATATGTCTGGTGTTATGCTTTATCCTGGGACTGCCAAATTTAAAAATCAAAGCATGTGTTTTAATGCCTCACTGGATTGGTTTTTTCAGATTATTATTCAAGGCCTTGCGAAGATGCACACAATCAGTCTGAATTTTGAGTAGGTTGACTGGTAAATGAGGCAAGAACAATGTATAACAGACATGTAACAGCCTCATGTCTGAATGCCAATAAATGAGTTGCATGAGTAGTGTTTAAAATACTCCTACTGTCATAAATTTTGTCTGTTTTGGAGAAGCAATTTTTTTTTTTTCCTAGCTGTATTTACATATGGAAGCAACATTATCAAAGTAAACATGTATCAAGAGCCTTTTATCAGAAACTATTGTTTTCCCCTCCAACTATCTTTCACTCTTATCTGTTGAATTTTTAGTTAGTGTAACACACGTGGTGGAAGATGGATAGCAGCTTCTTCGGGAAGGGATGTTCAGTCATTTTAAGTAGCCAATTCTCTTCAAAATATACACAAAGATATTTTCAAGATATAAAACAAATTGATTTGGGAATCTAGCCCTCTATATCCTCCTGGCTTTTCAGAAACAGGACTTGACCACTTTTCAAAGTGTTACATATATGAAAATTGCTTTTAAATACTGACAGGGGGTGGGGACATTCCCCCTCCCATTCTAAGTAAGAGGGAGGTTAAGGGGATTAAAACTAAACTAGTCAATGTCAATAAAACATAAATCCTCACTACTAGCTTTTCTTAAGAGCAAAACAGCTCATTTCAGAGCTGCCCAAAAGCAAATATTGTCTTCTATCCTGTTTCTCAATACAGAGGAGTGCTCAAAACATGCAACGTCTTTGGCATTGCAACAAAATGTGGAAAATGGAGACCTAGCTGTAGCCCTTAGTTTTGAGTTGAAAATGTTGAAAAAATTCAGACCCTATAGAAAGGCACCATCTGTAAGCAGCTTTATGTAACAAAAGAATGAAATGGCAAGATGGCCTTTTGAGCCTTGCAGTCTCCTCTTGTCACTGGGGTGCTTACAAATTACGTACTCATGTAAGCAGAGACAAAATTGAAATAACATCTGTTACCTGTGAACTACTGCAGCTTTATGTTGCTCTAACTCCTCTGACTTAAATGAAAACTACTCAAAAAACCTCTAACAATGCACTGTGCAACACAATAGTGAAGCGGGGAATAAATTACACTTAAGTACCACAGTAACCTCACTGATCTCTCTGCATCACAGAACTGCAAAGCCACTTGTTGGTTTTACAGTTTATCCCACGTAATGCTACAAATAAAACCCCCCATATATTTATCATAAAGCTTAGTGAAGTAATTCTAAATTTTATTCTTACATTGTTTTGCAACAGATGTGGGCAATATATTTTTTATGACTTCTTCTATAAACCACAGCATTTCCTAATACATGACAATTTCTTTCTTTGAATAATATTCTTTTTTACCTATCAATACATGAGTACCTATTGCAGGATGAGCTTCTTGTTTCACTCAAGGTTTGTAACAACTACTACCACCCTCATGTATTAGACAGCTGGAAATGTTTGTTAGCATGAATGAAGAGTGCAGCGTAAGCTCATTAACAAGACAGCAACCAACAATTTGCAATCTGAGAGGCAGTAAAAATTGTTTATTACATGGCTGAAGAAATGAAGCAATTTACTCACCAGTTATTATGACTGCATGTAGGGGTGGTTTATTTGTAAAGTGAATTGAATGGGCACCACATGAGGAGCCTGTATCTCCTCAATCCTTTGCTGCTGACACTGCTCCCAAAGGCCACGATCAACATTGTCAATCTCTAATCAGCTTTTGAAGGGCTGCCCTCCTAGATCTCCTATGGTGCCAATAGAGTTTTATTTAATGTGGGGATGAGACGTCACTTTTTATGGGTTTCACAAGTGCCAAGCCATTTGGCCAAATGACCATAAAGCACAGCAACAGCTATTACTTCACAGCCTTACAAAACTGGGAGTGCATTGGGTGTGTGTGGGGTGTAACAAACTTGCAATGTGCAGATGGCATTTAGGACACATTGAATGAAATGCATGTGCTTGGAAAAGCAGAAACATCAAGGCAAGCTTCAGGACCAGGAAATTCAAAAAAACACAAACTCCAAACATGTTTATTCCTCTTCTCTGCTGATGCAAAGTACAGGTATCTTTTTGGATTTTTTTCCATATTTTTCCTCTCTTTCATGAAACAGCTAGGTTCCCACAGACATCTGAGGCAAATCAGACAGAATTGAATAAGCATTGTTTCCCCACCTTTAACACATGACTCTGAAGGGAAGAAAACAACATCTGGTCCTTGTACCACCTGTGAAGCTCAGCAACATGCTCCATCACCTCCAAAGCTGCAGCTGCAGGCAGGGTATTGGGATGCTCTTCCTTCAGAGCCCTGTGCTCCCCAAACAACATCTGGTCTTTTAATATTTCTAAAAGAGCAGCATTGGTACACTAAGTGTCTAATTCTATTTCCACCAAGGTCTATGGTGGTCCTTTATATTCATTTTAATAAATCTTGGATCAGGCCTTAATGTAGCAACATTCTTATGCAGGTGTCTCTGAGGAGAGATCTGAAATTAAAAAAAACAATCTAGTCCTGCTTTGAGGTTCTTTTTGCATTATTAAGTCTATGAGCATGTGCTTCACTGAAGGCTCTTAATCTTCTCTGTAAGTACAAAATAGCAGTCTATATCCATAAACATATATGAGTTAGTAAACTAAAATATCTGCCTTCTCAGGACTCTAATTAATCTAATTTGGAAAAAAACAAAAAGCATTTCCAAACTGTATCAAAATAATTTCATAAAGTTTACTACAAAATGGAAAGCACTGTCACTTCAAAACCCACTCGAAGACTTCTCCCTCTTTCCTTTCCTTCCCTTCCCTTCCCAAAACAAGTACTGTTTCTAAGTGTATTTCAGAGGTCCCAAGAAGACAAGGGAAAACTAAAGATCTTCCTAAAAGTTACCCACACTGTTTTTAGAAGCACCTGAATCTAAAGTCCCTTTGCTGGACTGCTAATTCAAGTACCATCCTGGATAACTGTCTGTCCTGCTAAAAATACTGAGTTATAAGAAGTACAGTATTGCATTGCTATTGGGTGCTTAGCTGTGGAATTACATTGTGCTCATATAGAAAATATGCCTGGAACACCAAGGAGACACTTCTTGCCTTGGGTCTGAAACTGCTCCCTCTGTCAGGACAGAACATTTCAGTATAAATGTTCAGTCTGACCTTGGTGCCGGGAAATGTTATGGAGCAGATTGAACGCCATCACACGGCACATACAGGATAACCAGGTTATCAGGCCCAGTCAGCATGGGTTTAGGAAAGGTAGGTCACACTTGACTAACCTGATCTCCTATGACAAAATGACCTGCTTAGTAGACCAGGGAAAGCTATGGATGTTGTCTGCCTACACTTTAGTAAATCCTTCAACACTGCTTCCCACAGTGTTCTCCTCTAGAAATTGGCTGCTCACAGCATAGACAGGTGTACTCTTCACTGAATAAAAAAATGGCTGGCACTAAAGAGCTGTGGTGAATGGATTTAAATCCATTTAGCGGCCAGTCACAAGTGGTATTCCCCATGGTTCAGTGTTGGGGCAGGTTCTGTTTATCAATGACCTGGACAAGGGGAGAAAATGCACTCTCAGTGAGTTTGCAGACAACACGAAGTTGGGTAGGAAAGTTGATGAGCTTGAGGGTAGGAAGGCTCAGCAGAGGGATCTGAACAGACTGGATCAATATGCTGAGGCCAACTCTAAGGGGTTCAACAAGGCTAAGTGTCAGGTCCTCCACTTGGGTCGCAACAAACTGACGCAATGTTACAGGTTTGGGGATCAATGTTAATTTAATGGTACCTACGAGAAAGATTGGGAAGGACTCTTTATGAGTGACTGTAGCAATTGGATGAGGGGTAATGGTTTTAGGCTGAAAGGCAGAGATTTAGATTAGATATTCAGATGAATTTTTTTACTGTGAGGCTTGTGAGGCACTGGAACAGGTTGTCCAGAGAAGTCATGGAAGCTCCATCCCTGGTCTACTAGAAGGTGCCCCTGCCCATGGTAGGGGGATGGAACTGGGTGGTCTTAAGGTCCTATCCAAGACAACACATTCTATCATTGTCTGATAATGGTTGGAAAGCGGCTCAGCGGAAATGGCTCTGGAAGTGCTGGTCGATAGCCAGCTGAATATGAGCCAGTATTGTGCCCAGATGACCAAGAAGGCCAATAGCCTCCTGGCTTATATCAGAAATAGGGTGGCCAGCAGGAGTAGAGAAGTGACCTACTTCCTGGACTTGGTGCTGGTGAGGCTGCACCTTGAATACTGCGCTCACTTTAGTGCCCCTCACTACAAGAAGGCCATTAAGTTGCTGGAGCATGTAAAAAAATGTGCAAGGAAGGTGGTGAAGCATCTGGAGAACAAGTCTTATGGGAACAGCTCAGGTAACTGGGGTTGTTGAGTCTGGAGAAAAGAAGGCTGAGAGAAGACCGTATCACTGTCTACAACTACCTGAAAGGAGGCAATAGTGAGGAGGGGGTTGGTCTCTTCTCTCTAGTAACAAGTGACAGAACAAGAAGAAATGTTCTTAAGTTCCATCAGGTGAGGTTTAGACTAAATATTAAGAAAAAATTCCTTACTGAAAAAGATGTAAAGACTGGCCAAGGAAGTGGTAGCATCATTATCTCTGGAACCACTTAGAAGACATATAGATGTGGTGCTTCAGGACATGATTTAGTGGTATCATGTGGCAGTGTTAGGTTTACAGATGGCCTTCGTGATCTTAAAGGTCTTTTCCAACCTAAACAATTCTATGAGTCTATGATGACATGACTGGGGGAAAATACCAACCATGGTATTTTAGCAAGGATTGAACAAAGTGATGAGTGTTCATCAAAAAATTTTACATGTCTTCCATAGTCAGAGGTAAAGGGGAGACAGAGACTTAGAGCAGAGGATTGAGATGCAAGACTGCCACTCATGAATAAACACAAATAAATACAGTGAAACAGTTACTGCTATGATGCATGAACCTAATGAGGCTGCCTGGGAAACACTTTGAACAAAAAGTTGCCACTGCTTCACAGGAATCACTGACAAAAACTGCTGAGTTCAGAGGAGCTAGAGTAGGTTCTCAGTGAGAAGATTTCCGCATAAAATGTCTTCCCAGGACCACAGGTAGAAGAGACAAATGCACATGAAATTCCTTCTTGGTGTTTCTTCCCAAAGAATAAAGCCCAGACTTTCCCACTGGGCCCCCTCAATAAAATGCTGTAGGACCTTTCAGAACTAGAAAAGGTCTCCAAAAACATGTTCCTGAAACATGAAGATCCTATGCAAGGATTATAAGCTTTCCACAATGAATAGTTCTGAATTTGGAACAAAACTGTTGACCTAAATGGCTATGGCATTCTCCTAAGGGAACAACTCCACATCCAGGAAGGCACAAGCCAGCTGGATGTTCTGGTCTCACACTGCAGATGAGAAGTGGATGCCATGCTGCTGCCCAAACACCCCGTCTATGGTTTTTGTGGGCACTTAATATAAGAATTATTTTTATGACTGAAAGGCTTGGATGAAGGAAAATGCATCTCTTAGACTGCAATTAGGTGCCTAAATACCTTCTTTAAGGTTAAACACTTGCTACTATCACCCTTCACTGAGGTTTTCTTTGGCTTAGGAGAGGGGCTTTATTTTTTGATGTGTTAACCTTTATGAATCTCATTTTTAGATGCCTAACTGCTTCGAACCTTGCAATATTCATCCTGACATAAGGCAGCATTACAGGGTTCAGTTTGAAATCTCCCTCATATGCCTAGTCTAAGCCCTTGCAACCTTATTTAAAAAAAGAAAAGGTTATTAAAGCTACAGCAGTAAATATATCTGGCAGCATTTATAACAGATGGTTGCATGTGGAACTCAAAAACTTACCTGAGAATTTGAAGTTCGTAGACAATTTTTTTTTTGAAACACCAAATAGAAAAATGCAACAAAAAGCTGGTTTTAGAATATATTACAGAATACTGGCATGTTATACAAATGTTTAAGTTATTTTCAAGGCACCTTAATATATAAATTATTTCTTAATCCTTGTCCTATGTTCACACTGTTAACCATGTAAACAAGTCTGTGAAAGCTGTGATTAAGGTCACTTTAAGATCTGTGTGCCAAATACTTCAGGAAAAATATCATATTACATGGAAAATTCAATAAAGTAAGATAGATCCATCTGATGCCAAAACAGTTCAATAGATGCTATGGGGTACATTATTAACAAGATGAAGTCTAGAAGAGGTTTTCAAAAATTAGTTTCAAGATAACTAACATGCAATGCATTAACATTTTGTTTAGCATTTGAAGGTGTACATAAGTGTTGAAAAAATGCAAGCCGCTATTCCTAGTGCTATTCTATTTTTAAAGGGCAAATCTTTGGAAACAGTATTATTTGACTTTTAAAAATATCCTCCATCTTTCCCCCAACACACTTAATGTTACAATATGCTTGTATGCACTTTCTTGACAATGAAAACATATAAAATTAATCTTACAATATAAACATTATAAACAACCCTTGAGACATCTTCTGGACACAGGATTTCTGTAAAGACTGAAGTGTAACAATTCTTGGATAATTATGTAAAAATATGTACATTCATACCAAAGTCCTAGACCCAAGAAGAAACCCAAGTAAGTTCTACAAAAGTTGCCTGTCAGTCTTGTCCAGTTAAGATTATGTCCAATTTTGATACTCTTGCTGTATTTCAACACCATCAACAAAAGTTTTACTTGCTTTTGTGTAGGAAGTTTCCAAACTTTTGCATAAATCCTCTCAGCTTGTTTTCATTAGGCTGCAATGGATGATAAGCAGTTGAGTTGTAGCTGACCATGTGATTACTCCTGCCATAATTATTCCCCAAGGTCTTGCATTTGATATCCGAGAGGTGTGAAGTGCTGTTGGGTGCATTTCCTGCAGGTTGGCTAGCATTTTCTATCTTGCAGAATGGCTCAAAGCGACTATAAACGCGCCTTTCACTCATACGAGGTCTTAGCTCCTCTTGGCGTTTCGAGCTTGCCAGCTGTGGCGTCATTGAACTCGCTCTTTGAAGAGCAGAAACGGCAGGACTTTCAGGAGTCATATTTGTGGTGATCTCCTTTGCATCTTGATACTGAATCTGTTCTGTATTAAATCTTGGGGTAGATGCATCTCCTGCAGTTTCTATGAACTTACTTTCAATGGGACACAAGAGGGGACACCTTTTATTGCCTTCATCAGATGGAGGTTTTTGAGGTTTTGGTGACTTCGGAGACTTTGGAGACTTTGGAGACTTTGATGGGCTCCCAGTGACATCTTCTTTACTTCTATTCAAGCTACCTTGAGAATTTGATGATGTATTTCTCTTTCTCCTTGGGGAAGAATCTGTTTTATTCTCAGAAATCTTTGGTTTTTGATTCTCTTCTTCAGAAACCAACGTGTCAGAACTACTACACATTCTGTAAAAGGCAGGACCTTTGTTTTTTGACAAGTTTTCCTTCTTATCTGGTGTGAGATTAAGAAGTGATCGCAATTTCTGGGATCCTTTCTTTAGAAAACTTGGGGAACTCTTACTTTCTTTCTTTGTCGTGCAGTCCTTACAAGCCTCCTCTTTGCTCGCTTCAGTGAGAGCAGCCATAGAGATTGCCTTGCTAGCAGTTGGGCTCTTTAGCTCTCCTTTGAGGTTCTTTTCTTCCTGTGTCAAGTGGTTGGTCACACTGTGCAAACTTTTACAGCTCTTCAGTGTGTCCTCTGGAAGTTTTGAGCTAACTGGCTGCTTAAGTTTCTGCCTAGTCAACGTGCTGTAAACGTAGCTGGATGCATGTTTGTTGGCACCAGGATCTAATATAGACTTTGAATTAAACATAGGAAAACTCCTCCTTTTTAGTATATTTTCATTTTGAAGATTTTTCAAGTTTTCTACATGTTTGTCTGCACACAGTGTTGTGTACAAGTAGGAAGATGAGTCACCAGTTGCATTTGAGTTTACTCTAGGTTTTGTGTTTTCTGCAATATGACTTCTGTGGTTTTTTGGTGCATCTGATTTAAGTGCGACATTTGTGCTAACGTCTTCTAAAGTATTATCTGTTCCATTTTCCACACTTGGAGCATGATTAGATGTCCCTTTAGGTGTTGCACTTCCCTCTGACCCTATTATAGTTGAATTTGAAGAACTTGCACAGCTGCTTACTTCCTGCTGTTCAGGTAAAGTTGGCTGAAACACCAATGATGATCGCAAGCGAGAATGAGAATATAGCGCGTGAGCTTTAATATTTTCAGCTGTGTCATAGCTATCATACCTGTCACCCAAGGCCGACCCATTAGACTCTACTGGATAATCTGATTGATCATTCAAGTATGACTTAATTCGCCAGTTACGAAGGAATGATTTTGTTGTGTGTTCAAGGGTCGGCATCCTTTGCTGCAGATGGCGGATATGATTATCTGTCCCATTAAAAGACCTCCGTACAATTGAATTTCTTTCTGCGAGATTTATCTTTGGTCGTGAAAATTGATCAGCAAAACTTTGCTGGGGACTATTGTAGTTATTTCCATATCCTCCTCGTAAAGAAGAAACAATACTAAGGCTATCAGATGACATTTTCCAAGCATTTGATGGATTGTTGGCTCTATTAATACCTCTGTTGAGCAATAGGTAAGGCGTCCTTTCTGGCTTCTCCCCAGCATAACTATGTCTCTTCCAGTGCTCATTTTTTTCACTGGGTTGATACTGCTGGATTGGATTTTGTATATGAAAACTTGGATGAAATGGTTGCTTATTATAGACTTGATTTCTCAAGCCATATTTGTCTATTTCATTTACTGCGTATCTTCCACGAGTTTTCCAGCAAACAGGATCTATCTTGTGAACATTGTCTTGCCTCCCAAAAAGGTTTCTTTGGCTAGAAACTGAAGCCAAGGAAGACACTGAGTGTTGGTATGTATCATTTTCCCAGAGTGTCCTGCGACTGTTTACACGCACTAATTCTGGGGCAAATGAAGTAGGAACAGAAGAACGGGCATAGAGTGTCCTGAACTCTTCATCAAAGGATTCAACCAGCTGTCCTGTGATAACTTGAACCATACTGAGGTTTGTTTTTTCAAATGACCACATAAAGCTGAAAGAAGAACAAATCACCGTTAGAAACAATTCTTTTGAACTAATGTATTACACTGGTCCCTCTTGGTAAGAAAGATTTCATACAAGGTTGGGTTTTGTATTAATACTTTCTAAACAAATGAATACACTTTGAGCATTACTCACACAATTTGGATTTGGAAGGCCTAATCTAATATCAGGTGAACTCAGTTAGAGACTTTTCACTGCTTTTGGTGGAAGCAGGAATAAGCCTGCAACTACTTAACTGGATATTGAAAAAAAAAAAAAAAAAAGTATTCAGAAATATAGGACACTGGAGTAGAAATACCTAAAGATGAAAAATTACCTCTAAAAAGACTAAGCCAGGACTGACTACATCCACTGTATTCTGAGTCAAAAAATGTTAATGAGTGGTTATATTCTGAAAAAAATATATTTTAAGTAATATGCAGGACTGTTTTCACTCTTCTGAATGTATTTCACCCTAAACACAGTTTCAAAAAGATTCACCTCAGAATTTTTACAAAGTTTACATTTTCTGCGGTGCACACCAGATTGGATATGAACACTTCTTTTAATTGTAATGTGCAATATTCTTATGAAGGAAGTTTTCCTCTTTTCTACTGTACCTAGAGAGGGTGAATGCATGCTAAAGCTCAATAGCTACAGCTAACTTATAACTACAAAATGAGAGAAAATACATTAACATGTATGTTAAGGGCGTTTCAAAAAGCATAATATCATAATGTTCAAAGCATACAATTCATAGATTACAACAAAAATAAGTGAAAAAATTGATATCAATGAGCTTATTTCACTTGCATTTGTCTTCTGAATATTAAAAAAAAAAGCCCTGTTGTATTCATGTAAACGTCTTGCTTACTCTACTTTTTGTTAGCTTTGTATTTTTCAAGGAATAGTGTGCTGAGATTAAATCAAATCATGATTCATAAGTTTTTTGTTATTCATTTTCCCAATGAAGAATATTTTGTAATATTTGAAAAAAAAAAAACCAACAACCCACAGCTTAACTTTAAACATATCAAGAACTTTAAATATCAAGAGATCAAGAATTCAGAGTAATCTTTCCCATCAGAAATCACTAGATTCTTTTATAAAGCAAGTTTAATTTCTACAGATACTGATGATTCAGGCTCCTACAGTGCTAGGTTCTTCAGGTAGCGTTACTTTTCAAAATCAAATGGGAGAAACTATCACATTCTCACAGACTCTAACGGTGCATGTGGATGTCAAAGCAGACAGACTCTTACACTGATTCATTTATGAATTTGTCACTTACCTCACCACCATTTATACACATCAGCCTGAATTTGGGGCTGCCTGAGTCTCAGAGGAAATAAAAACACAAATATTCAAAAGCTTACAGTGGTGGAAATCTATGAAAGGCAGTAGCTGTGTATCTGGCACCCAGGCACTACACTGTCAGAAATTAATTCAGGAGGCCAAAGGAGAGAAATGTAGCATGAAAAGAAGGAAAATATTTAATAATGTGTGAAATAAAACTGTCCCTGCTTTCACTTCATTTTTTTCCAATTCTGCAAAGCTGTAAGTTCTTCCGGTCTATGCTTTGCACACATATACTGGAAATAAAATGGAAAATAGAATAAAGAAATTAACCAAATATAATAAGAGACTACGTCAACTGTACTTGGGCAATTCTAAATTTGACCGTGACACACTAGAGAGTGCCACAGAATAGGTCTATAATATTAGCTTTAGAAGATCATTGTAAGGTGGTACTAAGCAAAAGAGCTTATGAAATAGTTTTGGCAACTTTGCTGCAGTGAATGTTGAACAAGACTAATTCAGAAAATAAGACAAATCTGGATTTTTGGGGCCTTTTTTGATCAAATCTTCAGCTGTATCAAAGACAATATCCTTTATTTCTTATTTATGAAAAACTAACAGTGTCTCAAAATTTCACCCTGTGCTACCAATAAGTATCTATGACAATTTGTTAAGTTACAGAGAAGATAACCAAATTTGGCCATGGCATTCCTGGAAGAATTTTTGCGAGGGAAAAAGAAAATTGCACAAGGACATGTAGTCAGACAGATTTTCAACAGATTCCTCAGTGACTGATCTTACCTGTAAGAACCATATAAGACTTTCTTACAGTCAACAAGAAGAAATTTTTGTTCCATTTTTCCATGGAATTTTGCTCCTGTTTTTGAATAGTAATCTTGTCCTTTTACTGTCCGCACCCTCATGTTCTGAAAAAGACAATTGCAATACTTGAATTAGTATACTACAGCCTACATTTAGGATCTAGGGGTTTAAAAGTCAGAGGTACAGTAGGAGATGAGTTACATCATTGCATACGAACTCTGCAGGGTCATAAACACTGATCAAACTTGTCCCCTAGGAACTCAAAATGGCAAGTCATGGCTTTCTCTTCAAGACTGGTGAGATTCCCTGAGCCACAGAAAGTGAAATTCTGATTTTCCATAGCCACCACTCCCAGAAATGAGGTTCCAGCACAAGAAGTCTTCAACAAGGAAAAAAAATAAATAATTTCATCTTCGAAAATTTCTAAGCAACTCAGGTAATCAAAACCAACATCTCTAGAGAGAGGATCACTTTTCTTTTAATTGAACAAGGCTGCTATATCTACACTCACAGATATGACACTCTGAGGTGGCGGAGTGATAACTCCAGGTGCAAGAATCATTGCAGTTTTACCACCAGTAAGACTTCTCAACTTTGCACCATGGGATCAATCACATTTCTGAATTCAGAGATGGCATCACAATATGTATAAGTAGTACAAACTCCATGCAGTGGTGAAATTAAATTCCATTATGAAGTTTTATGTTTTTCTCATGCAAAATTAGTACACTGCACTGTGGAAATTTTCCATGATGGATCTCAAACAGGAGGTCAGTTTTTCTCCCAGACTGAGGATGAAATTGATTCATCTGAGTCAGTGCCTTTTTTCTGTCTCTCTCACTCCTGTCATTGGTATTATTAAGCTCCTAGAAATAAAATAATTCAAAAGAAGAGTTATAATACCCTCTGGACTGTACTAATAATAATATTAAAAAAGTTCAAAGCATTTATCACAGAGGTGTTTATAGAAAAAAATTATATTCAATGCAAAACAACTTAGAGCATCTACTTTATGTGGCTGCAAGACACAAAATGCTCCATAAGACAAAAATATCTTGGAATACAGCTGTGAATTATCACAATATTTACTATGGTTCCCAGCCTTGCAATCTTTGTTTCAGCAACAGTAATTTGTGCTAATTTACAAGTATTCCTGTGGGAGTGAAATCCACAATTTAGCGTTGTCAGTAGGAAAACAGAATCTATATGATTAATACATAGATTGTACATATGAGAATAGTGGAATATAAGATTGTGAGTACAGAGGAATGTCTCACCTCATGGGACAAGAACAGTATGAAAAACACAGCAGATGTGGACCATAAAAGCCAGGTACAGATGGATCAGGACTGTTCATGAAGCGGGAGAGGAAGAGACCTCCAATGCTCATCAAGTCCAACTGCCTGACAACTTCATGGCTGGCCAAAAGTTAGAAGTATGATGGTGTATGGCATTGTCCAAAGGCCTCTTCAAACACTGACAGGCTTTGGGCATCAGCTGCCTCTCCCAGAAGCCTGATCCAGCGTTTGACCACCCTCTTCATAAAGAGATGATTCCTAATGTAAATGTTCCCTAGCACAGGTTTGAACCATTCCCATATAGAATCATAGAATCACCAGGTTGGAGGAGACCCACCGGATCATTGAGTCCAACCATTCCCATCAATCTCTAAACCATGCCCCTCAGTACCTCATCCACACATGCCTTAAACACCTCTAGGGAAGGCGAGTCAACCACCGTCCTGGGTAGACTGTTCCATTGCCCAATGACCCTTTCTGTGAAGGATTTTTGACTTATGTCAAGCCTGAACCTCCCCTGGTGGAGCTTGAGGCCATTCCCTCTTGTCCCGTGCCCTGTCACTTGGGAGAAGAGGCCAGCACCCTCCTCTCTACAACCTCCTTTCAGGTAGTTGTAGAGAGCAATGAGGTCTCCCCTCAGCCTCCTCTTCTCCAGGCTAAACACGCCCAGCTCTCTCAGCCATTCTCATAAGGCCTGTTCTCCAGCCCCTTCACCAGCTTCGTTCCAGAACCTCAACATTCTTCTTGTGGTGAGGGGCCCAGAACTGAACACAGGATTTGAAGTTATATGTTCTATCATTGGATACCAGGGAAAAGAGATCAGCACCTCCCTTTCCACTTCCCTGACTCAGAAATTTGTAGAGATGTTTAAATTTACAAAAGTAAGTTTAGGACACCAGCCTATAAAGTATGGCTGAGTTTGCAATAGAGTTACATCAACCTTTATTGGGATGCCTAAACCTAATAGCTAGAGCTCACAGAAGTTTTAATGATAGCGTCTACTTCAATCCAATGAACTTTATCTTTCCAAACAAAAAATCCAAAAAATTAGGAGATAATCTCCATGAAACAAAAGCACATTTCCAAACAACATATACTTCTAAATTAGTATATCTTCCACTATCTTAAAATTTTTCTCAAAAGATGAATTGAATCAAAGAAGCAAGAGTTACATTTAAAAGCTGCTGAGCTGTCAAATTATGGTTTGACTTAATGTGTCCAAGTTCTTTAAATTTTATTTATTTTGAACAAAAATGTAACTCAGTTAAAATGTACAAAGACAGCATTTAAAAACTATTTTTGTGACCCAAATCTCTTGAAAATGTGTTAGAAACAAAGTTTAGATAATATTTAGATAAATACAAGAAGCATTATCTGGAAGTGCTGTAAAATTTTAAAAACTAAAAGTTTTAAAAATGAAAATAAAGGTGAATGCTTAGGCTTATTTTCAGAAACAGCTAAAAAAGAATAAATAACAATTTGCATTCCTGAATGAGTGGTTAACATAATTTTGCACCTCTATCTGCTTGTCACCTTTGACAACCTAAAATTGTTTTTCAAGTTTTCTGCACTTCAATTAGTTTACTTATCAATGACAGTTAATTTTCCTGCACTTCCAATGCAATTTTTGTTGAACTTTGAACAAGCCAACCCCATTAAAGAAAATCTTTCTTTCTCCAGCAGCTACTCAAGTCGTAAGTAAATGTAATTAAATAAAAAGCTTTTACTTGAAATTTAAATAGTGTGGTAAAAATAATTCCTGATAAAGATAAAAAGAAAATACTGGAATGTACCCATTCTAAAGATTATCAAAATAATAAATCCATATTTTATTTTTTATTAGTCATAAAATTTGCATTTACTTCAATGATTGCTTTACACATTTTTATATATCATGGAATTATATTTCTGTGTCAGATTTATATGTAAACATGTTAAATCATATTTATTTCATTATAATTTGAAAAAGGTAAATTTTGAGGCATTTTATTTTATTTTTAAATAATCACAGCAAGTAAAGCTGGCCTAAAAATATGCCAGGTGAACATATCAAATCTTATTAAGATAAGGCCTGATTGGTACTGGACAGGATATCATTTGGGAATCTGGAATGCTGGAGGCATAAGCAAAGCTAATGGCTTGCAAATTATCATACTATATACAAAAAAAAAAGCAAAAAAAAAAACCCAAAAGCTTTGCCTTAGGTACACATAAGTTGAACTATAACTTCAAGTAGGCATATCTAAAAAGGAATAAAATTTACATCAAATTGCTGTTTTGAAAAAGTATTGTAGGCACTGCTTCCTCTGTTCTCCTTTTTCTTTTACTCCTCTTCTCCTGCAGTTTTACTATCCTGCTCTCTTAATCCTTCAGTCAGCCACAAGCAGGCAGGAGCGTGGCATTACAAAGGCATGTGCCATTCTCACATAATGCTTGTTCTTCACCTACTTCAAGCCCTCTAATTAGGTGCCAGGGATGCATACTTTAAATAATTGCCCAAAATCCAGGCAGTATTTGAGGAGATGTGTTCCACTTTGGATTAGAAGCAGTAAATACATAGATATTGAACTTCAAGCCCCATTTGGTGTGAAATATGCTTTACCTGCCTATTTTTTTTTTTTATTCTCAGGATACAGGACTAACCTGCTAACAGTGAGTGGTGTCACTGATGCCTGCATCGTTGCAGATAAAGCAATAATTCACTTGTGCATCCTGAAAAGGAAAGTCCTGAGCAAACTAGAAACCAACAAATCCACACGTCATGAAGGAACCAAACTAGGCTGCTGGGACACACTAATATAAATAAGAGAGGCCACAGAGAATCAAACAGAAGGTCTGTCTGGTCCTGTAACCTGTTTTTGTGAATGAATACTAGTGGATGCATGTGGGAGAATACTTCAACCAAAAACGTAATGTTTTAGGAGGTTCTTGAAGTCAGACAGAGGATCTTACTCGAGCAACGAAGCTGGTGAAGGGGCTTGAGAACAGGCCTTATGAGGAATGGCTGAGAGAGCTGGGGGTGTTTAGCCTGGAGAAGAAGAGGCTGAGAGGAGACCTCATTGCTCTCTACAACTACCTGAGGGGTAACTCCACCAGGGGAGACTCAGGCTGAACATCAGGAAAATTCACAGAAAGGGTTATTGGGCAGTGGAACAGGCTGCCCAGGGAGGTGGTTGATTCACCTTCCCTGGAGGTGTTTAAGGCACAGGTAGACGAGGTGCTAAGGGATATGGTTTAGTGTTTGATAGGAATGGTTGGACTCGATGATCCGGTGGGTCTCTTCCAACCTGGTTATTCTATGATTCTATGATTCTTAAACAGTAGGTCATAGGACATTCAGGTACATTTAAAACATCCAGTGGCTGCAGTTTAATGATGGTCATCAAGGCTATCCAGTTAGATGGAGAAAATGATGAAGAAACAAGCTTTAACCTCTTTTTACGTATGACTGCACCACTATCTTCCCAGAGAGTACCACACAAGCATGATTCAAAATTCTGAAATAGAATTCAACCTTACACACTTATTTTCATCAGTAAAACCCCTCTAATGTGATAGATAACTACAGTGAACATTCTGTTCTCAAACATTTCATTTCAGCATTTTTCATTTGTAGACTGATTTTATCAGTGTTCTATTACTCACACTTTACTTGCTGTCAAGAATATGCACAAAGAGGAAAATGTATGTCTACCTAATACCTAGTCTAAGAGTTTTAAAGGAAAAAAGGTCACATTTCTCATATTGTTCCTCATTACTAATATTATTTATTATTGTTGGCCTCTCTTCTTACTGAGACATAATAATTGCTGTACAAATGTTAAATAGTTATCAAGTTATAATCGGACTTTCAACCTGATTCAACGAGCACTGAATAAAATCTCAATGACTTCACTGGAGTGAAGCGCAGGAGTTTGATCACAGATGCAATATCGTGCTGGGTGTGTATATCTAGTAACCAAATTTCACTTAGACTCTGAAATACTGGAAAACTTTTGATGACTGTGATTGCACTGGTGAGAAAGAATAGGCTGCAATCAGGGCTCAAGAGCTGCTCCCACTATGCATTTAAACACTCACATCTGGGAGTAGACTTCACAAAAGGAAAGTAAATTCATTTCATTATGGGTACCACCTTCTCTTTCGGCAATTCTAATAACACTGAGAGAAGTATCAGGCAATAAACAGTTCCTGCCAAATTGCTTTCAACATCCTCCTGTAGCCAGATGATTCCTTATTATTGCCAGAGAACTAAAAATAGGCTTCTGCAGAACATGGAGCCTCTGCCACATGCCTCACCTCATATCAAATAAAACACGAAGATCTGGCATCAGCTGAGGAGCTTGGTTGACTTCTCAGGCATTAAACAATGTTGCGTACATTGGTTCTTTCTTTCTAATTCAGAATTGAGTTACTGCATTAAGCATTCTCGTGGTTCTGGGGATTGCTGCACCAGTGCTGCATTCTGCAAATCTATTTCACAGTTTGCTGTAGCATGTGTCAGTAGCAGAAAAAAAAGCATCTCCCTCAAAAAATTAGCTGTTAGCTTTTAAAAAATGACTTGAAAAACATCTGAATCTGTAACAACCCTTATCTTTCTATGCACAGGAACTACGCACACCAGTGACAAAGTTAATCAAAAGACGCTTAGGTACAGAAAAGAAAAGAAAAACTTATTAATTACCGAGGAAAAATGAATGACAGTCAGGAAACAGATAAACAAAACTGGAAAAGAGAAATGAAAATATAGGAAATTAATTGTTTATCTGAGTTGAGTTTCACTGGTGATGTTAACAGGAATATTAAGTAACAACTCACCCACAAGAAGAAATGCTGTAGGAAAGACTGAAAAAGCTCCTTGTTAAACCCCTGGTTTCATCTTCTCCTATACTGAATCCACATAACAATCACAGAATATATACCCTATCTATTTTTTTTTCAGTTACAGTTTTCAGTAAAGAAGGAAACATGCCCTAATATGCAGCCAGACTACAGATGATTAAAACTTTCTGTACAGACATTTAATGTAGATTTAGGAATTTTTTTATACAGGCTGCTGAATTGTAAATCTGAATTAAAAAGCACAGTTTTGCTCATCACTGCATCTTGTTTTCTACTGATTCAAAGCAAGAGAAAGAGACAGAGAAGACATTGAGTCAGAAAAGCTTTACAGAAACTCCTCATCATGGGAAACATCTACCATACTCCTGAACAGTATCATGCCAGAGAATAACAACATCAATGCTGCTGGGGCTACGTCTTAAGGAAAAGAAATAGATGCATACATCTCTGTCCTCTTCTTGCTTTCCCTGAGCAGAAGGGGAAGATGAAAAGCCAAGAGCACAAAATGTTGAGGATGGGGTTTTTTTGTGTGACCCTTGAGATTATGGGAAAAAGAAAGGCAGAAAACTTCTCCAAAGTACTAACTGAAGTATTGACTGCTCTTTCATAGTCACCAGCAGTTTCTCTTCATGCCCAAGGAAGAAGCAGGAGAACTAGAGGGAACAGTAAGCTTCTGTTCTCAGAGCAACAGTCACTGGGAGTACCACTTGGATGAAAAGACCATTAATTTGAACAGCTTTATTACAAGCTAAACTGGAAATCCAGCAGGTAACAGGATTACCACTTAGCTCTTTGGCATCTATCTTTTATTGTCTGATAAACCTTGAAGTAGTCTAAGTAAATCTTGATGAGTCAAGATGTGTTTTATTTCTCCCAGCGTTACAAAATAGAAATACCCAAAACATAACATCATGGAAGAGGCCAAGTTCAAATCTCTCCAATCCACACTAATCCACACAAAATCTATTCTAACGTGTATACTTTCTTCCGACTACAGTATAAATGCCTCTAGGACTATAAAACTATTAAAATAACAGCCCTGGACACAACCAAAAGAATTTAAGCTTTAGAAACAGCTGTAGAAACACTTTACATAGAATTAATTTGAAAATGTGTACTCATGGTTTTCTTTAAGATATCAACTGAAATGCATGCTCCTAATTTCTTTTATTTGGGAGAATAAAACTGATGTTATAAAGAGATATACACCATTTTTGGCAACATCTGTGGCACCATTAATCCAGTTTATCAGCAAATGGTGGAAATGGTGGTATCACACATTCTAAAGTATGGAAATATTGCCAAACATCGACTTCATGATGGCAATCACGACCAGTGCTTACAGACTCACAACGTATTCTTGACACTTTTTTCCAAAAGCTCCCACAGCTCTGTGCATTAGGCCACCAGAGAGCAATCTCATACACTCATACACAAAATACCAAGCACGACAAGTGATGTGAGAATACTTTTAAGGAATTTAGGTGACACTCCATAGCAAAAAAAAATGGTACAGAATTTTCGAACAAACCTGCATTTTAAGAAAAAGCTTTCTTTAGCCTCACAAATATACTGCAGTGTTATCTGGCTTTTTTTTGGGACCAGATTCTTAAAATGCATGCTGCTAAGAAAAGCTTGCCTGGTGTGAAAAAAGCCTAACTAGGTTCAGAAGCAAAGAATTAGATATGGTATAGAACTATATGGAAGTTCAGCACAGGTAGTGCTGAGAGTTTGCAAAGAAACTTCGGCAATGTCCCTGGAATTCCTTCAGTGCTAGCTACAGTACAGTAAATCTAGAAGAATTTCTGAGGCATTTACATTAGATTACGGTTTGCATTCTAAATCCCGTTAAGTATTAGGGAGATACAGGATCTTGTGAAAAATTTAAATGTTAAGTCTTCTTTTTGTTGTCCTTCTTAGACTATAAAATTAGATATTTAATTTATAAAAGTAATAATATCTAAAACATAATGCAGACAGAAATGACAATATGGATTCTCAATAAAATACTAATAAACTAGAATCATGTGCCACTGGAAGAATTTTAACACATAATCACTTTAAAGAAAAAGATAATAAAATTAAGTATGTTATTTCTTTTTCTAAGCAATTTACATAAGCTGCATGACTGCAGGTTGACTTAAGAAAAGGAAGCTAAGATTTTAGGACCTGTACTATTCCTATATATGTAATAAAAGAGAAGTATTTTATAAATAATGAGAAAAATTACATCATTCTCTCAAATAGTTCTGTTTTGACACATAAGAAGGTAGACTTAGATTAGACATTAGGGAGAATTTTTTAATGTGAGGGTGGTGAGGCGCTGGAACAAGTTGCCAGGGAAATTGAGGATGACCCTCCCTGGGAGTGTTCAAGGCCAGATTGAATGACGCTTCCAACAACCTGATCTAGTGAAATGTGCTCCTGCCCATGGTAGAGGTTTGGAACTGAACGATCTTTAAGGTCCCTTCCAATCCAAATTATTCTATAAGAAGATAAAAATTGTTCTAAAGAGAATAAGATTTGCAGAGAAGGTTGTGCTGAGAGCTTACCTATTTATACTTCTTAGCTCATCTGAAAAAGCATTATTTGATAATCACCTTTTAAATAACAGTCCCTTTTTCAGTGAGTTGTGGTGGAATGAGTAGTGAACATTCACACACAGGGGCACAGGAAGCCTTACCCGGAGCCTCTGAACTTGACAGCCTTGCTTCTCCGTCATTTTCAGAAAGTGACTGAAGTTTGACTCATCAAGCAGAAGATACACTGCAATCCCTCTAGTAGATGCCTCCACAATTTCTCTGAAGATATCCACATCTGTAAACATATCCATAACGATGGCAATAACCTGAATAAAACAGAAAAGACACAAAATATTATATTGTATAAACTTTTATACAAATCTCTTCATTGAAGTTTGCACTGTGCAACTAACGCATTAACTATTTTCTGCACATCAAAAAGTTATATTATTTTCCATGTGGCACGACTTAACCTGGAAGGCTTTTCAAGCTCACTGGATCTTCTTTTTGAGAAGTCAGATGATTGCTTGTGTGACATTTGTCACAACTGAAAGAGGTCTTGCAGAAAGTCATGGGTGTGCACAGCACTTGGTTGTGTGGAGGAAAAGGAAAGCCAGTGGCAGAGAAGGGGCAACAACAATACTAACACAGTGGGGAAATATTAAGGCTTTGTAATATAAGTGCAGAGAGTATAAAGGAAAACTTAGATAGTGCTTTTGTACAAGGTGCTTCATCTCTCATCATCTTCTCTAAAGTTAATAGTTAAGAGCCTGAATGAGTCAATAAGCATATATTAAAAAGACAGAGGAGTTGTGGACTTCAGGATCCATACTGATTCAGCATTCGTTGCAATGAAACTTCCACAGTTGGTGAGAGTTGGCTCAAGATTAGAGAGTGCTGAGCACCAGCCACTAATGCCCTTCATCCTATGAGAATAACGCAAGTATATCTGACTGGGAAAAACAATGTCCTGCCAATGGTATTTTGGAGACCATATGCTATTGATATATATTAGCAATTTGGGAAGAACTAGTATTGAAGCATTACAGAAAATAACATGGGGAAAACAGGTACTCGCGTAACTTTTAAAGACAGTATTCTTATTCACTAGAGTTTTCATGACATTTCCAATTAATTGTATCACACACAAACTCAAATCAAAGTATCAGTCATCTGAATTATCTTCTTGAATCCCATCTGCTTAGAACTAAAAGATTCACTTATGCCAAACATGTACTTAAAACACTAGAAATATTAATGAGAGCTGACACACAATAAAAGATGAAAGTAAAATAACGAAGTCATTAAGTAAAATGACAGCTCCTGAAGCAGTGAAAACAAAAGGACTTGGCCTTACCATAACACATCACCTGGCAATAAAAAGATTCTTTACAAATCTACCTGTCAGAAAGGAACTGAATAGTACGAAATAATTCAATTCTTTCAAAAAATTTAGGTAAGATGGTAATGCATGACCTCATTCATTTTACTGACTTTTTGAAAATAAAAAATGTGATTTTTAAAAGTACAAATTATTTCTTCATCTAAATTTGAAAGAAAAGACTGAAACCCACAAAAGTTTATCTTGACTCTAAGGACCTCATCACTTTGAGACTGCACCTTCTGCTCGGTCTTGTTTCTGAGATAAACAGCATAAATTGAACATGGCAACCCAATTTATTCATCTGCCTTGTTTCACTTATGTCTGAGCAGACATCTGCCAAGACAGATGAAGTGCATTAGGTAAAATACCAAAGAACAAAGTCTGTTCTCAAATACATGTTTCATTACCTGTGACCCCCTCCCTCTGAACCCCTCAATTTCTTCTTAACCTACCCTTTTCTCCAGATCGTTCAGAAACAGGTGCTCATTGCATTTAAAGATCTATTAAAATTTAAGAGAGAATTCCCAAATGGATTCATTGGTTTATGCTGACATAAATATATGAAATATTCAAAACTGACAGTACAGCTTTCAAAAATCATTCTAACATTCTCTATGGCAGATACATAAGAGGTTAATTTGTTTGCGGCATCTGTAGTTGCAAAGTGTGATATGCCAGAAACAGAGAGAAAAGAAAAAAACACGAATGAATGATGAAAAACTAAAATCCAGCACTGACTATCTTTATGAAGAGGGAAGGAGAGAAATAAAGCATAAGCAAGCAGGCCAGTAAGTTGCTGTCATGAGAGGGATGCAAGTGCATTAATATGCAGATATATCGTAACCTGGGAATGAATAGAATCATAGAATCATCAGGTTGGAAAAGACCCATTGGATCATCAAGTTCAACCATTCCAGTCAAACACTAAACCATGTCCCTCAGTGCCTCATCCACCTGTCCCTTAAACACCTTCAGGGAAGGTGAATCAACCACCTCCCTGGGCAGCCTCTGTCAGTGCCTAATGACCCTTTCCGTGAAATTTTTTTCCTAATGTCCAGCCTGAACCTCCCCTGGCGGAGCTTAAGGCCATTCCGTCTTGTCCTGTCCCCTGTCACTTGGGAGAAGAGCCCAGCTCCCTCCTCTCCTTTCAGGTAGTTATAGAGAGCAATGAGGTCTCCTCTCAGCCTCTTCTCCAGGCTAAACACCCACAGCTCTCTCAGCCATTCCTCATAAGGTCTGTTCTCCAGCCCCTTCACCAGCTTCATTGCTCTTCTCTGGACTCAATCCAGAGCCTCAATATCCTTCTCGTGGTAAGGGGCCCAGAACTGAACACAGTACTTAAGGACTGATATCACTTTGTCTTTACTAGTAGAATTGTTCTTAAACAATTCAGCTTATTAATTTTGAAGTAATTCTGCAAAGCCCCAAAGTAGTTTCACAGGAAAAAGTAGGTTTCACCTCCAGAGTTGGAACGGGGATTACATTTTGAAACCTAAAGCTTTTGCTAGCAGAAAAATCTTCACCAGATTTAAGGACACATATGCAAAGCCGTAATCCTGATCTGACAAGCAAGTGGCCATTCATTTCTGCATTCCCTGGGCGCCAAAGATGACTCTTAGAGTATGCCCTCATTAGCTTGCCCATTCGCTCTTGGCAACACAAACATAATTAGACTCAATTGCTGGAGGAAGAACAGTGTCAAATTTGAACAATTACATCTATCACTAAACACCTCCTCAGCATGTCCCAGGGAAGATGTTCCAAGCTGGATCACTTGCCCCATGAAGAGTGCACGAAGGAGCTGGTTTGTTCACTCCAGAGCAAATACAGCTTCTGGGAATCTTACAGCAGTCCCCAGTGCCTTACAGAGAAGGTCTCAAGGAGGTAAAGCCAGGTTCTTCACAATGGTGGCAGGATAAGGAACAACTGAAACAAGAGCACTTCTGGATGGATATAGGGAAAACACCTTACTCCCACAAGGACAGCCCAGCAGTAGAGCAGGATGCTCAGAGAGGCTGTCCAGTTCCATTCTTGGAGGTTTTCAACCAACTGACTGAGTCTGCAATTCAATGATTCAGAGATCTCCACTCACATCAGCGCCAAAATCAGAATAAATTTTGCCATGTTTGGTACAAACTCTAAACTTTGCTGTGAGGCTTAAAGAAAACAAACAGCATAAATAAAGAATAATAAATAAATAAATAAAGTTTTCCCGCTTTACTTCTCCCCTTTTTGGTAAGAAAAATCAGTGGATTCTAATTTTCATAGCTTAGTTTTCTCAATATCAAAATCAACTCTTTCAATGGGTATGTATTGAAACTAAGTTATAGAAGTAATGAAAGGTTTTTACTGCTGCTGTTCAGTAAGTTTGTTTTGTGTACTAATGACAGTTTCATTATCCCGAGATTTACACTCCTCTCACGGGCATTCATTAAAATTCTTTAAGGGATATCTTGCAGAGTGTGGCATTTAACACCTCCTTCGCTATAAGCAGTAAAAAAAGAAGAATCTGCTAACACAACTGCTTTCTTAGGTCAGACTTCAATAAAAGAAAACTACCATTAGATCAATAACCTAGTAGGGAGTAATGTTAAAGACCTACCTACACTGCAAGAATATTGATTTCTTGTAACCTGTGTGAGGCTTCCTTTGGGCATGTTATGACTAACCCCCATTTTGTTGTGCAGTGCTTTTGAACACCACAACTCTTCCTCATCCCTAGACAAGAACCACGTTTCAGATAGAAACGTTAACTCTTTTTTTTGTTGACCTTTTCTCCAATACTCCAGCCAAATTCCTTTTCACAGATCTCTGCTCTGGAGAGCATCTCTTTATGGTACAGGTTCGGTGCTATCTGAATCTGGCCTTTCTCGGAGAGCAGGCAGGACAGGACACTTGGAACAATGCAGAAAGAAGATATGGTACTGCATATCTTGCTATTAGCAACAAAAGGCAGGCAGCAAATTGACTGGGTGGATTTCAGGTGCCATCAAAGAAAGAGACAAATTCTGTCATGAATGCAGACAGTCTTCCCACTAGTAAGCTAAATAATACATATAATTTTTTTTTTAAATAATATTACAGTGTTGTTTATGGCTGAAGTTCTAGGTCTGGTTTCTGCTTGCTGTAACACATATCACAGCATCCTAATAAATCATCTAATATCCTTACTTTCTGGCACTGTTGCTAAACCCAGAGTGCTTCTAAGGTCATTAATTTCACATTAATTTTAAAATTGAACACTGACTTGAAATGTTTTGCACAACACACCCTTCCCTTGCAAAATATACTCTGAAATCATTGTGAATGACATCTGAATATGTGAGGTCTCCTTTGGGCTGCCTGTACTGTTGAGATACAATAACACAAGTAGTCACCAAACACCTAAGTATGATCCACCGTGCTACAATTTCTATAGCAATGTAATGGAAGAAACACTCAGATGATTTACACTTGACCAACTCCCATGAAGTTAATGCCACTACTTGTAGTGTATTATCACCAAAATTGGCTTCCTGAGATCATATTTAATTTCTTTAACTTGGCTTTGCATTCAGAGACCATACGGTGTACTTTGAAATGTTCTTTCATTACTGCATTCTTTAAAAGCAATTTAATTAACTACAGAGTGAAGTCTGGCACTTCATTATAAGAGGCACCTATACTACCTCAGAACCAGCTCTCCTAACTCTCACTATTCTTTCCTCTTCCTGCTCCAAAACGTTTCCACCGTCAGTTTTGAGGATTCCAAATGTTTTCGGTTCTGAGCACCAAGCCTCAGTTTATCTTATAAGATACTACCTACATAATATAAGCATTTTAAAGTGAAAATTATGTTTAAATGGAATAAAGATTAACTACAACGTGCACTAGGAGTCTTCAATAGCCTCATCTCTCTGTGTTAGACATGCTCAACATCAATTAAAGTTCGTAAGAAGAGAGTCAATGGCAGAAAAGTTAAACTAAAATTCTAGAAATCTCCTGCAAAACAATATGAAAAAACAATGTAAACACTTCTCAGAAAACCATGAATGCAGGCAACCACATAAAGCACTACACAGATAGCTTAACTATGTTTAACTGTGCAGCCCACATGATGAAACTGCATCTGTTCTGTCCAAGAAACATGTAAAGAAAGTGTGGTAGGGGAACTTCTCAGATATCAGTAACAGGGAAAAATGTTCTGATTTTGGCAGGAGCTCTGAAGAAGGATTTAACTTTGAAATACACTGTGAAGATCCTTTTTTTTTTACAATGTTCTATCTTCTAAAAACTACCTGACAATTCTGCATTCTGCTCAATTTGGCAACTTTTTCACAGTTTACCACGTCCCTAAAAAGAAAAAAAAAATCAGAAGATCAGGATTAGCTTTTCTACAAGTGAAAAAACAACACAAAAGAAAAGTTCTCTGAAGTACAGAGGAGATTGTTTTCTCTGAAAAGTGGATGTACAGTAGCCTTCGCCACTACCTTTCCGATAATTGGTGGAGGCTGAGCAAGCATGTCATACACGTTCCATCTTAAAATGATACCTTCAGTGCTACCTCTCCAAATTTTCAGCTGGGATTTTACAAGTGAGTATCTTGCAAAACGTATGGGAGTGAGCTATATTCATTCTATAAATGTGATCTGTATCTATGGGTTTGGCAGTTGTTATTCTGGCTGAAGGATTAGTAAGAACTCAGCCTGAGCTGACTGAATTGCAGGAGACATCACGTCGCTCCGGCTGGCAGCAGAGTTGATAATTCCTCTGAAGCTTTACTTCCCTACATGTAGAATCGAGTTTCAGCAAGCCCCAGAGATGAGAGGAGGGCAGGGGATATTTTGGGCATTCTTTATGGAGACTTTCCGAGAAGCTTTTATAAATCTAAAACTTGGAAGAAAAGATCTGCAAAGAAACAACTGTTGCAACTGGTACACCATAGTCAAGAAGAGATTTACCCCATCTGCAAAGAGCCAATTGCATGATTAAAGCAACAAACACCCAAAATGTTCAGTTTTAACACTTTCCTTTCTGCTTGCAATGCTCCCATCAATTACAGAACTGCTTTTGGTATTTAACAAGGTGTCTGTGTTCTGTCACCGTGAACTGAAGCAGGCAGAGAGATCCTACAGAGAAGCACATAAGGCAGCACAGAAAATACTTGGCACTATGGAGGGAACGTGTTTGGAAGATTGCTCTGCCTTTCTTCTGTAGCCATTGATGTCGTTGCTCTATTCCCAATGCCATGTAGGCTGCAGCTGGTTGGGTAGCAAGATTTTAATATTTGTATTTAGCTCTTCGGAATGTTCTTATTCAGCTGTTGCTTCGGGAAGCCAAGCCTCTCCTGAGGAAAGCAAACAGAAGGGAAATGCCAGGATTTTCTGACAGCCTAAAATGCAGCTAAACCAGAATGGAAATTCATGGTAAAAATAAAAGGTACTTCTCTAGCCTGCAGCTTTCTCTATGATGAATTTCAAAGACTTGCAGCTTCAAAAATTATTTTTTATTTAAGAGTATTAACAGCTTTAATATGTGGGTTCTCACTGGATCCCTTGCTATTTAGGGAACATTCAGGCTACTTGAATTTCTAATACAGTGTTATACTTATTTTAAATTTGTTTGTAAGTAGAAGTACTAATTTATTCATATGTGTAGTACTTAGTGACAGCTCAAAACCAATAATTCATAACCATGTGATAAGACTTGATTATTTTTTTTACAAGCACCAACAGAAATTAGAACTAAACTCTTACTAGATTTTCCTTTTTGATGTGCCGTACAGTATTGAAAACCTCATAGGACAATCTTGAAGACCAGCCTCAGCTTTGAGGCTCCCACCAAACAACTGTAGGAGGAGCAAAGGCAGTAGATGCTCCTGGCTAGCTCCTACCTGGCCAAGGCAAGTATGAGCTGACTGCAATGCAGTTAAAAACTTTTTCAATATTTAAAATTATGGATGGCTGCCATTCCTTGCCATATTAAACTAACAACATGGGAAAAAGATATTTTAAACTCCCAGAGGGGGAATGCAAAAAGACAAAAACTTTTTTAAAAAGGTACTGAAATTGTCCATTCAAATTGCTCCTGCTTATAAATATTCCTCATGCCAAGGTAAACTGAACTGGACACCAACAATTCTTAGGGCTCTTCAAACATTTCCTTCAAGAAATCTTACAATAATTTTCTGCTTATCAAAGAGCCTGGGTAATCTTGATAACGTTCTTGGAAAGATTTGGGGGTTTTGCCACCTTTAAGAGTAGATTTTGGTGGCATTTCTGGGATCAGGAATGGAACAAAGTTCTGAGTCAGTCTGCCTTCCCACTACACTCCTCTCAGTTTCCTCAAGAATCCTATGAAAACAAATTGTCAACATGGAACTCCACTTCCTGAGAGTTAACAAATTAAAAAATGGTAGACAACGTAAAGAAAACCACCATATGAATGAACACATAGAGGCTGTAGACTTTAAACTATTAAAAGAAGAAACAATTCTTTAAAGCAGACAACTTTGCTGGCATTTGTTAATTAAACACTTGGAAACAATGAAAGATTCTTTTAGTCAAAGGAAGTATTATAGGAAGAAGAGATGATTCAGACCCACTTTTCTAGACTTGGAAGAACAATTTTGCTTCTAAGTTTGCTTATGCAAGAACTGTGCAATGTCTGTCACCTCTAAGACCTTAATAGTAAGCATAAATTTCTAAAATTAAATGTGAAGAGCTCAGTATCAAATATTCATATTTTACAAATAAACACCATATTTTAAATAGTCTAAACAGCATTCAATGCTGCTGCTGCTAGTATATATGTGATTCAGATCACCAATTCCCAACACATATAGTGATACTGTTCAATTGTATGATACTGCCTGGAATCCCTTTTTGTTACTTATAGGAATTAATACGTGCTACAGGTACATTAAGCAAATAAGAAAAGAAGCAAAAATGAATGGTTGGACTCGATGATCCGGTGGGTTTCTTCCAACCTGTTGATTCTATGATTCTATGAAAAATGATAGGCAGGGACTTCGTACAGAGGTGGAAACAGTGCTTCCATAGTAGACCCTGGAAGACAATGGAGGTAGATAAAAATAAGCCTTTCAAAAGCAGGAAACACTTATTTTTTGAGAGCAGAGGGATTTCAATGGATCCAAGTCAACACACAAACCTGATGTGCTTCAGACTGGTCATGACTAAGAATGACAGGATTTAAAATGCCTATACACAGTATGCTAAGTACAGTCCACAAGGATGCTCTATCAAACACTTTAGTATACAAAAAAAACCCCCAAAACGTACAGCGTAGAGGACTTTTACCAGTGTCAACTATAAAAAATTTAATTGCCAAATTTTAAATTAGTGTAAGCCTACAGACCAGTAAGCATGACCTGGTTACACTTAAAACCAAGAACCGAGCCCTAATTATATCATTAGTTGTTGGAGTTTAGTCCTCCATATGCACTTGAAACTTTTTCCCTCAGAAGGCCCCCCACCTCTGCCCGGGGAGGTTTAGGCTTGACATCAGAAAAAAAAAAATCACAGAAAGGGTCACTGGGCACTGGCAGAGGCTGCCCAGGGAGGGGTCTGAGTCACCTTCCCTGGAGGTGTTTAAGGGACAGGTGGACGAGGTGCTGAGGGGCATAGTTTAGAGTTTCATAGGAATGGTTGGACTCGATGATCCAGTGGGTCTCTTCCAACCTGGTGATTCTATGATTCTATGATTCATAATCCTACAAATGCTGCTAGTGAAATGTCTCAGAAATACAGAAGAAATAGAGGAATAAAAAATTACAAGTCCTTGCAGAAGACATTGTTAGATGTCCACAGAACTCCAACTGAGAATAGAACAAAATATGGTTAAAAACCTCCCCTAGTTCACAGTACAGTGATTCAGCACCAAAATGGAAAGAGTCATCCTCAACAGAGGCTCCTATTAGCATTCAGAAAGAAGAAAGATGATCTACTTGACTTATAAGGTTAAGAGGGAAAATTACAGTAAACCTCCAAGGAATAATAAGTTTTTAAAGTAACTGCCATCAGCAGACCTAAATAGTTTTAAGATAGCAAAGGAATTCCTTTGCCTTGCGTTCAGTCATTCTGAATTAAACTTTCAGTACCCCTGAAACACAGCTCATACTCAATATTTAAAACCAGCTTGATGACCAAGATGGTTGCTCAACCTACTACTAAAAGGAGAACCAACACAAGAGTCAATGAGCAAAGAAGTCTCTCTCTCCTTTTCTGTTCCTCCCTCCCTCTTTTAAGAACTCAGTTAAATTTGGGATTAGGTAAAAAACAACATCCTTATTTTAGATATGGAATGTGGGCTTAAAGTTGATGCCTATGCATTTTATGCAAACATGTCACTTTTGTTGAACAGTTTATGACCATATCTTTACAACATTCACAACAAAGCTTTTGATTCCTGAAAAAGATTATATATTGTATATTTACTTCACTGTCGCTGATTTCACACACTCTAAGTCTGTACGTAAGTCCATTAATGAAGCTGAATTGAACCAGTGAAACGGATACGGTAAAGCAGAAAAAACCCCACAAAATCTAGGCTGTTTAAAATTACTGGTCACAGGTCAGTGCTGTGTCAGTATGAAGGAAAGGCAAAGATCCTCCTGTATAAACAGAAAAAGATGAATAATGAGAAGCTTCCTCAGGGCTAAACTTGTGACAAATTCTCAGTTCACCTTACATACGTCCCACAGGATCATCTTCAAAATTTTTCCAGTTCATCTACACAACATAGCGCAATGCCTTTATAAGAAAAATCACTGTGCCTGGACAAATACCTGTAGTAATAACATTTACACTGCTAACGAAAGCAACAGCAGATGACATCAGATCATCATTCTGCAATATATATTACAGACATAATGTATGCCTACATACAGTCATATACAAATAATGAATAATTACACCTGAACACCAGTTAAGCAACCCAAACAGCTGATTTTAACTATTTATTTTTTTAAAACATGGTGCTACTTGGGCAGGAACCTTCACTGAAACACAGAAGTGGATTACACCACCTGCTTATAGAGAAGCTACAGTTAATGGTGCAACAGGCTGCTAATGACTGTGTGCTGGCAGGCTGCATTTCATTTTCACCTATTTTAAAGACAGGTTGTGAAACTAATTAATTAATTATTGTCTGCAAATCACATTGAGATCCTCAGGTGAAATCCATTACCCTGGCATGCTATATTATTTATTGCAGATTAGATGAAAAGGGAAAAAAATAATTGCATGTTAGTCTGAAAGCATCATAAGAATGTCCTAAAGATAAGGAAAGATTAATCTAATTAATGAGTAATTATGTGCACCTTTTCAGGAAGAAAATAAATTCAAATTTTTATGCACTCTACCATATGTAGCAAGGTGTCTGCAATAGTAGGGAAGCAATTAAAAATTGTGCTCAAACATCTTGTGAAGCAAAATGCAAAGAAGCTGATAAGTAATTCTCCAGTGCTCATAGACCCCAGTGGAGTGGGTACTGAATTGGAACTAAGTAAGGCAGTAAACAAAAATTTAATCCCTGGATCAAGTACAACATTTAAAAACATTTGAAAGAGAGGACTTATAAGTAAAATTATCAGTAGTTGAAAGAATTGTAAATTAAGGAGCAGTATTATACTTCAAAATATTGTATTCTTAGAAAATTATTTCAATTTTGAAACATTAAATGGTTTTTTTAAGAGAAATGTTCAAATGTGAACCTTCCACAGACAGTGAGGCTATCTGAAAGAGACCCAAGACAATGGATAAGGAAGGAAATCAATAGAAACAAGTTTAAAAAATAAATCTTTTTTCCCTATTTCTTTCTGTATGTTTTTGGTAAGATCATCTTTCAGTGTCCATGAAAGCTGAATTTTGAATGAACATCTCTGACAGACAGTAAGCCATAAGGCTTTAGAATGATCCTGGTGACACTTTATTTTTCTGTACATGCAGTTATCAGCTTTCACTCATCTGCATACAGGTCCTCAAAAAGGCCTAAGGAGAGGTATTAATTTATCATTTGCAATTTGATACTTCAGTTATACAAAATCACAGGCAAGATTATATGGTCTTTGCAATAAAGTCAGACCAGAAAACCATAAGGGTGAAGGGGCTGGAGAACAGACCTTATGAGGAATGGCTGAGAGAGATGGGGGTGTTTAGCCTGGAGAAGAGGAGGCTGAGAGGAGACCTCATTGCTCTCTACAACTAACTGAAAGGAGGTTGTGGAGAGGAGGGAGCTGGGCTGTTCTCCCAAGTGACAGGGGACAGGACAAGAGGGAATGGCCTCAAGCTCCACCAGGGGAGATTTGGGCTGGACAGAATTCTGTGAGATGGACTCCATCACCTCAGCCAGACGGGCACTGTCTTCCCATGCTCACGGTCTGCCCCTCTCTTTTTTCTCATCCTCACAATGATAACATGAATCCCTCATTCATGAAATAATAACACGAACAGCTATTGAAAGAAATGAATTATCACTCTGCAAATAAATGAAGCCTTTATACTCAACTGAGCTAGTGACCAGCATGGCAAGTTAATAGGGTTTTATTAATGGGTAGAAAAGAAACATGTTATCACATGTCTACCATTGTTCAACTTTGTCTATGTGAGATCACTCCTCTTTCTCCAAAATACTCCTCCTGATGTGCATTGCATGCGAGTTCACACACTTCCCCCCATGTGGGTAATGATAATGAGAGATGTAATCACAAAATACACTGAACACCTGCAAGAAATATAAAACTTCAGCTAGGGCAATAGAGTCTATGCCAAAACATCCCAGTAGACACCTAGATTTAAGGATGGAAAAAAAAAAGGAAATCATTCCTTGTGGCACCTTCTGCAGCTCCTCAGGAGCATTCTTTGAGAGATTCACTGACTGTTTGTGCCACTGAGCTCCCTACAATAGCATAACATTCCCATGATGAATAGATGTATGAGCCAAGCATGCTAGTTGTTTAGCCTGGAGAAGTGGAGGCTTGAGGGGAGACCTCACTGCTCTCTACAACTACCTGAAAGGAGGTTGTGGAGAGGAGGGAGCTGGGCTCTTCTCCCAAGTGACAGGGGACAGGACAAGAGGGAACGGCCTCAAGCTCCACCAGGGGAGGTTTAGGCTGGACATTAGGAATAAATTTTTCAGGGAAAGGGTCACTGGGCACTGGCAGAGGCTGCCCAGGGAGGTGGTTGATTCACCTTCCCTGGAGGTGTTTAAGGGATGGGTGGACGAGGTGCTGAGGGACATGGTTTAGAGATTGATAGGAATGGTTGGACTCGATGATCTGGTGGGTCTCTTCCAACCTGGTTATTCTATGATGCTATGATTCTATGAAATTCATGACAATAAGACTCTGTTTCAAACCGCTATGCACCCTGTACATGTGTGCATACCTAAAACCTATCCTTAATATAAAACATTGTGCATATGTGCAGACAGAGGACTGCAAGCACATACATGCACACTGACTGAAAAGAAATAACTTGCTTCTTTCCTTTAGATAGACAAATTTCAAACCAGCATTGTATTGACAAAAATACGGATAAAACGTCACTTGTTTCAGATGTAATAACAGGACAACTATTATCATTTTTCCTTCTGCATTTCAAAATGTGTGCAGCTTTTGCTGTTTTTCAGAGTCTTTCCTGGCAATGCTGAACCTGCACTCACCTGTCACTGCAGTCCACACTCAGTAGACACATGAGGTGCAGCATTCAGGAAGGAACTTTTCAGGGAGTTTATAATATTTAGACAACTGTGACCAGTAACTGGTGATTAAAAGATAATCCAGCCTCCCATCAGGCACTAAAAATAATATTTACATCATAGTAATCAACAAGGGAACAATTTTAGCAATGAAACGAGTAACATGCAACAGGTGAGGATTTCATGACATTTACATGGGTGAATGAGCTTTCGCTGAAATGCAGCCAAAATCATAGAATTATAGAATCACAGAATAGTTTGAGTTGGAAGGGACCTTAGACTGTATTGAGTTCCAACCCCCTGCCATGGGCAAGGATGCCTCCCACTACATCAGGTTGCTCATAGCCTCATCCAACTTGGTCTTGAACATCTCCAGGGATAGAGCATCCACAACTTCTCTGGACAACCTATTCCAGTGGCTCACAATCCTCACAATAAATTTCTTCTTAATATCTACTCTAAATCTCCCCTCTTTTATCTTAAAACCATTATCCTTCATCCTACCTTTTACTCCCTAATAAAGAGTCCCTCCTCAGCTTTCCTGTAGGCCCCCCTGAAGTACTGGGAGACTGCTATGAGGTCTTCCCAGAGACTTCTCTTCTCTAGCCTAAAACAGGATTTAATGCGTGAACAACAAAAAAATATATATTTTCTCATTTCTCAAAGCTTCATAGAGGAATACTGTGAGGAAAAAGCAACAGTAGAACATGGGCAAAGGAAGTAAGCAACTCCCCCCATCATATTTAGATATGAAGGAGTTATTTGTGCTTGAATACTCTAGGGAGAACAAACAATCTCAGGGACAAGAACAAACACATTAATATAAAGTTTTAAACCACTAGAGGCACCTGAGAAGATGGATTTCAGCTTAAGCTCTTGGTGCTATGTTCACTACCCCTAGTACAGTAGTATCTCAAACTAAGTATATGTCTTACCAAATCACTTTGAGCTAATATTCACATTTATAGATGAGCTGTCTGTGCCATAGAGGAATCTGTATACAAGTTTTCGAAGACCTAGATCAATAATTTTAATTACAAGGCTTTTACATTCAGAAAAAAAAAGAAGGGATACAAAGAGCAAACTCTTTTTAAAATGGATTTAAAATGTCTTTGAATCAATACAAATGCATGGAAGTTGAAAAGAATGTGAATCACTACATAAAAGCATTTCAGCTAGTTCTAGAAGATACTACCATAGAAATATATTTTTAATAGACTAATGTTATTTATGGCCTTTCAATTCCTCCATGGCATAACTAAAAGAACTGAAACTTATTGAAGTCTGCTACTTCTCTGTCATAAAAGACTCAGAGAAATTACCAGAAAAAAAATAAGCAGCTTTTTGAATTCATCTTAAATTACAATAACTCTTAAGCACATATGGAAAGCTTTTCATATGTAAAGCACAAATAATTTCATATATGTGGGACTAATAGTATTACATCAATTTTTCTCTGGGAAACTGAAAACATATAGGGTGTGTGCATGTACATGTTACACCACTGTCCTGTGCAGGGATGTCTGAGTCAGCCCATTGATAATTAATTTTGTGACTGGAAACAGTCTAGTCACACTAACGTGATGCTCCGGGAAGGCGAAAACGCCCTGCTCCTTGTGAATTTCCTTGTTGCACCTTACCGTGACATGCAAACAAATCCTCAGAGAGCAAGGACCTGTATCTACAGGGACACTGAGCATACCTAAGTTCCTCTGAAAGCAATCCCTGCAGCCACGTAGCAGCCCAAGCCTCACCTCACCCTCCAGTCCTGCATTTAAAATTCTCTGCACCTTCTCTTTTGGCTGACTGTCATGTTGAATGATGAGATACACAAGCGGAAAGCTCAGGCAGCCTTCGTCTGGGCTTGCAAAATGGGTTCCTTCAAGCAAATTCCATCATTTAGAGAAAAGTGATTGTACAAAAAAAAAAAAAAAATCTGATCTCCTGAACAATTACGAATTAGCTACCCAGAAATGCTGACTGTAAGGCCAGCACCCAAGTGTTTAAAGGTAAGATTTATTCTTAGTATCAGCCCTCTGAAGATGCAAAAGTGTCAGGCTTGTGTTGTGCAGGGAGTCAGAATTTATTATCATAATGGTCCCTTCTGGCATCAAAATCTACGACTCTTATCAACCTCAGTTGATTTTGCAGTCTGGAAATGGTGCAAAGATGACTAAGGCACATCCCCAAACCTGAAAATGAACTACAAGTTTTCAAAGTATACAAATATTTATTATTTTCTATCCAGCTCTTTTCCAAAACGACTTCCAATAAAATCAATTAGAAAGCTCTGTCTCAAAAGCAAAGCCAGGACAGGGCCCATGGGGAGGACATGTGAACACAGAACAAGCAGTACCATAAAATCGAGAAGTAAAGAAGAACGATTTATTAAAAAAAATGTATTTATTAAAATATCAGAGTCACAGCTAGCCTTGAGGGGAGAGACTGTGGTTGCATGAATGAGCTCAAAACTAATGTCTCGCTGTTGGGAATATGAGGGGACTGAACCTCTAGTGCAGGGAGTCTCACCAGACACACTGTTAAAGGTTCATTCCCTTCAAAATCCCAGGCACAATGCACCCAAAAGCATGCCTGAAAACAAACTAACAAGCAGAAATTCCAAATGAAACACTGAGGAACATTTGTTAACTTGAAAACAAACAAAATGTTTAATTTGAGATTTTCTCAGTTTTGTGGTTTCGAGCAAATTTCAGAAAGGAAGAAAAAGAAGCGTAGAGTTCATGAGCATTAAAATCCTTCCTGGAAAACCTCTGACCTTCAAGAGCCATCCATGACTTTGAAATCCATTAAAAATTTTCTAAGTGAAATGCCATTCTTGATTTTCATAATGTGCTAATTTAGTTAAAAATGTAATAATTATCATGGAAGAACTTTCGCATTCATCATATTCATAGGTGTTCTGCATTTCATCCACTGGTGTAACATTTACTGCGGCAGCTGCTGACAGTAAGCTTTTCTATCAAATTCCAGAGCATGTGCATGCGTATTTATTTATTTATATAAATATTACGCAACCTGTTTACATAGATAATTTGAATATTATTTAATGCCACTTTTTTTTTTCTTTAATAGGTAATGATATTTTTCCTACTCGGTTTATACAGTTTAAAGTCACTAAGACAGGCCAAGCAAGATGCTTGATGCTTTACTGCTTCATTCTAAAAGCCAACCTATTGCCAAAGACAAGCTATTTAAAACCAAAACCAAAACAGATCAATGCTTGTTACTTACATGGCAATTGCTATGGGTTTTATTCATAACTGTCGTAAAATATATGTGCCATGATGAAAAAATATAATTCAGTGTATTTTTACTGCAACTTGGCACTACAGGATTTAGAGTCAATGGAAGATACCAGTTCATCAAAAAACCCGAAGTATCGGACAATTTTTAATTTATATGTTACAATACTTCCCATACTTCTTAAATTCTATTCACTAGAGAAAGCCTGGTCAAAACTATTTCTTGCATAATTTCCCAACTCCCAAACAGGAGAATATTTAGCGTAATTATCAGTAACATCTCCACTGGTAAGACAACAGTGCCTCCAATAGTCATTGAAAAGAGGCTTTTTAGTACTTCTCTGCCCTATCTGGGTTATTTTTTCCTAAACTTTGTGACACACATCCAGACAAGACTTACTAAAGAGTCTGCCAAAATCTGGATCCACTGAACAAGAACAATCTATGCTTAAGTCTACATCCATTTCTTTTTGCATACATTTAACTATGGATTCCAACACATGAAGTGCAGGAAAACAAGCAGCATTGAATTACTTATATTTGGTTCTTTAAAACTAGAAACCCTGTGGGAACATCGGGGTGAACAGAAATGCAGCCAACAATGTGATTGTTACTTTATTTACAACAGGTAAAGCTACATAACTGTGTGGCTAGAACATTACAGTCAATGTACGTTGCTGGAAATGCCCCCAAAATCTTTAAATATCAAACTTTTTTGTGTTTTTAAATTGATTACATTCTGTGGAAAAAAGGTCTGTCAAAGATCTTTTAATTTTAATTTCACCTGTGCTACTCAGCCTGTCAACTTCAGTGCTTGCACGTTAAATATTATTGTTACAAATTTCAGAATTTCAATCTTTTCTGTTTTCGTAATATCTGTGATTTTGCTGTATGTAGTCTACTAACTGGAAAAGAGACAGATGGGTTATGCACTAGAGAATAACAGATTAAACTGAAATCCTTTCTTCTTTCACGTTATACCTCAAGAGGGATGACTTTCTATAATTAAATGTAGCAAGTCACCTCCTCAGATAGTGTTAGCAATGTCTCTCCATGGAATTTAGCAGATTATGAAACTCTGATCCACAGAATTTTCTGAAACACCACTAACAAACTTCAAAATAAGTATGTCTGTGTACACACAATTTTGTATCAGCATAGTGTCATAATCATCCATGAGACAATATCTCAAAGTGGATTATTTTGTTGGGGTTTTTTTAGGAACAGTTCTGCCATAATAACTAAACTCCCGATGTTCCCTTCTTACTGGAGTTTCTTTTGTTTTGCTTGCTTGCATGCTAGAATGCATGAAAAATAGCACGTGCGCTTTTAATATAAACTTTGCAATCCTTTCAAAGGTCTTACAGTACAAATTGAGAAACTGCTGGATGGAATTTTCCTTACGCTCTATATAAGCCTACTAAGCATGTATAATGTGATAGAAGATAATGAAGCCTCTATCTCCAGTACAAACTCCTTAAGTTTTGCTAGCACAGTGTTCAATTGTATTGGTTGAAATTATATTTCATTAGAAGAAAAATGTTATATAAAACATGGCAAAAATTATTCTTGTTCTTTATGCAGAAACATGAGAAATTAGTCTGGCTCTTGACTTATTTATTTTAAGGGAGTAGACTATCGCATACAACATTTGTATGTGCATTCAGTCCTTTGGGTCAGACTGCTGTCTGCGGGCTGCCAGAGCCCTCTCCTTTCACACAGACACATGAATTCCAAAATGCAAGCTTCCCTGTGGGATGGACATTGAAGGGAATTTCCTTCCTCCTATCTGCCTCCTTCCCTTGGGATAGGCACGTAATTCCCTCGTGATGCCAGTTGTGCATTGCAGCCTCTTCCCCAGAGCTCCTTTCTCTGGTTTCTCCTCATGAAGTATCATAATGCTTGGTAGATTTGGAGACACTGGTGTAGGCCATTAAGGAGTTTCTGCATCGATACTATCGATAGTAAAATATCTTTTGCTTTGCAAGCACAATATATGGTAGGACACAGACATGAAATCAGTGCAGATTAAGTGTACTGTTCTCTAGAAGAGGAAGGCAGGAACGATTGATTAATTAATAATTAATTAATGCACTGCTCCAAGCATACGCAAAGCATATGAAAGTGATTCCCAGTCCTTCAGCCTTTGAGGAAGCTAAGCATCCTGCACCTACAGGATTATGGTTGGACTCGATGATCCGGTGGGTCTCTTCCAACCTGATTGTTCTATGATTCTATGATTCTATGAATTGCACATGCATGCTGGGATCAGTAGAAGAGAAGTGAGCGGTGGAATAGTATATGGGGAAGGGAAAAACTTTCCACCAGTTTCAGTGTCTTTCTTGAGTTTCAGATAGTTAGGTAGTCAGTTATATAACACAGTTTTTATTCGGAATAAAATAATTAAAGCAGTCTGCTTGGGCACAGGTTCTTTTTTTAATTGCTCACAGTGGATGCAATCAACTTAAGAGAGATGTTCATTTTGTACTACAAGTGTACTGTGGCACAATTTAAGAGAAAGATATTAATTAAATATTTAAAATTAGATTTTTAATGACACACAGTCAGATCCCTAGGCATCAATCCTGTAAGCCCATATGCATGTTAATAGAACCTCTCTTGCACATACGTTGAAGTATTTAGGTCCTCTCAGGACTAGGGATCTAATTTCACTTGAAAAATAAGAAAAGTTGTCTTCAAGTAGGTATTATATTTTTCCCTGTCTGCCCTTCACTAAATACCTAAAAGAAATTATTTTGAAATTTTAGTAGATGTATTGTTTGTCAAAATGAGATGAAAATCAATTGTGAACAGAAATAACTTTTGCAATTAAACAAGCTATATAGTGACTTCTGATACACAAATGCACTATCTCTAAATCTCATCCTTGCTACCAAAAACTTCCAAAATATTGCAAAATGAAAGAGGGCAAATAAGACAGTCCTATTCAGAAAATAGTTCTAACATTTCATCTGTTAGATCTACAAATGATAATAAATACAAAAAAACCTGCCAATAATATTGAGCGATTTGACTAGAAATTCAAAACCGTAGCTCTGTTTCTAACATCATGACCTAAAGGGGAGCTCACATTCCCACATACTGGAACTACACTCAAGAAAGATGCCCAAAGTACTCAGAGCAGGCAGTAAACAGCTCTGGATGAGGTGCACAAAGAAAGGAGAAAAGGCAGAGGAGAGTGGGTTGTCCAAGGGGAAAATTTGGAGTGGTGGGGTGATAAGGGAGGAGGAGGGATGAGGATCTGCAACTGAAAATATCTGTGTTTCCTGCAAGTGCAGCCATCCATTTGAAACTGATTCTCATGGAATTACTTCTGGATGATGCACAACAGCACAGAGCAGAGCCCAACTAAGCCAAATACTGGGTTGTCCCCTTACACAAGACACAGTAAGACTTCAGTAATCCAAAGCTGTGAGCATCATCACCCTAGGTGCTGGCTCCAGAGTGTTATTGTCCCTCAGGAGGTCTAAATCGCATTTAGTTGTTGTACTGGTTTTGAATAGGAAGCCTTATGGCAACTGAAAGGACTAGCTCTGACATGTCCTTTAGGACTCCCATGAACAGCACATCTTTTCTTCCCTTTTTATTCCTCCAAAAAGCACTCGTAGCCCTGACTTTGCAAGGCTCTGACATTCACACAGAAGAGCTTCCTGGTCTCTCAAGAGCTCACTGCAAAGGCAACATTTAACTTCCCTGAGCTTCATGTCCAAGTACAGAGCCTTTACTCAGGACAGAAAGACTATAACAGGAGGTTGCAATCCTGTATCACAGCACTTCAGATCTGGACTACGCTTCCTTCATTCAGTTTAACTTATGCATTAAAAAATCACATCATGTGACTCATTAGATTTCTGGCACAAACAGCTTACTGTCATTCAATAAGCCTAGAATTCATGAACAAAAGAGATGATAACATTATTGCAATTACATAGTGCATCCTCAGGTGGATTAGGTGCTGAGCAGCATAGTTTAGTGTTTGATAGGAATGGTTGGACTCGATGATCTGGTGGGTCTCTTCCAACCTGGTGATTCTACGATTCTATGAAAATCTACCTTAAAATATAATAATATTACAAGTAAACATGTAGTGCTAAAACATGAAGTAAGGTGATAGCAAATAAACAAACAAAAGAGAACAATCTGTCATAATTCCTAGTTTCATTTCTATGCTTAGTTTTCTCATTTCCGAAGTATCTCCTTTGAGCAAACTAATTAAGTTTCTGTTACATTTCAAAGCAGCTTTCTGTAGGCTCATGACAGTACATGCTATTGTAAGAGTTGGATCCATTGATGGCTGATATTTTCTAGGCTCAGCAAAAACAGATTACAGACCTCTATCAAAAGGATATTGTGAAGCCACACATACCTGCTTATTATTTAAAAGAAACCTACACTCGACAGTGACTTTTCAGGCAATTATTGCATACCTGTGCTAATCTACCACTAGGCAGTGCCAAGAAATTATCAGAACAGCAGAGATCTCAGATATTGTGCTCTGTCATGCTGGATGGAGACCTGGTTGCTTTGATAGGCGGCATCCCTGTGGCATTTGAAGGAAATCAGATTTGTTGGCTGACACTGTCACTTCTGTTTGCTGCCTCTGATGTTGCTGATGAGGAGGTGCAGCTCCCTAGCAATGAATTCTGCAGAGCTTAAAAACCGGCTGTCCCTCAGTGGGTATTTCTTGAGAAAGGTCCCACAGGGAACCAGTAAGCACTTACTCTTCTGTGCTAGTTATTTAATCTCATCCTCATTATTACTTCTGGCTTATTGAGCATCAAAAGCCTAGCAGGAAAACACTAACATCAATGCCTTCTGTGGGCTGATGCCACTCAGATTCACCTAAATTAGAAGCTTAAACCGTAAGGGGAGTTTATTGAGCTGAAGTGCACCCTGCTTGGCAGAGTGCCCTCAGCTCCAGGAAACAGCATGAAAATAAGGCTGAGATGTTATATCTGCCGTTTGAACTGAAGGCAACACCCATTTGCCTACCTGAACGCGCAGTCCTGTGCTACTGTTTAAGCCTGATTGCTAGTGGATGAAGCAGATATCAAAGTTTTCTTTTCATCTCTAGGAGATACGGTGCATAACTTCTCACATTATCTTATCGCCCAGCTTCATCTCTTATGGTAGGAGCACTGGCAGAAGTGAAAAGGCCTGAGGAGATGTGCTGCAGTTAGCAACCCCCCTGGATAAAAAATGCACCACAGAAGTTTTATGAAGGCACCTTGGAGCCCACACGCCTTGCTGGGGAGAGCAGGGGTCATCCTAGATGCTATTTTTGAGGAATCCGTTCTGGCTCCCTCATGCCTTACGTGTTCTGGGAAGGCAGTGAAAGCATTCCAGACCAAGAGATAGGATTGGTTAAGATAATCAGCTCTTAGCTAAGGTATGAGAACAGCCAGTGTATGTCTTGAAGATACACCCTCTTTATCTGAAGATAAGAAAAGACTAAGCTTTTACAAATATTTTTGAAAAGTAAGCACTACAAAGCTACAGTTATGTACTTACGTAAACTTTTTTTATGCAGTACTAATGTTCCTCAGAAATTAGTTTTCATAACTATAACACTAAATACACAACTATGATCTTTTTATCAACTAAAACCACAGAGACAAGAAAATGAAAACTGGCCTCTACTTCCTCTGAATACTGTTTGCTAATATATAATACTCTGAGGCTTTTGGTTTATAATTGTGTCTGGTTTTGAATTGTGCTATATACTAATTCAATGCTTTTGTGGCTCAGTATTCTCATCTATAAAACTGCTCACACTTTGGTCATGTTCTTTGATGGCTAAGGAGAGCATATAAATTCTGAATTTAGTGTTTATTCTGCAGTAGTGATATGCCTGTACTGGCTGGAAACAATCAGGAAGACTAAGACACCCGTAAACTGTGTTATACACAGACATACAGTGAAACATAATGATGTTTACAGCTCCAGAAAACAAACACCCCAGATAGGGGAAAAGATATCAAACAAAGGCAAGGAAAGCAGAGGCAGCTAGTTTGGTTGCTTCCACCTCTACCTTTATAATGCAAATAACACTAGGGGAAATTCAACTGGCTTACTGATCAGTGGACTCTATACTGAAAAATAACCTTTGCTGATGAAGCAAGCCATACCCAGATTTTGAATTATTTACTTTGAGCAGTTCTATTGGTGAGTCATTTTATGGATGTCTGCAGATCCTACTATGAACTAGCAAGCTCAGTACCAGTTACACCCTCTTACTGTTTGACGATCATTTTTTTTTTTCTTCCCAAAAGTATATTATGGTAGGATATTAAAGAGCAAAAGCCCTTTGCAGTTTCAGCATGCTGACAGCATTTTTTAAATCTGGGCTTTAAATTTTATTGTACAAAACAGCACTTCCCTATTAGAAAATGGTTACAGACATACCTTATCAACAGGCTAAAAGGAAAGGCGTGATCACACCGGTATCAATGGCAAGGTCTGCACTTCTTTTGGAGAGGCAAATAATACTAAAGTGTACTTTGACTCCTCTATCACCTGCTCTGGAATACTTGCAGTACTCCTCGGGGAAAATAACACAGCATTAAGCAAACTGCTCTGAAATAATTACAAGTGAAGTAAATCCTTGTACTCGGATCTGAAACAGGAGGAAACTTAATGCACGTAACTTGGTGGCATTCCATCCCATTCCTTCCAAACAAGAGAATGGGAAAATCTGAACTGGCTGCTCTCTTTGGATTTTTGTGCTTTTTCTTTTCCTCCGTGTCAGCAGTTTCCACATAGTCCACTTTCCACGTAGTTTCTGTCATATTCTATTACACAAATACTGCTGCACTATTGCAGTATCTGTATACGAAGCTACACTCACTTAAAATGCTGCCACAGATAGGATAATATTTTAGTTTCCAAAGTCCAATACATAACAAACAAAATTAAAGTTTTAAATCACTCAAAATGTGTCCCACACTCCTCGAAGCATTGCTGGCTATCTTGGAAAGGCATTAGAAATCAAAAGCTACGCTAAAACTGCAAGAGATCAAAAAACGCCTATGGCAATATGAATGTGAAGTGAGTAAGTCAGTAGTTCTTCAGGCAAGACTGTACCCTGGCTGAAAAAAAATTGAGAAAAGCTCAGACCCCTTAAGGACAGGAATTCAGAAGAACAAAACCAGCACTTCAGCATTATCAAGTTTTTTTAACAAGCAAGAAAAGGAGAGGGATGAAACCCAAATAAGCTGAACTGGGCACTGAAAGGAGCATTTTGCCTAGGCAAAATCAACAGGTTTGTATTCATAGCATATTTTGACCTAGAGTTGCTTTAGCACATTGTAATACAAATCTATTGTTGAATATGATAAAGAACATTTTAATATACTGAATGTGCAAAAACCATAAATGACTTTTTAATAGCACTTTTGTTCTGACTGACAGAGATTTATGTCAATATTTTTACTGCTACAAAGCACATCTGCATGCTTACTTCTTACATATATATGAATGAGATGGACATTAAAAAAGAAATACAGCTGCCTGTAACATCTTCCCTTTAATTTTCCCTTTCCCATTTTTAAATTCATCACAGAGGTGTGATATTTTGATGGGACATTAGCACAGCTGTGGCATAAAAATGGCAATATCTATAAATTGATTAATTACAACTTTTTATACAAAATACGAGTATCAATCAAAGATGTAAAAATAGTCTTGCAAACCTTTGAACTGATAGTAACCACTGAGTAAAAAAAAATCGCTGCAAGCGATTAAAAATTATTTTATCAGATTCCCACATTACATGTGCACTGCTGTGACTGCTATAAGATTGCTCTTATACATTGGGAATGCGATAGCGATAGGCAAAAGGAACGGGCACATAAAACTATGTGAGGACTCCAAAGGCAAATCCAAGCAGGTAAAGTACCTGAAACAATTACTTGATGTGAGCAGATGATATAGAATTGATACAGGGTCACACAATAATAGCAAAAGCAGCAAGACACGTGTCCTCTTCCAAGGCATGGCATGTGCCCTGTGTGATTAGAGAAGCTGGGACGTGACCTCACTCTCTCTAATAAATCTATCAAGAGTTAAAAATCATGTTTCACCTGGAAACCATAGGCAGGACTGCCATGCTGGTTTCCAGCTAACATGAAGTCATTTAAGGAAGGTGAGTGGGAGTGAATGATGAATGCACCCTTCAGTGTAACAGCTGAACCAACAAGCACTTGCTGGAATTCTTATGGGGCAGAACATTTTGGTAGGGAAGAAGTTGACTATACATCTTCAGCTGGGAACTGAGTCTTTTTATGTGTTACTCTCAGCTTAAAAAAGATATTAATTGTTCATCAGACATCCTGTTGTTACTATAGGGAACTTTTGAGTGGGATGACTATTGCATTTATCTGTTCTCTGTCCCTCAATTCAATAGACTGCTCTAGATTTTAAGAACAAAAGGCAGACCCCTCTCTCATCTGCCTGGACTGCTGCAATTAATGAGCTAAGACAAGCATTGCCACAAGTACGATGCATTGTCATTGTTCCAGTCTGTGTTCAAATTATATTTAAAATAAGTGGCAAAAGCATTATTGAGTAAAAAAATTGTTCAATGCATCCATATTCTACAAGTTTCCCTCTGTACAGACGCATCACTCTTCATATAGGCATGTAAAGCATTTGTTTTATTTTCACTCTAGGCTGCAGCTAATAATAGATTATTGTTATTTTATTATACACACAACCAAATGAGATCAATACTGAATAATCATTTTTTTACCTGCAATACAAAACCCCTCACTCTTGCAAACAAAACAAAACGAAACAAAAAAATAGCCCCAACTATGAATAAATATATGTTTTTAAATGTTTTTAAAATGAGTCAGCTGTTTTTGTTTATTTGACACGGTCCACTACTCTACAAGACAAGACAGGCATCAGATTTGTACATACCTCTTGGACAAGAATTCAAAGACCATCCTTTTTGACATACTAAGGGCCCACCTACAGTAGGTTCAGCAAGATTTAATAACAAGTTACGCTCATTTACAGTGTAACCTAATTCTTTCCCAAGGGTCTAAGTTTTGCATCACTTTCTCACATTAAGAAACCCTGTCGTGAGTAATTCAGGAAAACAACTGACTTTTTATTTTCTGAATTTATAATGCACTAACCATCTAAATTTCCATTTAAGCTTCTAAACAATTAACTTCTTTGAAAAAGTCTTAACAGCTATCACTGATTTTATGAATCCAGTCTTAAGACGGTAAGTGCATCTCAATACAACAAAACCAGTGAAAAGCACTGTATATTTATTCAATGGTGTGCAACTTCCTACATTCCATCAGAAATCCCAAAAGTATGTCAAGGAAGCCTTTCAGTGTTTTCTGGCTTGTGCTGCAAACCAAAAATCCTTAGGCTGTCTAAAGAACATGTATCTTTCAAAAAACAGGTTTGAATTCTCTCCAGGAAGAGCTAATCATGATTTGGATATCAATCTACAAGACTCAGAGCTATGCATTGTCTCTAAAACTGCGCAGGAATGTCTCCATGGTGGAGAGAGGAATCCAGTTAATGAAGTAAGAGAAAAACACACTGCCAGAAGGGCCCTTTGGTCCTGTCCCTTCCCAGTTGCCTCACTCTGTCAATCACCTTTGAGAAGATAGTACAAGCTGTTTCTTACAGACATGCACAGGCCTCATAGCTTAAAGTTTTGAGGTAACTCCTATGAAAAGTCATACAGGGATAGGGTACTTCATTACTGAAGCTCCATTACTGTGCTACTTTACAGTAAGAGAAGGAAGTTTCACATTAACCTGACACAGATGACTAAACATCTTGATATCATTTACCAGGTGAATAATCTTCTCAGAAAAAGCTGCTAAATATTATCAGTTGTGGTTCATACAGCCCAGCTGGGATGAGTAAGGCTGTAGGAGCACCTCAAGCTTCAGAGAAGCCGGAAACCTGCCAGTGATTAAAGGTAGAAGCCTCCCAAACACATAAGGCTACTGGCTTGTTTGCAGAAGTCCATCCATCATTAAGGTCAGACAGACCTTGCAGTGCTTCTTCTCCATATGGTTATATCAACATCTCAAAGACTCGTGTCTCCCCAGTTGATGCAGTCACGCCAAACAACCTCTTTGTATGAACACTGCTTATGTTGACAGAGGAGGGTGGTTGACCAGCTGTATCATCTGGAGATGAGGTTTAGTGACACCAAGAGCAAACCCATTTTGTTGACATTAGGTTTGACCTAAGGCACTCTGCTAACATCACATCTATCCCGCAGAAGTGCTGTAGTACAGACTGCAATCCGATGTATAATACAGTTCCCCCTGCTCTAAAATAAGTTCAGAAACATGTCACAACCACGGATTCATCTCCTTAAAATTGTAACTCATTTTTCTAGTATTTAGTAATATGATCCTTTTCTGTAAGAAAAAATGTATTATTACATTGCCTGTACTTGCCATGAAGGTAATGTGTATAATTTTTATGCAAATTATGCATTTAAGAAACGCTTAAGTGACAACATTTTCTTATGACACTTTTTCATAGTTACTGCTTTCAGTCTGGTGTAGCATAGCCTTACAGATGAATTCCCTCTTTAGTCAGGAAAAATCACTGTCAGCAAGCAAGTTGCTTAAGGTTGTTTACAACACATCTTCTTGAGGTCAAAATTAACATACGTAATGATCATTTTGAGGAGTGACACTGTGATGCATCAAGCATGAAAGAGGTCAAGAGTAAGTCCACTAATAACGTCATTTTATCCTTACATATCTCCAAATATTCAAAAGAATCTAGGTTTCAGTTGGCTCAGTCTGCTTCATGAATTTTTGGGCTAGTATATACATGTATTTATCATAGCAAATGGGTTCCTTCGTGAGGTGAATCACTGCAGAAATACTCTCTGTCTTACCCACGTAGAAGCTGGTTTGCTACTGCACTGAGTGTTCAGGTAGCCCATGGAAATCAGGCACTTGATTTTGGTGCTTAAAGTTAGGTGGTATAAATACACCCGCCTCCAACAGCATGTTTATTTTCCCAGAGAAGTTTGCCAAAAATCACATTTTGCTTAGCGTTGTATCGGTTTAATGTGATTTGTTGAAGAACTTGTTTATTCTTTACAGGTTTCTCTTTTTCATATGTAACCTTTCCCTGTTTCCTTTGAATATTCTCATATGACTACACATCCCCACTACTACATAACAAAGAACCCTGTTTAATACAACTATATTGTCCTAAGTGGCTTAGAAGTAGGTTAGCTTGTTTACAAAGTGCTTGCCTGCTGTAAGCATGTTTTAAATACTTCACTTTCCCTTACGCAGAAATCCTTTACGCTTTTCTGTGCATCTGCAGATGGAGGAGTCTGAACAACACTATGTCTTTTAGATCTAATTGCTACTTCCTGAAGCAACCAACCCATATCGCTGCATCAAAACTGTTATGGTTGTTGCTGGTGAGGTTGTGCTGATCCACTAAACAAACCTTTCAGATGCCAGATTTGACAGTGACACATGCATAACATCCTCTTTATGAAGTGCCATGAGCACACTGGAGAGCCAATACACTACACACTCCATCTTTTCTCAAAGAGAAGTAAGAATCACACCTAATTTTTCACCACAGCTACATTCAAAGGAGGCATACTCCTTAAAATGGAGTTTTACAAAGTAGTAGCACCACCAGCTAGGAGAGCCTTGGGAAGGGACTGCATTGCACGCTGCCAGGTAGCCAGCTCGGCACATAAAGCATGGCAACTGATGGGAAACAGCCTTTCTTCATGGCATTTAAAGACCCTGTAGCAAAACTGAACTAGTCTCGGCAGCAGAACTAACTGCGTTTTTGTGGTTTCCCTTACAGTAGACACATTGGTAGCTCAGGAGCTGCAGCTAAAAAGATCACAGAGAGTCTTGGGCAAGTCACAGTCAAGCCTCGCTATACACGAAAGCAGTAAACACCAAATCTCATTACGAAAGGGACAAAGAAGGAGAGAAGTAATTAACTCTCCTCCTTGAGCATACAGTCATTCTAGACAGTAAAAGGCAGGATAAAAGGCCTAGTGATAACTCTATTATGGCAACAAATTATACACTTTATCTAAATGGAGGAGAGACACCATAAAAAGACATTACCCTTCCCTTCCCCACCCTATTCAGTCCGTTTCTATTGCGCATGTTTGCACTGCCACTGAAGTGTTTATGGATGCACTTAAGTTAGAGCCTGTCCTACTGATTTAAAGCCCGTAGCGTTATGGAGAACCCAGTTTATTTCACAGGGTAGAGAGGAGGGGTGATGTGTTTGCTAGGAATTCTTCAGGCACATTGTCACATCTGTTTAAAGAGATAACATGGCCCAGGGTCAAACAGAACTGCATAGTAATACATTTTTTGCTTGTTTTTTTTTTAACTTCACTCCAGGAAGCAACAGCTTGCACACACAGCACCGTCACGGAGATGCCAGCTGGGTGCACCTTAGGGAATTCAAGATACAAGTGCCCTTAAGTGGCAACAAGCACATTTGGAGAAATGTCCTTATTTCTTATAAATTAGTCATTACTCAGAAATGAAGGTAAGGTACCCAACTAAAAATTATTTCCTTGTTGCCTAAACCTAGTGGGTTTTTTTAACTTCTAAGCCTTCTTTAATGCTTTCTGACTAATTTCTGCAAGGAGAGCTGGCACGCAAAATCACAAAAGCTGAGACTCTCAAGGTATGCAAGTCTGATGAACATCAAGGTGTCATTTTCTTCTAACAACCAGCTACCACACCAAACCAGCACATGTTCCCACTGACACAAGAGAGAAAACTTAGAATACATCCTGAAGTTAGATGGAATTGCATCACTTGAAGGATATTCAGCTGAGGACAAAGAAATGTGTGCTGATTATCTGAATTTCTCACAGACTGGTCAGCCTTACAGTAAAATGGTCACTATGCTTCATTAATTCCTCCAATTAATCCCTGATTCCTTGCACATAAGGTTAGTAACACTGGTGCATGGGATACCAAGGAACTGATTTCAGTCTGGGCAAATCTTTCTGTTTGAATTGTTAGCAGCTAGCCCATTTTTTTCCTGTCAGAAGGGAAAAAAATAAGACCTCCAGGAAAACACCAACTAGATTATCACTGCCATATTTTTTTAATGCTACTTTTCATGTTTACCTTTCTTGCATCTCGTATCATCTTCCGAATAGTTTCCTTTATGGTGTAAGGTTGTGCTCGTGGTGGATGAAAAAGTAGATCAATATTTGTACTACCAGAAATTCCAGGCATCAGGTAGGGCCAACCTAAGTCGAGATTTGGAGCTTCCACATCTGATTCAATGGGCCAGTAGGTTCCCGAGGAAGAAGTGTCATCAATGGCATGGTTAGAGGAATAAATTGTGTTTTGAGGAAGTTTGTGAACATTGTTCAAAATATAATCGATTTCCTCATCTGCTAGGAACTCTGAGCATCTCTCTTTGGAAAGAAACTCTTTGTAGGCTTCTAAACCTCCTTCAATTAGAGCATCAATAGCCACTCGGTACCATTCCTTGTAATGAGGTTCAATATAGTTGTCTGATCTGCATTCATCATGTAAGGATGATAGCAAAGATGAAGTTTCCATTTTCACCCGTTTCGTACAAAGTCTCTTAAACTTCCATTTGTGAGCTGATTATACGTATCTGTAAACAGAGGAAAGTAGGAATACAATCAGTATATTTGTAGAGTACTAAGACATGAACACAGATATTACTCAAAATGTTTTTCCAGTTACATTGTTCTATGTTTTTCTTTTATTAAAGACCTAGATAAAGAGCCTCTTCCACACAAGGCAAAACTAAATACATGGGAAATTAAGTGATTTTTCCCTTAAAAGCAACACCAGAGCTTGTCATACACTGAAGGTCTGTACCAATAACAGCAATACATACTCACAGCATGTTCCAATATGCTGCTGTAGGTTGTGTTCCAAAACTCTCCTTATAACAACTGGCAGAGTAGCTTTCAGATAAAACACTTCAAAAATCAATTATATTTTCTGTTTTTCGATGCATTAATCATTCTCTGGAACATATACCTTTTTTCTGGCTTCTATGAAACCACAGTCATTCAGGTCCTCCTCCCTATCTATCTGTTCTCCCATGTTGATCTAATCCATGTGTTGCTCCCAAGCAAGACCAACCTACCTCATTTCAGTGAGTTATGAGGAACTCCAGAAAGATTTCTCCTCCCACATCTGGGATCAAACTCTGAATCAGCAATCTGATGTCTAGTTTCCACCCTGCTCATTCCTTCTGCCAAAAGGAGCGGCTGCTTTAATCTCATTGGGTTTTTTTTAACCCCAAAACATTATTAATAAGTTGTTAACTGCTGCTGATTTATAAATTAATTCTTAGCATCTTTTTACTTCATTTAACAAGGGCAGGGAGGTTTGGTCTTGCTGTCACAATTTGGGATTTAAGGCAGAAGGATGATAAGCAGCCAACATTTCTTCCTTCATGCCTGTGCAGCCCTATCGGACCCCAGCAACTTTATCGTTTGCCTAAAGCCTGAACAGCAATGAACTTCTGCCTTCTGCAGGTAAGCCACAAAAAAACCCCAAACAGGGATGGGGGGCAAAATTTCATGAGGGAGACATCATAAAACTTCCCGGGTTAGGGCACAAAGATTAAGAGAAAGACAACACAAACAGGAAGACCATCCAAGGAAGGCAGAATAGCTACACAAAACATACACAAAGTATAGTTTGAAAGTTAACACTGAGTTTTCTTACAAATGTAATTAATAGCATAGCAATATAACAGCAAGGAATAGTTGTACAGAGTTCTGATTTCATTTACTTGCATATAAAATAACACAATTCTCTCTTCACATCAAGACCTTTAATACATTTTTACAAACAGTGCCTTTGCTTTCCACTGTCTGCTGGGAACACTTTAAATCTTGAAAGGAAAAGTAAATTAGCTACATTAACCTAAAGGAATTAAAATCCAAATCTCCATACACTACCGATACTCCAAAATCCAATTACATTTTCAATTAAACCAAGATTTCTGAGGAACTTGGGAAGTCTGAGGTTAAAAAAAGACCAAGAAAGAAAAATCCAGATCTGAGGCTGGCATCAGCATGTCATATGAACTAATTCCATTTGAATCCTGTCTCTCAGCCAAGTAGCAGGGCAGATCTTCTCAGATAGGATTGCTTTCGAGCCTGGGGGAAAGGAGTGTTTCTGGCTGCTTCTAGAGTAGCTTTGTGGTGAACTGGAAAGCAGCAAGCAAAAGGAATCCGATTGCTCACCACCAATTGCGAATTACATGTATTCCTGTGACTGATAGTCAGGGCTTCGTTCTGCGATGCTCTCACGGGTAGAAATAAAACACTGTAAGATAGGAGCTATCACATTTCACTTTGCCCAGATGAAGATACAGGCTGTGGTGTTAGTCAACGCAGAACTGAGCAGGCGGTACAGACAAGACAAACCAAAGGTTGGAGTCCTACGATACTGTAAAATTAAAACTTTCGTTATCAGCGTCCTGTGGAACCCAGTCACCTGGAACAGGTTTTCCTGATAGTTCAGCTGAAGAATGGAAAAACTATCAAGAGCACAAAACGCAGAGACACTCGCTGAGTGGTTCTGAACAGTCTGAAAACTAGTACAGGTGACTTCACTGAGAAGTCAATACATCATCACTTTTGTAGGGCTCTCTGGGACAGGAAACTCTCTAAACAGTGTAGGAAAATGGTCAGCCTTATTGTGCCTTATGCACTGGTGGCATATATACATTTGAGAAAGACCTAAGTGTTTATTATAAAAACTTGTCTAAATCCTGTTTTGCTTCTTCTCACTCCTTTAAAATTAATACAAAGGAACAGAACTATACTTAATGTCTAAAGTTGTGCAATGTAAAATATTCAATGTTACAAACAAATAAAAAGCAAAAAATGATTGTATGTGTGTACTGCCTCATGTGTGCTTTTTGTTGTTTGGTTCTTTTGATTCGTTTTATTTGTAACAGTATAATATATTGTTTGACTTTTCATTGTAAACAATGAATTAATTAATTGTGGCACAGGTCAAACGCAGTAATTTATTCTCAGACTTACTCTGAAAGCAGGGTATAAATACACTATAATCTTAGGAAGATGAGACTTCTAGTGCAGTGCCTTCCAAGAAAGAATAGTTATTTTACAGTGAATATCTTTGATGTTGATCTTTGATTTACAAGTGCTGTTTATAAAAGAAGCTTGAAGCATTGCACGTTTATTTAAGAAAATAAATGTAAAATTTGTCAGCATGGAAATAAATCACAGAACAGCTGAGAGAAATGAAAAAAATTCTAATTCTGTTTGTTTGGAATTAAGAAGAAACAAAAGGAACCTCACAAATTAAAATGACAGCTTCATGTATACCTTGAAACAAGTACTTGCTTCCTTAGGTGGTAAGAGCTATTTTGTAGGAAATATACCTGTGTAACTGATATAATTTTGGATAGAGAGACAGGTTTAGAAAAAAATCTAAAATAAACTTCTGGTGTCTTCTTCAACCACATATAATGATTTCTGCATAATCAATTTGATTCTTCGAAGATCCTCCTCCTCAGCTCAACGATTCTATTAGCAATGTTGCACAGAATAAGGCCCACCTCTGGAGGCTTCCAGAGCTTTATCAGACTTCATGTACACGATTACAAATTTTACCAGCACCAGGAAAGCTGTTGTTCATCCTTTCAGAATTAACCTTTGCTGTTAATCCCAGACCCCTTCAGCTATCTTCTCTGCTTGGACGCAGGGATCAATTACTTAAAACGTTTTTACTAAGAGCCATCAACGGACTTAACTGAATTTAAACTCCGGTGCAGCTGCTAAAACTGAATCTTTTGCTGAAGAACATGAATGCAGAATCCTGCACTGATGTGATCATCTTGTCCCCCAATAACAACATGCTCAGACCTCTCCTGTGCCATTATCAAGAACCTAGCAGGAAGAGGGCTTTTTCTTTGGAAGAAAAAAACAAACGCGTCTTTTTGCAGAAAGATAAGAGTATCCAGGCATCCACAAAAGCAGTAGACGACAAATGCCCACTGAAGAAAATGATGCAACATTCTTGGGGTGGTTCCAGGAGCACAGACCTCCAGGCTACAGCTGAAGACAAGCAACTTCTCTGCCTTATTAATATTCTCAGCATTTGATAAATTTCCTACTCGGCAACTTTGGGGAGCGGCTAGATCTAACTTCAGGCTCCTACAGCCAGTCCTTGGCAATGCCCTAGGTTATGGTGCTCTCCTCAGGATGGCCTTACCTCTTTTCCAAAGGAAATGTGATGGCTTTGCAAGTTGCTGCATAAAGTTTCAACCTGGCCGCATCAGTTAAGTGAAATGTAAAGTGCAAGCACAACTCGTCACAGGCCCCTCCCTCAGGAACGTTTTTTTTTTGCCGGGGGAACCACCTAAGCACTTCTGATCTGAAGCTCTGCCAAGGAGCCTTCCCCCTAATTAAGGGCTTGGTGTCACCAGCCCCTAACACAGCAAAGTCATTTTACGAAAGCTACCTTCGACCAACCTTTGTATTAAGGAATTGTATCAAGAACAAATAATAATTATCTACGTTAAACAGTGAAAGGCAATTATTTCATTATTAATGAAATTACAGTATTTTCTATGGATGTGAAGGGCATCAAAAAACTAAAAAAAAACCAAACCACACCATGAGTGTTCTTACTTCTTTCTGTCATCTTATTTTTTTTAATTTTTAACTGGAAAGTTAACTTTTCAGGCACGTAGTGATAGGATAAGGGGGGAGTGGTTTTAAAGTAGAAGGAAGAAGATTTAGATTAGACGTTAGGAAGAAGTTTTTCATGACAAAGGTGGTGAGGCACTGGCAGAGGCTGTTGGGAAGCCATGGCTGCCCCATCCCTGGAGGCGTTCAAGGCCAGGGTGGATGGGACCTTGGACAGCCTGGTCTGATGGGAGGTGTCCCTGCCCATGGCAGGGGGGTTGGAACTGGGTGAGCCTTAAGGCTGCCTTCAATCCAAATCACTCTATGATGCTACGAAATCCGAGGCAGTGAGCCCTCCACTGGCACCAGCACGTGCTGGGGCGCACTTCAGCCTTGAGGATACGGCATGTGTGTTCCCCGTGGCTGCAGCCCTGCCACCCTGTCCTGTGTCCCTGCCATCAGCCCGCTGCTGGGCACCAGTTCTCCCCATTTTCACAACTCCCAGTGGGGCACTGGCAGGACAGGGGGTGACCTACCACCATCACCAAACCTGATAGCAAGACTAATCATTGCGATTGAACTGTGTAACTGATCCACCTCCACCATCACCTTAATCGCAACCCTACTAACTGCTGCACACACTCTTCTTTATACAACCCAACGACGAACGTACACTCCTCTATTAATCTACACTACTGACAACCCAATGAGGAACATACATTCTATTCATACCAGACAGCCCTATGAGGACCATACACTCTATTAATTTATACCACGTATATCCTAACTAGGAAGATACACTCTATATAATATATACTACAGACAACACATCTAAGAAGATACACTCTATTTATACTAGATAGCGCAATGAGGACCATGCACTCTATTCATCTACACTACTGACAATCCAACGAAGAACATACACTCTATTTACACCAGACAGCTCAACAGGGAAGAACATACACTGTATTCATTTATACTACTGACAACCCAAGGAGGAACATACACTCTACTTATACCAGACAGCCTAACAATGAACATACATACACTATATAATATATACTACAGACAACGCAACTAGGAAGATACACTCTCTAGATCCTACAGACAATCCAGTGAGAAACATAAACTCTATTTATACTAGACTATGTCTACATATACTATATACTATGTCTATATATACTATATAGACTATGTCTATATATACTATACTACCCAATGAGAAATGTACACTGCACGTAGACTACTGACAACCCAAGGAGGAACACACTCTATGCATTCATAGTTTCATAGGATCATAGAATAACCAGGTTGGAAGAAACTCACCAGATCATCGAGTCCAAACATTCCTATCAAACACTAAACCATGGCCCTCAGTGCCTCATCCACCCGTCCCTTAAACACCTCCAGGGAAGGCGAATCAAACACCTCCCTGGGCAGCCTGTTCCAGTGCCCAGTGACCCTTTCTGTGAAAAAGTTTTTCCTAATCACAGAATCACAGAACAACCAGGTTGGAAGAGACCCGTCGGACCATGGAGTCCAACCATTCTGAACCTCCCCTGGCGGAGCTTGAGGCCATTCCCTCTTGTCCTGTCCCCTGTTACCTGGGAGAAGAGCTCAGCTCCCTCCTCTCCACAACCTCCTTTCAGGCAGCTGTAGAGAGCAATGAGGTCTCCCCTCAGCCTCCTCTTCTCCAGGCTAAGGTACAGACAACCCAGCGACGAACAACACACTCTGCTCGCGCTACTGACAGTCTAACGAGTAACAGACACTCTGTTTTCACTCCTGACAACCCACCGAGCAAACCTTCCAAGCCCACATCGCACGGATCCCAAACTCACGCTGCATCCACCCCGAGCTCCCATCCCACGCCAACACCCTTCCCTCATCCCTCCACTTCTCCGAGCCCTGAGCCCACAACTCATCCGCGGGCCCCTCTGAGCAGGCAGGGCCTCGACCCCAGCCCCAGCCCCAGTGGGTGTTCTCAGCCGGGGGAGGCAGAGCCGATCCCCGTCCCTTACCGGCTGGACGCGGCTGCTGGGCTGGCGGCGAGTCCCGGCGGCGGCAGCGGCGCTCATCGCCAGGTACTTCCCGTGGGTGTGGAAACCAGTTGCAACATGTCAGGACGGTGTCGCCCCGGAGCCCGCGGGAGCGAGCCAAAGGGCTTGTCTCAACTGGGGAAGCCCGGCCCCTCGCCGAGGGCAGCGCCTTTCCCACCCTATTCCCGTCCCCTCCCCGCCCTGCCCGCCCCACGCATCCCGGGAAACCAGGGGGAGCGGGGAGGGGGAGGTGGGACTCGAAGTTTTAAGAAAAAAGATTACTAAATCAGCTCCTCAGCCTCCAGTCGCGGTTTCCAGGTTCAGTGTGAGCCGCTGGGACGGGTCACCTCCCGTGCGAGGACAGGCTGAGGGAGTTGGGGGTGTTCAGCCTGGAGAGGAGAAGGCTTTGAGGAAACCTTATAGTGACCTCCCAGTACCTGAAGGAGCTACAGGAAAGCTGAGGAGGGGCTGTTTGCAAAGGCTTGTGGGGATAGAGCAAGGGGGAATGGGTATAAACTGGAGAGGGGCAGATTTAGGCTAGACATAAGGGGAATTTTTCATTATGAGGCCCTGGCACAGGTTGCTCAGGGAAGCTGTGACTGCCCCATCCCTGGAGGTGTTCAAGGCCAGGTTGGATGGGGCTTGGGCAGCCTGATCCGTTGAGAGGATTCCCTCCTGCCCCTGGCAGGGAATGGAAACTAGATGGGCTTTAAGGTCTCTTTGTACCCAAACTGTTCTATGATTCTATTCTGGGGTAGTAAGTCACAGCAAGGGACTTGTTTGAGACCTTGAAGTGAGGTTGGATGAGCCCTCTTTTCATGGCTCAGTGGCTTAAAATGCACTTCATCTGCTTGACACGCCTCAGATTAGAGAAAAGGAACTGAACACAGAGTTCCTCACCCTGGCTATGGTGCCAGCCAGGTCTTCCAGCAACCAGCATTGTCCTCTTGCTCACCTGGCCAGAGTTGGACACACCAATGTGGCCTTCCTGCCTTTGGAAACATGTGAGAGCCGTCGCTGAAGGGCTCTTCCAAAACATGATCATCTTCTTAGTAGGATCTTGCAGCTGGGGCACACCAATGTGGCCATCTCACCTTGCCTGCCCACAGCTGAGTATGCCAATGTGGCCATCCTGCCTCACCTGCCCACAGCTGGACACACCAACGTGGCCATCCCGCCTCACCTGCCCACAGCTGGACACACCAATGTGGCCACCTTACCTCACCTGCCTGCAGCTGGACACACCAATGTGGCCATCCCACCCCACCTGCCCACAACTGTATACACCAGCGTGGCCATCCTGCCTTTGGAAACATGTGAGAACCCTTGCTGAAAGGGTCTTCCAAAACACAGTTGTCTTCTTGGTAGGATCGTTCAACTGCCAACAGATCAGCACGTCACATACGTGCATGATTTAAGCACAGCGAGTTTTCTTTGTCATTTTAATTTACTGGCAATAGACAGAGAACTTTTTATAGGCTTTGCCCATATCATATGCTGGAGTGCGTAACCGGAGGCAGCTTTTTCATAAGCCATTTAAGATAATGAAGTTTAACAATAACAGTTATGCTTTATCAGCAATAACTCATACAGTCTCATTTTAAACACAGACTTTTTTCCCAACCTTTACTGCCCATACGTTACTACAGGGTATATCCTACTTCTGAAGCTAAGCATGGTTCTACAGGGAATTTTGATGACAATTCTCACAGGAAAATGAGAAAATAAAAATATATAATATCTATACAACAACATAAATATATAAATGTATAAGGCTGATGTCCAGCAGGTGGTAGTTTTTTTAGGAAGTCAGGAGGCTCATGGACTGTCCCATTACAGACGAGGGATCACCTGGATTAGATGATTAGACCTTTACACTCAAAGAAGAATTTCCTTGGTGTGGATGAAAAACAAAAGGAGGAAAACTGTTGTAAAAACAAACCAACTTTTGAAATGACTTAGTACCTTATCATTAGTACACAGCACTATTTATCCCATGAAAATGTGTGGTCAGGAAGGAGAACGTGTTACTGTGAAACTTGTCCATAGAGAGGTGGGGCCATGTAAATTTTTAAAACAGCAGACCTATTTTGTAAAACTATTTTTGAAAGGGTAGGAAGGTATACAGGTGATCATAAAAGCACTTTTGACCTTGAGTGAATTGGTTGGACTTTCATTACATAAAATTTACAAGTATTACCCTTTCTTTCTTTCAGAGGAGTCAGTGGTTGAGTACCAGCTTAGCATAAACAAAAAGCTATAATGAGACCAGTAATAACTTTCTAAATTAGACCATCTGCATGGAAAAAAAAGTGCCTAGGTTTTTTTTGCTACTTTGGTATCCATGTGAGAAATGTTTTTTTTTTCTCTGCCTTTACAGTGGCCATCTCAGCGGGCACCTAATAGTAATCTAATCTAATCAAATCTAATCTAATCCTGAGATTTTAAATGACATGCAGGCATGCATGCAATGCAAGTGAACAATACAGTATAAAAGAGCAGCAATAATGTCAGTAATAATAAGGCATTATTATTGCTGTTGTTACTGAGGAGAATGATGCACTCTTTAAATAGCCAGTACACTGTGCCAATTTTAAAATTAATAGGTAAACAGAGCTATGAGAAGAGATGAAGACAGCTCAGGGCTTTTTAAATATTGAGGAAGCCCTTGTGTAGGAGGTGCAAAAAGGAGACGACAGACGTTGTTGGAGACTGTTCCACACAGTTGAAGGTTGCCTGAGTTTATCAACTAAAGCCTTCCAGTACCTATACCAGAGCAGGCATTTTGCAAAACTGGAAAACATATTTTGGAAAACTGCTATGCACACTCAGCTGTCAAAATAACAAGTGTTTTTATTTAGGGGGCAGTAAACTTCTGGATCTTGCAGTTACTGGAAGCAGTGGAGGGAGATGATTTGAGCAAGCTCAAAAAGAAGTAAAACAGATTCTTAAAAAGTGTGTGTAAAACTGGATTCTGAAAGGTGAGGCAGGGATATGCCCTTCAGCATCTTTACACCTAGAGTTGTGAATCATTTGGGGGGAATTGACTGCAGAAACTGATCAGACTTCCATTTGCTTAAACAGCCTTTCCTTTTGCTGTTCTTGGAAACATAACAGTAGAAAGACCAGGTGAAGGATTCTCATGATTGGAATAATTTTACTGGAATCCCGTGAATTTGTGAAGCCTCAAAACTACAAAAAAATTTCTTATTATAGACATAGCTTGTTCATAAGAAAAAAGTATCAACTCAATATGTTTGATACCCACTATCTCAAGACTGTAATTGTCAAGAACACTTATTGTCTTAAGTGAACAGGGTGATCAGGTGATGATGCCGATGGATCATCAACTCCATGACTTCCATTGGCTTCCAATTGCCCCTTTTTTTTTTTTGTATTAACAGATAATCTTGGCACGTTTGGATCTAGCTTGAATGCAAGCAGAGATGAAAGACTGTTATCACATATACAATGACACCACTCCGTAAGTTTATGATAGGAATATTTATTAAAGATAAATACTTCCATGAATGATACTTATATTCCTAGTGCATACTTACTAAGATTTAATTTAGATTTACTAAAGGGCACATTTATTTGGAATCAGTGGATATTTATACAATTCCTTAGACCCATGAGTTGAGCTTTATTAGATTTTAAACATGAAGAAAGAGTACAGTTCTGAAAATTCATACTATTTAGGAATCAAAGACCATCTCATCTAAAGCATAAGAACAGAATCTTCACGCACTAACCTTAGAATGAGAGGAAATGTGCTACTGCAGGTATGGATAGAAAAGAAGCTGTACTGTTTTTATACAAAGCTTGATGAATACTGCTCTGAAGTCCTCATCATTCATGAAATAGCAGAGAGGGATAAATCAGGGATACATTTGGTAATAATGACAAAATAGAAATACTGGGTAATGTCCAAACACCAATTAGTTTACCTATTACCCCCACAGCTCCTATCAAGAAATGGCCCATAGCTGAAATACAAAGAATTCAAGTCAAGATCTTTCATTGAGAGAGAGTTCCCAATGTCTATATGGTGGCCTGGGGAATATATTCTGAAGGCTACATGGAAGCCTTTTTTTTTTTTTTGTCATAGGTCAGGCACCGTGTTAAGACCTTGTGCAAACCTACTAAAATTACTTCAGCAAGTTTAAATGTGAAGGGTATCCAAGGGTTCCCTTTAAGGAATATATGGCAAGAGATGAATAAGAGTACACAAAAACTTGAGACACAAGTAAATAAATAAAAATCCACCAGTCTTTATTTTTTTCCTCCCAATATATATAGCTTAGAGATAAGGTAACAGAGTAAGGGGAGAGGGATGATCAAAGGTGAAGACAACTTCCATCTGAGGAAGAGCCATACAAACAGACACTCTTCAGGCTGTGAACCGAATTGGTGCCTGAGGCTCCCTAACGTGGTTCATCACATAACATGGAGCTCCACTGTAAAACAGAGCTGAATACAGAGAAGGAAACTCCCCTGAGGTCTACTCTTAGAAGGAAGATGATGCCTTTGACTTTGGAGGGGTCTGAGTCAAGAAGTTCCAAACTGATGGCGGATGACAAAGTATTCTCCATCCCTAGGCTTTGTTCTTCTCGTCTTCCTCTTTGCTACTTGTGCTGCCAGTCATTGGAAGGCAGATACAGGGCCCCAAAGACCTTTTCTCTGGCTTTGTACAGCTGTTCTTGTATTCCTTCAGAGTACGCTAAGGCTATTGTATAAAAAGGGAGAAGACTGCAGTTGCTTTACTTCATATTAACTTCCCTCTGTGGGTCAGAGATCTTCCTGTTTGTGCCCTTGGACATGGTTCCATCCCTGTCCCTGGGGAAGGATGACTGCACAGCTAGCAGCAGGTTGTCCAGTTTCTCTGTTTTCTTCACAGCTTATCAAGTTTTTTAGTGCCACAGTTAGGTACCTCCTTTACGTTTACCTGAATGTTCATGTTTCCTGATGTCTTTTTGTGATCTTATGTGTCCTTGTGATTCAGACTCAATCTTGGAAATATTCTTGCCCAGGTGGTACCCATGTGGTTGTCATAACTTCACAAACATATACTTCAGACTGACTCTTGTCATTATTTTTTAGTTTGTTACTTGCCCTCACTTTAACATCCACCTTTGCCTTCCTTTCAAAATAATACTTACTATTGCTCCTACAAGTAGGCAGTAATTCAAAAATGACAAGAAAATGAAGCAAAAAATATAAGTACATACATTTTTCCAGTTCATTGAAAACCTCTCTAATGTCTTGTTCTCTACCTCCTCACTTTCATAGGAAACTAAACTTTCTGGAATATCTTCCTTACTGGAATTAACCTGTCCTCAGCACATCTTCTCAAGGGCTGGTGCACTGGTGGAGTTTGAATGACACCTTAACTAAGTATTTTGTGATCCTGATTCAGAGCTTAAGGCTTTAGAAATAAGGGATGAGTATGCTCATCTCTTGAAGCAAGACATACTTTGGGATAATGAAGACATTACATTAGTAATAAAAGTTTTATTTATTTATTAATGTAGTAAAAGGTAGTCTTACAGAGAATGTTGTGTGATAAACATTTTTAGTAATATAGAAACTATTATATACAACTTCTTTGCATTGTGTGTGAGTAAGAATAAAACTCTTAAAAGGTAGCCTTGCACCCAGGAAGCATTAAGTTGACCAAGATTTTGGGTATATCTAAGTCCAATTTATTGTTGATAAATTCATTAGTAATGGAAAAAGAATCTCTTAGCATTTAAGCTATCTTCCCTCAGTACAGATTCCATGAATGTTGAGTTCTCCATAGGAAGGAAGGTTATCAAAATGGCAAGCTTTCTGCTCTTTGATCTTATTTTTTTTTAGTGAACTCCAGTCACAAATCCTGTATTTGGCCATGCCCAGGGACCCTAAACAAGCATGCTGGGTTCACGTAGATGCTCAATACATAACCATAAGGATCTTCTGGTCAAAAGGAGAATTCATAGCTCCTACGTTGCTTCTGACTGAGAAGAAAGGTGAGCCCTGTAAATAAATAGAAAGAGAAAGAGAAGAATGCTAGGTCAACTAACGCAATGTCATGTCTCTGTCAGTTAGTGGCTAGAATAAAAGATCTGGGACGATTTGGAGTCACTCATCTTCAGCCACCAGCTGTTTCAGAGGCACACCTGAGTTGAGGATGATAGACCAGGTATACTAAAAACCTAGACATAAGGCTAGAGATTAGGAGGAAGTTTTTCACAGAAAGGGTCATTGGGCATTGGAATAGGCTGCCCAGGGAGGTGGTTGAGTCACCCTCCCTGGAGGTGTTTAAGGCACGGGTGGATGAGGTCTTGAGGGACTTGGTTTAGTGTTAGATAGGAATGGTTAGACTAGAAGATCCGATGGGTCCCTTCCAACCTGGTTGTTCTATGATTCTATGATTCTATAACTCAAGTCCCAAGTAGGGAAAAGGTAGGGTAATTTGTTTCAGTGTAACTCTTGCTATGAGATTGTGGGAGGAAGGAGATATGTGAAGGCACTTACTTAGGTGTGACAATGAGACAAGACACGTTGCAGCAAAGGAAATTCTAATTGGGCACTGGAAAAATTCTTCTCTGTGAAGGTGATTACGCACTGAGATGTGCTTCCCGGAAAGCCTGTGAGTTCCACCTTTGTGGGGATTTTCAAAGTGTGACCGGACAAGGCCTTGGCCATCCTCTTCTCATTTTTCAGTTAGATTGTCTTGAAGCAGGATGTTGGACTAGATGACTTCCAGAAACATTTTCTAATCTAATTTTTTCCATTATACTATGGTTCTATGCTTACTTCCCTTCCTGTAACATCTGTAATTCTGACAGAGTTTACTCTTTCCCTAGAATGGTTAAGTCCTTGTCAGAGTTTTGCTAAAAGGCCATTTGCCTTTATGCCTCTCTCTCTGTTTTGTGTTAGCTTGTAGTCCCCAGTCTTTTACTGGAGTTACCTACCAATAATAACGATTTTGATTTTACAAACCTAGAAGGTGGTGGGGGGGGGGTTTATTATTATCAACACATAAAAACACTGTAGAACTTACCTCTAGGAAACTGAAGGGTTTTCCAGTTCATAAGAGAAGAAACTGAGAAATAGTGAGAACTCATAGCATGGTATTATGAAGTAACATCTTTAACTAATTGTGTCTACTAATATTATCACCAATGGAATGGCTCATTTCTTTGTACTTATATTGGCTTTGGAGTTAAAACAGCAAGAGTAACGGAGGCCATTCACTCCTAATGGCAGAGTCTTCAGTTAGCTCTGTTGATGTCTTGAAGGTCCATCCTGGAATTTTGAAGCCTAGTAATTCATATCATTTTTAAATACATGCTTAGGCCTGAAATCATTATACCATGGATACACTACTTAGATTCCTTGTATACGGACTATGCACAATTATTACTTATGAAACTGCAAGTCAACTGAAACAAATAATGTGATTTTACTGGCTGTTGTAGGACCGTCTCATGTCAGAGAGAAATTTTATGTCAAACATTTACAAACAAGTTGAAAGTTCCTGTACTTTAGCAATAATATTGATATGGCTACAAGAGATTGTGTTGTGCGTTAAACTTTGAAATACTTCACCACTTTGAGTCCTCTGTGTTATTTGATTGTTTTTCTGAAATGATCAAGTGTCTGAACAGTATCTTGGGCAAAACAAACTTCTCAATTAAAAATTCAAATGTTTGTGGATTCTCTTCATTCCCTTCAGCTACCTGAAATTGAAAATTGTTAACCTGTGATATAAGGGCCCAGAGATGGATATGAGCTATCATCTTATGTTTACCACTTACAAGATGTCATGTGCTTGCAATTCATTTTGATCAAACAAAGACATTAACATTTAAGCGGCAATCCTGACATGACTTGTACTTAATTAGTAAATTAACAAGGGTAGTTCAACTCAGGATAAAAGCCACATAGATTGTGGAGTAATTCAGTAAAAATGGCTGGATTATGAATGTGGAAATTAGCACTTGCCCTTGCCAAGCGTTGAACTTATTTTGAAATTTACACAGGAAAAAAAAAATGTTGAATCCGGAAAACATCTAAAGTTAAATCTTGCTGAACTCTAAAAGTATGGCAAGCTAGAATGAGCCAGGCTATCATAAAAATGTAAGGCAGGATACACATCTTCTCAAAATGAAGTAAGTGCTATCCTTTTATTTTATATGAAAGCCTAAGTAACTTCTAAATGAAGTAACCAAAATGATTTCAACTCTAACAAGAGACTTTGAAGACTAACACAGTACCTCAGGCTTCTGTGTTGAAAATTGCTCATCAAATAAGCCCTTCTCGACTGTTATTTAAACTGACTCCACAGGGTCTTACTTTTCTCTTCTAAAGCTCCAGGGTGTGTGTCATTCTGTGCCTGCCTATACAGATCCTGGTCCCTCTGGGCACCTTCATGGCTAACTCATAAGCCTGATGAACATCCAGAAGCGCTGAATTCCTCTTCTTGCATCCCTTATGCTCAGATCAAAAGGGTTTTAGGAACATAGGTCCTCAGCTATATCTAGTCCTCACAGCCATATGTCAATTTTCATTTACTCTCTAATGAAAGGAGATGCTCCCATTTTTATTTCCTTCAATTAGTTTTAGTTCAGACGCTTAATAAACCATGCACATCTCAGCAGAGATGTGAGTAGAGCTCAGCAGAGAAGACTGGTGCATAAATTGGAGTGAGTAAGGAAGGCTTCCGGTGACCTCAGAAACCTGCAGTGCTGGTGACCTTCTGCATCACGAACCAGCATGCAACATGTCCACACCCACAGGAAGAACAACAAATATGAGGTCATGTCCAGTTTTTATTGCACATGTCCTAGAAGTAGGACGCAACAAAAGAAGAGTTGGAAGGCAAGTAAACAACACCACTTAGATTTTCGTTAGTAGCCTCCAAATTGGCAGTAACATTAGGCATTTAATTGCTATATCGTTTGTAGCAGAAATAGTTTTTTAGTGAAGGAAGGTCATAATGAACCCTGGCCTGAATTTGGGTAACTACTACCTATGTCAGAAGTAATTGAGAGACAAAAGGATGTGTGAGAAATGTCGTACAAGTAATTGCAGATGTGATAAGAACAAAAGTATTCCTTGAGGGCTATTTTATAGGCAAATGACTTAATAGCCTCCTGTGTAATCTCCCTTATCCCCTCACCTGAAGTGTGCACATACATGCTGTTGTAACATACCTTCATAGCAATGTAGTTTACAGTGTAAGAGTTTTATTCTTTTCCTTGTCTTCCTAAAAAAACTAAATATTCATTCCCCTGTCCCCTGCTGGTTTATCGGTTATGTCTTGCGAGACAACATAGCCTAATAAAGTGCAAAAATGCACACAGCGCTGATGCTTTGCACCTTGTCTATAGGTTTCAATTTGATTTAATTTCAGATCAGGCATTGCAAGCACAACAAACATCTATGGTCTTTATGGTAAGAAATGCTTGACTTTGTATGAAGGATTTCTTCTTGCTCCATTGCCAAATAGAAACTAAAACAATGGAGTACATGATGATGTCAACTGACACATATGAGTCTCACTATCCCTAGAAGAAGCTTTGAGAAATTTCTGAAAATGTCTGTCTGTAAGGGTGATCTTAGCCTTTGAGACAATGAAGATAGGGAGAAAGGAGATTCACACAAGTTTTAATTCTGCATAGTGTAGAATTAAAATTCTGATTCAGTGTTGTACTTCATAGCAGCTACTGGAGTCTATTGTGGACGTGTTAAGGAGAACATTGAGAAATGTATAGGAGCCACTGGCAACTTTGAGGAGAGCTGTTATAATGGAACTGAGTAGGTACCTCCAATGAATTACTGGCAAAATAGTAAATGGAAAATCATACAGTGGAAATACAGCTGAAAATGCAAATATGAAGCTTAAAATACTGAAGGTGGAGATTGAAATATTCAGATCATCAAATTTCACACGGAAAAGAGGCTCCGAACATGTGTTGAAAAGGAAGAAAACGAAAGGGAAATCATATGACAGTGATGACTTCTTTCATAAGAAAAACTAATTTATTTATTCATGAAACTGAAAGAATACATTTGTCCAGATTATGCTGGTGTTCATACTTGGGATATAGGTCTCTTCAAATTAAGATTAGTTATTAAGAGGAAAGACTGTAATGAATTAAGTACATTATTTTTGTGGGTTTGCTTTCATTGGAGGTTTAAGGGACAGGTGGACGAGGTGCTGAGGGACATGGTTTAGTGATTGATTGGAATGGTTGGACTCTATGATCCGAGGGGTCTTTTCCAACCTGGTGATTCTGTGATTCTATATTCTGATTTTAATGATATTTCTGTAATATTGAGTGATGTTTAGTGACTGTAAACTAATCAGAATGTGTAGGTTTTAAGGTCTGCATTAGATGCTCTTAAATACATTTAAAATTCTACTCAATATAAATATCATTGTTTATCCTTCACCATTTTGTCCACGAGCTCACTGAGTTTTGGCTAAGCCTTGCCTATGGTATGTGAGACAGTGCATACAGTTAATTCTGTTCCTTTTCCCTCAGAAGGAAGGTTGTTCGCATTTTGTACTGCTTGGTTTTGTAGGATTTTTTCCAGGAAGAATTTGGGGATTTAAAAATGAAGCAAAACAACCAAGTGGTATGTTTTTACTCAAAACTTTGAGGCTGAAGAGATGTGCTTTGCATATGAAATGTGAATTGCTAAACATGTAATGGTTATTATTTTCTGTCCAAAATAATTCTATGCTTCTTGGAATAACCTAAAGAAATCATCCTTTTGGAGACTCACCCTCAGGCAGAAGGTTGGACTGTTGTGCACGTACATTCATAAGAGCATTGTACTGAATGACAAATCTCATTTACAGCTTTTTGACACAGGTTGGATCTTTATTGAATGGAAAGTGTTTTTTTAACAAAATGTCAGAAGTTTATTTTTCCGTTCGTCTATTGATTCCACGTACTTCATGTATTATGCAATTTAATGAACTGCTAAGCTTCCTGATAACATTTTAGTAACAATAATGAAAACAATAAATTATTTTATTGTAATATAAAATTACATAGAAAGGAATCAGAAATGCATGGTAAAGATAAAAAAGGACAATAAAGGTATTTTTAATGACATTGCGTATGAAAAGCAGAACTTTCAAACTTTTAAACTGCTTAACTAGTTTAAGCAATGAACTTTTTATGTAATTAAAATAGAATTGTCTATAGAGAGAAACCATAAAACATCAATGAGAATTACAAAGTCAGATGCTTAAATTTGAGGAATATAAGAATAAAGGCTTCCTGTGCAAATTTCTTTCTGCCCTTTTTATGTATACACTTTATCAAACAGATTTTAATTATGTGATTGTACAGATATTGAGTTTTCCTTATTTGGAAATCCTGCCTTATTCAGTAACGGGTTAGTTACCCCATATTTCTTCTTCCTTCCTTATTTTATATCAGCTCTTACTCAACATCCAACAGACAAATCCTGCACCGAACATAAAATTGTCTAATATCTTCTTGAATGATGGCACTGTGCTCTCACCATAGCATGTTAGTGCTTCATTAAATTAGCTAATCTATGGTTCCCTGCAAAATTAAGTGACACTATTATCCTCATTTTATAGCTGGGTAATTGAGACACATAAAGATTAAGGTCAGAACTGCCAAAAGCATCCCTAATATTGGATGCTCAACTTGAGATGTCTTATGCTTCATTTTCGAAGCACATAATGTTTTATCACACATTTCATCTTCAAAGCACAGTTTTAATCAACTTCAAGTGCATCAACTTTAAGAATAGTATTGTAGCTGTGTCTCAGCCCAGCAAGACTGAGAATGGATGTTTAGCAAATGGGTCTATATCTCTGCATCTGAGGGATGAGGTACATCGAGTGTTACAAATATAACTTGCAGAAGAGGAAAATGGTGCTTCAGTTGTGTTTTAGGCTTTGAAGGAAGTGTGCTTTGACAGTTTGGGGCATACATTTGTTTCTATGGATTGGATTACAGAGATGCTAACCAAGTGCCACTTTAGCTGAAATGTCCACATGATGCTATACCTATTAGGAAATACAAGATCCCGTGCAATCAGATAAGTGATATCTTTATGTCAGCATGATGACACACCTCTAGTAACAAGCTCCAATTTTCCTGTGGAAGAGTTGCTCACACACAGGAAATTAATGGCAATAGTTACCTTGTCCTGAAGTCAGATCACTTGTCTCGCTCTACGAACTCTGTAGGCTGCCTATAGAAACATTAGTGCTTGCTCTCCCTAATCATGACTGATGCCACCACATTGCCCCTGTTTTGTACCAACAGTGTACCTCTCAGTTTTATGTCAGTCCCAGAACTCATGCCCGTCTCTACCATTACAGGTGATCAGGGTCCTGTCAAGTTTATTTTCTCTCAGTATGTCTTATTCTGTTTCTGGTTTCAGTTTTCTACTAATGCTCAGTGGCTTTTTACTCCACTCATGTAGAGTAACCAAGTTCAGACCCTGTGCCCACCTCCCCTTATCCCCCGTTCATCCCTTCCTGCCCATTCCTTCTGGCTCTAACACCAATTCCTTTCCAATACCATTTTGAAAGATCCTCATTGTTTCTACACAGAGCTCTCTCTGCTTGACCTTCCAGCTGCATGTAAATTTGGTTTCATTCTTCAGCTGCAGCCTCCTCAGAGCAACAGCATTTTGGTGAAGCACGGGGTGGTTATGTTTCTCTGCTGGGCAGTGCAAGAGCAGAAATGGGAAGGTAAAAAATGACCAACAAATGAGATATCTAAGATAAGAGATTCCAGCCAACTAGATAATACTGGACAAAGTTGAAAATGACTGGAATTAGAATCCTTCTGGGGAGATGACAGTCAGCAATGTCTGTACCCAGAGCTCTTTTTGAGACCTCTGTGGAAGATGTAAATATCACACAAGTATTTGAATGACTGACTCGGACATGGTGTCCCATACTTAAGTCTTTTATTTTTGGTGTTAAAATTATCAGCAGTGAAAGCAGAACCTGTGCATAGGGTAGATAACAGAGCTCCTGAGGAAGTCTTCAAGCTAACCCTGAGATGAATTCTGTTTTCCATACATCAAAGCCAAGTTCTCTGTCGCCTAATTTTCTTAGATATCTTATTTTGTAGTGGATATGTAGCCCATGAAGGCTCCATCTTACTCAGTAACCTCAGCTCCTTCCTCAAGGCCCCGTGTTTCAAGTCTTTCTACCTCACTGTCCACACTGTCAGGGCAAGATCAGCACATGCTTCTGAGTGACTGCCAGGCTGCTGAGGCAGGGAAAGAGAACACGTGGGAGGCTTTTTCTCAGGAGAAGCATAATATAAGTTTGTTTTCTGTCCCAGAAACCATTTTTAATGAAATCTATGTGCAGGTTTGTGTGCAAGTTGGCCATTGAATTAGTATTACTGTAGAGGTGGAGAGGAGACAGGGACACCAGATGGATTAACAGACAGAAAAATTACAGGCAGACCAGTCCTTAAGTAAAAGAATTTCAATAGATACTTCAGATTAAAACTACATCACTAAAGAAAATAAACAAAAGCTTTTAATGAAATCAGTTTTTCAAGTATTATGACTAGGTTATCAGCCTTTGAGGAAATAATACTCAAAGTGTAGGATTTGTGGAAGATATTTGCTGGTCTCTGTGTTTACAGTAGTCACACTAAGGATGGGAAATTTGTTAATGAAGGGAGAATAAAGCCAAGTCGTCTCAATTTTTTTTTTTTTTTTTTTTTTTTTTTTTTTCCCATTTGAAGCAGTGTATCAAGAAATTCCTGCTAAGGAAACAGGCAGGTAGATAGAGAATTTCTGAATAAGTTAGTATGTAGCTTGATTACAATTCTTATATTTTAATGCTTTTGTGGCATTTAAGGGAAGCTGATCTGAAAGAAGACGATCTGTTGATAACTACTGTCCCAACTTGAATCTAGTCTGAAGTTAAATTGAGACAGACATCCTTAATTAGGTTAGCATCTGAACAGTCTCAATTACTCTGAGTTGTGAATACCTTCTCAGCTTTTGTCATTTGCCTGGAAGCAATCTTCTATTTGGCATATTTATTCATAGAAAAGATGTTACTACAAGGGAAACTGATAGAAACATATTCTTGTAACTGAAATCACCACCAAGGCAAAATGTTTTCCCTCTTGTATGAAGGAATGAAGACAGGCTTGAGTTAAAGTGTTTTCACTCAGTTATAATTTTTTTAATTTCCTCTCAAGAGAGTTTCTGTATAAGGCTTTGTGTCTTCTTACTAAGACGCTTTAAAACAATAATTGCTTTATCGTCTTCAGGTGTTGCTAGTTTTGCTGTTGTTTATTTTCTTTTCATTTCTTTGCCTTGAAGTTCTGTACTTGCTTCCTTCCTCCCTCCCTTTCTTCCTTCCTTTCTCTTTCTCTTTCTCTCTCTCTCTTCGTCTTCTCTTCTCTCTTCTCCTTCTCCATTATTTCATTTACATGCATTTTCTATTCCATTTCATAGATATTTAGCATCTCTGTCTTTGACATATACTTATCATACAATTTCTCATTCTTTCTATCCTCAAAATACAACATTATGTTGCTACATAAAGTAATCCTCCTTTTAATTGTTCTTTATAGAATCATAGAATCATAGAATCACCAAGTTGGAAGAGACCCACCAAATCATCAAGTCCAACCATTCCTATCAAACATTAAAACCATGTCCCTCAGGACCTTGTCTACCCGTCCCTTAAACACCTCCAAGGAATGTGAATCAACCACCTACCTGGGCAGCCTGTTCCAATGCCCAATGACCCTTGCCATGAAAAACTTCCTCCTAATGTCTAGCTTAAATCTCCCCTGGTGGAGCTTGAGGCCATTCCCTCTTGTCCTGTCCCCTGTCACTTGGGAGAAGAGCCCAGCTCCCTCCTCTCTACAACCTCCTTTCAGGTAGTTGTAGGGAGCAATAAGGTCTCCTCTCAGCCTCCTCTTCTCCAGGCTAAACACCCCCAGCTATCTCAGCCATTCCTCATAAGGCCTGTTCTCCAGCCCCTTCACCAGCTTTGTGTCTCTTCTCTGGACTCACTCCAGAACGTCAACATCCTTCTTGTGGTGAGGGGCCCAGAAATGAACACAGGATTCAAGGAGCGGTATTCCTCCAAAGTACCATTGACTAATTGGTGCTGTTGGCTACTGTCCAGGACAGGGGCTGTCCTGAAGTATACCACCTCAGGAAAAGCAGTAGGAAGGACTTCCTTCCCTGCTTTCAAGTATTGCTCTTCTCCAGATCCATCACTACATCATTTTTTTTTTGGAGTACAGTTTAGTTTCTCTTGCACAAAAATCTATCACTGTTGCATTTGGAAAAGATGAATTAAGTTTTCTGTACCTCTTTCCACATCTCAATTTAAGATCCATGCTCCTAAATTGGATTAATAATAGACTAGCTCCAATGTGCCCTGAAGATGACTGCTGTGTTTGTTTGACCTAATATAGGCCATGCAAGGTTGATTCCTGTTCCCAGATCCCTGTGCTCCCACATGCAGATGTGCACAAAGGAAGGGAGGACAATCTATAAGGAAGCTGGGAGTGGGAAATTATCCACAAATATCCTAACATACCCTTCTTTTTTTGTGTTTCTAAATAATGTGTCTCTGAGCTTGTGTGATGATAGGCAACCAGCCTTTAATGCACTCCTCTGCAGAGTCTCATGGGTTCACTTTTATCATTCCTATTACTTAGCAGGAAAGTAAACTCACTTTTAGAACTGATAAGAAAGAGTGATATTGTTAGCATGCTAATACTCAAATCTGAGTCATTGCACTATAGGGGGGTGGGATTTCCTCTGCCACTGCAGAGCTAAGCTAAGCTTGGTCCCAGCTGTAGTTTAGCGTCTGGTGCAGGAATGATTGATAAAAGGAAATGTCATATTAAATACTACTAAGTTATTTCTTGGATTGTATTTACAGTACCTGAGGAATTTTGTGTGTAATGACTGCTCCTTATTGAATCTTTTGCAGCCATCAAAGCTATCTCAATGCTTTGATAGGGTAAGAAACAGTAGCTGTGTCCAGGAACTAGATGATTTTTGAGGTCATTTCCAGCACTAGTATTCTATGATTCTATGTTGATATATAGACATGCTGGAACTTGGGGTTAATTTCTGGAATACCAGGTTGTTGGAACTTAGCATTGGTCTGTTCTTAATAATTTTACCCAGGAATGGTAATTTTTAAACAAGGCAGAACTTGGAAAAATAGCACGTCTGTGCTGTGGACTGTTCTCAGCCCTGGAGACCTGGGCTGATTTATTGCAATACAAGCCTTTTGACAAGGGCTTTAGTAAAATAATGATAAGTACCATGTGAATGATTCCATCTCAGTGTCAGATACTTTAAATTCCTGCACTTGCATCTGACCTCAGAAGTATACTGTGACATAGGTTTATGTCATTAAAATAAGCCTGTGCAGGTCTATAGATGTATCATTCCACTGCATCATTGATGTGGTAGCAGAAAACTTGTTTTACCCTCAGCTGCTGAGCACAGGCTTGTAAATACATTTTGTGTTGCCAGCAGGTTGTGTTTTGCAGCACTGATGTTCCCGCTTTCTGCCTGGCTGCTTTAAATAACAGAATTCATTAGCAGCAACCAATGATCTCCATCAATGAGTGAACAGTTGTAAGTCTGCATATCAGTGTCAGCAGACAACAGGCAGCACTATATTCTGTTACCCCACTCTGTTGCCCATTATTTGCATAGCCCTTTTCCTATTGTCACATGAACTGTTCATTAATTTGGGAGTTTTGATAAATGTTTGAAATTCTCACTTTAATTGCACTTAAAAAGGAAAGTGACTTTTATACCACTTCAGGCAGATATTTGGATTTACACCAGAACCTATAATAGCTAAGATAGGGCTGCTGTTAAAAAAGAACTTCAAATATTGCAGAAATGACTTCATTCAAAGATCTGTTTGTGATCATTTTGCAATGTTGAAATGCCGATCAGTTGTTATTTTGAAAATATAGTTTTTTTAGATCAATTGATTGCTATGACCTTATTTGTTTCCTCAGTGATCTATGAAACTGTTCTAATTGACTGTGGTGATGTAGTAATTAACAGGCACTGGTATTTGATAAATAGAACAAATGCTATATGGATTTTAATATGGATATTCACCACAAATTACCGTATGTAGTAAGGCATCATTCCGAAATTGAAAACATTGATCTAACCAAATCAGTGCATCGTGTTTTGTGGCTCCTGCCCATTTATCCTCTGGAGTGTGATTATGTCCCCCCCTATGTGACCCAGAACAAGTTTGCCTTGTTTGGGGATGTGGTAATGCACGTCTAGTGCTAAGAATGGTGAAATCACAGCCTCGCTTGTTCCCTAGGTTGTGCTCTCTTGTGTAAATACTGAGTAGGCTTAACTTCTCCTTCTGCACCCTAAGAAACAAAGCTTCATTTAAATGAGAAGAAACATTTCTAAAGCAGCAGCATGCCTAAGACCAAGGATATTATTCACAGATTGAAGTATTTGATGAGCAAATTGTACAAAGGGCTTCAAGTGTTTTTAGGAGTTTAGAACCATTTTTTAAGTGGTGATGAAAATGCAGTTTCATATGATCTGAGAAGTAAGACTGTTTTAGATATAATAGATGAGCGTGAGATTTCATTTATCTGCAAAAGCCCATAGGTGACTTATCCAATGAAAATACGAGGCTAAAAGATATTGTGTTTCAGTTCTAGATTGACAGTAACTTACATGGCTTTACTTCATAGAATCACAGAATCACTAGCTTGGAAAAGACCCACTGGATCATGGAGTCCAACTCCTAGCAATACTTCTTTGTATTGGGCTGAAATAATGCTTTGGTGTTCCTTATCTGTTAAGAAATAAGTTTATTCTGCAAATGAAATTTGCATGAAGTAAAGAATAAGGTAAGAATGCTTCTGGCAGGTAGATTGCTACCCAGTTTGTTCTGCTGTGAGAGAATTTTGTAAAGTTGGCACAGACAGGTGTTGGCATAACTTCTCTCTGAAATTAGAAAACAACTAGCTACTGTTTTTGTTGAGCTCTGAAATAACAATTTATGTTTTCTAACTTTTGTGTTTTCAATAGTGTGCAATAAACTAGAACAATAATTTCTATTAATTATTTTTTAACACAATCTATTTCACCACATCCCCATAATTTTTAATATTAAAGGTCAAGGATGAGGATCTGTGCTTCTCAACCTCACAGACATATACGGATACATGTAATAAGGTTTCTATTAGCCATGATGGCTAAAGGCTGACTGTTTAAATGGAATATGATTATTGACAATTGTGTAATTTAATCCACCAGTCAAACTAATGAAATACATGACTTGGAATACTAGCTAAGGTCTATTGAGAACTACAGATCTGGACAGCAATGTCAAATCAATCCCATCGGAGTTAGGGAACCATATGATACAAATTACTGCTTTGTTTTCTTTTCTTTTGTTTTCCAGTAACTAGAGATTTGCAATTTCGGTCTGGCACCTACGAAATGGCCTAATGTCTCCTCTGTTTCTTATTTTCTGTAAAGCTTAACTGCTGTTTATGAGGCTGTAGCCTCAGGAGTGCCTGTCATTGTTGCACTGAGAATGTCACTGGTTACTTCACCAAGCTCAATTTAACAGCAAAGACTTTCAGGACATATTGCTCTTTTTATGAGACATTGTAAAAGATGTTGTTCTCAGGAAAAGAAATTAGTCTTAAGAAAAATAGACATATTACAGTATTTTAGAACAGCTCTATAGTCAAATATGGATGGTAATAAAGATCTAATATGCCTTTGTCGATGCTTTGAAGACCTCACTGCCTACAGAAATGCGAAGTTCCTCTTTGTCTTAAAATGTATAGATTTTTTTGAGGAAAGTTAAATACACAGATAATAGATTTAATCTGAAAATTAATATGTTGAAATTATCATCTGTTGATTTTCATATAACGTCATCTATTTTAATGCTTTTTCAAACAATAAGTTATCAACTACCTACACTTATAACAAATTGTCTGGGTTTGGAAGTGGAGGAGATGTGAGATTCTTGTATGCTTTTAAAATAGAACTTGGGTTAAGTATAACCTGCATATACCAAGTGAATGGATGTTATCTGTCAAATTCTCTTTTATTTTGAATCCTCTGCATATACTATTTTTCCATGCAAACAAGTTATGCATTCCTGCTTAATATAACTGTTCTTAAAAAGTAAGAACCATAACAAGATGCTTTCCTCGGCAAAGTTCCACTGACAATAGCCTTCCATAGCCTTAAGAAGTACCGAACTGTGTGGTAGTTACGCAAAAAATAAACTAGAAATAGACTCTGCCATACCAATAAGTCTTAGTGAACTTTTGATTCATAAACATGTGAACACACAAAGTAAAAATTACTAAATTCCAATAGTAGTTGACCTTCACTGAAATCACGGATTTCATTATGCTGGAATATTTTAGAACCATTTAAAAGTGAATGCTATTTAGCTATGTATAATGACCTTTTACTTACTAGATTTTTCTGCAGCTTTTAATCCACGTACTAATCCAGATACTGATCCAGCAACATGATTCTACTTGAACAAGATGATGCAATATTAACCAAGTCTTCTGACAGAGCACAGAGAACCGATGGCTAATAGACAGACAAAACACTACTTAAAGAAACCTATAAACTTCCCTCCTTGAGCATTTACATGCAACCTGTTAGACATGCAGGATGACAGTACAGGCTACACAGCCAATGGTTTTCAGATGTATTTGTTATTTTTAGTGATGTAACCACTACTACTAGAAAGATACCACAGAGCCTTGAAGAAATTATTTCCTTGGAGGGGAGCAGTTGACTGAATCTTAAATTGTTCATACTCCCTTTTGACCTAACACTGAGGAAATGTTTAGGAATGTTCTGATAGACACACTCCCTTCCTGCCTTGTAGTATCATCCTCTTCACCATGAGCTGTTGTCAGACCATTTTTCTATTTCTGGAACAGATGTCTCATGGTTCTGCATGTCTTATTTGCTTGAAGGTAAGTTTATATCTGCCATATGTTTTTTCTTGTCTTCGAACAGGTATTCTGGATGTATTCAAAACTTCCCAAGAAATGATGAGGCTGTCCTTGGAAGCCATTATCTGGCACAGATCAAAATAAGAGCCCTTTTGCTCCATGGTCATCCCTCCTAGTGCATACTACTGCAGTTCTTACTCTTGTCTGTTAAACAGAAGTTATCCACCATCGCTTCTAAGTGTGCCAAACTACTTGTAAAAATCTGGGATGTGGCCACAGGAGAGAGAACAAGAGTGTAGTGTTATCTCCTTTGCCATTGGTGTTGACGTAACAGAGTCAATGCTTATAATGAAGGGAAGTGGCAAACTTGACAGTGCCTGTAATCAAAGAGATAGGCACCTCCCTATAATTGCTAGAAAAGCCTTAAAGCTGGAGAAGACATAGCAACAGTCCATACTGGTACCTTTAACACACTTCTTTTCAGGGCATGAAAGGCACACCAGACTGATGACATGTTAAACCATCACTGTGGAAAAAAGTCTGGAAAGGAACCAAGGGTCAGGAAGGCTGGAAAGTACTATATCTCCTACCCTCACCTGGTCTGTGCAGAGGAGGACCACAGCCCTCAGGAGCACTTTCCTGCAAGACATGCCAGATACCACGCTTCTCTCAGCTCTGCTTTTCCTCCTTTCTTACTTCTCCACAGCACAAGCAAACCCTGCAACCAGCCATCCCCTAACCAGGCTGTGGCAAAGGCTTCAGCAAATGTTCAGTGAACATTCAGGGTTCCAGCAAATGTTTAGCAAACATTTGGAGCTCCAGCCAACAGGCAGGAACTGCAGTACTGAAAGCAGGAGAGACCGTCTCTGTGTTCTCCTCACTGCACTTCATGGTATTCACTCTCCTCTTCCTTCTCTGGTACAGAGCTGATCCGTTGGAGGTCCAAGGGTCAGACTCATCCAGCAAGAAAATTTTATTTCATAGTGAGTCAGCAGGCCAGTGACATTGAGGATACTGCTCTTTTTTTTCCTTATTCTGGGAGCCAAAATTCTAAATGAGACAAGAATCTTTTGGGAAGGATGTTACTTCTTCCTACAATCACACTCTGTATGGATATAGTAGATCAGGATAAAATTTTTCATCACCTTGCTTGCAATGCATTCATTAACAGCAAAAATTGAGATCTGAGAGCTATAAGCATGGGATGAAATGTTGCTTGATTAGAATATGTAGATGCTTGATTATGGCTATCACTCCCACTTTTAACTCTTACATCTACATGTATTTGTCTCTCTTCTTAGAAAACTATGTACACACCCACATGAATATGTGTCTGGGTTAACATTCACCATGCCCACTCATATAAGCTGTCAAATCTCTTCTCATATTTTACTGTTCTTGCTCAAGGCATCTTCTAGTACTTGACTCGCCCCACACTCAAACTCTGAAACTATTTGTTGTGTTACACCCAAAATATGATCTCAAAGCCCACTGCTGTAGTTTCTTTCCCACTGCCCTTGGCCCTCAGAGCAAGGTGGGTTTGACCACCAAACCAAATGAAACAAAAAGAAAACCCTTAACCAGTCATTGGTATCTGTAGCCTTGAGTGTACAAGAAAGAAGTGCCTTCCAAAAATCACTCCCTGACTCTATCACTACCCTTCTTTCACCACCAAAGATCTTGCATGATTGAATTATTATGTGCTGTGTCACACAGGGTACCAGGAGCGCTCTTCTGTATTATTTAATGATTGGTAGTTTCTTAGTAGTAGGCATAGCATTAGACTAGAAATAAAGTACGAGGCATAGACAGAAAGGTCTCAACCTGTAGCTATTTATGTATCAAGCTTCAGGTGTAGAGCCATGCTAATGATCGAAGTAAAGTCTCATGGTAATAAGTTCAATATGTTCAATGTGTATACAAATTGCTGTGCAGCTGAGGGTTGTATCTGATTTAGACTAAAAGTGAGTTGGATGTGGATTTTTAAATGTCTCTCTATTGGTGAAATGGAATACATATCTATGGGACTATCAGGTAGCACAGGAGTGGTCTGTGCATGAAAAGAAAAAGTAGGTAAATTTTGTACACACCAGGATGTGTTTTTAATTTTCTAAGTGTCTGTATGGAATTTTGCATATCTCATCACCTCACCCCTGATTTTATCTTCCTTCTCTAGTCTTTTTGTTCTTCCCAATCCTTTCATTCTCCTGCTGCTTTTATCTGTTTTGCTTCCTTCTTTCTATCAGAACACCTTTTCTGCTTTCTCCTGTCAGACATTTTTCTCTCTCACTCTACAGTCTTGTCCCAAACACATAACTGCAAAGAAACAATTTTTTCTTTCTTCAAGAAAATACTCAGGTATCAGCTGGTGAGGAAGACATATCTTTTTAATATCTCTCTGACCAAAATACCATTTTTTGTTAAAAGTAACTATGAATTTGTTTTTTCCTGAAGTCATCCCCTAATGCCATTGTTCATAGATTAAAAAAATGTGTCCTCTTCATGACCAGAGTGTCTCAATCTCAGCTGTGGGAGGTGATCAGAGACTGTTCATCCAGACTTTTGTGGTTAGATTGTGCTTTGTAAGGCTAGAGTGAAACAAAACAAATGGTTGGAAAACTTTAATCTTTTCTTCATGTTGATTTGGCAGCCTTGGGGCTATAATCATCTTCAAAATGTAATAATGAGTGAACATCCAGAGTTACTTCTGACTTTTTTAATACTTTTTAATATGTTCAGGTACTTGACAAGTAAACCAGTTAGCATATTTTAGCAATATTTCAGATAGGTTATGCCTGTCAAGTTGTATATTAGTCAGAAAATACTTAACTTGTTTTCTCACTAGTTCTCAAAGCTCAGATAATTTTTTCTAAACATGTATGCCTTACTGTCTTAATTTAGATACTCTATATCTAGCTCATCTTAAAAACAGAGGAGAAATGGGAAGTTACAGAACTCCTCCAGTTGTATAAATTTTTAGTTATATGACAGAACGCATGAAGTGATATATACATGAAGAGTAGTGCAAGTTGTGATCAATAATAACTCTTTCTACTCCAAGAAAAGAAAATAGAATCCTGACATTTACTGTAGACATACTTGAAAGGCTTCGGTTGAATTTTGAACATTCTCAAAAAAGCAATATTATCTGCATGAACGTCACTATTTCCATGGTTTACTCAGAACATGAAAATATTTTCAGACCTCAACAGGTGAAGTCTGACATTTCTCACCTTTCTCTCCCTTACAACTCAAGGCTTTAGTCTTTCATCAGAAGAAAATTCTTGGAACAGATTTCCAACAAAAAATGTTTTTCCATTTTTACCTAGTTTTTTTGTTTGTTTGTTTGTTTTGGTTTTTAATTTCTACTCAGCTGTGGTGAACAGAAACAAAGAAAAGAAAGAATGCCAGGCAGATGATGTTGCTATACAGGCGGGTGACATAGTTGTGGACGTAAGTGCTGTCAGCTCAATGTGATCTTGAAGTTTCTTCCTTGAAAAGACATCCGTGGTGTCTCTGAGAATAAGACTCAACTGATAAATGAAGCTTCCTTATCTCCTGCACCAACATGAAAATAAAACCAGATTCTCCTACTTTCTAATACGTGATTTTTTTGAAAAATGTGTTCTTTTCTGGGAATGACTGCAGTGGCATTAAACCTATGCCTGCTTTTAGACTACAAAGGGGTCCTTTTGAGGCAGTAGCCACACGCTGGTTTTGCATATTCTACCCAACTCTCTTACTCACAGGACGCAATTACACCATAGGTTAGATACTTCTCAATAGCTGTGTTTGGATGTGGAATTCATATCATCTTTCTCACTTCTAGCCTCAACTGGGAAGTCTCTAGAGACCACAGTAATCCTTAAAATGGCTGAGTAGTCGTCATCATCTGAGGAAGGTCCCAGGTAATTGGTGTGTTTGAGGTAGGAATACAAATGCAGAAGAAAGCAAGCATGAGGAAAAACTGTTTCGACTTGCCATGTTGTTATAATGGAGGATGCCACAAAATTTTGGGCAGAGTCAAATACTTTAATGAGAACTCATCTTTCATTTGAGCTATACATACGATTTTATTATATTCATTTAAGACAATTCAGTGTAAATACAGGTCTTTTCTTAGCATAAGTAGGAAGAACATGAAATTATTTCTATTTCATGGAAAGAAAACAATGAGGAAGAGTCAGCATGACACAAACAGATTTATTTGCCGGCAGCCACTGGCTGCTGCTGAAAGAACAGGCTCCTGCTAAAAATGAGAACTGAAAAAAAGCTCTGCTAGCTGTGGCTCCTTTTGACCATTCATCTGAGGTTGTCTGATTCATACACTCCTACACTGCCCCTTCAAACAGCTTTTGGTACCAGACTGAGCATTATTCGGGCAGATTACACCTGTCACTTGCACTGTATCCATACGGATAAGAAGACACCTAAAGACAGTGGAATGTAAGGACAATTAAAGTTGTTTGTTTCATTCCATTTACCACATTTTTATTGACTCTGTAGGGACCTGATTTAGACAGTGGATGGAAATGCATGTGCAGTTGGGTTTCCTAGACATTTACTGACAGCACTGACAGTTTGTTTTGTTTTGTTTGGTTTTTGTTTTTTTTTTGTGACAAATGTCTAATTTTGATGTAGCAATATGAGCTACCCACTCTTAGCAGCCATTGTAGCTTTTGAAAAGAAACACCTTCTCTCCAGAAAACAAGTGACTAGAAAACTGCACACATAACTGTTTTAGCAAATGGGGGATTGTTCAGTTCTGCTCTCACTTGCAGTCTTAGAATGAGCAATAGATTTTTATTGCTGTCTAAAACTGGTGTGAAGTAGCACATATTGATGCCAAAGAATATGCAAGTGGAGAGAAATTACTAGGCTATCTTGTCACCTTCCAGCAGTGTAGTACAGCTCCTCACAAGTGGTTTTATCACTTGAATCAGTATGGTTGATTTTAGAATGGCTGAAGAATGTAATTTATCTCCTCCTCCATAGTATTTTTCTGTGTTTACTTTTTACTGAGTTCTTCTTGACAGAATGTCTGAAGTTCCTTTTCCCCATTGTTTCCCCATTTTTCTAGGAAAAATTGAATGTTTTTCTCCATTTTCTTTTGGATGCCACTGCAGTTCATGAGTGGACAGTGAGACTGGTGTCATCCTCCTTACATGCACCTGCCCAACTCTCCCAAGTGGCTCATGCAGATTGAAACTGGGACACAACTCTCTGGAGAGGAGGGCAGAGACATTTCACACAGTAACTATCAAAGTACACAGATGCTTGTCTGAGGTGCAACGTCTCTTTGCCCTCAGTGCTGCCAGCATGTCAGCAGGGAAATAGGAAGCCAGAGCTTGGGAGACCAGGTCTCTTGGAAGATCTAACACCATACTGATAAATATGTTCTCTCTTTATAACTTCTGAGTATTTTCAGGCTCTTATGTCCTTACTCTTTTCTATTACTTGTTCTCAGTAAACCTAAGTCCCCTGCAATTTCTCTGATCCATTTCTTGCTAAGGAATCTCTTTTTCAAGAGGATGTGAACTTCAGGTGGGCATAGCAGTACTGTTATCACCTCTATTGCAAACACAGTTACTAGAGCTACATTGATTATTAAAGGAATTTATATTCCACCTGTGCAGAAGATCTTAGGAAATTCTATCCTTACGACTCATGTTGGGTACACTAGTTAGTTACAGATAAATATTTGCAGCCAACTTTGAACAGAGAGAGTGAGAAGAAAAGAAAGCTTAGCAAGTTTGCAGACAACACTAAGCTGGGTGGAAGTGTTGGTCTGCTGGAGGCTCTGCAAAGGGATCTGAACAGACTGGACCGCTGGGCTAAGTCCAATGGCATGAGGTTTAACAAGGCCAAATGCCGGGTCCTGTACTTGGGGCACAACAACCCTATGCAGAGATACAGACTGGGAGAAGTCTGTCTAGAAAGCTGCCAGGAGGAGAGGGACCTGGGGGTGTTGGTCGACAGCCGACTGAACATGAGCCAGCAGTGTGCCCAGGTGGCCAAAAAGGCTAATGGCATCACGGCTTGTATCAGAAATGGTGTGACCAGCAGGTCCAGGGAGGTTATTCTCCCTCTGGACTCAGCACTGGTGAGACTGCTCCTTGAATACTGTGTCCAGTTCTGGGCCCCTCACCACAAGAAGGATGTTGAGGCTCTGGAGAGAGTCCAGAGAAGAGCAACAAAGCTGATGAAGGGGCTGGAGAACAGGACTTATGAGGAACGGCTGAGAGAGCTGGGGTGTTTAGCCTGGAGAAGAGGAGGCTGAAAGGAGACCTCATTGCTCTCTATAACTACCTGAAAGGAGGTTGTGTAGAGGAGGGAGCCGGAGAGGTAGAGCTGGATTGTCACACCACAGAGGAATGCAGAATGGTTTTGATTACCACAAATGTCTTTATATGAGCGCCCCATCATACCCTGGATAAACAGTGCCACAGATAAGAGGGATAACGAGGAATAGAAACATTGCTTTGGACAGCAACTTAAAGCAGGCATATATACTTTGACAACCAGAGCCTACAAAGGTGTCAGATGTATGGCAGGTTTTTCTTGGAGTAAAGCATAAAAATATGCTTATGTGTCGTACAGTTTTCTTCAAAGATCCTTTGCTATTTTCTTTTTTATTGTTGAGGAGAAATCTCTACGTAAGAGCATTCTGTGTTTGTCATTTTTCAGGGTGGGAGGCGGGCAAAAACCCCATAGTGTTTTAGATTTCAGATGCAGTATTTGGCCTTCTAGATCCCAAAATATGATCTAGACTTGTCTGCAGAGATGATATATGCTGTGGCAAACTGCCAGTCATCCCTGTCAGGGGCAGGATGAATGCTATGTACTGTGGCTGCTGGCTGTATATCTGCATCTTTTGGGATACAGGGAGCATGGACTGCATTTCTTTAAAGGCTTCAAAGAGTCCCAGCACAGGGTAGCAGGGATGGTATATTTGTCATGTCCTTGTGTTGAGATTCAGAGAATCCCCTTGAGCTTTGTTCACTTTTGGGGCATGGTTTAGTGTTTGATAGGAATGGTTGAACTCAGTGGTGGGTCTCTTCCAACCTGGTTATTCTATGATTCTATGATTTTGTCACTATGATAATTTTCACATTAGGAAAGGAGTTAAATTTAGACGTATTTGAAGATGCTATCTTCTTGCAAGTGGAATAAGAGCAAATATACTAATCTATTAATTTATTTCCAGCTTTCTAAGTGACATTGTAATTTTTGTGAAGGGGGCATAAAAAGAAGAATTAATTGTGCAAACACCATTTTGATTGATCAGTTGATTAATAATTTTAAGACTCGGTCTTTTCATTTTTTGATTCCCCAAGTCTGCAATCCTCTATGACAATTAAGGGAGTTTGGAACCACGTTGATTTTAAAGCCAAAATTATATATTCACTACTGGTTTTCTTAATTTAGATGACTGAACAGCAGGAGAAGCAGATATATGTTAGCACTGAAGTCAGTTCAGGATAAGAAATGAATGTTTAAGCAGTAGAGTATGTAATAATCTGATGAAAAAAAATACATAGGAGCAGCAAGTGAAAATACAGAAGCCCTAGCTTAAAAGCAGCCTTGTATTCGGTCACTACTATCGTTGATTAACCTCTTTCTATACCATTATTAATAGCTTTCTGGAATATCCACAAAAAGAAAAAAAAAAGAAAGATAACGAGGTAATCACAGGACGATGTTTAGATTTTCATTTAAGCTGTTGTGTCTTAGCTTATATAAAAATGTATTTGGAACCAATGTCTTATTGTGAATCCTTACCAAGACTGCACAGGATTTCACTGCGATCTGGTTAGCTTGAAGGTCACGTAGTTAGGCTGAGCAGGCATGTGAGAAGATACCTGCTAATTTCTAGATTTAGTAGTGAGCCACTCTTTTCATCATGGCTGCGCTCAAAGATTAATTGCGTCTCAGAAAACCTGGAAGTATCCTGGCTTGTGGATTGTGTGTTTCCAAATCACCATCTAGAAGATCTGAACCATCGCAGTTCACCTTTGTTTATTCATGGCATCATGGGCTGTATCTTTGAAGAGAGCTGCAACAGTGCTTTTTTGGACTAGAAGCCTGAGCAACATTAAATTAGTACTAACAGAACCGCACAAATTCAAGCCCTTTTCTGCCAGCTGCAGACTTCTGGAGGGATTCTTTCTGATAACAGTCCTCAGTGTTAGTTAGAAACAGCTTTGAAATGCATGAGAATGGAGCTCATTTCTGCCAATTTTTTTTCCTATTATCCTTGAAGCATCAGCTCCAACTGTCCATGAGGATTTTACCCTTTTTTACGTGTTGTACGTGTAGCTTCACTTAAAAGAAAAGACAACAAAATTATTAGAAATTATGCGTCCTCACAGACAACATAGCTGAGCATTTATAGAAATGTGTATTACCAATAGTGCACCTACAATTATGTGGAGCAATCCCTAGTGTGTTTTGTAACTGGATGTTGCTGAACTCTGCTGACACAGACAGTAAACAGTAAGCTTGTTTTTTACAGCGATTTCAACAGTGTTGTTTTTCTAAAGCAGACACCAAACAGCTGTACAAAGTGACATGAGAAGGGTACCCCTAAAAAGTCACTAATAGAATGATTTGAGCTATTTTTTTTCCTTAGGAACATTAGGTTAATGTTAATTATGCATTTTTATAATACTAACTATTGGAAAACATTGATTTTCTTGAACAATACTTAGAAATACTAATTTGTAGTTTTAAGATCATATTTTCATTTCAATCAGTCTGAAAGTGTGTAAACATATTCAAGAGTACGGTACAAAATATGGACATTGGACTCTATGAGTGAGTTTACTTCTAGAGATATTGCCAGTACAAAATACTTGTATAAGTTATAAATTGTCACAATCAGTGTCAAGGGGTCACAGGATAATTCAGGTGTTAAATAGACCTCAGGAGGTCTCTAATCGGGCATCTTGCTTCAACCAGGGCCAGCTGTGGTGTCAAGAAAGGTTGCTCAGGGTTTTAACCAGGTAGGAATGAAAATCTCCAAGGAAGACGACTGCTCAATCTCACTCTGGGAAAGCTGCTCTTCTACCAGGCTACCCTGACATTGATAAAGTTTCTCCTTACATCCACTCCAAATCACCCATTTCAGCTTTCAATTTGCTATTGTACTCCTGTGAAACACCACTGTGAAGATCCTGACTCTATCTTCTCAATGAGCTCTGCCTAGGTAGCTCTTGGAGCTGTGTCTTTTCAAGGCTGAACAAGCCCAGCTCCCTCAGTTTCTCCTCACAGGGCAAGTACTCCAGCCACGACCATCTTGTTGGTCTCTCCTGAAATCACTCAAGTTTATCAGTTTATATTTTTTGGGGGGAGAAGGAGAACACAATGCTGGATGCCATGTTGTAGATTTGGTCTAATGACTTGTACCATTGTATCAGAAACGTTGTGACCAGCAGGTCCAGATTGGTTATTCTCCCTCTGGACTCAGCACTGGTGAGACTGTGTCTCTAATCCTGTGTTCAGTTGTGGGCCCCTCACCACAAGAAGGATGTTGAGGCTCTGGAGTGAGTCCAGAGAAGAGCAACGACGTTGGTGAAGGGGCTGGAGAACAGGCCTTATGAGGAGCGGCTGAGAGAGCTGGGGGTGTTTAGGCTAGAGAAGAGGAGGCTGAGAGGAGACCTCATTGCTCTCTACAACTACCTGAAAGGAGGTTGTGGAGAGGAGGGAGCTGGGCTCTTCTCCAAAGTGACAGGGTCAGGACAAGAAGGGATGACCTCAAGCTCTGCCAGGGAATATTTAGGCTGGACATTAGTAAAAAAAAAATTCCCAGAAAGGGTCATTGGGCATTGGGCAGAGGCTGCCCAGGGAGGTGGTTCCCTGGAGGTGTTTAAGGGACAGGTGGATGAGGTCCTGAGGGACATGGTTTAGTGTTTGATAGGAATGGTTGGACTCGATGATCCGGTGGGTCTTTTCGAACCTGGTGATTCTATGATTTATAACTGCTAAACAACGGGGACTAATCCACTGGCCATGCATCTGTTAACAGCCCCAGGTGCTATTGCCTGTCCCTGTTGCCAGGGCTCTCTCCTGGCTGAGGCTCATCTTTCTGCCCACTAGGACCTGCAGGGTTCTTCAGTAGAACCTCCCCTTGGGTAGCCAGTCTCCGAGCTGGTTTGCTGACAGGGATTATTTGCCTTTGTCTGTCCTTGCTGAATTTCATAATTTGTCCTCAAGGTGTAACCTAAAGGAGTCTGTGACAGTGTTCTCAGCCCTGCACATGACTGTGAATCAGACAAACTCACCTGAACCAGGAGACCAGGAACTATTCCTCTTTCTGCTGTTGGCCTTTTTCTCCCTAGGGCATATCGTGTCACCTCTGTCTGTTTTGATTTATCATTGGCAATGGCATTTATCGGTGTATTTATTTCTCTTTGCAGAACACTCGTGGCCAGGTTTATCAGCAATGTTTGATTACTTTCTCTTGAAAACAAGAAGGTGAGGACAGTCAGGGACTGAGTCCAGATTTTTGCCTGCAGAGTCATTTATGAGTAGTTGTTCTACAAATAGACAGTCTCAGGATATAAATACAAATATAAATATAAAAAAAATCAGGCAGTGGATCAAATTAAAAAATAATTTTGCTTTCAACCTATTTCCCAAAATATTTAAATTTGGAAAATAACATGACATTAATTTTCATCAGAAGCATCCTGGCAGATCTTTAAGTGTAGTGCTTGCTGTTAACTCTAGAATGGCTAGAATAGGATTCTGTGTGATTCATATTTTATTTTGTCTTTGCCATTTTTTATGTTTAACTTTTTGTCGTTTAGCTAATTTCCCCATCTTTTTCTGTAGATGGTCAGTCATCTGTTAACAAGCTTTCCTTGATAAAGTGCTTAATAGGCACTTCACGATGTGGCAAATCTTGTCTTGGCATTTACTAATTGGAAAAGTAACATCCCAAAGGCAATGTTTCCTAGTAAACTCAACATTACAGAAACAGGGAAATGTCCTCCCTGGGTTGTTCCCAAGTAAAGCTTGCACATAATTTTTTCATCTGCCGTGGGATATCTGTACTCTGCAAAAAAACAGACCAAACTTTCAAACTATGTTTCCGTCTGATTCATACTGTAAACTCCATGCAGCAGGGTGTGACTCTACTTGTGAACATGTTTGTGCAGATCCTCACTGAGTACCTTTAAAACACAACACTTATTTCTGAGAGATGAGCAAACTTGCTCAGTAAGTTAAAATGGTCCTCAATCACTTTTCATACTGACTTTTGTTTTAAAACTTCCAGTGCTCGTAAACACTTGCAGACAATACTTTGGAGGTGCCCGTTGAAGACCAGATGTTCATACTATAAGAAATACTCCAGGAAGTATTTATTATTTTTACCATTTAATCTGTTAGCTGTTAGCAGTGAGAAGCTGCTACCCTCTAGAAATTGTTTAGAGGGTTGTCTGAAGTGACATTGTTCTCCCATCTGACCTACTGGTGGTCTGTTATTTCTCCTGCAAAACAGACCATACCACGAGTAGCTCTACTAGAGCTTTTGTCTGTAGACTTAGAAGAGACAATGTGTCTTCTTTATAGAATGTCCCTTTTGGGCATTAGTGGGATCTCATACCAGTACCACATTCCCTCCTGAGAGCTGTATCTGTACTAATGTCTAAGAAAGAGGAGTGAAAAGAAGTTGTTAGGCCCAGATACACACAGATTTTCCCTGTGGACAGTAAAAGGCATCTAGGTGCGAGCAGTTCCAACTCTGTCTGATGCATAAACACTGTAACTTCTTTTATATACATAAATATGCAAAGAAAGAAAGACTTGGAATGCTTCCACAAAATTCCTCTGGAGGAATAGGTACACAGCAGCTGGTTTATAAATTTCATTAGCATGATAATTATGATTTGAAAAAAAAAAAAAGAAAAAGTGCATTCAAACTCAGTGAAAATGTGCAGCAAACAGAAACCCTGGCAAAGAGGAAAGCTTAAAGGAAACAATGCTTGGCTGTGTTTTATTCTCCCACACCAAGATGTGCTGTACTGACATTTTATAAATGCTGCAGGTGTGGTCAGGAGTAAATCATGACTATTCTGGGGAGTCGTTCCTCTGCACCTTCAGCTGTACTGTGCCTTGAGGGCAGTTGTGTCACAGCACACTCACACATAACTCAATACTTAGGTAAAGAATCTTCAAATTCATGTTACAACATGGCAAAAATATTTCTGCAGCATCAGTACTTTTCCAGTTGAATTTTCTCATACCTGATGTGCATCCTTGTACTTAAGGACTCTTGAAAAGAAATGTCTTGGTTGTGCACACAGCTAGAGCCTATAGGATTTTGTCATTTATTGGGAAAATTCTGTTTACCTTTTTAATTACAGCTAAAGAAGGCAAATTGGGAGGGAAGAGTCAAAGCCAACAATGCAACCCCCTGCCTTATTCATTATCACAGTGTGCAAGCTTGAGAGGAGAAGATATAAGACAGGAAACTGCCAAAATAAAAACTGACAAATTATCTGGTTTGGTGTTTCAGTTGACATAAAGAAGTATTTGGGTACCTGATCTCATTGGTATCTGTATGATACTGTAGCTGTTAGGCCTGATCCAGCAAAATGTCTAGTCATTATTGAAATACAATTGTATGACTAACACAACTGGAATTGATTTGATTCTTTTAAATGTGCCTTGTTTTGTTAAAGGTTAATGTGCTTCTCTGTCTGCCTTTGGTTCTTTGACTAGACTAACGTATTCTGCATCATGCAGCGTTGAGCTTAGTTTTAGGAATATGGGTTTGAAAGTTAGCTGCGTCACATTGATACCCATGGGAATCTCAGGAATTCATCCAGTAGCAAAAATGTAATAGGCGATAACTATTCACCCAGAAACTGAGGAATAAAACTAAGTTAAATACTTGTGTTGAAGGTGCAGCTCTGTCTTTAGTACTTTGGACTATTAATTAACATCTTTTAAATTTTTTTAAACTTTTTCCATCTGCTAATAACACTTCCTGCATTTGAAATCAAAACCACAAATGGAGCAGTACTGTCATATAAGCTTTTGTTGTCATTGTCATGCTATTCCATATTAGCATGTTTTAACTATTGCTTGCAATTCTTTTCAAACAGCAAAGTGAGAATGAGGCAATTTTGTGAACAAAACAATGTGGCAGTCAGAAGATCCATGATCAATGTCTTGTTTATTCTGTTTAAGTGGAATCAAATCTGTTGCTTCATGCACTGAGTAAAGACTGGCAGATTTTGGTGTCATCAAGCCAATACAATCGAGTAATTTGAGAGTCAATTTTTAATATTTATGTTTTTTAAGACACACAGTAAAATTAATTCCCAAATTATTACAAAAATATGAAATTATATCATTATGGTATTATTTTGATGTACGATAACCAGTAATAGAATGGGATATTTATAACTTCGGTAATTATTGGTGAAGATATTGCATCAACCTCAAGTACATTGCTGGCTTTTGTTATTCTCCTTCTGTTCCTTTTTGTTTCAAGAATAAACAAACAAACAAAAGAAGCCTGAGAGCTGTTTGACATACAAAGTCCCATATTTCTTCCAGATATGCTGAGGGCTTAGAAGTTATGCAGGTTTCTGCAGAACTCTCATGCAGTAGCTGGAGATTCTTGTTTGCTTTTCACTCGTGTTCTTTTATGCTTATATGCCATGAAAGCTCCAAGAGCTTCACCAGCAGGCTAGTTAATCACGTAACCAAGCTCAAGTGTAATCCTGCAGTTCTGTGGCAAAAAGAAAAAGAAAAAGAGAGAAAACTTGAAAAACTAACCTCTCAAAGTCATGTTTTCTCCCCTCCACTTCCTTTTTCCAGTGAGGTAGGAAAAAAAGTGAGAGACAGGCCACCTGCCAGGATTTACTTTGATGTGATGAGAAAGAAAAATTGCTTCAATGTCAACTGTGGAATGTATTCAGCTAGGGAATATGTCATGAAATTTGAAAGTGTTTTGGACTTTCCAAAATGTTACTCAAAAGGACCAAGATACCGTTTTTGCAATATGTATTATATGCAGTCCCTCACATCTGTCTGATTGAATTTAAAAAAAATTATGCTTGTGATGAAGCTATGAGGAAAAATGTTAGTTGCAATTATTCTAACTTCTAGTTATGCTTTTGCAGATGAGGAAATCTGTCTTCTCAAATTCATGTGATACCTAGGTCAGTAGTATAATTGTAATGGAGAATTTTTAGTATTGTTGTGGCAGGAATAGCAGAACACAAGAAAAATATCTCTTTTATACAGTTACTGGAAGAAAAGTTACACTCCCCACAGGCTATAGAGCTTATCCTAATATAAGTGAGTTTTTAGGACAGGTGAAAGGGACTGTTCTGTAGTTTCCCACTGACTAAAAGTAGAGTCAAGGATGACTGTCTTTTATTTAGATGAGTAATTCTTAACTGTATTGCACTTTAATGCATTGTATTCCAGGAAACTGTAAACAATTATTTCCCAGTCATCCTGTATAGGCTACTCATGCCAGTTTTCTCAGAAGACTTCTACATTAGCCAACTTTATAATCATTGTTGGGAAATCCTACTGGATCCTGTTGGATTTTTGGGTAATATTTTTTTACAAGAATACATGGCGTCTTTTCTCTTCTCTCTGCATTTTGGGGTACCATGTAAGAATCTCAGTCGAGACATATAAATCATAGAATCATAGAACAACCAGGTTGGAAGGGACCCATCAGATCATCGAGTCAAATCATTTCTATCAAACACTAAAGCATGTCCCTCAGGATCTCATCCACCCGTGCCTTAAACACCTCCAGGGAAGGTGAATCAACCACCTCCCTGGGCAGCCTATTCCAATGCCTAATGACCCTTTCCGTGAAAAACTTCCAATGACAAAGTTAATGTCTTCCTAGAAATGGGTGACAAGACATCTGTGTACTGGTGCAGACCTGGCACAATTTGACACAGAGGAAAGAATGAGAAAAGAGAGAGCATTCCTGTGTCCACCCACTACCACTACCTGATATGTGAAATATCCCATTATGTGGATGTGGAAGGTTATGTTTTTGTGCAGCCTTCTCCTTACTTTCACCATCAACCTCATTTCAGCTCCAGCTTCAGTCTACCTTGTTGATGAATACTGTCAATTACTGCTTCCCAATAAAGTCTCCTGGAGCATTTCTCTTGACTCCTGATGGTTTTGCTGGGCTCTAACTTGAATCTTTTGCATTGAATGAGGTATTTCAGCAATGGTGGGACTGCTTCATTTTGTTTATGGAAAAATCTGAACAAACAACGAAACATGGCTTATATTTCTTCCATTTCTGTTCAAGCATTTTTTTTAAGCACCTGGAGCAAACAGCTGAACTCTAGCAGAGCAATATAAACTCCTTTTATATTGTAGTGCTTCCTGTATTAAAAAGGCTGTTCCATTGCTCCTTTAACCTTTAATAAGAGAAAAAACTCATATCTTTCTATTTGGTTTTCACTAGAAACATCAGTCGCTCTTTGATAAAGAGTTACAGGCAGATCACCATACAATTCACCTGAGAAATCGTGTTGCACCTGTCATCCTTCAAAGAAATGGATGTAAGGGAGGATGAAGATGAAATAGTATTGATTCTTATGTTACAGTCCTAGTATCCCAAATGTGAAAAATAACTGGTAGAAAGGACAATAAATTTTATTGAAGTTTTGGGTTATTTTTTGTCATTCACTATGAGGCAATAAACATGATAAAAAAAAAAAATTCTTGCTTTGCAGATAATCCTTCCAAATAACTATGGTTATTAGACATAAGGAGTGATCCTATAGTAATAAAAATTTTCTCTGTTTTTCATAGAAATTGAAGAGCAAAACTCAAATTATAAAAGGATATTTGTTTACATGTCTAAAATTCCTTCACAAACCCCAATTTCTATATATCCTGAAGAGTTATACTGCAGACTGATAAGAGAACATTTATGTTGGAGTTAGATAATAATTTCATTCAGGGAGAAATCACTACTTCATAAAGAGAGAATGGTGCACTGTGTACTTTTCATATCCTCATGGAGTTAGAACAGCAACATGGAGAGCTCCATGGCATTGTGCCTTTTCTGGAAGAAGTCAAATAAAAATTAATGCATTATAAAGATGTCGTTATCCTACTCTACTCTGCACTTGTCAGGTTCCACCTGGAATGCTCTGTTCAGTTTTGGTCCCTGCTTTACAAAAATGGTATGAATAGGCTGAAGAGAGTCCAGAGAAGGGTCACAAGGATGATTAAAGGACTGGGAAGGCTTCCATATGAGGAAAGGCTTGGAGAACTGTGTTTATTCAGCCTTGAGAAAAGAAGGCTTAAGGGAGACAATATCACTGTGTTCTAGTAATTAAAGGGTAGGTACAAGAAAATGGAGACCCTCTTTCTTGAGGAGTCACAAGGGAAATATAAGGCGTAGTGGTACAAGTTGCTTCTACGGGGATCCTCATTGGACACGAGGAATATTTTTCACAAGGCGAGCACTGGAATAATTGCCCCAGGGAGGTGGTGGATTCTCCAACACTGGAGACTTTAAAGATTCAGCTGGACAGAGTGCTGAGCCATCTTTGTCTAGACCATGCTTTTGCTGAGAAAGGCTGGATCAGATGGCCCTTGAGGTCCCTTCCATCCTGGTGTTCTATAATTCTATGAGTTTCAGTGAAGGGTTTCTTCCCATAGAGTGCTCTGCTGCCAGAAACTTGTCTTTAAATATGAAGGAGCATTCCAAATCAGACCACTTTCTGCAGGTGCCTTACAGATGACAGAGTTGCTCCTGGGAGCGTGCTGAGGGAGTCAATGTGCTGTGAATTATTTCCCCTTGAGGAACAGATGAAGGCAAGTAAGATTATCTGTAATGAAGGATTTGCTGTTTGTACTTCATGTGGTGTTGCCTACATACTATAATGATTGATGTCTTTAAAACACAAATAATCTTACGCATAAAAGAACATTCTTAAGTTTGCAGAGTCAAGTACTCAAAAGATACAAAATAGCAGAGTTAAGATTGCCCGGGAAACCTTAATTCATCTGTCTTTTGCTGAATGTACTATAACACTGTAATTACTTGGGATCCCTGCTTCATTAAGCACAGAGAATAGATGGTACTCCAACAGTGAGCAGTTGTACATTATATTTGCCTCTCACTGTTTACTGAATACCCCATAACCTTATTTGCCTAGCATTATTCAAGCACTTCTGTAAAGTAGAATTATTCATTTCCTCTAGAGTGCCAGAGTGCTTCACAAGCATTAATTCATTCAGTCTCACAAAACTCAAATTAACTGATATTTTTTCAGTAAGAAAACCAGCACAGAAGTTTTTTAAGGGCAAAGGTTTCCAGCAGTTTGAGGTGTCAGTCTAGGTGATCTAAAGCAGGAGCTCTCAAAATACTTTGAACTGCATGTTCAGGAAAAGTGTCTGTTCACTGCAACTTCAAATTTTACTTACTTCATATGTAATAAAAGTTTGTCTCTAAATATATAGAGTTTGTATATGCAGATAAATAACTAACATTATTAACTAACTTTTGACGTTATAATAAAGTATATCTGGTCTACTGTGTTCTGAAAGATATTTTGAGCTCATATTTTCTAAGTCACTTCTCATCATGCCTAATTGTCATCAGAGACTGAAGACTTGCATTATTGATACTGGAGATGCCTTCAAAATGCCTTCAAGATCATCTGTAATGCGATTTTCTGAAGGAGTGGAAGTAGCATAGGGATTTCTCATAAGATACTACTTTTGGATAGTCAGTTTAGTTGTGGTTATCTATTTTTAATTTACTTTCAGAAATTAAGGGCTAAAAGTATAAGGATTTTTTTTAATTGTTAGCCACCTTGACAAAGGGGTGTGTTCCTCAGGTTGTCATGAGGAGATAGTTCTGATGGTTACAGATTCACAGAATTGCTTAGGTTAGAAAAGACCTTTGAGTTCATCAAGTTCATCCATAAACCTAACACTGCCAAGTTAACCACTAAACCATGTCCCTAAGCACCACATCTACATGTCTTTACTTCCAGGGATGATGGCTCAGCCATCTCCCTAGGCAGACTGTCCCAGTGCTTCACAACACTTTCTATGAAGTAATATTTCCTAATATCTAGTCTAAACCTCCCCTTGTACAAGTTGAGGTCAATTCCTGTCATTTTGGATAAGAGTCCACCACCCATTTCACTCCAGCCTCCTTTCAGGTAGTTGTGAAGAGCAATAAGGTTTTCCATCAACCTCCTCTTCTCCAAACAAAACAAACCCAGTTCCCTGAAGTGCTCCTCTTAAGACTTGTGCTCCAGGCCCTTCATCAGTTTCCTTGCCCTTCTCTGGATGTGCTCCAGCAAATTAACATCCTTCTTGCAGTGAGGGGCACTAAACTGGACACTATATTCAAGGAGAGTCCTCACCAGTGCCAAATACAGAGGCAGAATCACTTCTCTAGTCCTGTTGACCACTCTATTTCTGATACAAGCTGGGAGGCTACTGGCCTTCTTGGCCACCTGAGCAAACTACTGGCTCATGTTCAGCTGGCTCTCAATCGACATCCCCAAGTCCTTTCCCACTGGGCAGCTTTCCAGCTGTTCATTTCTAAGCCTGTAGTGTTGCACAAGATTGTTGTGACTGAAGTGCAGGACCCAACACTTAACCTTTTTGAATGCTGATGGCCCTAGCCCATCAATCTGGCCTGTCCAGGTCCTTCTGCTGAGCCTCAAACAGCTCAGCATGCCCAACCAACTTGACGTTGTCTGCCAGCTCACTGAAGGTGCAACCACACGACTTGTCCAGATCATTGATAAAGATACTAAGCAGAATGAGCCCCAGCACTGAGCCTTGAGACAACACCATTTGTGACCGACCACCAAATGGATGTAACTCCATTCACCACAACTCTTTGGACCCAACCACCCAGCCAGTTTTTACCCAGTGAAAAGTACATCTGTCCAAGCTACGAGCAGCCATTTCTTCCAGGAGAATGCTGTGGGAGGCAGGGTCAAAGGCTTTATTGAAATCTATGCTGGCTTTTCCTCGTCTGCTAAGTGGGTCACCATGTCATAAAAGGAGATCAGGTTAGTTAAACAGTACCTGCCTTTCCTAAACCCATGCTGACTTGGCCTGATTACCTGGTTTTCCTGTATGTGCTGTGTTATGGAGTCCAGAACTATCTGCTCCTTATACTTCCCTGGCACTAAGGTCAGCCTAACAGTCCTTGTAGTTCCCTGGATACTCCTTCTCAGCCTTCTTGTAGCTGTACATCGTGTTTGCTAATCTCCAGTAAACTGGGACCTCTCCAGTTAACCAGGTCTACTGATAACTGATGGACAGTGTCTCAGTGAGCATTTCCTTCTGTTCTTTCAGTACTACCAGTGGATTTCATCTGGTTCCTTAGACTTGTGTGTGTGTGTATCCACCTTTACACAACTGCACAGGTCGCAATATCCTGCCATAAAAATATAATTGCCTTTCAAAGACATGCCGAAAGGGCATTGGATATTTGCTGAGGAATACTAAAGTCTAACTACAGTTGTGACAGGTCTACTGTTAAAAACAAATATGTTTTGCAACAGTAAGCTCTGAAGTACTTATGTTAATAACAACGCTTTACATTTGGATTAGCCACTAACCTGAGAGCTAGACAGTTGAGAAAGGACCCTAACAAGACTTTATTATATGTTGAAACTGTTTTGAGTTTCTTTCTGATGAATTACCTATCAAAATAACTGTGTTGAAATACCTCCAGGATGAAATTGCATTTTTAACAAGAAAAGGAAATGTAACTACAGCCCTTGGAGTCACATGAGAACATAAAAATAAAAACTTAGGTTTTTTTCCATTTGATGATGACAATGGAAAGCATTTTTAAATTAAATGTAGGGAAATATATTTTAATTCCTTTTTTTATTTTGATAGAAATGGGATCAGACAGTTAATAAATCTAGCAGTGATGTATGAACTAGTGTAGAGCTTTTTTTGCTGCATAACAGTAAAAAAATTCTCTTCTTTCTTTTGCTCAGTTATGAATACATGAGTGTGAATACAGCTTTAAGAAGTGTCTGGGTAGAGTCAAAACTGCTTTATACCATCACCTTTTTGACTATGACTTAGGTTTCTGAAAAAATGTTCTAATAATTTTTAATTTTATCAACATTTTTAACAACATCTTTTTAAAAACTTTCAGAATTCACTTTCTTCATTTCAGAAGTGTTTTATCTTTTGGAGCTCATTTCCTTCAACTTTTCTAAGCAATCCACCTAATCATCCTTTGTCTGATATAACCTTTGCACAACTAGCCTTTGTTTGGTACATTATTTCTGATCTAGGCTCCTTTAATAGTCAGTTTCTAAAGTGGAAAATATATTCTTGTTTCTAGAACTCAGCTCAGTGTCAGGACCAGGCACTGTGAATCCAAGTCAATCAAAACTGTTGTGCACTTGGAGGAGATTCTGCCTGCTAAGAAGCTTTGTAAATGTGATCAACAAGTAATGTATATAATAAAACCATTTCCACTGGCAGGACTCCCCTAGTCACTTCTGTGCTATTATGATTGCTGAGGTATTAAGCTTATCAGTTGGCAATTAAATAATATTTATTTGTTGTGAAGTCTTTGTGGCTGGAATTTCACTCCTGTACTGGAATGAACACAAGAGGATGGCCCAAATTCTTTGTAATCCTTATGATCCTAAAATAGCAATATCTTCACATTTGATATTATTTCTGTTCACCAAGTAAGAGACCTAGAGCAGTATAAGAGGATTCTAGCAGAGCAGTTACAGGTGATCTGCCAGATAAAAGCATTTATTTGTTCTTTAAATCTGATTATTGAAATTGGCACCTAAGAATGAGGCTGTATAATTCCTAACTTTTCAGGGATGTTGTTAGTGTCAAGTGAAAGGGGTGATTTAGCCAAACTAGAGGTGTGAATTACTCCCACAGCATTGCCAGCACTTGGAATGACTCAGAACCAGAAGACTATAAATGTTGGTTAAAGATGCTTGTTCCCTGTTCTCCTGAGGTAGGTACAAATTTAATACCATTTCACTAATGTGTAAAGGAGGAAAGGACAGAAGGGTTGAGAAAGGAAGAGATAGTCAATGAAAAATAGTGATTCAAGAGATGGTTGCAGAATTAATATTTTCACCCTGCAACTTCAGAGTGAAGAATTGCAGTTTGGTAGGACTGTCCACTGTCATGTTTTCCAGGGCTAGGTCAAATGTGATTACTGAAAAATATTTAATTGTCCTTGTATTATATTTAAAAAAGCAGTGAAATGAAATGTCAGTAAGGGCCCCAGCTAGAGAAGTCTACAATGAAAATTGAAAGGGAGTTTTGTACCTCTGAGGTTTAATTCCAAAGAATATTATTGTGCTTGGGAGATTTTTTTTTTTGTTGCACTATCTCCACACAAAACTGATTTTAATATACAATGGAATATTTCATTGCTCAATACCAGAATGGTTCAACCTTACGTTCTATCGTTGTTATATGCATCTTTTGAAGTAATTAGCCATCATTTTACATCACTTCTTTCAAAAGCTGCTAGGTATTTTTTCTTTTTGACCATTCAGATTTTCTTCCTTTCTCTGCCCCCCCAGTAGTTGTAATCTCTCTGCTCTCATTTTTAAATGTTGGTTTTGAATAATTTACCAGTGTTTATTTTCCTCAGTTTTATGTCCTGCAGTTATGTTCTGTGCTCTCAAGCTATACTGCTGTAAATAATCTTGCTTTTATAATGCATAATGCATTTTGTCAAAATTCACTTTCCAATAAATCCTACACTGTACAATGTCTAAGTAAATTTTATCTGTTTAAATAGATACTAGATTTCAGTACACATCAGACAATTGTCCTTGCAAACTGTAGTACGAGGAGTTTATATTATTTGAATTTAAAACTTTTAAAGTCCACCAGCTTTCTCTCAGGCTTCAGGTTGACTTGGATTTATAGATTTATAATGTAAGAACTGAACAAAAAAGTCTCCAGGCCTTGACAGTTGACACATTTCAACCCTGAGAAAATCTATCTATAAAAAGGAAAACACCACCACCTAAGAAGACATCCACACAGCATCAGCTCTAAAATGAACTGTGGAAAATACACTTGAATTTAGTAATTTCTAAGGCAGACATTTTCAGCTAAGCTAATAATATATGCAGTTATTTGATTGTACTTTGAAGAATATGTCTTTTTAGTGTGATTATTTCTTATTTTCATTTAGCTTGGGAAGACCTCAATTGTTTGTCAATATGAATAGATTTACCAGATTGGGTTTTTTTGTGGTAGATGTGGTCTAATTGTGGGAGAGTTATATTCAAAACAGACACAACTGTGAAAGACTGTGTGGTTCCTGTGGACAAGGAGAGCATAGTATCTACAAAAATCAGTGTAAAAGAAACAGCTGTCACACTTCTTCTCTACAGGGTTTTGAATTCAGCTATTAACATTTTCAGTGGAGCAGAAGGAGGTATCAGTGATTTTCCTCAGCACCTGATGTTGATCACAGAATCGCAGAACCACTAGGTTGGAAAAGACCCACAGGATCATTAAGTCCAACCATTCCTATCAAACACTAAACCATGTCTCTCAGCATCTCATCCACCTGTCTTTTAAACACCTCCAGGAATGGTGATTTGACCATCTCCCTGAGCAGCCCGTTCCAGTGCCCAATGACCCTTTCCATGAAAAATTTATTTCTAATGTCAAGCCTGAAAGTCCCCTGGTGGAACTTGAGGTCATTCCCTCTTGTCCTGTCCCCTGTCACTTGGGAGAAGAGGCCAGCTCCCTCCTCTCCACAATCTCCTTTCCAGTAGTTGTACACAGCAATAAGGTCTCCCCTCAGCCTCCTCTTCTCCAGGCTAAACAACCCCAGCTCTTTCAGTCACTCCTCATAAGACTTGTTCTCCAACCCCTTCACCAGCTTTGTCACGTCCTTGATGGTAACAGAGAGATACTTTTGGCTGCTTGGTGGGCCACAAATTGCACAGAATGCTGTGATCATCTAAACGTTGCTTGAAAGTGACTTCTAGATGACATCTAGTCCAACCTCTTGACTGGAGTATGACTGTCGCTACTACTGCAGTCATTCAGCTATGATTTTTGATGAATTTTGAAAATTTCCAGATATGGGATAACCTATTTCAATGTTACTTTTTTTTTTCCTGGTGATTTTGCTTTGTGCATGTCCTGATTTCCAATTTGAACCTACTGAGGTTCAATATATAAGGATTCCTGAAGCGTCAGTTGACAGTCAGTCTATTGAACACAACAGTACGAGTGGTGATTTTTGAACTAAAACATTACAGAAGTCATGGAAAAAGGTATCCAGTCCTGTCCTGTTCAGTCCTGCAGAGACAACTGATTTCACAGTTAAGAGGCTCAGAAAAGTCATTAAGCAAAGGGATTAAACTTCTTTAATCCTTTGTTAATTTTGTTAATTCTTCTCCTTTGGTCTTTTCTTTAACTGAGTAAAACTATAGCATGTTTTATCAACACTCCATAGCAGACACCATATTACTATAGGTTAAAGTGTTCTGATGAAAAGCACAAGTTAAAATCATCTTCCCATTTTCTTCTGTTTCAACGGAAATTTCCAAGGAATTTAATGGAGTAGGAAAGGTGTTTTGCCATGGTAAAGATAATTTGACGTGTGTTTTCTACGCAAAAAAGGTATGCAACTATAACTGAAAAGTAGCTTCTGCAACAAAGCTACACTTTCAAAGTCATTTTACACTTGAGAAATAGGTGCCGCAGACTTTTTGTCTTTTAACTAAATTATGATAGGGTTTTGTGTAATGAAACTTATGTCTTCAAAGCTGAGAGCTAATTAAATGCAAAGCTTTTAAGTTTTGAGAACATCTAACATATAATGAGAGTAGCTGTTACTGAAAGAATTACTAAAACCTGAAACGTATCTTAAAATGTGATAAATAAACTTCAAGGATAGGAATTGATGGTTAACTTGCATTACTTATCCCTCCTTCCCCCCCAACTTCAAGACTGTTGCAATAAAAATGACTAAGAAACAGAATTATCCATTCCTATAAGACCTGTTGTCAGCAGGTGCAAACACTACTGTCTTTCCTGAATGTTTTTTTTTACTAGAGACTAGAACCGAGATTTATTTCAAGGAAGCTTAGCTGAAAAAATGGAAGGACAGGAACTTCAGGACAAACAATCATTCTGTGTTATGGCTGGAAGGAAAAATACAAGTTCTCAGTTCAGTGAGGCAGGTGGGATAATAAATGGACAGATAGCAATATGGCACAGTAAGAAGGGAGAAATAAATGACTGGAGCAAAATTGGGATAGGACTAACTGCATGTCAAATGAAAGACTTATGTTCTCTATAAAGAAGATTAGAGTTGGAAGAGTATGTCAAATCTCTCAATAAGACGAGCTGTAAGAACAGAGTAAAGAACTTTAAATGGAAGTTTCCATTAGGCAGGTAGAGAGCATAGTTTAAGATAAACACTCTCAAATCTATTTTGGAATATTTGTGTGAAGAAGGAGTAATTGGGTGAGAACTATTTTCTGGAAATATAAAGTGAATGGATCATAAGTACCCTGTATGTTGTGAGTTACACACATTTATCACATATCAGGTATTACGGCAACTTCGACACTGCACAATTTTCTAAAAACTTTGGAGAAAAAGACATTTCTTGAATAAATTCTGCACCAGACATGCTACTTTTTTTTGTCCTATTACAAAGTCTTTTGTCTCCTCCAACAGAATCAGTCTTGGACAAAGAAGGGAAACTGGTAAGTACAGTGATTGACAGATTTAGCACTTTTCAGCTTTAACTAGTGAAACTCCCAGGATGACTGAGTGTACACAGCAGTCTTGCCAATTTTCTCATACCTCACCTAGCAAACTCTGTAGTGGGCTGAGAAAAGAGTCTGTGAACAGCTGCATGCTCTGTCCTCGACAGAAAATGCTACAAAAAAAGAGGCAAACAGGTGAATAAAGGGATGCTTCTTTCACCTCCACCACACCTGGCAATTTTTGTCACATATATGAAGCTATGTCATAGGTTAATTGAGATGTGGCATTTTGGGGTAATAGAAAATAATTGACTCAGCTGTCAGCAAATTTTCAGGTTTTGACCAGAGGTTTCTTCACCCAGGGAACTAACTGGGTTGCTGTAAGCTGAGCCTTGGGAGTCAACTAATATGTATGCTGTGTAAAATGGTCATTTGGCTTGACCCTGGAAAAACAAGGAAGCAGTATAGCTATATTCCAGCATGACAAAAGGTCACCTACATTTAGTTAAAATTCATTTTTCCATCAACAGATGACCTATCACTATCTGTAGCAGTGAAAAAATGTTTCTGTTTATTGGATGTGTTACAAAAATTATACTTCTCTGACTTGCAGCATTATAAAGATAAAGTTCATGTTAGGAGGACTGTTTGTGGCAGTGAGGGCAGGAACTGTCCAGCTTAGGACACTGAAACAAATACTTTTCTAACATATATAGATGTAATAAATTTTGAAATGTTGTTCTCTTCTACATAGAATCATAGAATCATAGAACAACCAGGTTGGAAGGGACCCATCGGATCATCGAGTCCAACCATTCCTATCAAACACTAAACCATGTCCCTCAGGACCTCATCCACCCGTGCCTTAAACACCTCCAGGGAAGGTGAATCAACCACCTCCCTGGGCAGCCTGTTCCAATGTCCAATTGGAAAACTTCCTCCTAATCTCCAACCTATATCTCCCCTGGTGGAGCTTGAGGCCATTCCCTCTTGTCCTGTCCCCTGTCACTTGGGAGAAGAGCCCAGCTCCCTCCTCTCCACAACCTCCTTTCAGGTAGTTGTAGAGAGTAATGAGGCCTCCTCTCAGCCTCCTGTTCTCCAGGCTAAACACCCCCAGCTCTCTCAGCCGCTCCTCATAGGGCCTGTTCTTCAACCCATTCACCAGCTTCGTTACTCAATGAAGCAACATGGCTCAGCAGAGGACAGTGATCTAGAAACCATTGGATGCAACTCCTGTTCTTACCTTTGTCAATAATCAGCTGTTGGAGGCATAACTAAAATCCTATGGTTAAAGATGATACATTTTGATAACAGAAGTCCTATTGCCATAGGAAGTTGACAAATTTTAGTAATTCATCCAGATTATTCATCAGATCTGTAACTTTCCGTAGACATGGAAAATACATTTACTTTGAAAATAAATAGAGTTTCTTTTCTAACTTCGTATTTTTAAAAAGACCAATCAACAAAAGAAGTGCGTCATTTCTGTTAAAAAACATTTCTAGTTTGCATTGACACAAAGATCTCATTCATTCTATTATTCAGTTTCTGTGTTTCATCACATAGAGAGGGAAAATAGATTACTTGAATGGTTTTTCTGCATGAAAAGCCTATGCTAATGTCAGTGGATATGCTTTAAAAATAACTTTAAATCTTTGATTAAATTTATTCCAAACAGAATTTTAAGAAAAAAATATTCATCAACACTTTAATTATTTGTTGGATTTTTAGCCCCAGAAGTAGCAATGCTCTTCCAGATTAATATACTTCGTATTTGTTTCCATAGCTATAAGGTTTTGGGTAGGTGAGTCCAGATCTCTCTGCCTTTTTTGCTCCTGAAACATCAAGTGACAGAATGGATCATGTCATAAGCAAAAGCCTGAAGCTACAAGTCATGTTCTGTATGTATTTCTTTGAGTATATCGTGAAATGTACCAACAAAGGTTGAGGTCTGGTGACAAAACCTGAAAACTGTCACTTGCAGAAAAGTGGCTCAAACTGACTGAAATACATGAAATACTGTCTTAAGGGTTGGGAAGAGTCACAACGTGGTTAACTGAAGTTAGGTAAAGCATATGTCTGGCTGAAAGAGAGAATGGTCCAATGATCCTAATTTAACCAATTGATATTTGACAGCTTAGTGTAGCCCAGATGAGGATCAGTGGCACCAAAATGAAAGAAACTATTATGTTTTTCATGAGGGTCATTTCTTGGTCCCAGATTCTCAAGCAGATGCCTTAGATGGCTGTTAATAAACTGATTAGAGTTTTCTCTAGGCATGGGCAACATCCTTCCTAAATGCATTTTCAGACCTGGTGACTCAATCCTGAATCTGATTGCTCCATAAGCATTGTAATCAACATCATATTTAAAAGTATTTGTGGTAAAAGCTGCTACCACTATTATCGTGGTAATCCTTTTCTCCTCCCCTTTAAGTCCGAAAACTCTAAGTAGCCTGAAACAGGAAATTTCACAATGCGTTGTTCAGGTAGATGAGATCTGTTCAGGGAGGAGCCCACATCACACTAATTTGCGGCTACCTTTGCCGTAACTCACAAGTATCTAAGTTTGTTTAATAAAATGTATTCCTTCCTTGCCTAATTTAAGTACACAGTAACTCACTGCAACTGCATAAGAACACGCAACAACTTAGGACACAACAGCCAATTAAAATTTCTTCTTAACGAAAGAGGGCATGAACAGTTCCTCTCCAGAAATACTGGATCCCACTTTGTTCTCATGTGTCCTATAAGGTTCATCTTAGCTAGCTAGCTAAGTTTCCCAGAAACTCTAGATCCTCCTCTAGACTCTGTCTTGGTCCTTCTTATCCTCCATGACACAGATTTAGTGTAGTTATTTCTGTCCAAGGTATGCTCAGGTCCTGCTGAACGAAAGTGGGAGACAGGAGGTGTGCATTTGGAGTTCTTCATGCAGAGGGGAGACCTGAGGCCAGGCTTTGGTCTGGATGAACTATGTGAGTAGTCCAGTTGCTCAGCATCCAGCAGCACCTCAACTCTGTGAGGAAGGACCATAGAAGCAACCAACTCCAAGAGGTTGAAAGGTGACGTGTCCTGAATGTAGCAAACTGCTTTTCTGTAGCTGAGGAGTGATTGCACCTCCAGGTCCTTGAGGAAGGTGATAGTCACCCGGGTATCTGTTTAACTTTGCTAAAGGACAGTCTGGAGAGCTCTCAGCTGGGTACCTTTCTTCTGGTTATGAGCCTTGATAATTCTTGATTGTTCTCCTATTGCAGGTAGACAATACACATTGGTCCCAAAGCTCTGTTCACCCTGTGTTGGTGTACAAAGGCTGGCACTGTCAGACATGTGCCTGGGATGCATCCTATCACTGTTGTCTTCTGGTTGCGGGCTGGAGGCAGCCAAAGAGCCAGCCCAACGCTGCCAGCCCAGTGACAAAGTGGTGTCAGCTCTTCATGAGCCACACTGAAACCAGCCAAAACTGAGCATATGTTGGCTTTTAAGAAGCTTGTTTGTACTGCAATCTAGTCATCTGGCAAACATCAAGATATCAAGTCCCTCCAGGGGCAGACCCAGACATTTAGTAAGTCTTACACTGAAATGGTAGAAATTATAAATGTCTATCTCACTTTGTCGTATTTGCAGCCTGGCTTTCTACCTTAAAAAGCTAGTAGAGGTGGCTATGAGCTGAAATATCAAAGGTTTTTCACGTCAACATGGACAGAAGTGTTGCATAGAGAGCTGAATGCCGGGCTGTGTATTCCATCAGACGGGAATGCACCACAGGCTTGGACACTACCCAGCTCCTGTGTACATATCCCCCTTGCACAATGGGTGTTTGCAATGCAGGTTGTGCCGAGTGAACCAGGTTACATGAATGTAGCGGAATTTCCACCAGATATCAGTAAAACCTGGTAAAAGCTGGCACCAGTAATCAAACTGTTTGCAAGCTGAGGAGGAAATAACAACTCTCTGCTGAGCAGCTAAAACACAAGCAATGACTCCTGGTAAGTAAGAGGAAACCTGAAAATACAGCAATCATGACCTTTATTTAGCAGTTAACAGGCAAGTACATGCAATACCATGTACCTTTACACAGTCAAGCTCTAACAAGTTAAGAGATGTCCTTCAAAAAAGTGCAACCGTACATTATTCATTCGGGTGCATGATAGGAACCTGTTGCTTGTTCCTGGTTCTGAACAAAGTGGAATTGGATCTGTGTAATGTGATGTGGCATGAGGAAAAATATCATTCGGTTGAAGGAATTTTTTATAGTGGTATCTAAGAAGCAGTCTCTTGCAAGCACAGCATTGCTTTTCATTGTTTGGTTTCCTCTAAGTTTAATCACTGGTATGGTTGCAGATGTTCATGAAAGAATGAATCACAGAAGTTACACAAATGTTTAGTTTTTCATGTTTATTCACTTCACACTTGTCCTAACAGAAGGAGGGCTGAGCATTTGCTTGCAATGCTTTCCTGCAGCTGTATAGCTATCGCAGTGCTTGTTCTTTCAAGGGAGCAATTTGGCCCATCCCCTTGTCTCTGTCACTTTTCTTGTTCTAGAATCTCAAGGACAAGCAGAACTTAGAGGCTGCTGGCATGTCTTCTTTCGACACCATGGGTAGACATAATTGAAAGAATGTCAGCTAATTTCATCTCATGAAACTTTCTGGCTTTGCTAATCTCTTTCAATGACACAGGGAATGGAGAAACAGTAGGGCTCTAAATTAATTACTGGATGAGTTAAAAACCCCTCAGTGTCAAAAGCAAACAAACAAAATGTAGCGACTATAAATGAAAGCAAGAAAAGCAACAAAACTGTATAACAGCTGTTGATGTGGTTAGAAAAAACTATTATTCTATGAGAAACAATTAAATCAAACAATTAAGCATGAGGTTGGCATAAGGCAGCTAGGTAAAGCCTAGGAGTATGGGAAAGCAAGCAGGTTAAGCAGGTTTTGCTGCTCTCTCAATATCCCTGAGGTACCTATGGGTAATACTAGGCTTGACTTGCTCAAGTTTCATTGGAGTTACATCAGAGATGCCAAAAAACTGGCATTGTGCTTAAGGAAACCCTGCTCTGCTCCCTTCCCCAAACCTCTGTTATTGCTATCACGAGAACAGGGAAGCCTTTAATAAGTGTTTTCTTGCTCAGATTACATAAACGAGCAACTTCTAAAGAGAAGTCAGTGGGAAGGCTGATCTGAGGTTCCTCTCCCACATCTGGGAAAAAATTCTGGCAGCAAGCTAACATCTGCTCACACCTTTGATTTAAGATTATCATTACAGCAGCAATGATTGTTATTTCCTATTTTTCAAAGGACAAGTTAACCATACAAGGGTCAAAATTATTCTACCAGAGTGTAATATGAATAGCTAACTTTGTTTAATATGTTCATCTTAAAAGAGAAAAGACCAATCAAGAATTTTTAAACAAATGTAAATAGATACCTAATAAGAGGAATAAAAGAAACATGACTGTTTCAAACTAATATTTGCATCCTGAAGCTGTATAGGGATGAAAAATATTCACTGTGCCCAGAGGAAAATATGCCTTCTGAGTTACTGTGTAAAGTGTTAACTATTCTGAGTACCCACCTCCTTTCCTCATTATATGTGAGAAATTTTCTGATTTGTTTTATATTTCATAGGAGTTTCTATTTTATTTTATTTACAAACCTTCCTTGACTCCAACATGATATAGGATAAAACATGTATGTTTTTATGAGATCATCTATTCCATTTCCAGTCAATATTTTCTTAGGTATCTTAAATATTTCTGTTATAATTTTATGGACCTCATTCAATATTTAACTCGTATAAACTACAGTTACAGTACATTTACTTCCCATAGAGATTTAAAGAAAGAGAACTGTAAAGGCAAAATGTACAAGATATGGAATAGGGTAACATCAAAGTTACAGGGGACAGGACGAGAGGGAACGACCTCAAGCTCCACCAGGGGAGATTTAGGCTGGAGATTAGGACGAAGTTTTTCGCACAAAGGGTCATTGGGCATTGGAACAGGCTGCCCAGGGAGGGGGTTGATTCACCTTCCCTGGAGGTGTTTAAGGGATGGGTGGACAAGGTCCCGAGGGACATGGTTTAGTGTTTGATAGGAATGGTTGGACTCGATGATCCGATGGGTCTCTTCCAACCTGGTTGTTCTATGATTCTGTGATTCAAATTTCTAACTAGTGTCTATGTCTTGTAATTTATCTACAGCATTCCTGATGCCAAATTATTCTTTTATGACAAATTTTAGGGTTCTGTTCATGAACCGAAATGCATCAGACACAATCATAGATTGCAATGTCTTTGCAATACCATGGAGGTTCTTCCTGCAACAGATGTAGATTACTGATCCAATGATTCTGCTTCATATAGTCATTAATGATTAATAAGCAGGGTCTGGAAAGTCTTAGTGAAGCAGGACTTGGGACAGGATCCCTGGTTAAACTCTGTGTGAACTGACAGGCATTTCAGCTCTTTCCTTCATGTAATCCTCACTTTCCTAGTGTCTGTTAACCTACTTTTACGTCAACCACCTGGTTTTAACTTTTTGAACTTCCTAGGTGAAAAAAAGCCAAGTGGCCATCCAAACTGAATGTAACTACCATCCAAAGAGCCAGCTGGAAAAATGAAAGATAGCTCCAATATACCTTCCCGCTACTTTTTATAGTCTTTGGGATTGCCCTGACCCAGGTGCAGGAAGTTGCACTTGACCTTATTGAACCTTATGAGGTTTGCACAGACCCACAACTCAAGGCGGTCAAGGTTCCTCTGGATGGCATCACTTCTCTCCAGCAGTTCGGCCTCACCATTTGGCTCAGAGTTGTCAGTAAACTTGCTGGGGGTGCGCTCAAACCCACTGTCTGTGTTTGTGACAAAGATGTTAGACTAGTCCAAACACCAACCCCTGAGGGATGCCACTTGTCACTGGTCAGCATTTGAACACTGAGCCAAGTTGTGTATGAGCTAATATGATGGTGGATTACGTAATTCTAGGTTGAAGTGGAAAAAGTACATCAGGGTCCATATATTTAACATTTACTTATAACCCAGTGATTCTCTGTTCTTCATCTTCAGGTTCACAGAATCACAGAATCACTAGGCTGGAAAAGACCCACAGGATCGAGTCCAACCATTCCTATCAATCAGTAAACCATGTCCCTCAGCACCTCATCCACTTGTCCTTTAAACACCTCCAAGAAGGTGAATCAACCACTTCCCTGGGCAGACTGTTCCAGTGAAAGGTTTCTTCAGAATGTACCGTTGTGTCTTCTCCATAGAAACCTCATGATCCTCCCATAACTAGTTTTGCCTTTAAACATGCTTGCATTTTACACTCAGCAATATCCTTTTACACTAAAGGTTGTAGGAAGAGACAAATAAAGCCTCTACCTGAGATGTATTTTTGAAACTCTCTTTGTTCCCTAATAGGATGGGGAAAATGTCTTCTGCTTCAGGGATACAAGGCCACTATTAACAGATCAACCATAATTTTTTTGAGTTCTAGTTGTGCTGTACAACAATTTCCCCATGTTTACACATGAAGTAATATTTGCTACAAGGCAGTGCTATAAAGATAATAAATTAATGCTTATAACACACCAAAATTTCCCAGAAGGATTACACTTAGGATACGCCAAGTTTCTTGCGACATTATAATTGGTTGCAGGATGTATTTTAGAATTAATTGTATTTTTCTGTCAAAGTAATTAAATGGTGTTTTCTGTGATTTGAATTCCTAGGATGAAACTTTGTAGATATTTCAAATTTCATTTGTCTTAAAAAAAAAACAAATAGGAAAAGAACTTTTTCAGCAAAATATTTAAAACATTTCTTTGATCTTTTGAGAATGAGCAGCCTAATTTTAATTTATGCGTCTCACATAGAATCACAGAATCATAGAGTCATTGAATCAGAATAGTTTGGATTGGAAAGTATCTTAAAGATCCATCTATGGGCAGGGACACCTCCCACTAGATCAGGCTGCTCAAGGCCCCATCCAACCTGGTCTTGAACACCTCCAGGGATGGGGCAGTCACAGCTTCCCTGGGCAACCTGTGCCAGTGCCTCACAACCCTCATATTGAAGAAATTCCTCCTGATTTCTAGCCTAAATCTGCCCCTCTCCAGTTTACACCAATTGCCCTTAGTCCTATGACCACAAACCTTTGTAAACTGTCCCTCCCCAGCTTTCTTCTAGGCCCTCTTCAGGTACTGGAAGGTCACATGCTTTACTTCAACTTCTAGGTGAAGGCAAATTTGTGATACCATTGCTCCCAGGTTACTTACATTTAAAAAAAAACTATGAGGCAGCAGAATTGCATGGGCCCTCAACATATTATCTGATACACACCTTTGTTCTGAGACTAGGACTAGAGCTACCTAGAATATTCCTGACAATTGCTTGCCTAATCTTTTCTTGGAATTTTCCATTTCATTGCCTTACTTTTCAAAATTATTCAGAAATTATGATCCCACATCTGGAAAAGTTATTTAAATAACTTAATTTGATCATTTGAAAGAATAGCCTAAGGATTTAGAGGGGGAGGGAGGGGAAATCCAAGTAAAGAGATCGTATTAGAAAGTTGATATGAAGTGTGATAATGTTTTGGATCTGAAAGTCAGCCCATTTGAAAACTGGCTTATCGGAAATCCTAAGTACTACTGTGTATAATAATAAAATACTGTTACAATAACCTGTAACAAAGACAGAAAATGAAATATAATTTGAAAATTATTCTGGAAATGGTATAGAATTAAAAAAAAAGATGTTGGAAGCTTTATATTTTAGGTCATCTCTTAAATGTATTAAAATAATTATTAGGTACGAGGTTTTATAAAACAGTTATCTTTTTCTATTAAGTTCTTTATTTTAGAACAAAAACTTCAAGTTCAGAATTAGAGGATAGAGATGAGACTTAAATAAGGAATAATATCTGCTTCTTGCATTGACCCCCCTGTTTCTTTTTTATGAACCAGAAATGATATTACAGTAGACTCTAGGAGGAATGGTATTATTTTTCTGAAAATGTGGATTAAGTCGTATCATTTGCTAAGTGAGACATAATTTACCCGCCTCATAAATTATATAGTTTGCTCTCAACAACTGTTAATCTGAGATGAAGCTCGCTGGTAGGCCTGGAACATGTTAGCTACAATGTCTCTCCCAAGACTGAGTATGTAGGAGGTGTTTAAGAAAGAGCCAACTCTGGCAATGTTGGCACAGATTGCCTTGTTCTATCTACTTTTCCTTAACAATACTCTCCAAATTACTTGAAAGTTCATCCCACACATGATTAACTAGCATGTTCAGCACAATGAGGTGAAGAGTAGATTGGATTACAGTGCCTCACCCAAAATTGTATACCCAAATTATAACAATTTCCTCCCAAGTGGGACCTTGACCTTCAAAATATACCTAGAATTGTCCTCAACATACTGCAAACTTATCCTATGCATATTAATGTATGCAAGGCACATTACCCGCCTACTAGTCTCTCATGCCACTCAAGGTGTGTCTTGCTAGTTCTAGCTTGCAGAAGCAAAGTTTTCATTGATATGCTACAGGATGTTCAACCAGTTCTCGCTCTATCTGCCAATAAACAGGCATGACTACAGATATAGATACATGTTTTTATCCAAGTGGAAGCCATCATATGATAATCTTCAGCAGGGACAGTCACAATTTCTCTGTATCCTTTGTTTTTAGAAGGCTATCCACGTACCTCATTGCACGTAGTATAAAAACATCAGCTTTCATTTCACAATTGAAATGTGACGTAGTACCCTTTCACACTTTTACAGCAATGGAAAAACATGGACATTGAGAATTAGTAACTGCTCAGTGAAAATTCTGACTCAGTAATGTCTCAGGAAAGTTGCGATTAACTCTCTATTCTATTTCATCTGGCCAACACAGTAGTATTGTGAAGAGTACACAAATGCATTACTGACAATCTAAGCCCAAATCTGAGACAAATATGGTCCTGAATTCTCTAAGTCAGTTAACAGCATCGGATTGACTTCCAAGAAGATTCACAATTCTTGTGGTCTCTAGGAACGCTGAGAGGGAAAATATCATCAACTGTGGACTCCTATAGTTCCACTATGATGTGGAACTGAAACCCAGAGGAGATCACTACCATAAGATAAGTTTTTCTGTGTTATCTTCCATGGATACTCTTCTGCTCAAGGTCCAACAAATATAAACAAAAAACCAGCTTCAAAATTAACATCCAAAGTTATGTAGATACATTCCTTTATATAAAACTCCTCAAATTCCTATCTACTGTCTACTGAGAGTCTCCATTTCCATGATACCTCCTCAAATTCCTTCTTTTTTTGATCTACTGCCTTTTCATTAGAGTTCTGACTTAATGATAACTTGACACCCAGTATTGGTCTTTCCTTTTTTCCAATATTATTCCTTATAGCTTTTCCTGTTTTTGCAGAAAGTTATGTATTTAGGTCTTAGACTTTCTGTGAAATTAACTTTTCCCATTAAGCAATGAGTTTTGAGTGCACGCAGTCATCCCTCAATTATCAGGGGTAACGGAGGGTTGGGAAAAACCAGATAAAACAAGAATACAGATAATAACAAGCACATGAATTACCCTGTGGGAATACATTTAGAACAGTCTCTTCTCAAAGCTTAAAAAGTCCTGTTTATCCAGTTTTCACTCAAGAGAGGGCATTTTTACATAGCAACAAGCAGAGTTCAACCTGTTAGTAACAAACTATTACACATTTTAGAGACAGTTCTGTTTGTGATATGTGCGTGGGAGAGTAAGGAAAGGGGAAAAGTGCAGATAATATACAATTTAGACAATCCACTCAGAAGAATCAAGTTACCTGAAACCTCTGGTCCCTGTATCTCCTACATTAGTACTGGTCCTGCTATTTTTAATAGGATAGGCATGTACATATGCAGAGTTTAAAACTAATACACTACACTTGATTTCTTCTTTTCTTGCAACTACCTCTCCCATGGGGAATTCTGGGAGCCAACAGTGCTGTCATCCTCTTTGACCATGAACCATATACTCCCAGGGTGTTTCAGATATCTCCCCGCTTGATGGACATAGTTTCAGTGGTCAAATTTGGATGATGTTTTGGGCAGAATGTGGTGCTCTCGACCTTCATAGGGAGCTCAGATTTTGAATTGTTCATGACTTTCAACCTGCCTCTGGCTGCAGTAATTTTGGGTCTCAGTGTTGGACTTGTGTCACAGAGCAAGCTTCATACAAAACTAGTTGATTTTCTTTCTCAGCACTTTCTAGTTCCTGACCTGAGTGTTAACTCTGGGTTTTCTCAACATTTCTATGAGCATTGGCCTGCATCCCAGTCATGATTTCACCTGTTATCAGACTCCATTAACCCCCAAAACTTGTAAGACTGGATCTGCTAACTTAGAGTGAAGTGCCTTGCTTTATGGGTGCATTTTGGGAGGTTTCATCTTCTTCAGAAAAATATCTGTATTTTGCTCAGAACGTTGTATTCCCTGAGCATTGTTAACAAAGGTATGGGTGATTCACTGTGCCTTATTAAGAGCAAGGCCATCTGTGGCCAGGAATAATACCATCTGCTGACTAGCTAGCACCATCCACCATTCCTACATGTTTCCAGAGAGTATCACTGATGCTTTTAATGGCTGCACTAAAGGTGATTTTTAGCTGCCTTTAATTACGTTAATGGATTTTGCTTAGTCAATACCCAGGAGCCAAGAGCCTTAGATAGATCTGAACATGAGCTCAGGCAGTGATGTGCTATTGTCCATAGTACACAGTTGCTAGCATATTCCTTGCTGGTACACAAACTGGCTGCACTTGCAGAAGAGTGCCTAGCAGTAAGGACATGAGCCATGATACGCCATTTGCTTCAGGACAAGAGAACATTTTCTCGGTACATGCATAGCCAAAGAGTCTGACAGTGATCTGCTTCCTTCAGCCATTCAATTTACCTGCTCACCAGCACAAACCACCGAGTAAGAAAGACAGTTCCAACCACCGTGGTCTGTAGCAGTTCAGTTCCCAATATCCACAGGCTATTCCCTTAAAAACAGAAGTGCTCCATTTATTTTTTGTCCACAAAATTATGCCAGTGCTATAGAAGGACAGGGAGAGAGGGGCTCATAAGGAGGCTGAGGACCAGCACAGGGGCTACCATGGAAGTCTCTACAGCCAGAACTGAGCCCTGTTTCTGATCTCATTGCAGTTTCCTCTTGCAGGGGGAGGAATTAAGGCTCATCTTCCCCCAACACCCTCCCTGACTTCCAAGGGGCATGTTCTCTTTATTACATATTAATAATTAGATCACACGCTAGTTATCACAGTTTAACAGTCAAACAGTACTAAGAAGCCATATGTGATAATGATATATTGAAGAAAAGATATTGTCCTACTGACCATGAGTCTGGTTACACAGAGACAGTGAAATGACAGCGTCCACACTCAAGGATGCTAGATTCATCTCTTTCTGAAAGTGGGAATGGGGTAGTTCTAACTTATTGCTTGCTTTCATAATAGAAAAATCATAGTACTTTTCTCATCTGGCAGAACTAGAGGATTTAGTTCTGCTCTCACATGGAGAATAGTCTCATCTCTTTGAAGGGATCAGCCATTATATCACCAACTACATCGAAGTTAGAAATGTACCCTAAGCTACAAGAACACTGAGTGAGGTCACAGTTCTTGCTTTTATTCTTATTTACTTTCCCCAGAGATCAAGATTTTTTTTTTATTTTATTCTTGCAAAAAAGAATAAAAAAAGAAAAATGGACTGCTTAAATTGAATATGCAATATTTTCTTTTTATGTTTAGACTTTTTTTTTTTTTGCTTAACAGCTCATTGGTTTCTGTTCATTCTAACGCTCTTTGCAGAGCTTCAAACATGCTTTTCTACTGCTATTGTGAAAACTAAATTGGAAAATTCATTTGTGATTTCAGATCATTTGCATTTGGGGGTTGCTTTTAACTGCTTATTGACTTGAATCTTGTGAAGAATTGAGAGCATTGTGGCATTGGAATTTGACCAGATGACTCCTGAGTACTGTGTCCAGTTCTGGAATCCTCAATGTAAGAACGACATAGAACTGTTGGAATGGGCCCAGAGGAGGCTACAAAGATGATCAGAGGACTGGAGCACCTTCCATGCTAGGACAGGCTGAGAGAGGTGGAGTTGCTCAGCCTGGAGAAGAGAAGGCTCCAGTGCCTGAAGTAGGCTACAAGTAAGCTGGGGAGGGACTGTTTACAAAGGCTTGTAGTGATAGGACTAAGGACAATGTGTATAAACTGGAGAGAGGCAGATTTAGACTAGATATAAGGAGGAATTTCTTCAGTATTAGGGTGATGAGGCACTGTCACCGATTGCCCAGGGAAGCTGTGGCTGCCCCATCCCTGGAGGTGTTCAAGGCCAGGTTGGATGGGGCTTTGATCACCCTGATCTAGTGAGAGGTGTCCCTGCCCATAGCAGGGGGGTTGGAACTGGATGATCTTTAAGGTCCCTTCCAACCCCAACCATTCTATAAGTCTCTGATTCTATCTGCAAAAAGACAGCAAGATAAAATTAACTCAACGCGGTGATGTACATGTATAGACTAGCATGATCCAGCTATTACAAGTTAAGCTAATAAACCTGTACAAATACATTGTATTAATTTGATTAAGGTACCTCATATCATTCTTAGAGTCAAAAGTCAACAAGTTTTCCATCTGGAAAGATGTAGCAAATGTAACATAATTGATACAACCAACCTAACCGTTTCAGTATAGGAGGTTTCAGAGAGTGGTTATTTTTCATTTCCATAGAAACTGTTGCCTTGTTTGTCAAGTACCTTTCTCCACTTCTGGGATCCTTCAGGAACACACAGTTAATTAGAGTTCCACAGGGGCTTTTACCATATTTTGTGATTTTCCCTGTTCGTTTTGCACTTCACAAAACAGAATTCCAGGAGTAATTTAAAAAATCAGTGGTTTCTGAGTCTTTATAGAAAATAATGCATGTTTATGTAAAATGCCGAAGAGAAGGAAATAGAGATCAAAGAAGAAAATAGCTGCAGCCCACTGATGCATGTTATTTTTCCATTTGACAGTTGCATCACGTAGGAAATTCAGAATTAGTTTAAACTGATTTTAAGGTTCATTACTGAGGTGGGCATTGGTCTCTTCTCCTAGGTGGCAGGACAAGAGGAAATGGTCTCAAGTTGTGCCAGGGGAGGTTCAGATTAGACATTAGGAGACATTTCTTCACTGAAAGTGTTTTTGGGTGCTGGCAGAGGCTGCCCAGGGAGGTGATTGAGTACCCGTTCCTTGAGGTATTTAAAAGATGGGTAGATTAAGTGCTTAGGGATAGAGTTTAGTAAAAGGTAGGTATGGTTGGGCTCTATGATCTCAAAGGTCTTTTCCAACCAAGTGATTCTATGATTCTGCTGGTTTAACACACACAAAAACGATATAACACAAAGTTTTTCACCCATAAGGGTTTTTCTATGCATGTATTTCTCAGTTAATATCATACTTTTATCTCTGGGTTTTGTCACATTACATTTTTATGAGTTTTTTTTTTCCTGAATGGATTGCAAAACAGTTTATAAATCATATGAAGAGTAGTTAAAGTTGTATTGCATATATATCCTACAAAGTAAATTCCTAGTTAGTAAATGCCTGAATCTGCACCTGTTATTGGTTTGGTTTGAGAAGATAACAGGACTGGAGGAAGGAAGGGGCACTGCAATGAGCATGTTTGTGTGTGAGTGGGCAAAGAGAAAACTGAGAGAGGCAGAGGACATTTTGAGCAATTTTGGGTGAGGAGGGGGTGAACTGGCAGGGTAGATAGCTCTCTTTATTAAAACAGGTTGGCAGAGGAGACCTGCATGGGATGCTGAGAAATCGTTAGGAGTCAGAAAGGCTCAGGCATCTTCAGAAGTCTGTGAAGGATGGAAGAGTCTGGATAGTTTCAGAGAAAGTTTTCTGTAGCAGATTATGGGTGAGTTTAGGGGAGAGATGAAGGCCACCAATGCTCTTTCTTTGCTCCTTTACTCATCAAATTCCTCCTTTTGTGCTCTTCCAGGCTGTGAGAACAGTGCTTCCCCTTTTTCTCCTAGCAGTTCTTTCTCAGAATCATAGAATCACCAGGTTCAAAAAGACCCAGAGGATCATCGAGTCATAGAATCATAGAATCATAGAACAACCAGGTTGGAAGGGACACATCGGATCTTCTAGTCCAACCATTCCTATCAAACATTAAACCAAGTCCCTCAAGACCTCAGAGTCAAACCATTTGCTCAGAGTCAAATCATTCCTGTCAAATACTAAACCATGTCCCTCAGCGCCTCACCAGGAACCAGCTCAAACCATCTTGTTGGGCTTCTGGGACCTCTTGGCAACGGTGCGGCTGTTTTCTTTGGGAGGAAAGAAGCAGAGTGCTGTCAAGGGGGTTCTGCTGCTGCAAGTGTATCAGGGTCAGTGGTGCAGCGTGGCCGGATAAACTGGGGTGGACCAGGGGATGTGTGGGCAGATGGCAGGACTTCTTCTCAGGTAGGACTGCAGCAGACACCGTTCTCTGCACCGTAAGCCACCGTTGCCCTCACCTCTTCTCAGGCATATACCAAGCCTTTGCTCCAGAAAAAAATCATAGAATCATAGAACAACCAGGTTGGAAGAGACCCATCGGATCATCGAGTCCAACCATTCCTATCAAACACTAAACACAAAATGACTGGAAAGCAAATGTCCTGCCTGTAAACTAGATCTCTGGCTTCCAGATTATTTCCATAATGCTAACCAATGATCTTGGGTCTGTGTAGGGAGAAGTGTCAGGACTTCACCAGCAAGCTCTGTCCCTGCAATTGGCTGCCCTTTCCACAGCAACAGTTGTAACTGGAAAATGGAAAGTGTGGGCTTGGGTACATTCTTGGGTACTTCTGCACTTGGGGCACAACAACCCTGTGCAGCTACAGGCTGGGAGAATCCTGGCTGGAAAGCTGCCAGGAGGAGAAGGACCTGGGGGTGTTGGTGGACAGCCAACTGAACGCAAGCCAGCAGTGTGCCCAGGTGGCCAAGAAGGTCAATGGCATCCTGGCTTGTATCAGAAACAGTGTGACCAGCAGGAACAGGGAGGTTATTCTCCCTCTGTACTAAGCACTGGTGAGGCCGCTCGTTGAATACTGTGTTCAGTTCTGGGCCCCTCACCACAAGAACGATTTTGATGCTCTGGAGAGAGTCCAGAGAAGAGCAACAAAGCTGATGAAGGGGTTGGAGAACAGGCCCTATGAGTAACGGCTGAGAGAGCTGTGGGTGTTTATCCTGGAGAAGAGGAGGCTGAGGGGAGACCTCATTGCTCTCTACAACTACCTGAAGGGAGGTTGTGGAGAGGAGGGAGCTGGGCTCTTCTCCCAAGTGACAGGGGACAGGGGAAGAGGGAATGGCCTCAAGCTCCACCAGGGGAGATTCAGGCTTGACATAAGGAAAAAATTCTTCACTGAAAGGGTCATTAGGCAATAGGATGGTCTGCCCAGGGAGGTGGTTCACTCGCCTTCCCTAGAGGTGTTTAAGGCATGTGGGGATGAGGTACTGAGGGGCATGGTTTAGAGACTGGTGGGAATGGTGGGACTTGATGATCCCATGGGTCTCTACCAACCTGGTGATTTTATAATTCTGTGATTCGGGTTAAGGAGAGAAATCTTCTTACTTCTGGATGATGGGTTTGAATATGAGGCCATTTATATATTACTTGGGAAGAGTCTAACTCTACCCAATATATTTTGGAAAATAAAAACCAACAATTTTTTTAAAATTTTTACAATAGAGAATATATTTTCAGCACTGTAAATCCAGAGTGTAGGAAGCACTGTCTATCAGCAGGTGACTGATCAAAAAATATTGCAGACAGATTGTCCTTGAAACTTCCTATCTTGGATAATTCCAGTCTTCTCCTCACACTATCCTCTGAACTCTGTTCCTATGACAGGCTGGAGGCATAGAGGGATGGCATTTGATCCTGCTGTGGGAATCAAATAAATACGTCCCGTTGGGGAACTTGGGCTGAGGTAAAGTGGAAATTAGTATAATTTAATATTTTAATTATGAGTTACTTTAAAAAGATCACTTGGAAAAGTGATTCATTCATTTTATCTACATAGTACCTTATGTGTGAAAATTAAATTTTATTAAAGGAAATACAGTGTGCTGGACTCAGTATCACTTAGGCACTGAGAAATCAACTGCATTCTAAGTGAACTTCAAGCAGTAGAAACTCTTACTAATACAGAACACATTTAGCCAAAAGGAGATATAACAACAGGGACCCAGCCTAGCAAAAAATCTGTGCTTGGATTCCAAGTTACTCCAGTCTCAGGGTCACAAATGCTTCCAAGCAAGCTGCAAATAGCTATTGTTGAGAAATGCTGAATGGAAACACTTTATTCAAGAGGTGGCCTAACAGAAGGACTTCCACTTAACTATGAGTCTTAGAGTTACTGCAGCTCACAGCTCTTCATTTTCTCTCTGTTCCTCTTCCTTCTTCAAAAGCATGGGAAGGACAACAGTGCCTTGCTCATTATCCCTTTCTGCAGTAGGACTCAATTGTACTGGGAAAGGTAAAGTGGCTTATACTAACTCATGACTCAAATGTGTGTGTACTTCATCTGAGTTTTGAAATGACTGGTGTTAGAAAAGCCTTTGCAGCTCTCACGGGATTCTGTTATTGCAGCAGAGAAGCCCTAAGACTGACCCTTCAAAAGGTCTTCACCTTTCTGGTTCAGAATATGAGTTGATTACTTATCACTTAGAATAAGTAAATTTTCATTTTTATTATGATATGGATACAAATAATCTTTCTGTAACATCAGTGATGTTTCTGACAACTTTGGCATGACCTAGACTATATCCTTTTAATTTCTCCAAAACACACTTCCTATCTTACTTGATATATAGTGAGATCAGGTTTAAAAAGGGATCAGCATGTCTGGATTTACCTGCAATATCTATTTGATGATTTTTTTTCTGTCAAGTCTGCCCTCATCTGAACCATTACAATATGTAAATCGAGCTGTACTGGCAGCTGTACCTGCAGGAGAGTGTGAGTGCAGCATCCTGCTCATGGGAGTGCTGTAAGTTAAGGAACTGAACTGCAAACATTTAAATTCATCACAGATTCATAATTATCAATTTTACCACATACCATATACACCTCAACAGAGTTTATTAAAATGAAGAAAATATGCAGGTAGGTTTAACAATAACTGTTACTAAAATATATCTTATTAAATACAATGCAAAGGATAATTTATCTCCATTGGGTATTGTATAGTTCTTTGTAACTATGGGAGAGGAAAGGAAAACCACCCAAAAGAGTTGATTGAGGTATTTATTTCTTCTATGTCCATTGTGGAATCTTTTCAGTTCTTGGCAGGAAGCCTGACACTTGCATACAGAGCCAAAGAAAATAGTTACAATTTTATACATTAATATGAGAAAGAAAGAGATGACAGCTATTTAAAACAAAAAGAAATTTAGCACATGGTAGGTTTTGGTCTATGATATATGATGGACTGACATTACAAGAAAATAGATGTTGTTCAGTTTCAAAATCATTTGAATGGTCTACTCCAGGATTCTAAGGGGTAGCAAAGTCATCAAATAATTAAACTATCTCAAAAAAATGCTCAAATGCTATTTCCTGAAACTGTGAAAACTAGGGATTGAAATCTGAATTTTGTTAGTAACAAAGTAGAGTCCTTCAGGCAATGCTGTGACTGTTTCTGAAAGTGCTACAATAAAGGCAACTTCATCCTGAAGCACCACAAAATATCATTCTCAGCTTTCAGCTGGGAGAACCACCTGAGTAAGGGATCACTAAAGATCCCAGCAGAAGAAAAAAAGCCCAAACAAAACAGAACTTTGTTTCATAACTCCCATGTACAAAAGTGCAGAACAGAGATAATCAGAAAGTGATTGTATTTGAGAGGTCTGATGGAGGAATGTCAAATCCTCAATAAATATCAAAACCAGGTAAGCTAATCTTTGAAACTTATGCACTGAAGACAAAACAGGAATTTCATTATTTTCTGCCAGCTTGTGATGATTTCCACCCATCTTAAAGATTCAGTACAATCCAGACCGTATATATCAACAAAAGAAATCAAAAGGGCTACATTGATGTCCAAAAATACGAGAGATGTTCAAGAGTTATTAAAAAAAAATATTCTTTGTCTAAAAGTGGCCAGAACATTGTGATACTGATCCTGAAAATCAAAAGCAAGAGAGATTTAGAGGAAGAGGGTAGGGATGGATAATTCGCTATTGTCACAATGTCTTGGGGACAACTAATGAGATGTTGAACTGGCAGATTTATAGCTAAAAGCAGTTACTTTTTTCTGCACAATGTATAATAAAACAAAACTCATTGACAGGATGTATTAGAGAGAACAGATTATAATAAAATACAAGCAAAGAAATAAATGTTAGATAGGTCCATTGCTAAACAGTAAAACCATTGATATTTTCAACATAAAATAGCCTAGAATGCCCAAAAACTGGGGGGATTTTCTATTAATAATTGCTTTATCCACGCATAATACTTCAACACTTGTTCTCTAATGATGGAACTCTGACCAATGGATCAAAGTCCTGGGGAAATAATAAATATCTCATTTTGTAAGAAACTACAGGACTGAAGTAAACGATTTATGAGGCAACAAATAAGAAGAGGAATGGTTGGACTCAAAGATCCTGTGGGTCTCTTCCAACTTAGTGGTTCTGTGATTTTGTGAAGAGGAATAAAAGAAAATTAGATGTTTAAAATATTAAAATTAGAGATGCCTTTGCTCTGCACGTATCCTTTCACAGCAGCATTGAAGCAGCTAATATTATGGGCCAGCCTGGAGGCAAAACAAAGCAAAGGACATACAGGAGGCCCTAAGACATGTACAAATTGTAAAATAATAGGGTCATGACAATAGCTCAGCATTATTCCTATCATCTGCACAGTTTCATTCCTAGAAGCCTTCCAGGCATGGCACGGCTACTTATAGGGATGTAACAGCTATCAGACAATGACCAGGAAAGATGTGAGAAACAGCATGAACCAGGGATTTCCAGTATGCAGTCTGAACAGAGGCGGGAAGTTTGAGTTACAGAAAGGAGTTTAGCAATGGCAAGGTTTACTACATTGCTTGCCCTCAGGACTGCATAACAAATATTATTTTCTAGTATGGATATATGTAATCACAGGGAATTGTGTTAAAAATTTTGGTAGGTGGGTTTCTTGCTCTTCACCACCTTGGAAAGGTATTGACCAGGAATTCCCAAGACTACAAAATCTTTAAGGATATAAGTTGAAAAGCTGAGAAGAATATAGCCAGGAACCCAGTATAATGGTATATGCAAGTGTCTTCTTGTCACTACAGAAAGAGAGGATAGAGGGATTCATTGGTACTGTTTGGGGTTCGGTGGAAGGAAAACCCACAGCACTGTTCTTGGGCCAGGAGCAAGAAGGATGGGCATGAATAGAAACAACATTATGGTGGCTGACAGTAACAGGTAAATGGGTTATCCTGTCTCTTCAAAAGAAAAAGTTGTGGGGGTTGGTTTTGTTTTGGATCCTGTAGGTGTCCTATACATTCCCCTAGGAGAGGAAGTAAAAAGCTTGATAGTGACTCTACCTCCAGCTGTAATATCGATAGGTATTTCTTAAATTCAAGGTGCAACCAAGATGATAAGTCTTTTAGGGGGTATATATGTTCCTGTGTGTATGAAAAGCATACAAGTCACTTTTGTTGTGTTCCTATTTAAAATTCACAGCAACAAGTAAGAGAAATACAAGCTTCTCTTTGAGCCTTCACTCACCAACTGATGACTTCATGCAGATCGAAAGAAGAAATTCCTGTTTGTAATGAATATATAACAGTAGTGTAGCAACTTTGACACAGATCTTGATGTAAATCATGGAATATTTCTATGGACCCCAACAACCACCCAGGCTTGTCTTTACCTGACTTATCTTTTCACCTTGATCCAAACCAACACACTTGACAATCAGGTCACTCCAAAGAGGGTCTCCTGGGGCTGTGGGCTCTGCTTTTCATTAATTTATTTTTGAAGAGGAGAAGTAATAGTATCTCCCAAGCTTATTCCATCAGGAGAAGTTCACTAAGTCAGTTATGTCAATTTGTGACATGATTTCACCTTCCTAATTCAAAGAGAAAAAGTGTTTAATTGCCAATAACTTGTAACGAGGCAACACTTCTCATCAACATGAATGGGTTAATATGAAGCATCCAGAGTTGTTGTACAGTGTGCCTGACAGGGTTGACTCAGCATCCCCACATTTAGTTAAGAGCAGAGTTCTGTTTTCATCAGAAGGGCTCCAGCTGAATAAAGCAGGATTAAAGCTAAGGTTGTGGAAGATGAAGCAACAGTATATGAGCCACACATATGGCTAGCAGGCATCAACCGGCCATTTCCAGCAGAGATGAGCACAATGAGAAAAGATGCCATTTACATGTGTAACTGTGAGGGTTTTCTAAGATATCTATTGCCCTCCTTGTGGGTACGGTGTAGAAATGGATAATTTAAATGGTTAACCTGGTCATAACCTGGCAATATTGTTAGAGAATCTAAGCTTACGAAGAGCTCCTTTGACTCAGTCATTTAGATTTCTTAGCTCTAAGATCCACATAAACAGGAAAAGAAAGTTGCATTTTCTATTACATATATATATATATAATATATATATTACAATAACATATATTTCAATATATATTTAAATTACATATATATATTATATATTACCTATATATATATATGTATATATGAATATTGATGGATTTTTCTTGAATTTATTCAGGAAGTTAGAGACACTCAAACAGTCTGACTGTGCAATCCAAAGTTGGACAAGTTCCTCCTCATAGGCCCACTAATTTCAGTAGGTTTTCTTTCTGAAAAAGGAGCAACCATCCTGAGAAATCATTATATGAACTAGTCCAAATTATATCATTTTGACTGCTTTGGACACTTAAAAAAAATAAGGAAAACAAAGGTACATTTCAACATGTTTCATCTTCATTTCTACCAATAGGTGTGGGAGAAGCCATTGTCTGAGTACTTTTTGTTCTGTGGTGACAAAGTATCAAGTGCCAAATAACATGCATAAAAAGCTGCTGATGAAAGAAGTCAGCAAAGTCCCATTTTATTGAAGAAGAAGAGGTGTTAATTATAGACTTTGTGGTAACTGAGCTGCCAAGAACTAGTAAGTGTAGTATTCAAATTCAAATAGTGCATTATTTCCTGATTCTTACATGTTCTGATATTTAGACTAAGATCAAGATGGACAATAATTTTCCTTTTACTTTCAAAAATCTTCTCCTACACTTCACATTAATGTCTATTTTATCTGCTAACACAGGGGAGTGCATAAGAGAGTAAGAAAGGCAATTAGGTCTTATCAGAAATGTAACTATTAAAATATCCATAGACCTAAAGACAAAAATAAGCTTGAAGCAGACAGCTACAGCAAGAGAAACCAGTGCAGGTCCAGTCAGTAGTATCAGTTTTTCATTAGTGTGCAGCAGCAAGCCTAGCTTTTCTCTAGTGGAAAGTGCTGGTCCCAGTGGTCAGATATTGCCCCAGGGTTCTAAGGTCCAGGTTAGGTGTCTCTTCTGCATCAGCAGGATTTGGGTTTCAGCTTTACCTCATTTGTTTAGAGAAATACAATTTCATTGCCACAGCAGTTTCAGGCATCTATGTTCCTCTCAAATGATGTGCGTAGGTCTCTCGTGGGTACGTTCAGGTGCGCTTACCTGTTGCTTGCACTTTGGCACAGGTAAAGTTTTAACTCTACCCAAGCTATTTGGCATTTAGGTGAAGAAACTCTTTACCCAAGTCTCTTTGAGACCTCAGTCCAGCCTTCAAACACCTTTGATGCTAATTATAACAGCCATGCGAATTTTACTCTTTATTTCAGTTGACTAAGACAAAGTCTCATTACTGAAACCCCTTAGGATTTCCTGTACACAGCCTGTTGAGTGAGTGTGGGATTCATCTTCGCTCACTTCAGCCATCTAAAAGTTCAACTGCCAATCTAAGCTACATGACCTCAAAGACTTCCAGAAGATGATTCATTTCATACACCATGAACACCTCTCAGAAATATTTTTCTCTCTGTTGATCACAGCATGCTCTGAGGTGCCTGACTTAGGCTATGATTAAGTAAAAAAGAAATAATTTAATGTTAGGGCTATTTAAACATACAATTTGGTGTCTTGTATCCTATTATGTTTTGTGTATAAATTAGGTTCTGCACGGCAAATGTTTGTTGTTTTGTTACCAGTGGTCATGAATATACTTGAATAAGTAATATGCTGGCATAACCTCAAGACTAAGAAAAGCATCTTGACATAGGGAAACTTAAGCCTGTAGTGCCTGAGATATTGATGCTGGTTTTAAATATTACAGCTGGCTAGGAGTACACATTTTAAAGCACAATTTTTAAAAAGAGCAAAGGAAAGCAGCAGGTCAAACCACAAGAGGGTACAGTGAGTGGGAAGGATGAGGCTTTGTGTTGATGATGATTTTATTGTTTCAGTCTCAAGTGACTTGTATAATCCTTTCTGCAGCTAAAATTCCATTGTGTTTATGCTAGTTAAAAAATACAAACAGGTTATTTTCCCATAGGCCAAGATCTTTTTCATGAAGGCACTTGAGCTATTAAAATTCTGATGCTAGTTATTGATTTCCCTTGAATATCTAAGCACATACACAGATTAGATCAGAACCTTTTCTGTTAAACAGTCGTCACATGAAATTATTGAAAATTAGTTATCAGAGCTTCCTTTTGTCAGCAATTTATTCTGTAATTCTTAGTAATGACCCAGTGGAAGGAGATTATTTGTAATTTTTTTTTCTTAAATAAATATTGCATATGTCAGCAACTGAAGTTTGAGCTTAGTTCAGAGTTGCGGAGGTGCTTAAATTTTGTTTTTACTACCATTTCTTATGTCTTTAAACCATTCTTCAAAGTAAAATTCTAACATGCTGCTATGGACACACAACAAAATGGAAGATTCAAACTATGCAGACAGAAAGAAGGAACAGAATTCCCACTGATTTTTAATAAGTGTTACACCTAACTGCTATTTATGTCATTGAAGTGTTCCCTGAAGTGATTTTAATCATAGAGAAAAGAGAATCTTCAAACCTTAGCAAGTACAAGGAAAGTTTGTGAGGATTTTAAACCTGTGTGCTGTTTTGGTACTGACACGGTCTGCTTAAGCATCATACCGAAGAATTTAAATACAGATCTGCCCTTCTGTCTTCATGGGCATAAGACATGGGTTACTTATTTTGGGGTTTCCTGTCCCAAATCCAAAGTGCACAGAAAAACTCATGCTGAGATTTTGGTTATCCTTATTCCACAGCTAGTGTCTAGCACCAGTGAGGGCTGTGCTCCACCACGTTGTAAAACTGCTGTTCAAGATGTGCTTTGTTGAGTGAAGTGTTGACTGTGGCTATGGTGACGACCAGCACTGGAGATTCACAGGTAGCCAGGGCACACAGTTTCTGTGGGAAGTTTGACACTAGACTGCGTTCAGGAGAAATAACAGTAGTGTTTACAGCCACATGTTACCCAGTGCTTTTTAGAGGTCAGTGAGATACTACTTTTTCTAACTGGAAAACTTTGCCATGATCTGGTATTTGCTTCAATCTAGTTCACATATGACTGGATGTATCTACCCTTTCTTCAGATGTCACTCCATGCTAACATGTCATGAGAGTTTTGTGGTTATGATTTAAGTCACTTACTATCAGCAGTGCACTTTCCGACCTGCTAAATCCAGATAAATCGCACCTGAAACAAAAATCTTCTGAAAGGGCTCAAATAATACAGGAGATAAAAATTTTTTTAATAGTACTTTGTGGGAGTTGCTTAGAAAACTAGACTAACTTCAGCCCCTACATTTCGTCCAGAAAGGAAGTACTTGAGAGAACTCAATTTACCTCATCAATCAGAAAGAGTATTGGTTATTAGCAGTTCACAATCAACAGCAAATGTCCATGCTCTCCTTCCTAGTCTTTTCAGATGGAATTTTAGGATGCTAGCAGCAGGCAGAGACAAGAGATTCTCTGAGGAGTTATGTACATACTAAATACATTGATTACTTGCATTGATTACGACTGTAGAATCTGCCATTCAAATGGAAGCTGATAGATCTGAACTAGCAATGTCTCGTTTCACAGAATCACAGAACAACCAGGTTGGAAGGGACCCATCGGATCTTCTAGTCCAACCATTCCTATCAAACACTAAACCATGCCCCTCAAGACCTCATCCACCCGTGCCTTAAACACCTCCAGGGAAGGTGAATCAACCACCTCCCTGGGTAGCCTATTCCAATGCCCAATGACCCTTTCTGTGAAAAACCTCCTCCTAATCTCTAGCGCCTTATATTTTACTAACTAGTAAAATCTAGTAAAACTTAATTGGTATTGGTCTACTGGTAATTTTAAGTGTAAACCTAACCCTCTTTGTGGGTAAGACATCTGAAATGACAGGGAAAAAAGATGTGATTGAGAAGAATGGGTTTCTACAGACTTCAGCTCTTACAATAACAAAAGAATTTGTACCAAAATTCACGGAGTAAGTTTCAGGAGAGAATATGGGACATAACAGAGTATTTCAAAGAAATTCTGAGATCTCAGAAATACTTCATCAGAAGAAATTTGATAAGGGTTAATCAACAGATCATTTTTCTTTCTGATAGTCTTCATCTGATCTGAGACATTTCTAGTAGAAAGTGAGATATTTTATTCTGTGTAACCACAGTTTCCTAGCAACAGTTTTAGACCCACCTCTGTCCAAGTGGGTATTCAGTGCCCCCCTCTCCTTCAGACCTGAGTCATTGTTGAGTTTTCCTCTGTGATATGTAACAAATTCTTTATGTCTTTGTTAGTTGTCTTGCAGATGCTGCTTTCTCATTATCTATTTACATGAACTACTTTCCTGGTTTACGTGATCAGTTTTATGAAAATTATTAATTTCCTATTAAAGCCTTTCTACCAGAAAACTTATGCCAATCATCAAGCCATTAATTTTATCCAAAGCAAGTGGTTTTCATTACACTGTGCTTAATCAAATAAACAACAATAGTTCATAAGCAGCATTATTTGAAATTAGTCTGATGAACAAAGCAACAGCAGGAGCCAGAGAACAAAGCAATAAGCAGGAGAGCAGGTGATGTGACAAGTAATGCAAGGTAGTAAAGGTCATGATGGAAAATGAAGCAGCAGTAGAACCAATCCAAAAATGTAAAGATGTGTTATACTTGTGTAGATGTAAGCTAGTCATACAAAGGAATTACAACCTGACGTCTTCCATTTGCGTGTACTCTGAAAAATGGGGAAAGAGCCAAAGAAAAATAAGTATTTGAGGGAACAGCAAAGAAAAGATGATGCTTCAGGGTCAGCTGAGTCCTTGCATATAACTGCTGAAAAGCAATGCCTGAAGAACAGATAGATATTCAAGAATAAAAGATTTATGAGCACGGCCAAGGACTGTGGTCGCTGGTGGAGCAAAGAGAGCTGTTGACTGCTGCCTTAGATATGAGGATTAATCCATGTTATTTCTGCTTTGACACAATGAGTCACAGAAAGCCACCAACTTCAGCAACAAAGAAGGTGGTATTACTGTTTTTAATGCCAAAACTAAACGTTCTGAAACACAACAATCTTTGTACTAGCCAATTGATCTCCTAAGAGGATGGATAGAGAGGGAAACATGTGGCATGAATGAGCATGAAAACGCCCCTTAAGCCCACTCTTATTTTATTTTATGTGTATTTCACACTACAATGTGTATAGCCCCAGTACAGCTGAGGTATTTTAATTTTCTGGTTGAACTTCACTAACAGTCTTTAAATATGTTATATATTTGAAACAATAGTAGGAGTTCTCTACTCCTTATCAAAATTACATAGACATCACGAAGTATTCTGTCAAAATACTTGGCATCAAGGCATTCCAGTCTCATAAGTATTTTGTTAGAATATTCTAATTACTATTTGAACAGCTTTCCATTCAAGAAATCAAACGCACTAAATTAAACCTGTTAACACAAGTATCTTGTATCAAAACCAAGTAATTTCTTTGCATTAACTATCCATTAAAGTTCCCACTTACATCTATCAAGAGATCAGGGTGTTATTTTTCTTGCTTTCAAAGCAACTAACAGCATAAAAGAGCAAAGAAAATAATAGAGATAGTCAGAAAGTACCATAGACTTCAGATCAGAGCTGAAGGTGCTTCTCTGGAAGGTCTGACGGAAAAAGGTAAATTGAAGAGGGAGAATAAATTTTGCACAATAATATGGATTCTGAAACCAATTTGAGTCAAAAGAATTAAACAGGAGCTTCAAAAGCTGATTTCAATGAGGACCCACAGCCCTGTGAAGTAATAATATAGTCTATTTTTGAAAGAAACTAGGACTTCTCAGTCAAAATGTATTTACTGGTTACTACCTCACTGACTGATGACAGAGAACTGAAACACGCACAAACCCACCCACAGACAATTTGGTTTTCCTATGAAACAGGAACATAAATACCAGAGAAATAACAGAAAAGTCAGAGAAATTTCCTACTTCTATTAAAATGAAAGAAAGGAAGCAAGTGTTATGTGTTATTTCTGAATAAAATTGTGTTTGGTCTGATATTTAAGAGAAGAATTTTCCTCATGTGCTGTTGCCTTCATTGCACAAAAGCCTTGAAGGAGTTTTAAGACAACCAGGTGAAATTGTTGGCAACATGTAGCTTTTTTACACAGTCACGTTTTAACCTGCAATAAAATGACAGATACTTAAATGAGTTTAAAAGTTCACTTAATAGCCCTTTTTTTTTTGCTATGACCATGAATTTCTCTGAATTTCTTCCACCCGTTCCATTTTGCATAATACATTAGGTTTGAATGTGACCTTATTATCTTTAAGTGCCATCCCTTGCCTGCTGAGAACATCATTATGGACTTCACCTACACTCTCTCCTTCCCTCTTTGTACGAGCCATCTCCCATAGGTCCTTAGATGCTTTCTTTGTATACGGATTTTAATTCATTATCTGCCAAAACCCCGTGGATTTCTTTTTCCTAAACTGTATCCTTTGCTATGAGGTATTCTGTCAGTGTTTCAAACAAACACCCCTACTGCTGTTTGAAACTATGTCCATAATCATAGAATCACAGAACAACCAGGTTGGAAGAGACCCATCGGATCATCGAGTCCAACCATTCCTGTCAAACACTAAACCATGCCCCTCAGGACCTCATCCACCCGTGCCTTAAACACCTCCAGGGAAGGTGAATCAACCACCTCCCTGGGCAGCCTATTCCAATGCCCAATGACCCTCTGTGTGAAAAACCTCCTCCTAATCTCTAGCCTAAATCTACCCTGGCGGAGCTTGAGGCCATTCCCTCTCGTCCTGTCCCCTGGCACTAGGGAGAAGAGCCCAGCTTCCTCCTCTCTACAGCCTCCTTTCAGGTAGTTGTAGAGAGTAATGAGGTCTCCTCTCAGCCTCCTCTTCTCTAGGCTAAACAACCCCAGCTCTCTCAGCTGCTCCTCATAAGGCCTGTTCTCCAGACCCTTCACCAGCTTCATTGCTCTTCTCTGGACTCTCTCCAGAGCCTCAACATCCTTCTTGTGGTGAGAGGCCCAGAACTGAACACAGGATTCAAGGAGCGACCTCACCAGTGCTGAGTACAGAGGGAGAATAACCTCCCTGGAGGTTATTATGCTCAATAATAACCCCAATAATAATGCAATGCTCAATATTGGTAAATTCCCAGCTGACCACTGCATTCCCAGAGGGATTCTGTGCAGTTTTCAAGTCAGTTTCAGGAATATACAGCATGGAAACAAACCATCAAACTAAGTTGATATCAAAGTTGCTGCTGCAATTCCAACTTGATTTTTTTCAAAAGAAGGAAGATATATGTGTTTCCATTGCTGTTGTGTTCAAACCCTCATTGTTATGAGCAAATTGTTATAATTAAGATTGGAAAGAGATGACGTGGGTTTTTTTTTAAAAAAAAATACTAGTAAAATTTTTGCGTATTACAACTCAGACTTTGGCTTCCGTGGGAAATTTTGCTCAGACAACACTTAGAATTCTATTTCTTTAGTCCAAGTTCCCTAATGATTTCTTCTATTTCCAGTTTTCAAAATTCCTTTGTGTCTTTCCTTGACTAATACTAATTAATCATACTCTTTAAACTCTCACTCTTGCCACCAAGTGTTTTAAAACTTGCCAAGCATGCCATCCAAATTTTGTGTGCTGCTTCTGCCCTCTCCTGTATATCTGTTTAATCTCTGTCAGGTTTGTAAAAAGCAAGAGAGGAGGAATAATTTAATATTTATTAGCAAAATCAATTTGAGAATAGTAACAATACAACATACTGATTCTTCCCCCAGCAAACAAACAAATACAATACTCTAGCTCATCATCAACTAATTGTATAGATTAGACATTTAGATGAAGAAGGTTTTCATCTTACCGTGACATTTTTACAAGTCAGCAGAGTTTCATCAAAAAATGCTAGATAAGAAATGTTCAAAGAATATCCTGGGTTGGGAGGTCAGCATTCTATTTACTTGGTCCTGGGCGTAATGATATAGAGATGTCATAAAATTAATTAAATGACGACAAATTTCCTAGTTGAGTACTGTTCAAAATGAGTGTTCACAGTTACTGCACAGACCTTTTTAGAATTTATTTTTGATTGTATTTATGAGACCTTTCTGGCTCTATTAAGTGTGCTAAACACAGACCAAAGACAAACTTAAAGCCCACTGAAGTTGTTATTTTGTTTATCTACCAGTGTAAGAAATCTAACATCTCTTTCCTGTGCAGGTTTAAGGTCACCTACAAATGAGCGTTTTCTTGCTCATTTACAAGAGTTTTTCAAAGAAAACTCTTCACTTTCTAAGAAAACTTCACTCTCAGAGAAAATATCCTTCCTTCCCATTAATCAGCTTCTCCCTATGCTGAGGTAAAGCTTGTTTACAAATTCCTTCTGAGAGCCCCAGAAAGACAAGAAAATTTGCATTAAGAGGAGAGGGAAGAGGAGGATTTGCAGATACATGGACAACCAAGAGAACAAGTGGAAAACTGTAGTCTCCGTTTCTGCTGCTTCTTCCTGAGGACAGTCCACATTGATTGGTGCTAGAGCACAGATTGTCCTGCTGTTCAGAGGGAAGCAGAGAGTAACAGAATCACAGAATCACAGAACAACCAGGTTGGAAGGGACCCATCGGATCTTCTAGTCCAACCATTCCTATCTAAACCCTAAGGATATAAATGGCAATTGAAGAAAAAATGGTCAGATGCAGATGTCGCTATTTTTAGGTGATAAAAAGAGACAGTTTCAGTTGGTTCAGAAGGGTCGTATTAATACTGATGTTGTACATGCTCCAAGGACACCAGAGGAAATCAACTTTTCCTACATGAGACCCAAAATCTGCAGGAAGTTCATCTTTTAAAGCCCAGCTTTTTAAAAAAAGCTATATACAGAACTGTGACTCACCACCATGTAAGTAGTTCAAGAGAAGTTTAAAGAAAAAAGGAACTAAACAAACCCCAGCTTGGTGTCTTGCTCTCTCTCCCCCATCCCTCTGCCTATCTACCCCTCTTCCCAGGAAACATTCAGAAGAGTTTATAATGATAAAGAAGTATAGTCTCAAAAAACTTTAGAGGCCAACAGAAAAATCTACTTTGAATCTCTCCATAGCCCCCTTAAGCTCTTAATTACTACTCACATTAAAAGCTCTTCATACAGACACTAATTGAAAATTAAGAGTAGGAAAAGCCTTATTTAAGTCAGTGGGAGTCTTATCATCAACACTGACAGCAGCAGAATTTCACACAAGATATTTACTGTTGCCACCCTCATAAATCATAGAATCATAGAATGGTTTCAGTTCGAAGGGACCGTAAAGGTCATCTAATTCCATCCCACCTGCCATGGGCAGGAACAAAAATAACTCAGCACTTCTTTTTTAAGGCTCAGCTGGAAACCTTCTAGCAGCACAGTATAATAAAATCTTGCAGCCTGTTCTTTGTTATGTCTTCTAGCCACAGTGAATAGCAAAGCTATACAGGGGTGACAACACTTAAATGGTTCTAAGATTGCTTGGACTTTTACAAATGGGAAGTGTTAAGTGAATCCTATGAGCATTATTATGTAGTGCCTTGCACACAAGTGACCCTAAATTCTTTACTGTTTTCAGTTGTATAAGAATTTAGCCTTACGTTTGGCACTGTTTATTTTTTCACAGACATCATCCTAGGACTATGGAAGGATCCCTTTCAAGTCGAGGTGGAGGTAATTTTGCACTTCTTTTGCTGCTTGTTTATCATAGAATCATGGAATGAGTTAGGTTGGAAGCGACCTCAAAGATCTAATAGCTATTTACTGTAATTCCAATTCAAATAACATTGAAAGAAAATGAACAATTTAGCTTGAATTATCAGTTTGTTTGCAAAAAGCTGCAAAAACCTGAAATTCAAAAGCAGAAAGAAATTGTGACAAAATATTTTGAACAAAAAGAAAATGCTGTGAGGTATTACAATTAGATAACTGCTTATTTAATATAAAATATACTATCTGAATTGAAATGAATTATTTTGCTTACCTATACAGCTGTGCAGGAAGGTGCTTTACCTCTTCTCCCCAAAATGAGACAGACAAGGAACAGTTACCAGTGTTCAGCAGAAGCACAAAAATACTGGAAAACTTGAAGCATTACAGGAATTCAAGAATCACAATCCATATATGCTTTTGTGCCATTTAAAACGCACAAAATCTGGAATGCGGACAGCAATTTCATGCTTTTCATTACAATCCTTCTTTTTGTTACTGCTGCAACCTGTGCTTTTTGTTCACTAAAATGAAGTTCTGTTGATACTTACCTTTTAGCCCAGCTATTGACCTTTTGCTAGAGGGACTACAGAAGGGCATTCTTGCAACAGGAATGTACCCTGTATCTGATAGAAAAAAAACAAAGAACAAGTCAGGCATGAGGAAATGACCTGTCTTCATCTATTCTGCAGACTGTTTTTTCCCCCTCTTTCTTCTCCTGTTCTGTTTCTTTGAATAGAAGATGAACTACACTATACCATCTAGATCCTCATCACATGGAAACTGCAGAGACATCCTTGCCTATCTGAAGTTTATAACTAAAAGACATCAGTTCAGAATGAGTCAATGTATTGCCCAAGTGGCCAAGAAGGCCAATGGCATCCTGGCTTGTATCAGAAACGGTGTGACCAGCAGGTCCAGGGAGGTGATTCTCCCTCTGGACTCAGCACTGGTGAGACTGCTCCTTGAATCCTGTGTTCAGTTCTGGGCCCCTCACCACAAGAAGGATGTTGAGGCTCTGGAGCGAGTCCAGAGAAGAGCAACGAAGCTGGTGAAGGGGCTGGAGAACAGGTCCTATGAGGAGCAGCTGAGAGAGCTGGGGGTGTTTATCCTGTAGAAGAGGAGGCTGAGAGGAGACCTCATTACTCTCTACAACTACCTGAAAGGAGGTTGTAGAGAGGCGGGAGCTGGCCTCTTCTCCCTAGTGACAGGGGACAGGACAAGAGGGAATGGCCTCAAGCTCTGCCAGGAGAGGTTTAGGCTGGACATTAGGAAAAAAAGTTTCACAGAAAGGGTGACTGGGAACTGGCAGAGACTGCCCAGGGAGGTGGTTGATTCACCTTCCTGGAGGTGTTTAAGGCATGTGGGGATGAGGTCCTGAGGGATATGGTTTAGCGTTTGATAGGAATGGTTGGACTCAGTGATCCGATGGGTCTCTTCCAACCTGATGATTCTATGATTCTATTAATTCAAACTATTATAATGGTAGTTATAGTTATTTAACTAAGGGATTTATAGTTTTGTTTTTCATTCTCAGTTATGATAAATCTTCAGGGTTTGTAGCATTTTCTTCTTTGATAAGATTTCTTAAAACATATGTAAATCTATGTGACATTTTCTTCAAAACAGATCCTAACTGCTTTCTCATTGTTTTACCAGATGTTACGAATGTTATGGTTGGACTAGAAGATCCGATGGGTCCCTTCCAACCTGGTTGTTCTGTGATTCTGTGATTCTGTGAATAGGGTTCTTTAATCTCAGTTTCTCGATAGCCTTGAAAGGAGATATTAGTGATATGCTTAAAAGTATTCTGCATTCTGGCAAAATAGACCTCAGTATTTTCAGAATAACAAATAGCAGATATTTGGTCTATTTTTATGTATTAAATTGTAAGTCTAACAGATTTAAGATACAAAGGAGTCTGAACTGTGTGTGTATGGAAGAGTAAATTGTGGTTTGTATACTTAGTACTGTTTGAACAAACGACTCTAGTGTTCACTCAGGGTGAATTCATTTAGTTTATTAGGCTCATTGTTTGTCTACAAAGCAAAAAAGAAATCCAATATGAAATAAAACTTACCGGAAAATGGAATTTTCACATAAAGTTCTTCCTGTGAAGACTTAAAATAGATTTACTATAGAATACAGCACTCTGTTGTGGTAAGACTTCTGTAAATGAGGATAAAAGAGATAAACAGCAATTTTCTTAAAGGCAATTGATAAATAAATATAAAATTTCTTAATGGATATTACAGTAACATATCTTCAGATATAACTCACAGGTATATGTTACCCATTTATTTATTGCTCTAAGATAAGAACTATTAATAAATAGAAAGCAGATATGGGTAAACTAGTATTTAGTTGTTTACCTTATAGTAAGATTAAAAGCATCCAAAGCATCATTGCTCTCTATAACTACCTGAAAGGAGGTTGTAGAGAGGAGGGAACTGGTCTCTTCTCCCAAGTGACAGGGGACAGGACAAGAGGGAATGGCCTCAAGCTCCAACAGAGGAAATTTAGGCTGGAAATTAGGAGGAAGTTTTTCACACAGAGGGTCATTGGGTACTGGCAGAGGCTGCCCGCAGAGATGGTTGATTCACCTTCCCTGGAGATGTTTAAGGTGTGGGTGGATGAGGATTTCTTCCAACCTGGTGATTCTAGGATTCTATGATTCTATGAAATCAGGGATTGTCCTGACCCAGGTGCAGGACCTTGCATTTGACCTTGTTGAACCTCATAAGGTTCACATGGGCCTTCTTCTCTGGCTTATTCAAGTCCCTCTGGATGACATCCTGTCTTTCTAGCATATAAACTGCACCACTCAGTTTGGTGTCATCTGCAGAATTGCTGAGGGTGAAATTAGGTAACTAAGTCATAATACCAGAGTTTTTTTAAAAAAAAATAATTGCACCAGATTTTTAAGGCAATTTGGTTATAAATTATTATACCATGGTGTTTTTTCATTTTCATTATTAGGATAATTTACTTGGACTCCTCACAAGTCTCTTAGTGAGTAGTAGGGATCAGTGCTCCATCATAGATTTTGGAGGACTCAATAATTCTTCTTCTATTATTGTTTTTCTTTTCTTTCTATTGACACTTATTTGCTCTTTGAGCAGATGAACAAGTTCAATGCCCACTTAACAGTCTGAAAACATTAGGTCATTATTTTTAAGTACACTTCTTTTCTAATAGTTTTTAAACATTACATATAGGATAACATAGCCCATTTATTTAGAAGGTAGAAGGCTAGGCAGGCAGAAAGGGCAGTGGAGAGTGAGTAAGAGTAATGAGAATAATTTAAGCCAAAAGACAATGCTGGAACAAGAATACCTCCAGTACCTGAAAGGGTTACAAGAAAGCTGGGGAGGGACTTTTTACAAAGGCTTGTAGTGATAGAAGTAGGGGCAATCTCTAGTTCCAACAGAAGCTTTTTGTGGAGTGCCTTGTCCTATCCCTTTCCAGTAATCAAGCATCAACCATAGAAAAAGAAAAGACAAACAATGCTTTGCATATCTTCTAATCAGGAGAGCTATGCCTTCTGTTCAGCATCTGTTAAAGACATCATCTGCATCAATATGCTTGATCATATAATAATTACAGATGCACAATTAACCCGAATCATTCAGTTATTTCTGTTGGTGAAAATAATGTTGTTGTCTGTATTCCAGCAAACTCAGTTGTTTTATATAAAGTACAAGAATGCAGCTTTAAAATCCACATACTATATTTACAGCTTAAGTTTTCTGTAATATTGAACAAAGGAAAACATGTTAATTAATAAAATCACAATTGTGCTAAGGAATAAGCAATGGTTTCGTGGGACTATTCTATTTTTCTTGGTCTAAAAACAAATTGAACCTGAACAGTGATGCTGGAAGACACAACTGAAATTTTTTAAGCAAGAATTCTTGTTTGTTTCAGAGCAAAGCCTGATGCAGGCACATTCTTCCTGTATCTGCAATTCTTTGTAAATTGAATTAATAAAGTTTTTGCATACAACTTAACTTTGGTTTTAGCTCACTTGCATATTTAAAAATTAAAATTTGAAAACAAGAAACTGATAATTTAGTTCTAATTTTAAGATTCTGCTGAAAGCAATAAAAATAAAGAACCTCATAAAATGAGTTGAAATGAAAGAAAGAAAAGAAAAGAACACATGGATTATAATTAATTCCCAGTTCTAAAATGCCTATCAAGTTTCTGGGCTGCTGTAGTCAAAAATAATGATCTTTGAAAAAGAAAACATGCTAAGAAAATGGTGGGAAAAATATTCAAGACTGTTATACTTTACACATAGCTGTGAATCTATGTAGTCTTATATACTTATATAATTGAAACAAACCTAGATCAACTGTATTTTAAGTTTTTGTCACAACAACTGCTCCCCCAAGTGAGGGTCATGCAGGCAGGAATGGATGCAATAGAGCTTTCTCTCAAATCAAAAACTATTTTACAGTAGATTTGTGGATTGTGTACTCCCTTCTGATAAATGTTAACCTCTTTCTTTATTTTTGAAGACAATGACTATGCTTTTGTGTAGGTTTATGCTTGTCCCCAGGGATACTCCAAATTTTCAGACATGACAGTCAAAAAACTGGTTAGACTCGATGAGCCTGTGGGTCTCTTCCAACCTGGTGATTCTTTGATTCTATGAACTAGATAATTTTCAATGTCCCTTCCAACCCAAACTATTCTATCATCCTACGATTCTATGATTCCACGATTCTACTATTCTATGACTATGAGAACTGGTACAGACATTCATTCTGTTATGGTGTTTACTAAAAGTCCATTTCATTTAGCACTGAGATACTCCACCTAGAACATAAATCAGATAACGTATGCTCCAGTGTTAAAGATGATAATGGGTTAGATGTGTCAGGATCACTCTGTTGTGCCCCTTCAAAAGCGTATTCTGTTCCACTTGCCCAATCCCTTCACTCCAAGTATTATCTATTGTCAGCAGGTAAAAGCAAGAAAAAAATAATAAAACAAATCTTCTGAAAAGTTTGTGAAGTCATTCTGTACCTGAGAAAAATCTGACTGCATTCTTTTTGAATCATAACCTCCAGGAAATCTTTTTTCCATTAATTTCCTATGGTAACACAGTGTGAATTAGTGAGTCAGTGAAAACTCCCAGTACTTAGTGCATTTCTCAGAAAGCTCAGGTATCTGGTAGCACAAACATCACCTCTTTTCCATTCACAAGCATAGATGAGTATGAACACAATCACTACTCTGCATACATTGTGCTAGAGATATAAATTTTAAAATTCTTTGCTGCCTTTACAAATACAAATGACTGTCAACTTTAAAGGATGGAACAATAAAAAAAAATCTAAATATAGAAAAGGAATAGAATACTTTCATCTTTCACAAAGGCCTTTTTTTTTTAATTCCTCAAATCCCATTTTAAGATGTTAATTAACCAATTGTGATGTTCAGCTTCCAGCAGAAAGGACTTTGCAAACCTGTCTCTATGTTTTCATTCATTTCCTTTCCTGAGAAAAGTGGATTTCTTTTCTCAGGCATTGCTACAGGGTGAAGAGACAAGAGTATCAGCAGTTCTATCCACTTTTTGTCTTGCAGGTCCTGAGGGATTTAAAGAAAGTGATGAAACATATGACACAAACAATGCTGTGTGTGGAGAGAAGCACGAGAACCATGTCTTTCTAAATTGCATATCTTTATACTGCATTGCTTCCAGCTGCTCTCAATTTCAGAAGTATTTTCTATAGGCTGTAATTGTCAAGGTCAATCTCTACCTTCTTTTGGAAAGAGAAACAAGAGAATAATACTCTTCAAAAAAATCTGAAGTATGTCAGGTAGTTTTTTGCTTTTGATTAAATGTTCCTGTAAGGTCACCTTTAAGGTAATTTTGTGCGAGGCATTATGTTCCCTTAGAAATGCTGAGAGGAATGAGAGAGGTGAAAAAATCTACAAAAAGGAATTTTTACTCATGCAAAGTCAAGGAAATCCACCACATTTCAGGTTAATTGACACAGTTTAAGTTCCTTATTTCGTATCGAAATAATTAAATGTTCAGTGTGAGCTTTCAGTTATCTATTAGCACAATAAATTCTGGTACAAAATGGAGTTTTGATTGATTTTGCTCCTTGTTTGCTTGTTTTTTTAATTTGACCCATTGCAGTTGGAATTTAATGGGGGTACTTGGCAGCTGCTTCTCAATCCAAGAGGCAGAATCTGTAACTCATGAGGTTGTGCTATCTATCAGCCCCATTCTTCCTAAATGGGTCTGTTCCTGACAGCTGAATTTAAAACCACTCTATTATATTGTTAAGTTAAACCATATAAAACATCTGATCTAGTGGTAGATGTCGCTGCCCATGGAACTAGATGAACTTTAAAGTCACTTCCAACCTCAACCATTCTATGATTCTATGAAAACATCAGCTACAGGGCTAAAAAAACAACACATTGCACTTTTTTCATCAGTGAGATAGATGTGGGTCTTCAGCATTAGCTGTAGCACTGTAGTAGCTTAGTTATCCAAATTTAAAGTCAATATCGATCGGTAGATCTTTAGATTACATAGACATAAGGCAATGCAAAAGATAATAAATTGGAACTTCACTCCAATTTCTCTGTGTGGCTGTAAGACTTCGTTTTTCTGAAACAAAGGAGGGAAAGATGCTGTAATACTTCTGCTGTGATTTGAGATATTCCATTTGGGCACCTGCTGGTTCACACTCACTTTTCCCACTTCTAGTTAAGTTTTGGGAAATTATTAATTTTTTTAGAAGTACTGCACTGAAATTTCAACCAGAAGTTCTTCACCATTGATTAGATGTATCCAGATGTAAGATTTCTTAGTGGTAGTATTGGAGAGCATGTCCAAGTCCCTTCCTTGATTATATGGATGTTGCCGTAACTAGCCTTAGGAAATACTTGTCAGTGGTGTTCCCAACATGTCACTCATTTTGGGTGTGGTTCCATTTTCAGATTATCTGGCAGGGAGGGGAAACACTACTATGGTCAGATCTCACCTTGCTCTGCTTTGGTCAGATCTCACCTTGCAAATGCCCCACAGGTACAAGAGGCAGTAACTGCCTTTGCCCTTGGTTGAGCAACTTGCCCCTCTCTTGCCATTATGGTCTGTGGAGAGAAAAACTGGTTGTACTGGGAGGGAAGGGCAGGAATTCTGAATGTGCTGGACAAAATTGGTCTTTTTGGTATTTAGGCACAGTGCAATTAATAGAGTCTCATAGGACTAATTTCTTAAGCCAGTCTTGGTCTAGGCATGAATACAACTATGAACAAATGAGAATTCCATTCACTCTGGTGTAAAAAACTTATAATCTAAGTTAAGCAGCTCATGAGTTGTCATTCTGAAGCACAATTTTATCAGCATTTTGACTCCTATAATAATTTTAAGTTCTACTTCATTCACTGAAAGTCTATAATGCACTACGGAAAGAACTGGTCTGTCTCAACATTACTCTTAACCTGAAGATTTCATCACCCAGACAACTGCATGTGGACTGCAGCGCTGAACAGGACAGGTCTGCAGTGTCCACCCTGTTAAATAGGAATGGTTGGACTAGAAAATCCGATGGGTCCCTTCCAACCTGGTTGTTCTGTGATTCTGTGATTCTGTGACTACCAGGCAAAACAGCTGCCAGGAGCTGAGCGTGGCAAAACAGGTGCACGTTTTTGGTGGGAAAATAAGGGATGGAGTTAGTGAAATGAGCTATTAGTAAGGACTGACTCCGAGCATATAAAGGGGCAAAGCAAGGGTGAGAACTGGAGAATGTTCTCCCACCAGACTGACCATCAGACTGATGGAGTGCCACAGTGCCACAGTGTCAAGCTATCTTTATCTCTCTCTTTCTTTCCTTCTATTTCCTCTTTTGATGCATGTCTCATAACCAAATAAAAAATGGCATGTGACTTCATTTGAGTCTTAGTTCTGTGTCCAAGTATCTGAGCTAAACATACCCTTATCTTTATAGCATGTATCAAAAAATCTTTTTTGATTTGGCCCTTTGTTCCTCTAAAGCCCTCAGCTTTGTTGGTAAAAACAGATGTGGTTTCTATATCTCAAAGGCAAGCGACAGGGATAGACATATAGCCATGATGAGATGATCAGCTGTTGTGGTGATGTGGCAGCAGAAGCACCCAAATGGCTAAATGCATTTGCTTAAAAGATGTTTCCAATAAATTTATCAAAGTCTTTAAACATTCCCACAAGGACTCGAGACATATTAGTATAACATTGTCTCATTATTAAAGAAAATTTGCCAAAAAAAGAATCAGTTCTCTGGTCACCAATATTCAAGACTCCTATGCTCGTCATATATTTAAATGTTAACAGAAACACTTTACCACAAGAAAGGGATTGCGTTCAATGCAACACTAAATAAGCTTTGTTAAAAGATTTTGATCTGCAGTCTGACCACTATGTTTAATATGTATCAATTATTCATAGTGAAGTCTGGAGTTTAATTGATTTCTTTGAAGACAAATTAATTTGAGGTTTTGAAAGTGATCTTGCATATGTACTGTTTTGTATCTTCAGATCAGAATTATCTCAGTTGTATTCCCAAAAGATGGATGAAATTTGAAAATTTGTGACCTTATGAAAAAGATTTAATTGTAGCTTTTTAGTTCTCTAGATGACTGGGATGTTGTAGATGAGACAAGAGATTATGTGTGCATCTTCATACATAGCTTTCTAGTAATTGTACAAACATGAAGTACAAGGCAAAGACAAACTAGCTGTTACTTTTCGGTTGTGCTAAAAATAGAAAACTGAACTCCATCTTGCTAAAATACATAGGAATATTCAACTGGCCTTTTTTCCCGAAAGGGAGATTTGTAGATTTGGAAGGATGTTAAAAATGATTACATGGGTAGCATATGATGCTAAATTGAATAAACCTTCAGTTAGATTTGAACTGTCTCTATAATGTTTGTATGTACATTGTCTCTTGAAGAATGAAGGATATTGCCTACTGTGATTGATACCAGACTCGTCTATTTTCTATGGCCTTTTTATAATGTAAAGTAGCCATCATTTTCCAGCTAGATGACATAGAAGGCAATGTGCGAAATACAACGTGCTGTACTTTTCCACAAGGTGTAAAACCATAATCCATTCTGATATAAACCTAGTTCTCTTGGCCTGAAAACCAGGTCTGCTGAGAGTGCTGAGCAGACTTGGCGTCAGCCTGGCTGAGGTTTAAAGTCTCTCACTGCAGACTCCAGACTACGCTGACCACAAACACCTCAAAAAGGAAGGTCAATGTTTGCCAAAGCTTCCATCTTTTATTTTATTGTCTCTTTCTGATTGCTCTTAGTTATTCTCAGTACACCCCAACTTCTGCAGCTTTCTAGCAGAACTTTGCCTCCTTCCTCCTCTTGACAATTCTCTATTATAACAATGTGATTATTTAAGACTTGCAAATGTGATATGTAAATAGTTCACTCTCAGAAATACTTATCTCTATCTGCATTCCTGAAATTGTTTCTCCTGCTTCTGTTATTTTCTTTTTGCCTTCATGTTATTTTAATTTGTATGACAGGGAGGTGAGTAGCAAGATCATAGAATCATAGAATCATAGAACAACCAGGTTGGAAGAGACCTATTGGATCATTGAGTCCAACCATTCCTATCAAGCACTAAACCATGTCCTTCAGCACCTCGTCTACCCGTGCCTTAAACATCTCCAGGGAAGGTGAATCGACCACCTCCCTGAGAAACCTATTCCAATGCCCAATGACTCTTTCCATGAAAAACTTCCTCCTAATCTCCAACCTAAATCTCCCCTGGTGGAGCTTGAGGTCATTCCCTCTTGTCCTGTCCCCTGTCACTTGGGAGATGAGCCCAGCTCCCTCCTCTACACAACCTCCTTTCAGGCAGTTGTAGAGAGTAATGAGGTCTCCTCTCAGCCTCCTCTTCTCCAGCCTAAACACTCCCAGCTCTCTCAGATTCTCCTCACAGGGCCTGTTCTCCAGCCCCTTCACCAGCTTTGTTTCTCTTCTCTGGACTTGCTCCAGAGCCTCAACATCCTTCTTGTGGTGAGGGGCCCAGAACTGAACATGAAGATGTACATAGAATGCAAGTGGAAATAAAGTCTCATGGAACAGAATCAGGAAACAGTTTAGGAACAGATACTGGTAGTCAACAGCAATATATATGTGATTAGAGTTCATGTAATGCCTAGAGCGGAAATGGTGATTTGACTATCTGTGTTCTTAGTTAAAAATTCCAAAATTTCTGCTTGTACTGACCCTCTGAAGTGATGAGTTTTTGTTCATAAACTATATGGGTGGAAAGGGATACTAGACTTGTAACTCCAGATTTTAATGCAACATGGCATGAGTATTCCAGTTATCCTGAAGGAAATGAGATAAATGCTGAACTGTTTCTTCTATAAAAATAAAATTCCTCCCCAAAAAAGCTATTGAAAGTTACTGTTCATGTAAACAGTATATTTAATCTTTGTATTTGAAGAGCCAAACTGTTTTATTATAGTGAATACAGGAGACATGCAGTTTTAGAAGATCAGTATTTTCAATCAGTAGTTTTAACAGTGGCCCCTTAAATTTTGAGACATGTAATAAAGTCCAAAAATATTTTTATATTATTATGAATTGCCGGTGATTGATGCAACATACTTTCTATACTTTCATGAGAAAACAGTAAAATAACAACAGAGCAGGAAAAAACAAAGTGGTTTTGAAAGGATAATCCCATTTAAAATTGGCATTCATTAACAAAAATAATATTTATTTTTGTCTCAAAGCATTCCTTTAAGAACCATATAATTTACAAAAGAAGAATGGAATCAATATAACTTTCTGAAGAATTATTTAACTGATGATAAAATATTTAACGATAATTTTACTACAGTTTGCCAGTCAGATTGATGTCTCAAATAAATAATCCAGTTGTTTTCAAGAATGTGAGATCCCAGTCTTTGGAAAAACCTACAGGTGTATTTCTAGAATCATGACATTAAAAGGTATGATACACTTTTTTCATGTTTACATTAATTTTTCATTAAATTTCTTGATTGTAAGAAAGTTGATTGTGTATAAATTTGGTTTTGCATATTGTTTCACCCTTTACAAAAATTACTGTTCATCTTTCCATGCTTGTCAGGTTTTATAAATAAACTGGGGGGAAAACACATCAACTCACATGCCTGTTTTGGATTGGCATGTGTTTTTCCATAGAGCAAACAGATACACTTAAGCATCTGGATTTCTTTTATATATTGTAAATTGCAGTGGCTTATTGCAGACCCAGGAGCACAAAGGGGAGCAATATACAGAAGCTGCACTAGGACATAGATATTGGCTTTCCAGTACTGTGTGACAGAACCAGTGCAGATAACACAGGCTGTAGAATTTCCAGGTCACCAGTCATCAAAGAATATTCAATAGGTCCTGGGCTATTTAAGAATCTGGTGTAACTGGGGTTTTTGCTTCTAGTCTCATTTATTTATTGTTAACCATCCCTGACAGAATGTGCCTATTGTATGAGACCATTCTGTAAACTTTCATGGGTTTTGTTACTTCTTTGTCTAATGTCTTTATTTTTTCACCTCTAGGTTCTTCCTTAATTTTTAAGAAGAATAATATGCAAAACGGGTTGTAAAAATAACAATGTGTGACCAGCAGGTCCAGGGAGGTGATTCTCCCTCTGGACTCAGCACTGGTGAGGCCGCTCCTTCAATCCTGTGTCCAGTTCTGGGCCCCTCACCACAAGAAGGATGTTGAGGCTCTGGAGCGAGTCCAGAGAAGAGCAACGAAGCTGGTGAAGGGGCTGGAGAACAGGCCTTATAAGGAGCGGCTGAGATAGCTGGGGTTGTTTAGCCTGGAGAAGAGGAGGTTGAGAGGAGACCTCATTACTCTCTACAACTACCTGAAAGGAGGTGGTGGAGAGGAGGGAGCTGGGGTCTTCTCCCAAGTGACAGGGGACAGGACAAGAGGGAATGGCCTCAAGCTCCACCAGGGGAGATTTAGGCTGGAGATTAGGAGGAAGTTTTTCATGGAAAGGGTCATTGGGCATTGTAATAGGCTGCCCAGGGAGGTGGTCGATTCACCTTCCCTGGAGGTGTTTAAGGTGCGGGTGGATGAGGTCTTGAGGGACTTGGTTTAGTGTTTGATAGGAATGGATGGACTAGAAGATCCAATGGGTCTTTTCCAACCTGGTTGTTCTATGATTCTATGATTCTATGAATACTCTTGTTTTCCTTATAACACTTACTATTTCTTGATTGCTTCCAAAACTACGGCATCTTCTGTCTTCTTGGTTTTTCTTCTCTGCTTCTAATTTTATTCTCTCCCCTTCCTGGCTTTTGCTGCTTCATAAAAGAAAACAGCAATTCCAATCATTTGCACTCAGGGGATTAGTAAATCATAGCATATTTAGGCCATAAATGGTATTCATTGATCATGCACAAGTATTTACCAAACACGTCACAATATTATTCCTTTTTCTTTAAGAAAAGCATATCATTATAAAACAGATTTACAAGGTAGCACCTATTTCCCTGAAAAATTGAAATATCTGTTCCACATACATAAATTACTGTTTTGAAGCATCCCTCTTCTTTTCTCTAGGGTTACCAAAGAGGAAGCACAGCTATTGGTTCTGATATCAATATATCTGATGGCCAATATATGTTTGGTGGAAATGAGAGGGACTAGAATTTTGTCATTATAATACAGTGTTTAAAATGTGTTCTATAGAAAAATACTGCAAAAATGTAGACTTTAATTTTAAAGAACTTCAGTCAAGTGGAAAATCCTTGATTTGAAAAAAAATACTTTAAGTAATAATATAGAAAGGGAAGATGCTGAGATCAGTGAAAGAAATTTTTAAAGCGGTCATTGCGCCCTTGGTTCCACATTAACACTAAAACATTAAGATGCTAAAATGTTAAAATCACATTAATTCTTACTGGGAAAACATACTTGGCTGTGGAGCAAAATATATGCAAGGATGACTTTCAGCCAGAATGGTTGCTTCATTTTGTCTAGAAATTGCAAGAAAAACTTTTAAAAATGAGTAAACTATTTCAGAGAAAACCATACAAATTTCCCAAATGTACGTCATTTTGATAGACATTGCTGTTAGGCATAGGAACACTAAATCATTTCAGTTCTTAAAATTCTCATTCAGTTGAAAATACGTCCTGTTTGCAAAGCATGGGCATTTGTCTCTAAATTGTGTTTAGGCAACACAACCCACTATCACTGCCCCGTGTGCTATTCAGGAGCATTTTCATGCTCCTTCGTATGCTCTACCATCTCTTCATGTGCTGTGTACACTTTTCAGATAGATCTGGCAGGTGTGAGTAATTCTCACCACCTGTCCAACCATGCCCATTATACTTACCTGTTTGTCATGGCAATTTCAGGAAATATCTTGCAGCTGTCGTATCACTGAAAACAAACAGAAGTTAAAAGCACAGATTACTTGGACCTTCCTTCTGCTTTTTGCAGCTGGAAAGGTGGGGTTTTCTGCTACAGTATAATCTTCTTTCAGGATAGGTTGCCTCGGATTCCTGTGGTTCTGCCTTTCAGCTAATTGCTCCCTGGTGGGTGAGTCAAATACTAGCAGCAAATTGTCTGCACATTGTAATGATTTTTTTTTTTAAATGCAAGGTTTTTTTTCCTTAAAATAGTGACTCTTCATCATCATTCTTCAGCGAGCTAGGCAAGTGGTTATAAATGTATCATACTCTATGATCTTGCAACCCAGGGCTGCCCAAGCTGTGTGTCAAGGCCTCTAAATGCGTAAACATCTGAAATGCAATGTACATGAGGAAAAGGGCAACTGTAAGGGAAAGAGAAAGCATATTCATTTTGTTAAAGCAGCAATGACTAGCAGATCTGTAGAAATCAGTAATTTATCTATGCTTATTGCAGTGCTTACTTATAGCTCTGCCAGACTATTATAGAATCATAGAACAACCAGGCTGGAAGAGACCCACCGGATCATCGAGTCCAACCATTCCTATCAAACACTAAACTATGTCCCTCTGCGCCTCATCCACCTGTGCCTTAAGCACCTCCAAGGAAGGTGAATCAATCACATCCCTGGGAACACCATTCCATTGCCTAATGACCCTTTCTGGGAAAATTTTTTCCTAATGTCGAGCCTAAACTTCCCCTGGTGGAGCTTGAGGCCTCTCTTCCTGTCCTCTGTCACTTGGGAGAAGAGCCCAACTCCCTCCTCTCCGCAATCTCCCTTCAGGAAGTTGTAGAGAGCAATGAGGTCTCCCCTCAGCCTCCTCTTCTCCAGCCTAAACACCCCCAGCTCTCTCAGCCGTTCCTCATAGGGCCTGTTCTCCAGCCCCTTCACCAGCTTTGTTGCTCTTCTCTGGACTTGCTCCAGAGCCTCAACATCCTTCTTGTGGTGAGGGGCCCAGAACTGAACACAGGATTCAAGGAATGGTCTCACCAGTGCTGTGTGCACCATGTATTTGAATGTACTGATGAGGATGGGAAACCTTGGAAGTCCAGTTGAGAAAAGGGTTTTTATAGAACTACACTTGCTTTCCAAGTAAATAGATCAGGTGCAATAAAACAGAGTCTTGGAAAGAAGGAATATAAAAGAGAAAAAGAAAACAGAATTTGGATTAGTAGTAACCAACCCCAAAAATTCAGATTTCTGATGAGGCAGATATCTACATTTTGGGTATTTACTCAAATCTTGGACACAGTGAACCTGTGAAGTTTGCAGAAATCATGCTCAGATTTTGTGTGTAATGTAGTTTACAGGTATCTGATGTAGGTTCTTTAGACAGCAAGTTTCAATTCTTGCATGAAATGGTTTGTAAGGGTTAAAAGACAAAATCTCTAAGAAACAATATATACGACCTAGTGGTACTAGCTAGGAAAATAGGAGCCTGAAAATGAAGCTTCCAGCTCTTTCCAGAGCCTGAAGCAATATTTGCTTCAGTTCTACTGTTCAACATGGATAAAAGTTGAAGATGGAGTTTATAATTTTAGACACATTCAGCCAGCCTATGAAGGCTTTGATATTAATAACTTTTCACCTCGAATGTAAGAACAATGACATCTATGAAAAATTTATCCAATGATCTTACGAGGGAAGAAAATTAAGCTGATGGGTTTACATATTTAATGGCATCAGTTATAATATGATTACCAGAGTGTCATAAACATCAAAAAAAGGACTGTGTTAATGTTTTAACCTAAAAAATCAAACACTCTGCCCAAGCTTCAAGGGTATTTGAGCACCTTAAGTGACTGATAGTTGCCTCCACATTTAGGTATCAAATTTATGTCAAAGCAAAATTTATGTCAAAGCAATTGCCCAAATTGTGTGTCACATTTCTGCATGAAAATGGCTAAAATAACTAACAAAACCCCAGAACATCAAAAAAGATTTGTATCCATTCAGAAGATACTGCCACTTACATGGCAAAGTTTCATTCCTTGCAGAAGATGACAAAAGAATGGGTCATTAAAAATTAAACAAAAAAAAAACCAGATGATTAGGTGGTTAGATAAAATTTAGTTTAATTGTTTCATTCAGATTTCCAGGAAGTCTACACAGCTTCCCATTCATTTCAGGCCCTGTGATGATACTCTCTAATCTTACAGAAATTTGTTCTTTGTACTTTCTTATTAGATAAATGTCTTTAAAAATCTGTTTGGAAATAAGTACTGAATTAATGCAGTTATATATTAGAAATGTGTTCAATAGCCATAGTTCTAGCTGATGACATTATCTGACCTTGTTTACTGCTGCATATTAAAAGGAAGTGAATGAAGAGCTATACAAAGTCATCAAAGCAAGATAGAAGTGACCAAGTTTCAGTGGAACTAATACATACAAAAAAAATTTAAAAGCAGATAATTAAAATCATAAAAAGGATGCAGCGCATATTAAATTTGAGAGGAACACACATGACCTGAGGTTGCCTTACAAAGTGATGGAATAATTATCAGAATTTTGAAAGCACCAGTAGAGAAATACATTTAAAAAGGTAGCTTTATGTGAGTAAAATCCTATAAGATAATTATGGCGTCTGTAGCTGAAAGTTCATTAAACTTTAAAAAATGGATACTGAATAAAACAGAATACAGTCACCATCTCATTTTTATTCTTATTTGTTGCTGTATGAGAAACCATTCCCTTTCCTATTAGAAAGCATGGATAGAAAAAACTGGTTACAGTGGAAGGAAAGGAAGGTTAATAAAAACACTGGTTGAAGAATATGTGTCCGTTTTCTCATTTTATATCATATGTGACAAAGAATTCAAACAGAGAGGTCATCCTGTACGCTTAGCTTCTTTCACTGTCAAATAATGTATACTTGCAGCAACGGTGAACACTGAGGAGATCTGTAGCAAGGATAGGCACTGAACACGTGCCCTACAGACTTGATATGTAGCTTTTAACAGACTGGTTTCTTGCTTTTGTAAATATACTGCTACATGAATGTAAAAGGTCTCTTAATGCCTCAGTTAAAGGCTACTCTCTGTCTTGTTGGTAACAATGTTAATGATACTTACATCTTTAGATAACATGGAAATTGTTTGGAAGATATAAGACTAAGGAAATAAATTCAAAGTGTCCTTTTTCTCCATAAAGAAATATACCTTCCGTGCTCTAGGCAGAAATAAAAGAGACTACTGGTATTTGTGTGCCTGTTGAACACGTACATAACTTGTGAAAGCGAAAGAAATTTTGCATGTGATTCCAGATGAACACCTTGGTCAAACAGTGAAGAGAAAGTTAAGTTTTGTTCTATTTGTCTTAATTGCTTATAGGTTTTTTTCCTCTATTTCAGTGAGTTTATGACCTTGATATCTCTGTTAAAATTATATTAAAATTAAATCTTGCAACTGAGTTCTCTTTGCAGTTGATATTGCAGAAAGCTATTGTGCAATGATACAGTCATGGACAAATGAACTGAGGAAGTTACTAGCAGCCTTACAACAGTCCTAAAAACCAGAAAAGCCATTTAAGCACTGAAACCAGAAAAAAATGAAGAATAGTCACTAATGGAACATTGTTTCCACTAGATTATTTGTTTTATCATTGTGCTGGAGTGAATCCAGAGGAGGCCCACAACATTGATTGGGAGATGGAACCTGTTTCCTAGGAAGACAGGCTGAGAGACTTGGAGTTGTTCAACCTGAAGAAGAGATGGCTCTGTGGAGACGTTATTGTAGCCTTTCAGTACTAAAAGGGGGTCACAAGACCTATGGGACAAACTTTCTAGAAGGATCTGTTGTGACAGAACAAAGAGTGAGGATAAATCCAGACTAGATAGAATGAATAGGACAATTTGACAGGACAAGAGGGAAATTTTTCACAGAAAGGGTCTTTGGGCACTGGCAGAGGCTGCTCAGAGAGGTGGTTGATTCACCTTCCCTGGAGGTGTTTAAGGACGGGTGGACGAGGTGCTGAGGGGCATGGCTTAGTGTTTGATAGGAACAGTTAGACTCTATGATCTGGTGGGTCTCTTCCAACCTGGTTATTCTATGAATACATTTTTATAATAAAGGTGGTGAAACACTGGAACAGGTTGTCTGGAGATGTGATAGACGCCTCATCCCTGGAAATATGGGTCAGGTTGGACTGGGCTCTAAGCAGTACGATCTAATTGAAGATGCTCCTGCTCACTGCATGGGGGTTGGACAAGATGTCCTTTAAAGATGCCTACAAATCTGAACTATTCTATGATCTTCCATCTCTTTTTACTTTATAAGTGTTAGCTTAAAACTTGCATACATTGAGCTTTGTACGTATATTGAAGCAAAATGTCTGTTAGCAATAGCACAAAAAGTTTTGTTCCAACCAGTTCAGGCCCAGTCTGAGAGTGCATGAGGTGAGGAAAGGGATCCTGGTTCTTGCTGCATCAGGCATTAGGGGTATGAGTGCCAGACTGTTAATTCCGAAAAGATTATTTCCACCTCTTGTTTATCAGAGGGGAGGTACCACAGTAAATTAGCACTTGAAATGGATAGTTGCTACCAACGAGGTAATTATAAATTGTTATTTTATAAAATGCTAATATTTATTCTTAAAACATTATGTTATTGTAATTAGTCTGTTCCTTTACTGAACTTCAGGGGGAGAGAATTGCCACTTCTGATATTACTGGGATTTTATGTACTTATTTCATTAGATAACATGGGACAATTTTATTGTCTGTCTTATATTTCTTACTCCAGTTTGGTTTTGATGCTTTTTTTAAGTTTCAAAGGTATTCATATTCTTGTCTGTGAATACTCTCAAATGCATTTATAAAGTCTTAGAAAAGCAGGTTTTGAAGATCTCATTTTGTCTTAGTTTTTCTTTACTGTTTTAAAATATTTAGCTGTTTATTCAAATGAATATATAATATATGAAACTGCAAATTGCAGTGTTTTGCAAATTGTTACTTATACAGTTAGGAACAATTATCTGTTATCTGCTCTTTTGATTTAGCATTTTGTTTCTTGAAGAATGAAGTAACCATGCTTGGTAGCTTTGATTACTGAATTTATCTGCAGTGAAGGTGTCCTCTTTATTCTGATAAGGGTTAAAAGAGAGAGTCCTCCTTTAGAAAGTGGATTATATCAATTCTCATTGCAAGGTTACTTTAATGTGGAAAAGATTCCAAAAACGGACTCTGCTAACTAGGTCTTCAGGGGAGTCATAACAATTTTTATCCCTCCCCTCCTGGCTTATGGATTTCTCTACAATTAAAAACCAGACATTCTGAACTAAATCAAGGCTGAATCTGTTATATAATAAACTTGCTATTACAGACTCACTGAGTTTCAGTATCTGGTCCAAGGTCTTTAGGTAAAATCCCAATGCTAATGCCTTCTTTGTAGAATAAAATATAGCAGGAATAAGCATCAGAGCATTCAATCTGGACAAATATCATTATTCTTAAGTGCAGGTATAACAAAGATAAAGTCATAATCTTTTTTAATTCTTTTTTAAATCAGAATGAAACAAGTCAAAACAAGTTTGGACATAGTTTAATGTTTGATAGGAATGGTTGGACTCGATGATCCAATGGGTCTCTTCCAACCTGGTGATTCTATGATTCTATCATTCTAAGTCCAGGAGAATGGAAAGAGAAAATTGTTTCTAAGTTTCTATTCAAAAGCTGCAATTGCTGATCAAGGTGACTGACACATTGTTGTGTGGTCTCAGCAGTCTTTCCTGAATTAGGGTACTTGAATAATGATAGTATTTTAAAGTTTGAAATTTTTAATGAAATGCTTTGATTTCTTTTTTTTTTCTTTTCCTCCATTTTTTTTTTGTTCATCTTAGTCTAGCTTTTAAAAGGGCTAATTTGTTAATGCATTACTGAACTGGAGACCAAGAACATATTTTGACAGGATGTCCTCTGTAGTAAAACATATGAATTCATATGCCATTAACTGCTTCTGTAAAAACCAGCAGATGTGAAGACCATTGTGAAAAAATATCCCTCTCATACATCATTTGTAAAATATTGCAAATGTGGATTTCTAACTTTAACTCAGTTGATTTCCTAGGTGAAAAAAAGGTTTACATGGGTAGAGGAATCAGCATTAAGGAGAGGAGAAGAGCACTAATTTTCAGATAACCTGGAAAGCAATGTATTGAAATTTTCAAAGCACCAGAAACCTAAATGAAGACAACAGTACAGATATCACCTAGCTAGCAGATTGAGACAGATGTTCGACAGATGTGATGTAAGAAGCAGTGCCACTGGGCTGGGTCCTAGCAGCCAGAAAAGGAATCTGAGTCATCTCTTGCTGTAATGAGAACACAAGATTGAGATCTTGTGCATTTCTGAGTTTGCAGCCTCTTGTGTTTTCATAGGATCAAGAGATAATTCAGGTCAGAGGAGACCTCTGGTCACCTCCCTGTTCCTGTCTTATTCTTTCTTTCTAAGTTTGTAATGAAGGCCTCAAGTAAATTAGTTTTCTTCCCAAGCTCCTGCCACTTTGTGAAGTTGGGACAGTACATGTCAACGTACACAGTGCAGTTTCTGTCCACATTGAGAATTATCAGATTACTCAGCATTGTACCCTTGTGTCTATTGCTGAGGCATATATTACATACACTAACTTCACAACATCATCTCTTTTTTCATATTTATTTTCAACAGAACATATGGAATCTTTTCTGTATAGAGTAACTCTCTTCCTTCAGCTAAGATAGCACGTAGGAATATTGTATGAGAATGAATTGTCAATTCCCTGTCTTTCGGAAGTGTGTGATTACAACTAAGCGCTTTGCCAAAGTGCATCAATACTTGTTTTATTCCTCCTTTGTTGATACAAAGACATTTAAAATTATTATTTCCCACTACATATCTCCATGCTTGCCCTTTCTAATTCAAGTCAAATTTAATTAAGCAGCTAATGTTGACTTTCTCTTCAAGCCTTTCACTGAGATGTGAAGATTGTGGCAAAGTGTTCCAGAAGTAACTATGTGTGGGATAAAAAGAGTTCTCTTTTATCAGGTTTAGATTTGCAACTCTCAGTTTCTCAGGGTGAGTCTAGTTCTTCTATTATAAAAGCCCAGCTCATACAGTGTATGATACACATTCTGTGATATGTGCTTCCTTTATATATCCATATCCCATGTCTTCTTATTCATCAGATTTACAAAACCAAGTAGTGATATCCTGACCTGATTAAACTCTGTAGGAGTTTTGACAGTACCTTCAATAACTCTGAGATTTCACCTAAAATCATAGCTTTTAAATGAAAGAGCCTTTGGTCCTTTATTTTTGGAGGAGGAGGAAGAGCACCAAGAGACAGGGTGATGGGATGTATGTTTTCATTAGAATGATCTCTTTGTATTGTGAGATGTAACAGTCAATGGGATCAGAGAGGATACAAAGGTGAATAGAATTTGCCAGCATGGGAGTTCATTGGTTGAAATCTGCGTAAGCATTTCTTTCACCAGTATGTATAAAGAACTGGACTTAAGAGGCTACATTTACTCATTCGGTTTGCCACTATAAGCATAAATAAGTTAAAAAGAACTGTAATTCTGATCTCTATTAAAGAAAAGCCAGGACTTAAACAAAGATCTATATGAATTAGAGGTAGGTGAAACAAAACTACACAGAGGTTTAATTATAGTTTGAAATTAATGTAATTTCCTTTCCCTATTCATTCCTTTATTTCCTATGACTGATGGATCATTTTCTTCCCTCTCACTGAGTGCAAATACAAGGGGTGGGAGCCACTTTCATGCTGGGTTGCCATTAGAGAGCTTTCTAGTATTACTTCCAGTATCCTTTGTGCACTGGACTCTACTGCAAAGGAAATGAAATATATGTAGGGTTTTAGAGATGGAAAATAATGTACAGCTTTATACTTCAGATGTAGAAAGTACAGTCTAACAGGAGCCAGTAGTGTTGATTGTGGGCTCAGCACAGGAGACTTGGCTAATGAAACCAAATTCCTTGAACTTGATGGCATCACTGACATTAGACTCTAAAACTCCCTGCTGAAATGTGCCAATGGTGGGACCATTACTGCTGTGTGGCCTATTAGTTGGTGGAAAATTGCTGCTTGACCAGCCCTGTGACTGCTCCCCTGTTTCCACTCCTTTGCAATTTCCCTTTTCAGCTTCTAAGCCTGTTGAATTTCCCTTTTTAGCTTCCAAGCCTATTGAGGAATACACCGAGTCTGAGTAACAGTGCTCTGATGTTGAGATGACGCATAGAAGTTGCATATGACAGCAGTAAACAGGTGTCAAAATGGAGCCTTGGACTATATCCAAGGAAATATTTTCAATATTTTGTCTATCAATTTGCAAAACACATTCTAGGGAGTTATATCTTGACTGATTAAGCAATGTGCAACATTCAGTATGAGGCAAACAAACTTCTAGCAGCTCCTTGAGCTAAGCAGGCTGGTCTGTATTCCTCTATCTATGATTACATTATTGCATTTATTGGTGGCTCTGTTACTCATCCCATGATCTCACTCCAGTCTGTTCCATTCCACTGACATTACTTTTGATGGTTATAGTCTCTCAATCCACAGACACAAGCAAATAAACACCTCACAGGCTTTATTAAACTTAGCAATATACTGTGCCTCTGAAATGGAAAGGTTTTCTTTATATTATAGACAAGAACGGAAACTTTCTGCCATCATGTCGAAACAGAATTGTTCCTGTTTTATGGAGGAAGAGTTGTCCATGCAACATTTCCCACATCTTTTGAAGGTCATACAACAGATTAATGAATAACATCCAAGTTTCTAAACTCCTACTTCTGGCAATGGGTCATCAGATAATGTTTGGGTTTGTGCTATTACTTACTGCTTAGATGTCAACCTGTGAGATATATCTTAGGACAGAAAATCAAGTAATTATTTTTCAGTGCAATACAATCTAGTCAGAATTCTTAGACAATGAAATTCCATTAAGGATGCAATATAAAAATAGAAAGCTGTTTATCAGAAAGAGCTGAGAGTTTGGGGCTTTTGGACAGCAAGAATATCAACCAGATAATCAACTCTCCTTAGCAATTTAGAAGTATTTTCTACCAGGTCTTCAAAATGACAAATTTTTTTGAATGACTTTTTAGGTGTTTGGCATAGAATGCTAAACTGAGACATAAAAAGAAAGATGCCCCTAGACAGAAGTCAAACTGAATGAAAAAGAGAGAAAGGAAGAGTTCAAAAGAAATGCCGAAAACTTAGTTAAGTTCAAGAAGGAAGATCTTTTCTTGCACTCAAGTGCAGAATTCTCTTGCTAAGATAAATGCCTCACTCAAAAAGAAAAAAAAAACTTATATAACTTTTATATATAATACTTAGAACTTAGAACTTATATAAGGCATATACTTAGAACTTATGAATGATACAGGAAACATAAAATCTACATACTAGAAAGGAGACTAGCCACTATTTTCCATCTCTTTTGTCATCAGGCTTTAGCAGAAGTTGGATGCTATTCCTATCTGCTCCTCTTGAAACTATTCCACTGGCCAATGACTAAGAAGTCACCAGAGAAGATATGTAAAATTATAGGAATGGAGACTGTGTATAGGGGCTGGTTTTTTTCTTGAAGGACTATCCAAAGTGTTGGGACAGAAAGTCATGCCTTTCTTTTCAAGCAAGGCTAATTTCCCCTCCCCAGGTGGAGGGACTGCTCAAGTACTTAAGAATGCCAGTGCTATGCTTGTGTGCAACAGGGCAGGCTCTGCCAGCAGTTTAGAGACTGATGACCTGGTGGGCCATGGTGGAAAGCCCCTTTTCCACAGCTCCAGAGCAGGGTGAGGAGTGGGATCCGGGTACCTGACTTCTCAGTCCTAGTGACAAAGGTGATACCACAAGTGACTAGAAACAGATGTTCCAGTAGTTGGTTCAGCAGTTCACTTTTACTGTTGAAGGCAGAGCCTATCTTATCTAGGTTCCTTCAGTGTCTAGTAGCAGCTGAAAAAAAAGCATTTTTAGGATCATTTTTAGAGCCTAACTCCAAGTTTAACTGAAATTCTAGTGTATGTCACTACTTGCTTCCTTTATTATTGTCTGTGGTATCCTAGAAAAGTCTGTGCTGTGCCTCTGCATTTCAGGAAGACAGAAAGTGTTTGCTACAGCTTGTAACCATTGTAAGGGCCTGTGTGAAAACCCTGTTGTTAATTAGAGGTGTTTCTATTGTTTTCAGTAAACCAAATTCAATTGCTTATCCTTTGGTGATTTTTAATAAGATTTCAGCCATTTCCCCTAATGGTTTCCTGATTAACATTAATCGTAATTTTGTGAAGTTACCTTTAGAGTCTATATTAAATCAATGTTTTTCAGCTACCTTCTGAACTAATATATTCCCATCTCTATTGAACTCAGGATTCAAGCACAAACACTGCAATACCTAACTTCTAGCTATCTGGGTCTCCTGGAGTGGAAGCATGTAGGCTTTTTATATGAAGATGTCTAAATTTCATCCCTCTTGTTAAGGTCCCCAGATGAAGATGGTAAGAGTTATCACCATTTTTTATAAGTCATCACCACTCCTATAAGCCTCAAGAAGTTATTGCAGTCAGACATCTCTAGTTCCAACTGCAAATCCTGTCCTTGAAAATTTTCAGTTAAAAGGGGGTGGCAATGATACCAGGGAGAGGCACTAGGGGAAAAAAAGGAGCCCTGACCCTCTTCCTGGGATACATTTTGTGTTGGCAATGGATGAAAAACAAAAGTTGTAATAACTATGGGAGCTTGACATGTGTGCAAGTCTCAATCTTACCATCTGAGCTAATTCACTGATTCATATTCCTTGCTTGTTTTTCCTCTAAGTCCTGAGTACACATTTGAGTCTGGCTCTTAGATACCTGAGACATACTTAGTTACATAATGGTTATCTGAGTGGCTGAAAATTATAATTGTTTTAACCTATATCCTAGTGATGGTAGTAGTTATCCAGAAACTACTACAATGAGTGGCAGCAGTAATTTGTACTTTTAATGTATGCCTGTTGAGCCATAACTCTTATGTTTGACCTTGGCATCAATGAAAGGATCATGATGGGCCCCAGAGGTTTTCATGCATCTGTTAGCTTGTTTGAAATTATTGCTGCAGTGACCTCTAATTCTAGTAATGAAGTACATTTTCTGCATGCTATAATGTCAGTGATTTTTTTTATATTGTGTTCTTCACCAGTTACAACGATCTCTTATTAATTCCACAATGCATTTCCCTTGGCTATATTCTGTTTTCAATCACTTACTACATAAATAATAACAACCAGACCTACTGTGTATTTTCTTGTATGTTTTACAATGAGGAGTTGAATATGCCCAGATCACAAGTTCTGTTGTATGTTGTTTTCATTGTTTTGGTCTCAAAACCCAAATTTACTTCTCTTAATTTGATGTAATAGTCCATACTGTTGTAATGAAGAATTCATCAGCTCTCCATTGTGAAATCTTATTATTTGTGGTATTTAAAATTACACAGATGCCCTAAAGATATTTCGCAGAAGTTTAGAGACTAAAACATCCCTTAGAAAACAAAAATAAAAGTAAATTATTTTTTTTATAGGTATTCTCTTTGGGGAAGTTTTAATAAAAATTAACTTAGCAAGGCATTTTTTATGGTCTGAAGACAAAAAAAGTAATGATATTCTCTGTAAAGAGATGTTCTCTCTTGTGCCATAAGGCTATAACTGATAAGGAAGATCAGTTTTCTAGCTGATAGTCAGTCACGTCTAACAGCTACCTCTTACAATTACTAAATGTTTTCTTGGTTATGCTCATAGAATCGTAGAATCATAGAACAACCAGGTTGGAAGAGTCCCATCGGATCATCGAGTCCAACCATTCCTATCAATCCATTCCCATCATTGGAATATTATATATATCTAGAAATTTATTTTTATTATATGGTTTTGGAACTGTTTTCTAGATCAGTGTTTCCCACTCTATTTGGTCTAAAAAACCAATTTAATCATGTCAATGGATCTGTATTCATAGTTTCCTGAGAGAAAAGAAACATTCTTCCCGTCCCAATCCCATGTGCTGTACAGTCTTTGACCATAACATATTACAATGTGACTCCTGATGTCGCACATTTCCATTGGAATGCTAATCCAGTCTGTCCTCAATCCCTTTTCAGTCATTGCAAGAACAAACATTTAAATTCTGCAATGCACTGATCCCACAACAATAATTTTTGAGGCAATCATTCAAGTTTGGAAATACTCCAGGAGGAAGAAGCAAATTGGCTGGATACTGCTGTGTTGTTCAAATCCCTTCTGTCTGACAGAGAAAATCCTCACATTCTATCCTGGTCCAGGTTTCCGCACAATGTGTCTTCCACTTTCCTGCCAAGAAAAAATTGTCAGGGAGATCACCTGGTGTAAGAAGTGCCTTCTGTCAGGCTAATCAACTGGGAGATCTTGGATGACTGAAATCGGTTAAGGAGTTTCAAGGAAGACCAGAGTTATCAACATAATGCACAAGGAACTCTCGAGTGGAGGGGAAACTGGTTAGGTAGAACAAGATGCAGCAGTATCAGGAGGATGAATATGCTATTCATTAGGCCACTTGTTTCCCATCCAACATCCATACCACGTCACCAAAGAGGGATTACTTGCAGTGATGGACAAGGAGGAAAATTTCTTTGCCCCTAAAGATGTTTAATTACTACTGTGCAAAGTGGAAATAGAATCGTGGTAATGGTTGTCTCATGTCCTTTATAATGGCAGAATCACAGAATCACTGTGTTGGAAAAGACCCACTGGATCATTGAGTCTAACCATTCCAATGAAACACTAAACCATGTCCCTCAGCACCTCATCCACTCATCCCTTAAACACCTCCAGGGAAGGTGAATCAACCACCTCCCTGGGCAACCTCTGCCAGTGCCAAATCACCCTTTCTGTGAAGAATTTTTTCTGATGTCAAGCCTGAACCTCTCCTGGTAGAGTTTGAGGCCATTCACTCTTGTCCTGTCCCCTGTCACTTGGGAGAAGAGCCCAGGTCCCTCCTCTCCACAACTTCCCCTCTAGTAGTTGTAGAGAGCAATGAGGTCTCCCCTCAACCTCCTCTTCTCCAGGTTAAACACCCACAGCTCTCTCATCCATTCCTCATAAGATCTATTCTCCAGCCCCTTCACCAGCTTTGTTGCACTTCTCTGGACTCTCTCCAGAGCATCAAAATCCTTCTTGTGGTGAGGGGTCCAGAACCGAACACAGGATTCAAGGAGCAGTCTCACCAGTGCTTAGTACAGAGGGAGAATAACCTCCCTGCACACCATTTCTGATCCAAGCCAAGATGCTCATGCCTGAGACAGCATGAAGAATTACCACAGCTCTCCAAGGCTTACTTTGACTACCACACTGTGGCATAGATGTCACCTGAGTAAAGGTGACAACAGGTTATGAACCTGAGGAGAGTCAAAGATCTGGATGTGACAGCAATCTTCCATTCCTCTTGCCTAGCATAACAGCCACTCAGGGACAGAGCCATGAAAACACAGCAGTACAGGTAGTGCCTCCTTGGGAATTTTTTTGGTTTAAGATTTGTTTCTTTTTTTTCCTTCATCATACACCAATGTCCCAAGAAGGAAACTGTTCTGTAGGAATTATGTCTTTCTCACATAGAAGGAAGAAGAAAAAAATCTCAGTCTTGGATTTTCTCACCGGACGAGGAGAATTAGACTAAGGACTGATAGTGGCTCATGTCAAATTTGGAGGTATGTGGCTTAGATAAAGCCCTGAAAAACTGATGAAGTACAGAAAGGGGGTCAAGTAGGTCAATCAATCTACCAAATATTCTAAATGCAGCTAAACTACACAAGAACTAAGGTAAACAAAAATGGATATGTGTAATTAACATTATTGCTGCACCAAAGCTATCGCTCAGTTGATCATTTCTATAACATGAATGCTGATGAAGAATAACGCCACCTCTTAAGAAACAGAAAGAAGTGACAGAATTCTATTCAGGGTGTATGCACCCTCCCTGAGTCCAATCTGTAATGATAATTAAGCTCATTGGATCTTAGCACAATCCCAGAAGCTAAAAACCCAATAATATTGCTGTCATTGCTGTCAGGTATGGCCTCTAAACCAGCAAGATCAGGTGGGAGCAGTCTTTAGAACAGAACACGAAGAAAAAATTGTTAGTACAATCATGTAACAGAAAGGCTTTGATGTTAATGGCAGGTTTCTAACTCCTTATCTACTGAAGAACGAGAACAGCAGCAGGCAAGCAGGATATGGCTAAACATCTTTAGATCCAGGAAGTTAAGACAACACTCAAAACAACAGCAGCCTCTTCAGTTCTGAACAACTTTTGAAAAATGTTACTATAGGAGACAGCAGTCATAGCATCATGCAGTGTTTCACCCCTGGAGGAAAAAAGAGACCAAATGATAGGATAGGCCTAAAAGCTAAGAAATCAATGAAACTTCTCAAAGAAAAAATCCACTTATTATCTAGTAGATACTAAAGTGACAAACCATAGTATTGGTGAGTCAACAAGAAATCCTGTTGAGACAATTAAATTTCTATGACATGACGCCCAACCTGGTAGTTAGGTGAAAGCAGGTATTTTGAATTGAATAGGACTTTTGACCCTGTCCAGCGGGATATTTATTGGACTTCCTTGAAAAGTCCATTCATGACTAACTTACCACAATATGGGTAGGCAACTGTAGAAAAAAATTAACAGGGTGAAAAGTTAAAGGATGAATTAAGTATTACAGGAGGCTTTTGTGGGTTCCAACATCTTCCTCTGCAGGTTTTAAGAACTGACTGGGGATCTGTCAGAAATAGTTTAGATACAGCAAGTCTTGCCTCAAATGGGAGAAGAAAAAAGAGATGGGCTTTCTATTCCCAGCTTGTTTTATGTGATTTTGAGAAAAAAATTTATTAAAAAGAGAGAGAGAGAAAGCAGAACCCAGGTTAATAACACTAGGCTACATTGGGTAACTAGAGTCATAGGAAATACTTTCTTGCATCGCTTTCCACTATGATTAATGCATTTTACAAGTATCATTTTTACACTTTCAAATCCAGTAGTTATTTCTGGTTTTCTAGCACATATTCTCAGCTGCTTAGTTGTTGTTTCAGCTCAGACCAGTTTCAGGCTCTGAAAGCATGATAACTCTACTTGTGCAGTACAGTAGAGTGTTTGTATAGTATAACCATGCTGGCCTCTTCTCCCAAGTGACAGGGGGCAGGACAAGAGGGAATGGCCTCAAGCTGCACCAGGGGAGGTATAGACTAGACATCAGAAAGAAATATTTCACAGAAAGGGTCATTGGGCACTAGAACAGGCTACCCAGGGGGGTGGTTGAGTCACCTTCCCTGGAGGCGTTTAAAAGATGGGTAGACAGGTGCTCAGGGACATGGTTTAGTGTTTGATAAGAAAGTTTGGACTCAATGATCCAAGAGGTCTTTTCCACCCTGGTGATTCCACAATTCTATGAACTAATAGAATCCATCCCAAATGGTCTCAGAAAGACTTTTACTTGAATTACAGTATCACAGAACAACCAGGTTGGAAGGGACCCATCGGATCTTCTAGTCCAACCATTCCTATCTAACACTAACCCAAGTCCCTCAAGACCTCATCCACCCGTGCCTTAAACACCTCCAGGGAAGGTGAATCAACCACCTCCCTGGGCAGCCTATTCCAATGCCCAATGACCCTTTCCATGAAAAACTTCCTCCTAATCTCTAGCCTAAATCTTCCCTGGTGGAGCTTGAGGCCATTCCCTCTCGTCCTGTCCCCTGTCACTTGGGAGAAGAGGCCAGCTCCCTCCTCTCTACAACCACCTTTCAGGTACTTGTAGAGAGTAATGAGGTCTCCTCTCAGCCTCCTCTTCTCCAGGCTAAACAACCCCAGCTCTCTCAGCCGCACCTCATAGGATCTGTTCTCCAGACCCTTCACAAGCCTCGTCGCTCTTCTCTGGACTTGCTCCAGAGCCTCAACATCCTTCTTGTAGTGAGGGGCCCAGAACTGAACACAGGATTCAAGGAGCAGTCTCACCAGTGCTGAGTCCAGAGGGAGAATTACCTCCCTGGACCTGCTGGTCACACCATTTCTGATACAAGCCAGGATGCCATTGGCCTTCTTGGCCACCTGGGCACACTGCTGGCTCATGTTCAGTCGGCTGTCAACTGACTGTCAACACCCCCAGGTCCCTCTCCTCCTGGCAGTTTTCCAGCCAGGCTTCTCCCAGTCTGTAGTTCTGCATAGGTTTGCTGTGCCCCAAGTGCAGGACCCGGCATTTGGCTGTGTTAAACCACATGCCCTTGGACACTGCCCAGTGGTCCAGCCTGTTTAGGTCCCTTTGCAGAGCCTCCCTACTCTCCAGCAGATCAACAGTTGCACACAGCTTTGTGTCATCTGCAAACTTGCTAAGGGCACCCTCAATGCCCTCATCCAGGTCATTGATGAAGACATTGAACAGGACTGGACCTAGCACTGAGCCCTGAGGAACACCACTTGTCACTGGCCTCCAGCTGGACTTAACACCATTTACCACCACTCTCTGGGCCCGACCATCCAGCCAGTTTTCTACCCAGGAGAGTGTGCGTCTGTCCAGGCCAGAGGCTGGCAGTTTCCGCAGCAGAATGCTGTGAGAAACTGTGTCAAAGGCTTTACTGAAGTCCAGAAAGACCACATCCACAGCCTTTCCTTCATCCAGCAGCCGAGTGACTTTGTCATAGAAGGCGATCAGGTTGGTTTGGCAGGACCTGCCTCTGGTAAACCCATGTTGACTGGGCCTGATCACCCGGTTCTCTTGTAAGTGCTTCATGATAGCACTCAAGATCACCTGTTCCATGACTTTCCCTGGCACTGAGGTCAGACTGATTGGCCTGTAGTTCCCCGGATCCTCCCTGCTACCTTTCTTGTAAATGGGAACTACATCAGCCAGTCTCCAGTCCAGAGGTACCTCCCCAGTACCTCCCCAGTCCTCCAGGACTGCTGGAAGATGATGGAAAGGGGTTTGGCCAATACATCCGTCAGCTCCCTCAAAACCCTAGGATGTATCCCATCTGGCCCCATGGACTTGTGGGTGTCCAGTTGGCCAAGCAGGGCTCTGACCACCTCCTCTTGGACTATGGGAGCCTCGTATTGCTCCTCTGTTTCCCGGGTATCTACACAGAGGGAACAGCTTTCTTTACAATTAAAGACTGAGGCAAAGAAGGCATTAAGTACCTCAGCCTTCTCCTCGTCCCCTGTCACTGCTGTTCCCTCTGAGTCCAAAAGGGACTGTATGGTCTCCCTTGTCCTCCTTTTACTGTTTATATACTTATAGAAAGATATTTTTGTTGTCTTTTACAGACTTAGTTAATCTGATCTCTAGCTCAGCCTTAGCCCCTCTGATTTTTTCCCTACATAGCCTCGCTTCCCTCCTGTAGCCCCCCCAAGAGGCCTGTCCCCCCTTCCAGAGCTTATAAATATTCCTTTTTTTTCTAATTTCACTCAAGATTTCCCTACTCAACCAAGCTGGTTTTTTCCCCTGCCGACCTTTTTTCCAGAACACGGGGATGGCTTTCTCCTGAGCTGCCAGGATCTCCTTTTTGAAGAGCTCCCAGCCCTCATGGGCTCCCTTGCCCTCAAGTGCTGTCTCCCAGGAGACTTTGCCAACCAGCCTTCTAAACAGTTCAAAGTCTGCCCTCTGAAAATTTAGTGCTACCGTCCTGCTTAGCACCCTCTTCACTTCACCTAGGACAGAAAACCCTATCATCTCATGATCACTAAGTCCTAGGCGACCCCCTACTCTCACATCCCCCACAAGCCCCTCTCTGTTGACAAACAGCAAGTCCAGGAGGGCACCTTCCCTCGTAGGTTCGTTGACCAGCTGTGCAAGGAAGTTATCTTCCACGCACTCCAGGAACCTCCTAGACTGCTTCCTTTCTGCTGTGTTGTACTTCCAGCAGATATCAGGGAGATTGAAGTCTCCCACAAGGACAAGAGGCTCTGACTTGGAGATTGACCCCAGCTGTTTAAAGAAGAGCTCATCAGCTGCTTCTCCTTGGCTGGGTGGCCTGTAACAGACTCCCATCACAAAGTCTCCCTTCTTATGGGCTCCCTTGATCTTAACCCGCAGGCACTCAATCTCCTCATCGCCACAGTCCATCTCAGAGGTGTCCAAGTCCTCCCTTACAAAGAGGGCTACTCCACCTCCTCTCCTACCCTTTCTATCCCTCCTGAAGAGTATTAAAAATCCTCAAGGTTTAAAGCAATATTCTCTCCTACCGCCAGTCCCATTCCAGTTTGTCCCTGCACTGGGCTAAGACTATGTGTTCATTCCTCAGCTTTAACATCATGCTTTATTTAATTTATTGGAATTCCATGTAGGTTGGAATGATCAGTGAGACCTGTTTTCTAAATGTATAGTAAGAAAATATGGTCACTCAGCTGGAAACTTTTTATTTTCTTATCTCAATAGCATTCAGGCAGCTACTGCTTTTTGAATGTGAATTCTGTTTCTGTATTGCTAATGTGTTTGTCTTGATGGCAATTTCATTACAGAAACAAAGATCTTCATGCATTCTTTCCAAGTTAAGCATAATGTTCCACATTTGTTCAAATCTTTAGACTCACTAACATAATCTGACTTGTGTTCCTATGCAGGAAATCATATAAGCCAAGCCAACAAAGTTTGTCTATTCACTTTTCATTCAAAAGAACAATGCAGCTTTAATACAAAAAAACCCCAGTACTAGTGTGAAAACATGCGTTCCTCTTAGCTACAGGAAATGCATAATGGGAGATCACTTAACTGTCGCGTGTGCTAGGGGGTTTTATGTTTTTAATGGGACTGGTAGTTATCCTAGTGCAGCATATTGTAAAGGTGCATTAGGAAGAAGTACAAGAAACAAAGTATGCACAGAACAATCCCTCCTTGGCATAATTTCTTCTCCTATCAATTTTAAAAGCTATAGTTGTGTTTAGAAATAGTTATTTTAAAAATTGATGATCAAATACTTCCTTTCTAAAGAAATAATGTAAATATTACCATATCATAGAATCATAGAATCATAGATTCACCAGGTTGGAAGAGACCCACCAGAACATCAAGTCCAACCATTCCTATCAAACACTAAACCAAGTCCCTCAGCACCTCATCCACCCGTCCCTTAAACTCCTCCAGGGAAGGTGAATCAACCACCTCCCTGGGCAGCCTCTGGCAGTGCCCAATGACCCTTTGTGTGAAAAATATACTGCGGAGGGAGCAGGAACGCCCCCATGGAAACACTTATCTTTTATATTACTCCTTGTTGGAACAGGGAGGAAGATCATCTACATCAAAGATATACTCCTCAGTGCTAAAACAAGAAAAGCACAAGTTTGGGGGGTTTTATTTTGTGCTTTGAATACAAGTAGAGGTGTTTAATCCCTTACCCTTTGGCCAAATCCTGGTGAGGACAGGACAGTATTTAGTCATTCTGCATCTCTCAGAGGAAAGCTCTTTCTGGAGGTGTGCAGAGCAGGGTTGCCTAGCCTGGCTGGGCACACAGAGCATGCCTTCGGAGTGTGCAGTGGCCCATATTCATAGAATCATAGAATCATAGAATCATAGAATCCAGCCACCAGCTGTGTGGAGTAAAGAAGTGTTACCACCTCCCATGCACTCCTGGCCGCCTGTATTTAATTTTTGCAACTACATCTTTGATATAAAGTGGCTAACAAGATGCTGATTTTGAGACAATCAAAAGGAGAAGGTTCTTGCATTACCCAGTAGTACTCTTCATAGTGGCCCTGGTGTGCCACAATGGTCAGGTTAGCTTAGGAGCTCTTTGAAACAGAGTGCTGTGTAAGAGCCTTCTGTTCACTGTCGCTACCCTGGAGATATCAATAGTGAACAAGGGATTGATATTTGAATGTTTAATATCTCTAGGGAATTTCCAATAGATGCCATAGCGCAAGTCAGACTCCACTGAGCAAGAAAGCAAGGAATGCTGTGACTAGAAAAGTTGCTTATTCATAGAATCATAGAATCACCAGGTTGGAAGAGACCCACCGGATCATCGAGTCCAACCATTCCTGTCAAACACTAAACCTTGTCCCTCAGTGCCTCGTCCACCCACACCTTAAACACCTCCAGGGAAGGTGAATCGACCACCTCCCTGGGCAGCCTCTGCCAGTGCCCATGACCCTTTCTGCGAAAAATTTTTTCCTAATGTCCAGCCTAAACCTCCCCTGGAAGAGATTGAGGCCATTCCCTCTTGTCCTGTCTCCTGTCACTTGGGAGAAGTGCCCAGCTCCCTCCTCTCCACAACCTCCTTTCAGGTAGTGGTAGAGAGCAATAAGGTCTCCCCTCAGCCTCCTCTTCTCCAGGCTAAACAATGTCTGTGAGAAAAAAACCCCTAGCACTTCTAAATCACTCTCAAAGCTTCTTCCAGTTGTAGATTGGAAGAGAGATGCCCGTACTTCTGCACTCCCATGTTATAGCTCTAACTACTGTTCAGATGAAGAGAAACTACAAAGAACTAAATGCATTTAATTTTCACAGACCTAAGGCAACTGTTTAGGAAGAAGCAGCAGCAGTGTTGAAGCATACGAGTGAGTGCAACAGCTACATCGTTGGGCAATTGCGTAGGAACATGCATCTGCCTTACAAAGTTTCAATACTTGACACCTACACACTTGAGGTGTTATTATCAACTCTTCCTCTTAGGGGAAAAGTGGTTAAACACTTCATAGCTTCAGCAGTGCATTATGTTACTCATCCAGAATCTGCCTCACTAGATTAATGATTGGGACATGGGAATGAACTTTAATAGATACTATTGCTGACAGTGCAAGCAGCAGTCCAGTGGTGCACTTTTTTACTGCAGTTTTGGACTGTCTTAAGGGAGAGCAATTGACAGCTATGTGGTGAATTCAGACTAAGGCAGGCTGGGTTAAAAAAACAACAAGAAGAGTAACTGTGTGGAAATGGATTAACAGAGCTTCCAAAAGGGACCCTGGACTGAAGCTTTGCATGGCTTGAAAAAGCAAATTCCAATTGAAAGGAGCCTACTGAACATAACTTTGATAAGTTTACTAAAATGGCTCTGGGACTTTTCTGCAAATGCCTGACCACTAGGATGAGAAATGATTGAAAGAGTACAATGAGAGGAGAAAAGGCAGCTGACTGGGTTTAACCCAACAGCAGGCTTATGTCCACAGAATTTCTAAACCGTGATTTGTTATTTAAATGCAAATGCTGGCATACCAGCTAGCACCTCAGTGAGCTGTGTCTTAGCCACTTACTTTTACTTCAGAAACTTGCAAAATTATCTGTGCAGGTGGTCTAAGTGAACAGTAAAACTAAGGACATTTAATTCTTTCTTTTTTTTTTTGGCTTAACATCCTTTTTCCTCAAGTATGTTTGCAACCCAGCAAATCCTCAGTGAAAGATCTTTAAGCATTTTCAATAATTTCATCCCCGGTGTGTCTTATCCATTGTGCAATAAGGGATGCTTCAACCCTAGCAAGGACAGAAAGTCTGCCTGTAGTGGCAGCTCTAGATTAAGTTCCTATGTGTTTCATGAAATTATCTGTGTGTCCTACCATTGAGTTAGGCTTCAGCTGGCAATAAGTTATTGAGGAAAGATTCAAACTCACTCCTTTTTGAAACCAGAGTAAAAATCAGCAGCAGGGGTGTGTTGTTTAAGTGAAGTAAGAACGACTGAAGAAAACACAAGACTAATAATGACAAAACTCAAAGATCTATGATAAGGTCTGGCTATTTTTCTTCTAATTGCCAGATCAATTCCAGGGGTTTTCTACTGCCAGTGTACTCTCCTGTATCAATGAATCATGTATTTTCTACTGAACTTCTGCATGACAGTATGAGTCACTTTTCTTCAATTTTCCCTCCATTTAAAAATAACGTTCATGTTTCTGTACCTTATGAAGATGAATTCATCAATATTTTTCCATACCTTCAAGATATTCTGAGGGTCATACAATTGGCATTAAGTACAGTTAATTAGTCAGAATGAAGAAATCCTCTTGGGATTATTGAATACTTAGACAGTCAACTCTACATCCAAAAATATCAGTTAATACTTTCTTAAAAATGTGTCACACCTAGACAATATATTTCCCTATATATCCCTCCCAGGCATATAATATATTGTCATTACCAGAGACAAAAATCCCTCTGACCCAGTAGAGCTGTTGCCATGAAGCACGTTCTCCTGTTTCAGGACTTCCAATCTGTGCTCCTGAGAATTTTGAAAGTGAAAGGATACACATCTTAATAAGTCACTTAGTGGATTTTGACAATCCATTATTTCTTTAGTCCTGTTGAATATTCCACAGTTATTAATTGTAAAAGCTTCACACAAGATAAAAATCATGTATCAAATATTTAATGTTAAACTACGCATTAAACAAGAAACACCTCTCTTTATTAGATGTAACAACTGCTGGATTTATACGAGCTATGGTATTTTTCCCTACTTTGTTCAAAGTGAGAACGGTAATAAAAATTCTGCTCAGTTAGCTAGTAGCAGAATCATTCAGACTTATATTACAAGACCATAATTACAGGACTGTTATTATGAGCAAGGCTTATAACATGGGATGTATTTGTGCACTGTGAGGCAGAAGAATAACAATTTCTTTCTATACATTGCAAATTGAAGTGTAGAAAAACGCAGAAACTTCCTCAGGGTGACACAAACCACTCTAACAGAGATGAACTCCAAGATTTGAAGGTTGATAAATCACCTATACATTTAGCTTCTACATTGGGATGTAACCAAGCCTTCCATCCAAAGCCAGCTGCCGCAGGGTAATTTTTTTATAATAAGATGGGAATGAAACTCCTGAGTCTAAGTGATTATTGTATTCTTATAGGAAAATGTGAATCAGGTATAGTCATGGTGATTAAAAAGGACCTTTTCTCTTCGAGTAAGATTTCTTCCATCAAGTACAAGCTTATAAGAACAACTCATAGTGGTGTGACATCTTTAATTGGTCCAGAAAAAAAGGGTGACTCAAAACAGGGAAGCACATAATAAATTCCTGCTGAATCACAGAATCACAGAACAATCAGGTTGGAAGGGACCCATCGGATCTTCTAGTCCAACCATTCCTATCTAACACTAAACCAAGTCCCTCAAGACCTCATCCACTCATGCCTTAAACACCTCCAGGGAAGGTAAATCAACCACCTCCCTGGGCAGCCTATTCCAATGCCCAATGACCCTCTGCGTGAAAAACCTCCTCCTAATCTCTAGCCTAAATCTCCCCTGGAGGAACTTGAGGCCATTCCCTCTCGTTCTGTCCCCTGGCACTTGGGAAAAGAGGCCAGCTCCCTCCTCTACACAACCACCTTTCAGGTACTTGTAGAGAGTAATGAGATCTCCTCTCAGCCTCCTCTTCTCCAGGCTAAACAACACCAGCTCTCTCAGCTGCTCCTCATAGGATCTGTTCTCCAGCCCCTTCACCAGCCTCGTCGCTCTTCTCTGGACTTGCTCCAGAGCCTCAACATCCTTCTTGTGGTGAGGGACCCAGAACTGGACACAGTATTCAAGGAGCGGCCTCACCAGTGCTGAGTACAGAGGGAGAATCACTTCCCTGGATCTGCTGGTCACACCGTTTCTGATCCAAGCCAGAATGCCATTGGCCTTCTTGGCCACTTGGGCACACTGCTGGCTCATGTTCAGTTGGCTGTCGACCAGCACCCCCAGGTCCCTCTCCTCCTGGCAGTTTTCCAACCAGGCTTCTCCCAGTCTGTAGCTCTGCATAGGGTTGTTGTGCCCCAAGTGCAGGACCCGGCATTTGACCGTGTTAAACCTCATGCAGCTGGACCCTGCCCAGCGGTCCAGCCTGTTTAGGTCCCTTTGCAGAGCCTCCCTACCCTCCAGCAGATCAACTACTAGAACAAGTGGAAATGTGAATAACTATTGACAGCAGTCAACTTAAAATTGCCACAGTATGCTAGAATGTTTTCTAACAGATACACCAAATTCACTAGCGTTCAGAATATTATCTTTATTGAAACTAAGGAATAAATATGCATGCAATAAGTGCACACATTACTTGATACATAGTGATACTTTTTTCCAACATATTAAATTTCACATCCTGGAGACATATGAAGTGTTTTATGTTCTTGAAGTCAAGAGAACATGGGAGAGTTTTGGACTAATTTTACCACTTTTAAAGGGATTTCAAAGCTCACAGAGCTACAAATAAAGGGTTTGAAGTATGTGATCTGTGGGTAAACCAGAAGTCCCTGAAACTGGCAAAATCTAACAAAAAATCAACTTGTAACTTTCTGATTCACATCAGTCTTTTAGTTCTTTGAGGTCTGATTGACAATTATTTAACTGTAGGATTTAGCCAGACACTTCTACTAAAGAATACAGTAGGTGAATGCTGCTTTTACTTTGAAACATGGCATTGATTATTATCTTCCCATTACAAATAGATTGAGATCAAGCCAGAATTAAGCTAAACAAAACCCATCATACTGGCACCATTTTAAATGGTGCATATCTAAAGAAACTAACAAATATGATGACTTCATTCTTTGGTTCCATTCACCTCAGACAGATTACAACTATCCTGGAGAAATGGTGAATGAAACTTGTTGCCTTTCTCAAAATAGAAATCCAGGCTTGAAATCCAGTGCCTCTGTAGAGTCTAAAGAGAATAGAAATTGAGTTATAAGTAATATTTGGAAAGTTATCACTGCATTACAATGTATGCTGATATTCAATAAGCCTGTTATAGAATCATGGAGTTGTTAGGTTGGAACGGACCTTTGAGATCATCAGGATCAACCGTACCTCTCCACTACCAATTCATATCCCTGAGCACCTAATACTTCCAGGGATGGGCACTCAACCACCTTCCTGGGCAGCCTGTTACAGTGCCCAGTAATGCTTTTAGTGAAGAAATTTTTCCTAATGTCTGATCTGAACTTTCCCTGGTGCAACTGGAGGCCAATTCCCTCTCATCCTATTGCCTATCATCACTTGGGAGAAGAGACCTATATTAGCCTTTTTGAGAAACTCTCTATACGCTTCTACATTAAGAAGTTCTATCCAATCAAAATAAAGAAAAAGGAATTTAAATCCCTGTGTCCTATTACCATTGTGGAAATTACATGTGTAAGTTTTAACAAAAGAAAGAGAAAGGGAACAAAACGCTACACTACATTCAAAAACATTACTATTTTTAAAAATTATTCCACCCAATTCTTATTGTAGGAAGTTTCATTTCACCTGAGAAGGTAAATTCTCCACGAAAAGATTTTTTTTGAATGGCTATACTCTTAGCTTATTTTTGCTTCAGGCTCAGGTAATGAATGATTCCAGCCTCTTAGATCTCATGAATTGCTATGGATTCTTCACACGTGTTCAGCTTCTCTTCCAGCCTCACACAGTTTAGAAGAATGAACACGACATGTGCACTGAAATCAATCTGAGTCCTCCTGAGGGCAAGAATTTGTAAAAGCAGACGTGATCATAGTTTCAAGAACTATGTGTATTTGGCAAGTAAAGAGCACTAGTACAGAGATGGAAGAATCTAACACATACCAAAATGTGTGCTCTGCATGTAGCTGGTAAACTGTGGCAATACATAATCTACAAGAAGGTGTAGAAATGCCTCCATGTACTTCAGTGCACAGTATTGTTCAAAGCATGCATCATGTTTCCTTTACTATCCCTCATTTTAACCAGTCACACATACACCTCCACTAGTTACCTGGCATCTTCTGCAGGAGATGAACCTTATTCTGGTGGATTCCAGACCTGAGAGCAAACTTACCTAGCTGACCTTGGAGCAACCCTGTGTAAGTTTCCACTATTAGTACAAGAATCTGCATGTAAATCCATATGCAAAATTGTATACCTCTAAGCTCAAATCAGGTGCTTAATTACGAGTTGGATGTGATGTACAAATTTGTTCCTGTCAGAAGAAAGCAGTGTAAGGTGTAAATTAAAGAACATGGTTGGTACCACATGGTAATTCTAGTGGTGAAGGATTGCATGACCTTAGACAAAATCTCTTCTTTCCTTATTCCAGGCACTATTTTTTTGTGACATTTAAAAAGAAAAGGCTCTCTTTATAAGAAGAGAAATATTGATTTTAGGTTCTAGCTAGACTCCATTAAGATGCTCTTTTAAGTCATATTGTGTCTGCAGAGAGTAGAGTTTTATGAACATACATCAGTATTCTAATACCCGTAAGTGCGTTTTTCATAAGCACTCAGAAATAATTTAACAGACTCCCCTGTACATCAATAGAACTTGACCCGCATCTTAAGCACTTTCAGAAAACTTTACCTGCATGTCTGGTATTGAATGTAACAAGGATGACTAAGTTATACTACAGACAGACCCCTTTTCTTTGTGAATATAGCAGCAATAGAAACACTATTCTGAAAAACCGCAATCGATAACTTGCAGAGTGTTTCTTTGTGTGCTGAAAGCAGATGGCTTGAAAGTACATTTGAATAAAGAAAGAACTCCTGATTAACTTGATACATGGTTCGAGATGCCTCTGAGTTTGTTAGCTCTGGCTACATTGCCAGATGCAGCAACCCTCAAACTACAAGAGGAGAAAAGTCAGTGATTCATCCTACTCTTCTTGAGTGAATATTAGCCCTGGAAACAAAAATAACAGGAAAAAACTGCTGATCCCTTGTTTACCTCGCTCTTTGAATGGTCGAAAATTTTCCTGTGTCTCTGGTGATTCTATCCAGCTGCCTTATCCTGGGAGGTGGGCAGTGGATCACAGGTGGGCAGGTCAGCCCAAAGGAGACAGACCGCTAGGCAGAGAAGCCTTTCAGGGGAAAAAATCTACATGGACTATAGTGGGACAGATTTAATTTCAGAAGGAGGATTTCTTTAAATGTAATTTACTCTATGATATATCCAGGTCTTCAGGTTTTTTCCCACGGGCAAAATGAGTACTCCCTGCAATATTTTTTACCTGCCAACATATGAAACACATCTGATAATGACCTTATGCAAAGATCATTGATTTCTTACTTACAAATAACCTCTGATTAGCAAAACTGAGTATTTAAGCAGGATTTTTGTCCAGTGGAGGGTCAGGAACAGTTTTATTTTTCAGCAATAACAATATGGCACTACTCATGCCTGCTGTTATAGTGACACTGTTGTTGTTTTTAAGAGTTACATCATAATTTAAAAGCATCACATATATATAGAAACTTTCTATATTCTACTCTATTGGAGATAACACATAAAGGTGAAGAAATGTAATTTTTTCACCCAAAAAAAGCCATTAGCAAAGACATTAACTTCCTTGACCATATAAACACTTATTGAGTGTTTATATTAAGAAGATAGATTTTACTTGTGTAGATGTACAGAGGTCTACACAGATGTTTACGCATGGTTCTGATACAGAGTTTGACCTCTCTGAATAACGACAACTACTATTATCCAGACAGTCCTGGCTTCGAGGTCATATCATGAGATCATCTTGAATGCTTCCACGAGCCATACAACTGAATCCCTTCAGAACAACATGAGCATTAAGTAGCACTGAGGAAAAGTGTTTCAAGAGTTTGAAGAAAGAGGAAGACTTTCAAATAAGTAATCATAGAATCATAGAACAACCAGGTTGGAAGAGACCCATCAGATCATCGAGTCCAACCATTCCTATTGAACATTAAACCATGTCCCTCAGGACCTCATCCACCCGTGCCTTAAACACCTCCAGGGAAGGTGAATCAACCACCTCCTTGGGCAGCCTATTCCAATGCCCAATGACCCTTTCCATGAAAAATTTCCTCCTAAAAAGTAATGCTTTTCTCCAGTGCAGTTAAATCTTTGATCAGGTCATCAGTCTCATTTAAAGCTAGGCAGAGAATAATCTTTGTGCAGACGTAGTATGCCAACACTGCTCCTTAGGGTTTCTACAGTCATTGGCAAAGGAAGAAGGAAGCCAGTGAATAAAACAAACCAGTGCAAATCTCTCATTATTACACCACAGGAGTTCAAATCTTTGTATTCAAGAACTCACATGAATGAAGAGTGCAACTGTGCTTTCTTTCCCCTCTCTGACCTGTTCTCCTCTTATGTGAAAGAGCATCACTGCTGATACTGAAGGATGTGATACCCTTGTTGAGCTCTCCCTGTGGTAAGAAAAGTTCTTGACCTCTGGCTACAAATTAATTAATGTATGATGAGTCATAAAATAATACAGGAAGAAATGATTATACAGTTCTATCATGTCTAGTCAGTGTTCTCAGCAAACTGAATTCGCTTGTTCTTTACAGATGGTATTTAGACTGAGCAACCTGCCTTTGGAATCATAAAGTCATAGAATTCCAGATTGGAAGAGACTCACAAGGATAGTTGAGTCCAAATCCTGTCCCTGCATAGGACAACCCCAAAATTCACATCAGGTGTCTGAGGGCATTGTTCAAGTGCTTCTTGAATATTGTCAGGCTTGGCACCACGACTACTTCTCTGGGGAGCCTGTTTCAGTGCTCTAGCACCCTCTGGGTGAAGAACCTTTTCCTTGAGATTTAGACAGCTCTGAGTATTCTGACTACCTGTATTACCTGTCAGTGGGATTTAGCTCTGTTTCAGGACACCTCTTACCCCAAGACAGTGCTACGGAGAAAAAAATTCTCTCTATGTGTATCCAGACACAGAGATGCATGCACCCACAGGTGCACACATGTTCTGTAGCTATTCTCTGCATCACACACATTCCAAAAAGACTTTAATTCTCTCTGGACCCACATTTAGGCATGTGAAAACTCAGGTTATCATCTCACACAGAGGAAATTTTACATAGCATTAAAAGCCATTTATATACAACACTACCTTGGGGCACCAATCTGAACTATTCAAACAATTCACTTTCCCAACATCAGTATGGATTTTCAGAATTAATCCAAAGACTTTCCTTAATGTCTTTCCTTAAGTTGGCCCACTTTTTTGGGATTTTATCTTCCAGTGATTAATAGTTTACTTCTTTTGTAGGATGAGTCCCTGCTGGAGTAAAGCCTCTGCTGCTGGAGCTATATATTGAGTGAGCAGAGTACCCCAACAAGGACTGAACAAGCACTGTCATGCACAGAAGGAAAACTGTCAGAGGCTCAGGCTGAAAGAATGATGCAACTGAATCGGATTGATAACTGTTATCAAAATTTCTGTTATACTCATTTATATTTTTCCCCCCTCTCTGCTATTATCAATTGGATGGTCTGTCCATTGAGAACATTCAGTACCCAGGAATTATGTTAAATTTCTCATTCTCCTGTTGTCCTGAACTAAATTCCAGCAGTCTTTCTGAAGCATCATGGAAACTTATGGGAGAACAATTTTTCAAACATATACAGATGGCCTGCCTGCACCTTATTTAAATATCAACTTCACTGTCCAAAACATGAACGTGTCAGTAAGAACAAAATATATAGCGATGCAGCACACATTAAGAGGCAACACACTATGAGGAGGCAGAGAAGCATTACAATGGTGAAAGAAAATTCACATTAAAACCAGCCAATTAGTGAAATGCCATCTGTTCAACCATATTTCACTTAAAAGCAGGAAGTTTTCTTGTTTAATGAAATAATTAAGTCTTCAAGTTTTGGAAAAATGAGTGACTAGCTGTATTTTTTTCCCCTTCTATCTGGCCTTTTATACTGGATGAATCATTACATGATTATTTACCTTTAAAATTCCAATACAGCAGCCTCCCCCACAGTGCTCTTGTAGTTTTGTCTGTAGTGGTGTTGTATGAAACTTGGCAGAACTATTCACTGGACATCAAACACACTTTTTTTTTTTTTTAATCTTCATACTCTCCTTCAGCACAGCTGTGTTAATCTCCTGTCACAGCTCATTTTGGTTTTGGACAGTTTTCCAACAAGGAAATCAAGAGTGAAATAGGGTTGAGTTCCAAGCCAAGTTGGAATGAGTAAAACTATTACAAGATGATGTTTAATGTAGCTTCCAGTAGAAACACACACTAGCTTTGGGTTTTCTCAAAGCTTGGCCAAGACCTGCTGGAAGATCTGTAAGTATGGCCCTAATTTTTGTTTTAAAATAAGCTGAAAGACAGCAAAACCTGGTGAGTTTTATTTCCAGGACAAAACTACAATTAGTTTCTATTCCAAGTCCTGACAGAAAACAGAAAGAATTACTAAACCACTTCAACCCTTCCCTCTTCTTTCACCATTTTTGCCTTGCTTCTTATATCAAGACTTGCACAGATTTCAGCAATTTGGTTTCTACTGAGGTTGTACACTTTTAATGTAGTATCCACAGGCCATGGATCATACCAGGTAGGAGAACAGGGTATTTTTTTAAAACTACTTGTGCAGATTAAAAAAAGAAGACATGCGCATATTTAAAAGCCGTAATTGTCCAGTTTCCCTGCTTGCAACGTTCTTGATGTTCAGAAGTGCTGTTGGCTAATTTATGCCGTCCCAACAAGAGCAGTTGTGCCATTATGTTCAGTAGCAAACTTGCCAATGAATCTGGACCATCAGCTGAGTCCTGCACAGTGTGACAGTACAGCACATGAGGAATAAATATTTGTCTTTTGCACATAAGTTTTCTACACATTTTTCTTTGATAAAACATTGTGCTCTATATAATGATTTGATAGACACAATGCACTAAATTGATGCTTTTGTGCTGGTTTTGCTGCAGACAAAAGGAAAAGGTAAGAATCCTCAGAGTTCTGCAATGCAAATGTGGTTGTGCTTAGATTAAGGCAGTAGTTTAAATTCATGAGTTCCTATCTATTTATGTGCCTGTCTCTCTTGCACAGCTAAGTGAAACCTCCAGATAACAATTGTTTCATACACAGCCTGGGGCAGCCCATGGCTTCAGGTGCTCCCAAAAACTTTAAAGCACTGAGAATTTCATTGGCAAACAGAAATCACGCTTCTCCCTCACCTGCCTTCTCCTGTAACAGCTTTGCATACTGCTGTTCCACAATCAAGATCTCCAGACACAGCAATGAAGTGTTACAGATGAAGTAATACATTCACTAATGTCATTTGATATGCATATTTGATAGCTGTTCTGTTATAAAGAAAAGCAAAAATTGACCCCTTTCCTTTCATTCATACTGCCTTTAATATACCCCAACAACAAGTTGCTGCCATACGAAGCAGAAGTTCAGGGCATGCAGCCCTCACTCACCCATATCTGCCAGATTCCATGGCTCTGAGTGATTGCTGAACAATACCTGGGACAAGGAATATAGACCAAGAAAATTCCAGCAGTGGGGGATCACTGCATTGAATCTATCTGAAAATAAACCTCATAACTGGATATAGAATCATAGAATCATAGAATCATAGAATCATAGAACAACCAGGTTGGAAGGGACCCATTGGATCATCGAGTCCAACCATTCCTATCAAACACTAAACCAAGTCCCTCAAGACCTCATCCACCCGTGCCTAAAACACCTCCAGGGAAGGTGACTCAACCACCTCCCTGGGCAGCCTATTCCTATGCCCAATGACCCTTTGTGTGAAAAACTTCCTCCTAATCTCTAGCCTATGGTTGTATCTTGTCTGAAGGGACATAGGAGTGCTTCAAAATAAACCAAGGTTGCTCACTTTTTTTTTTTTTTTTTTGTTGGGTAACTTGGGAAAAGACCCCCATCCTGCTAAAGGCTTAATCCTTGCAGTGAGGAATGGGTGCAACAAGGCGAGCCAGTTGTTCACATAGAAAATTGTTACATAGTGTTAGGTGCAGCATTAAGTGCCCAGGTACAAGATCCTGTCATGTCTCTGGTAAAACACAAAGCTGAAAGGATTTAGAAGCAAATCTCCCTCTGTCTCTGTTTCCTAGCAGTGCAGCTTCTTTTCTTCAGCCTTGTTGTCAGTCTAGGAACTTTCCTTGATCCTTGGAACTTAGGAAAAATAGTCCCCTTGTTATTCCTCTCAGGGTTTGTTTAGTCCCTGCTCCACAAGCAAGTTCCTTACATGCCTTGGATATCCCTTTCCACTCGTTTTAGGTTGCATTCCCCCAGAACATGACATTTGTTATACCAAGGTTTGCATAAAGCTGTGCAGCTTTGAGTCCTGTTGCTGGCTGCCAAGTTGAAACCCAGGAGCCTCCCTAAGCTTAGCATGCCCAGGGGAAGCTCTCCAGGAGGGAGTTCAACCCCCACATCCAGGAGAAAGCAACCATCCTAAAATTATTTTCCCCGTCATCTAAGGTAAAACTCCAGGCAGTAAAGAGCAGGCAGGTAAAAACCAAGCCACGTGTTATATCCCTTAGCTAAAGGCAGGTTAGCAACAACACAATGCTAGCACAAAGGCCTCTCAGTTTTCTTAAGAAAATATTCTGGAAGATGTCCAATATGCCTTCCTTCCCCCAGATTTGAAGTGTTTAAATATCACACTGGCAAAAGCTTTCCCTCTGCTCCAACCTCATTTGCAACCTGGCTGCCTTCAGCTTTTTGTTCTCTAGCAGTTGTGCTCATTAGATGAAGTATTCAAATGCTTCTCTTTTCTCAATTAATTTTAACAAGAGAATGCACATACTGTGCTTTTATGCTATTGTATGGCTACGTAAAAGCGTTTTCATCATGCATGCTTCTAAAATAATGACATGAAATGAATATCCCTATTTTGGCAAGTGTCATCCATTTTTCAGACTTGCTAATGATGATGAGAAAACTCTGGAGGTGGAGAAACCTGATTGTTGTGTGCAGTGATTGCTAGCGAGGTAAGAAAGGAGCTTTCTGCCTCTCTTAGCCCCACCAAATTCTCTAACTGGAGTAAGGTGTAGAGACACCTCCCTGTGACTCACATGTCTGCACATGACTCAGACCCTTGAAGGTCTGCGAAGGTAGAGCCTTCAGGAATCTGGTGCTTGTCAGGCACTTCTATGCAAACATAATGACTCACTCAGAGAATATTACCAGACTTTATATGCTTTCCACAGCACAGGAATCCAATCTTCAGGGTGTAATTTGCTATAATATAGCAGATGAGTGATGTTCCTCTAACAGTAGGATGGGGAAAAAAGGGTTAAAATAACATGGAAGTAGTTGTGTTCCTTTATTTACTTGCTATAGCAGTTTTAATTTTTAAATTATTTAGCCATCTCAAAGGGTGTTCGTGGTGTTCATCTACTAGATATTGCCAGTAACACTGAGGACATGATTTTGGGAAAGCCCTGAAGGATGATCAATATAAACTGCAAAAGAAGCCTGTTCTGCTCAGTTAATACTGGGGAGATTTAAGCTCTCTCAAAGTTCATGGATATTTCTGTTCAGAGTTCTATCTGAAACTGTTTCTAAATATATAGGAGAATTTAGACAGAGGGTTATCCATTAGTTATGGATACTGTCAGCTACCAGGTCACAAGACGTATGTCCTTCTGGCTATTACTTATCCCATTTCAAAATTTCACAGTTAGACTGACAACTAATTAAAACTTCATATACTACGTTGTTAACAAGAAATATTTTAATGTGTAATCTGAGTGAGGATTTATTTTTTTGCCTGTCATAAAATGTTACCTTCCTGTTTTTATGGAAAAGTTAAACTAAGCCAGAAACACAAAGATTATTCCTGCACTACCTTCTTTTCCTGGATTCTGAGCTGTCTAATGAGTTAAACTGAGCCACGTATTGTTCCATTCTATTCATACAGGCAAAATGCTCCAGGCTATATGACACTTTTAGTCCAAGGTAGAAGACATGTCTGAGAATTAATGATTTGAAAAAAAAAAAAAGAGAAATGAGATAAGTTTCATCATAATGAAGAGGAAGTTTCCTTGTACTCCCACCAAATAGTGGACTAGAAAAGCTCAAAGCCTTTCTGGCATTTAAAGTCTGCTTCCAGGTGGTCTGCATGAAGCAGAGGCACTGGTGGCCCCCAAGCCTCTTTGTCACCTGATCCCTGTGAGTGAGAAGACCTGCACTGGGACACTCTTTACTTGTGTTCTGAACAGCAGCAGAACAGCTGCCTCAGCATCAAGTTGGTTTCAAAGAGCTAATTGGCTTCCAGGTGCACTTCCTATGTGTTAAATTCCAGGTGCTGTAGCATTTCCAAAGATAGCAACTTTATGGTACTAGAGAGTATGGAGAGGATCCTGGACACATAAATCACTCAAAGCACCAGCAGTTCACTCCAGAAGGTACTTGGAGCCGTGTCACTTTGTAAAACGTTAAATTGCTTTGATATGGTTGGATTTCCTTCACTTGCATAAGATGTTTCATTCAAGGCAAGATGATTATATGATCAAGATCTAGGAAAGTATTTTTCTCACAACTGAAGAAATCTAACATGACAGACCAGATCCTGGAAAGATCTCACAAACAAATCAAGAATAGCAACAACCACTGTCTAAAATAAAAGCTACAGCAGTGCAAACCAGCTTGAAACAAAAAAAAAAGAAACCACAAAAAGCCAGTTGACTAGATAGGTCTTTTACAGTTTCATTCACTTCACAGCTAAATTCTTCTCTCTTGAAATCTTGAATTTTATGGAATCAATATACACCAAAAGGCTGGGTAGTAGCTGTATAGATGTCTCAGTACGTTTTACTCTCAAGTACAGGTTTACCTCACTAAACCTAGAAAAGTTTTTTCTCTCAGAGCACTTAGATCTTCTAAAATTCCTTGTGTTAAAATTTGATATAAATTTCAAGTGACTAAGGGTTTTTTTTTTGTCCAAATTCAGTTTATTATATGATACTAGAGACCACAGAAAAGATGTACAACAGTATGATACTAATGTTTTAATAATAGTTCTTTCAGTAGTGATGTAACATGAATTATGACTAAAGTTTTGTTTAAGTTTTTATTTCAGTGGCAAGGACATCCATCGTATACCACCTCCATGAAGAGTTCTTGGGGGAAAAAAAACTATTATTCCTTTACTGATAATGTTAGAAGTCAAGTTCTTAACTTTTGAGGAAGAAGGAAGCATAGTCTTTTAAAGACACTGAAAATTTCACCAGAAATTCTTTGTTCATTGGAATTTCATGGCAGTTTTTTAACTCCAGCTAAATTAACATGCCAGGGTTGTTTCTTTGATAGATAATTTTATGAGTGATGATGTCTATTGGCATCTGGCCTTTAGATTAATTGAAACTAAAAGGAGTAGAAAGTCGTTAACTGCTTCTTATATATATAGTTACAATACTTGTATTTCAATTAACAGGTAGAGCAATGCAGTCCTCAAGCCTGCTGAGATGGGGATTGGAACTAGATGACCTTTAATGGCCCTTCTGACTCAAACCTTTCTATGATTCTGTGATTTTATGATTCCATGATTCTATGATTCTCTGGCTAGCAGGACTAGGAATGTGATTGTCCCCTTGTACTTGGCACTGGTAAGGCTGCACGTCAAATACGATGTTCAGTTTTGGGCCTTTCAGCACAGGGAAGACATTGAGCTGTTGCAGTGTGTCCAAAGAAGACCAAAGAAGATTGTGAAGGGTCTGGAGAACAAGTCTTATGAGGAGTGTCTGAGGGAACTGGGGTTGTTTAATCTGGAGAAAAGGAGGCTGAGAGGAGACCTCACCACTCTCTACAACTGCCTGAAAGAAGGTTGTAGTGAGGCAGGTGTTAATCTCCCAAGTAACAAGTGATATGAGTAGAGGAAATAGCCTCGAGTTGCACAAGAGCATGTTTAGATTGGATATTAGGAAAAATTTCTTTGCCAAAAGGGTTCTAAGGCACTGGAACAGGCTGCCTGAGGAAGTGATGGAGGTATTTAAAATTGTGTAGAAGTTTTGCTTAGGGACATGGTTTAGTGGTGGACTTCTCTTTGTTAGGTGTATGATAACTTTAATGGTCTTTTCTAACCTAAACAATTCTCTGATTCTCTGTTTCTGCCTGATAGGAGGGAACGTACGCCAGTAGGTTTTTTCTTTATACAGAAGCAGCTATGAGAGCATTAGGAGTGAAAGTGTTTCTTGTCTGCACTAATGATCCTGCTAGCCAGCACCAGGGACTGTACCTGAACTGCAGATATGTCACTGGACATAAATAACAGAATGTCTTTTCCATCTTTATCCATTGAAAATAGGCTTTAGGGAATGGTGGCATGTGCCTGCTCCCAAATTAAACAGTGAGGGGAAGGCAAGAAGTTCAGGAGATAGCCTCATCCAGACTTAACTAAGGAGAAATTATATTTTCTTCATTATTTTCCTCTAATTAAACAGACTATTAAATTTTTGAATTTTTAATTGTGGCTGTGGGAATCTGCATATACCATGTCACTGCAAGTAATTTTTGTTGTGACTCTAAATGCATTGACTTTGTAGGACCTACCAGTAAAAAATTAATTTCTTGGAACAGATAATGATACATAGATACAACTTATCTAAGCTAGGATAGGAAATAATTATTCTGTAACAGGATCAGAACTCTGCTTACATTTCTTTGGAATTTTTTATCCAGTAAGACCTTGAGCTGTGTGAGCCAATTAATACTAACAATGTAACTGTTTATTTCAGGTATTGTTGAATGAACCATGAATAATTTAACAAGGTAGTGGTGAGATGTAAATAAAAGAGAAGGGAGCTTCCTGCTCTGTGAGACACCAGGTTTTTCAGTAGTCTGGACAAAACTTTCTTTCAGTACAAGGAAACGTTTGTACCAAGTTATGTTGCAGAGTGTTGTGATGCCTGTTGTGTGTTCCAGTCAGGAAGCCTTAATAAGCCATAATAGAAATAAAGGTAACTTACAGATAAGACATTTTTATTTCTCTAGAAATACTCAATACGTAATAATGGAAAGAATAGTTACATAAAGCAGTATACAGTACAATACAATTAGAGTAGACAACTGTAGCTATCCCAAAGTAGTTAAAATCAGTTTCTCAATATCACACTCATTTTGACCACGTAGAATCCTAAAATAACCATTTTCTCCCCAAGATTTTCCCCAAGAGTTTGCAGCAATCTAAAGGAAAACAAAGGGGAAAAAAAATTCTTATTTTAATTTTAAGGTATTATTTTAAAATGCAAAGTGTAAAATTCAAAATAAATCTTTTGTACTACTTTCCTTTTTAAGAAATGCAGTTTCTCATACCTGATGTACTGAGAATCAGAACACACCTTTTTCTGATTCCTAATCATTTGCTCCTTTTTGTTTTGGTCAAAATTTCAATTCCAAAACCAGGCTTAATAAAATTGGAATGCTATGTATATATGGCAGTTTCATAAAAAGAAGCAGAAATCATTAGATAATTCAACTACTGGCTGGATAAAGTAGTCATTGAAACAACAGTGGAAAAAAAATCCATTACAAATAATCTGTTAAAGAGAAACCCAAGATACAAAGAAGGTGACTTCTAATAAATTAGTTTCATTCATTTAGGTGTTGATATATTGAGTAACTTAGCTTCTATCGAAGTCAGTAGAAGTTTTGCTATAGGTGTCAGTGTAACTACTTACCATAAGCCCTGCCATCAGCTATAAAAACTCAAATTACCTTCTACTGAACACAGAAATAATGGGATGAGCTATTAATCATATTCAAAGTAATAAAATATGACTTACTCTCAATGGATTAAAGCCAATGTTTATTTTTTTTCCCTCATAGCTGGATAGCATTTGACAATGTTGTTTAAATAGATAGCTTGTCTTTTCCAAATGTTTTAACAACTAATATTAATTACTTTTATTGAGTCTCATCTGCAGATATCAAAGAGAACTGAGTCTCCATGGGCTATTTGAGTAACATTTGAGGATTTGAATAAGATTTGAGGTGGAAAAGACAGCACAGGAAAAAGCACAGATATATGTTGGAGACTGGATGAAACAGGCTTTGAAATTGAAGTAGATGATGCTGTAGTTCAAAGGTCAGCATGATAAAAGTTATCATAAAGGTGATAGAATTATGCAGGAAGCTTTAAGGTGAAGGGAAAGAACAGATGCAGAGAGAGTGGATGGAAGGAAGGAAGGAAGCTGGTTTAGATAATCTGTCTTGTAAAGATTTTGCTTTGTCCTCAAAACACTGTACTAAGGATTCACTTACCCAGAACTTCTGCTTCTTTCCAGTTTTGTCAGGTAACGCTCCCCACCTGTAACAAGAGGCAGTACTAGTGAGACCTTTGATGTGTACATTCACAGTTTGTAGCTTTATGCAAGTAACCAGAAATGAAAACTTGTCTTGCTTATTTGTCCTAATACCAGTACCTGACCAAAGCACAACTGATAGATGTCTCCATGTTTAAATACCAAACTCTGCTAATGAGGAAAATGAAAAAAAGTAACCTGGTAACCATGAGACAAATTGCCATCAGGGACTACAAATACTCAACACAAGAGTTATTTTAGTCTGTCATTGGAAAAACCCATTTTCATTGACAGAATCCTCTGGAGAGCTTGTCAGCTCAGCTGAACCACGTAGGAGTACTGAAATTAATGTGAACACTTTTCTTCAATTCAGCAGAAAATCCTTAAAAACATTTCTGTTAAAGATCTTACCCAACACCTTTAAAAAAAAATAGCTGGTTAGATTGGACTGAAAATGTTCCCACCTTTTCTCAGCTCAAATTAAATTGTTGACAACCTTATCTGTTTTACTGTACAGTGTGTGCTGTAAACCTGATGTTTCTTTGACATCTTTGAAGACATCTCAAATGTTGTGTCAATGTCCATGAAAAAACACAAAAGATTGTCCTTATCTGCCAGGTAATACAACTTTCAGAACTGTTTTGTTGTAGTGCTCTGAGTTTTTTAGCTCTGCAGAAAATGTTCCAAGGCCATCGTCTGGATGTAGTTCAATAAGTAAAAACTTCCTGGACAGCTTAGGTAGATAAGTACTCATGGTGGATCTAATGATTGCTTAAAGACCTCTTCCATGATTTGCATTTATACAATTATAGAATAAAGGCTTATCTAATTACTATTCACAGGTCACAATACTTGGGCTCCTGTAAAAGGGCACAAATAAAGTGAAAACTGAAGATGTGAGATTTCACAGGTTCTTTCCCACAGTATACATGTAATCCAAGACTATAGAGAATGCAATGACTTGGTGTTTATTGATGCATATTCTCCAATGTCATATGTTTGAGTGGTATTTGCAGTGCTCCATTCACTTTGAAAGGCAAACAGCAAAAATATAAGAAAGCTCACACTGTGAATGGAAAAACTAGGATTTTGCTGTCATCATAAAAAAAAATTTAAAATGTAAGAAAATGAAAAAAAATTTGATTACCCACAGTGGCATCATCTCTCCTTGGTTAATACTGAACGCTAATGTATATGGAATACCTGCACTTCCAACTGAAGGGAAAAAAGAGCAAGAAAAATTGGTGACTAGCAGAGAGGTGAAGTCTGGATTACAGTTACAATCATAAATTGTAGTTACTGCTCATTAAATGCAATGAATTATAACAATGATGTTAGTAATAATGACCACTGAATGTAATTTTTTTTTTAAAAAAGCCCCATGATAATTTTTCTTTGCACTACTATGCAGCAGTCCAGGAACTATTAAAAATCTTTGCCATTTCTTTGCCAAATATATTTCAGATACAGTCTGTCATGATCATGAATTTAAAACAAAGATATAAGTTATCTGATTTCATATCAGATTCACATTACTTCTTGGACCATTTTACTAAAAATAATTAGTTCAGCTGCAGTGTGAAAGTCCAATATTTACATCTGTCTTAAAGACAGAAGAAAATTGCCTTGAATTTATATTCATATAATCTTGCTTTCATTGCTTCACATTTTATCTCCAACTCATTTCAGTAAGATGACGATCACTTCCTGTAGATTCACATTTCTGGCATTAATTTTTTTCCATTTTTTGTTATTTTCTAAAAAATAAGAAGTCAAATTCTGGTTTCATACTGTGATAGGAATTTATTGATTATCTGAAATGTTTCTAAGTGGAAGAAAATTTAGAAACCAAAGTGGGAAAGGATCTTTTTTTATCCTTGATTATAACATATCCATGTATTTAATTTCCTGGGGTTTGTTCCATTACAACAGAGATACCTGACATATGAATTTTATCTTACAGTTTAGAAAGAGAGCTGCTTACTCACTAATCCATGCCCGTGGGCATTCATCCAAATGCTCTAAATTAAAATACATTAAAGTGTACAAGAGTGCACCCAGGAGGTCAAGAAAAGTGACTAATCCCCTTTATTCAGCACTTGTGTCCAGAGCACTGTGACCAGTTTTGGGTTTCCCTATACAGGAAAGACATTAACAGTCTGGAACAAGACCAGCAGGACTCTGCTGAGATGCTTGAGATCTAGACCACATGATGTGCAAGGAGAGGTTGAGGGATCTAGCTTTGTTGAGCCCTCAGGGAAGGTGACTCAGGGGAGATATATTTATTGTCTTCTGCTTTACAAAGGGAGGGATATAGAGAAGATACAGTACATTCTCCTGATAAATGCACAGCCAATTCCCCCTTCCAATTTAGGGACATTTTCCCTTGCTCTATCACTACAGGCCCTTGTAAAAACTCCCTCTCCAGCTTTCCTGTAGCCCCTGCAGATACTGGAAAGTCATTATAAGATCTCCCTGGAGCCTTGTCATCTCCACGATGAACAACCCCAACTCTCTCAGCCTGTCCGCAGAGCAGAGGTGCTTCACAAGGTCCTAGTCATGTCTCCTAAAAGTCAGCAGTGTTTGTTCAGGTTTATTCCAAAGATTAGCTGTGATTCACCAATTCTCATTTCTCCCAGGCTAATGGGCGTCTCTCTTAGTCTGGAAAAAACACTGAGCTGTAATGGAAACAGCTGCTGTTTTCTGAACCATGCTTCCTATATATTGTTTAATGATGCAGTCTTTGTGGCCACATGCCAGTTTGATTTGACATCTTGCCTCTGGGAGTGAATGCCAACTCCATCAAGAGCATTTCTGGGGATTTCTTGGTGCATTCATGCTAATTTATCTTTTAAAGAGAAAGCAATTCTTTCAAAGTACTCCTACGTGGAACATGGTTCTGCATTTGTATCTTTAGGAAGGGAGAATATATTTTCTCAATTAGATTTCTCAATGCAAGTATTGCATTTGATCGTTGTAATTTCTCTTTTTCCTTTTTCCTGCCTACAAAGTTATACTTCAGTAATTTTCATGATTGCAGCTTTACTGATGGAATAAATTCATTCTGCATCGTATCCCTTAATTGCACGTAACAAACACGTTCTGGCATCTAAGCACAGATTACTCTTTAAGCTTGATTTAAGTTTAGATTCCGCAGAATAAAAAAAGTTCTCTAAGCTTTCTGGTGCTGAGCCAACCATCTGAGGGTAAATTTTCTGAGTTATAAAATATATGTGCTATAAATTAGTAGTATTTATTAATTTAACTAATGTTTTTTCTTGCTGTTCTAATTCTTGAAATATGTACAAAGAATGATTAATAATAATTTATTAAAATGATCAGGTTATAGTAATATAAATCCAGGGGATTTACTAAAATTCTTAGCCATCCACTGGGCTGAATGGAAACTGTATGGCATCCTATTTCAACAGTTTAAAACCCAATTTTTCAATGGGGTTCCTGCCATGTTTATTTTCCTATGCAGACGGGACTTTATACAAATATCTTTTCCTAAATCTTTGAGATTGGATTCCTTTACTTATTTCCTATTTAAAAATAGACATTAGCCACAAAAGTATATTCATTAATAAATTAAAAAGGAGCTCTCATGGAAGATGCTATGGAGTAGAAAGTAATCTGGTGTATCATTGATAACAACAGTGGAAAGTGGTATAATTCCAGAACAATTTCTTGGTGAGAAGTAACTTAGAGAAAGTGTTTATTGGTCTCTCAAAATCTTCAAACACAAAATTAAAAAACCCCAAACATCCCTAGAAATATAATCACAAAATCATAGAATTACCAGGTTGGAAAAGACCCACTGGATCATTGAGTCCAACCATTCCTATCAAACACTGAAACATGTCCCTCAGGACCTTGTCTACCCGTGCCTTAAACACCTCCAGGGAAGGTGAATCAACCACCTCCCTGGGCAGCCTCTGCCACTGCCCAATGACCCTTTTTGTGAAAAACTTCCTCCTAATCTCCAGCCTCCTCTTCTCCAGGCTAAACACCTTCTCCCCTCAGCCTCCTCTTCTCCAGGCTAAACACCCCCAGCTCTCTCAGCCGCTCCTCATAGGGTCTCTTCTCCAGCCCCTTCACCAGCCTCGTTGCTCTTCTCTGGACTTGCTCCAGAACCTCAACATCCTTCTTGTGGTGAGGGGCCCAGAACTGAACACGGGATTGAAGGAATGGCCTCACCAGTGCTGAATACAGAGGGAGAATCACCTCCCTGGACCTGCTGGTCACACCATTTCTGATCCAAGCCAGGATGCCATTGGCCTTCTTGGCCACCTGGGCACACTGCTGGCTCATGTTCAGTCGGCTGTTGACCAACACCCCCAGGTCCCTCTCCTCCTGGCAGCTTTCTAAACAGACTTCTCCTAGTCTGTAGCTGCATGGGGTTGTTGTGCCCCAAGTGCAGGACCCGGCATTTGGCTGTGTTAAACCTCATGCCGTTGCTCTCTGCCCAGCAGTTCAGCCTGAGAATCTGAATCCTGAAGGAACAAGATAAACCAGTAGAATTTAAAATTGAAACACTCATCACCTATGTCTGTCTCAGAAAATAGAAAGATCTGCACAGATTATGAAAGGTACCAGCAGTACAAGGATCATATTAATCAGTGCAAATTTTCCATTGGGAATACTGTGGAAAAGTAGAATACATAATATAATTACAATGCTTAAAAACTGTGCTTAATACAGCGTACAATTTTTTTACTGGTTTCTTCTGAGATTTAAGCAGTACATTCATATAATAATGTAAATACTGATGTCAGAACTGGAATTAGAATGTGTGTTTCTAATGACAGTAAAGCACCGGGATTTAGTTCAAGATTAAGATATCTAAATGTGTGTGTCCCACTGTAGCAAACCGAGTATATTTTTATCCACTCACTTGCCTAAAAGCATGTGTCTAGGGCTATTTGAGATGTATTAGGGTACCTGGGACATCCACAGGTTTCTGGCAGACGTGACTGAGGGCCTTTCAGTCATCCACATCCTTGTGGAGACACAACCAGGTGGAAAGCTTTTTACACTTCGGGTACCAAGTGTTTCTGTGTGGAAAACTAGTGGATCTATGAGCAGTTGTAGCTGAGTTGCTCTCCAGACTCGCACTTTGTTGACTCAATCACTGTCTCTGTGATGAGAATTTGGATGTCTAGCACATCACACTTACCTGACTCACAAATTAAAACCTGACATATTTAACTGTTTAATGAAGCATGAAATGAGCAAAGGAGAAGACTGGAAATCTTTAGGAAATATAAAGTATTAGCATAGGAATCAGCAGACAACATTTGCCCAAAACTGTTAATGTGCTAAGATAATATAAATATAAGCAATAATAATTTGCAATCTTCACATGGGTTTGATATTATTCAAAAGAACAGAAAAAGAAAACCAGCAATTATGAAAAATATATTGCCTACAGAAGTCTGTTGGGATGTAAATTTAGATAACTGAACATATGTAAACATGAAAAACTAAATATGGAATTATAAGCTACTATTAATTATGTATTAAAAAATGAAAGGGAAGCATAGAAGTATTTTACAGGAATTTAAAAATATTACAAATAATGAAAAATAATTCTCAGTCTTGTGTAAATATTTTTTAAACTCCAAAGTCATATTTGACCCTAGAAAAAAAACCCACAGAAAAAAAACCCATAAAAAATTATTTACTTTTAAAGTAAATGTCTCTATCCACTTGTAGGGGAAATAGAATGCATCAGCTTCCAAAATTACACAACTGTAACACATGATTTCAGAATAAATTATGAAAGTTAAGACATTAGAGACTGAAGGACTCACATGCTATCCATTTTAAACCATCAGAAATAAAATGAAATCATTTAGAAAAGCGGGTAAAATTATTATAATAAACAACATAGAAATAATCATTTTTATGTGTATCAGTTTTTCACATCATAGCACAAAATCACAGATTATACAATTTGGTTGAACAAAATTAAACCAGGAATGTATTGTGTAAGAAAGGTTGCTAAACTCATCTGGAATGCATATTCTGTTCCCTCATGTCTTGGAGCAATACCTGGTTTAGGGACCAACAGACTGCAAGGGAAAATGATACTTCAGTCAATTTTTCCTGTAAAACCACTGCGCCTTGGATTGTTAATCATAGAAAAGAACTTTTTCTTCTGGACATGCAAGTGAATATTATTTAGTAAAAGAGCAAATCCTGTTGCCATTATCAGTTTTCTGAAAGTAACCTTTAAAGAAAAATATATAGAAGTATATTAATGAATCTGAGAAGTATCAGTATTTTGCCTATAAGTTAAAATCAATGGGAACAAATAAATTATTGTTACTGCTCCGTTAAATACTACAACACTTTCAGAGTTTTCAGCTGATCCAATTTCTTCAATACAGTCCATATTATACCTCCACCTACAGTTTTTTTTTCTTTGACAATTCTTGTTCCTGAGACTCTGCAGTTCATGTAGCCAACACAGTCACTACCAGCTACTCCCTCAAGTAGACCTGTCCAGACTTCGTGTTCCTAACTAATGACACTTCGATCTGATAGAAGATAATCAGAGATTTCTGGTGTCTCCAGGGAAGTCAAGTCCTTGGAAGTTTGTAGAAGTGATAGTGAGAACAAAATTAGACATGGAGTCTCCTTTAGGTACGTTAACAACATCAGAAAGAAGACATAAGAAGCTGAGGCTAGAAGTAGGCAAGGTCATGCATGTTTTGAGTAAAGAATTGTGCATTTTATGCTGCACTAAATCCAGTAACTGCTATGAATAAATAGAGCGGCAGTAACAGGCATTTGTGTGACAAACTGAATAAATGAAAACATAGACTCTAACCATCTCAATGTGTATAGGGCTCGAACGCCAAGCAGAACAAGGAGATTAAATGTCTTATATTAATCTATAGAAAGAATAGGAGGAAGTCCAGGGAAAAAAAAATCAAGAAAAAATATCCCAACAATGAAGTAATTTAACTGCTGGTGGAATTAGCTCGCAAGTGGAAATTACAGACACTTTTAAAAGTGAGTTGACAGGTTCTTGGATAACATCCATCAGAGAACAATATTACGTTTCTGGAAGATAACCAAAATAATCTGATAGTGCTTTTTTGTCTCTTGCTTTTGTGATAATTCCAGCTTGATATTTACTCCAAATGAATGACATTTCAAAAGCAAACAGATGCTGGACCTCATTACTCACAGAGGCAAGGAATCTATTAGGGTTATTTTTACAGAGCTTTAGACCACTAATGTCCCCAGCTTTGGTATTTTTAGGAGAAGATTTCAACCTTACCACTCAAAATTTCCATTTTTACTAAGAAGAAAAAGAAGAGATTTTAAGGAAACATTATCAATTACCAAAACATCACTTTAAAAAGCGAGTTTTCCTCTGCCTGACAGAAATATCCTGTAAGAAATAAATCACTTAGTTTTCTAAAAGAAACCATCATGATCTTCAGTCTAAAATAACCTTGAATAAAATGAAGTAATTTCAATGAACTCCATATGATTCCCTTCAGGAGAAAAAGAAGTGAGATATTTCCATTTACTCAGAGGAAACCACCTCCATCTGGCTCTGTAAAGAGGATTCTGGTGTTTTCCAGATAATAGAACAAGTACTTGCGTGCTTCTAGAAAAGGATTTTCATAATTTTGTTTCCAGTTTTACATTGCAGAGGCACCATATCTGTCCTTTCCAGTAACAACTTTCCATTGATATTAATTCTGTAGGTGTAGGTCCTGAATGCACAACAATGCACAACAATTAACAAATGGAATATGGAGGCTGTTTCAGTCCTCCACAGAATGCAAATTCATTTTGTATGAACATTTTCCTCATTTCTTTTGTAGTGTAACACTACAGTACAAGTGGACCACACAGGACTTGGGTGGAAATATAAACCAAGGCTTCAGAAAAAAAAAACAAAAAACCACGTATAGTATTTGATAATTACATATCATTGAATAAAACAGTGCAAAAACTAGAAATAAACCCTAAAATTAAAAAAGCAGGGTACAAGTAATCAGCACCTCCCTCTCCTCTTCACTTTCTCAGGAAGCTGTGGAGAACAAAGGTTTCCCCTCAGCCTCCTTTTCTCCAAACTAGAATCACAGAATCATAGAACAACCAGGTTGGAAGAGACCCATCGGATCATAGAGTCCAACCATTCCTATCAAACACTAAACCATGTCCCTCAGCACCTCATCCACCCGTGCCTTAAACACCTCCAGGGAAGGTGAATCAACCACCTCCCTGGGCAGCCTATTCCAATGACCAATGACCCTCTGTGTGAAAAACTTCCTCCTAATCTTTAGCCTAAATCTCCCCTGGCAGAACTTGAGGCCATTTTCTCTTGTCCTGTCCCCTCTCATTTGGGAGAAGAGCCCAGCTCCCTCCTCTCTACAACCTCCTTTCAGGTAGTTGTAGAGAGTAATGAGGTCTCCTCTCACCCTCCTCTTCTCCAGGCTAAACAACCCCAACTCTCTCAGCCGTTCCTCATAAGGCCTGTTCTCCAGACCCTTCACCAGTTTTGTTGCTCTTCTCTGGACTTGCTCTAAAGCCTCAACATCCTTCTTGTGGTGAGGGGCCCAGAACTGAACACAGGATTCAAGGAGCGGCCTCACCAGTGCTGAGTACAGAGGGAGAATCACCTCCCTGGACCTGCTGGTCACACCATTTCTGATACAAGCCAGGATGCCATTGGCCTTCTTGGCCACTTGGGCACACCTTAACACCCTCTCATAGGACATGGCTACTATTTCACCAACTTTGTTGTCCTCCTCTGGATGCATACAAGGACCTTCACATCCTTCTTAAACTGCAGGACCCAGAAATACACATAAGTACTCCAGGTGAGGCTACAGCAACACTGAATACAGCAAGTTAATCACGTCTTCTGGCCTGCAGGTTAAACTGAGTTTGATGCGTCGCAAGATGTGGTTTGCCCTCTTGGCTGCCAGAGCACGTGAACCACAGGATTTCCAGAGTCATACATTTAATGAGATATTTCTGACCCTTTCCATCTCTGAAAAAAAAATGCTGGTGATCAAACAGGACTCAGTGAAGTACAGATTCATCCAATTCAACTTTAGGGAACTGAGACATTTGTATTAGGAAAAGAACCGCTTTGCTATCATGAGAGAGGAATAATTCCTGAAGTTAATTCATCCTACCTAAGTGCTGACTACAATCACTGCTAAGAAACTTGACTTATTTATCCCACTAACATTATTTTTACTATGTAGCCATTGCTAATTTGCTGTCACCACACTGGCCAAACAAACAATGAAGCCTCTTGGATTAAAATACCGTCTTCCCACAGACAATAAATACACAGCAATAGGACATAAAGATTACTTAATGCCTCTCATCGTGACCTTGTTTATTTTAATAATAAAGTTCTGTTTCTGTAAAAGGCTCAGAGTACCTCCTTCTTCTGATAAAGAGAGGAGGAGAGAAATGCAGTCTAAAGATTTCATCTTAATTTATTCCTTGCACTTGGTCTTATAGCTACCATGTTACTAGATAAAAAAGGCATGACTATTGCAGGTTATGTCTTATTCTTAGTGCTGTAACACAAAATCAGTACTTCTCAAAAAAAGAGGATTTTCATCTACTCAGTTAGACAAAATTTAGTTCTTAATCTTTTACTAATAAAAAGAAAGTTAGGGTTGCTAACTAGTGTTCTCTGTGAGACAGAACTTCTTAGAAAATGGTTCCTGGAATTTGAAACTATGGTTCAGTATGAGAGATGAGTCAAATTATAAATGAGTCAATTGTTAAGTAATTTCCCCATATCCACTCTAATAATTTATATAGAAGACAGGTTCATAGGTTGAACTGCATGAATTGTCTGAGACTGTGTATCTTTTCCCCATTATTCTCTAATGCATTTCTCTTTGCTGTAAAATACTTTTGGGTGTTGGTGCTTAATTTTTAAACTATAATCTTTTTCTGATGTTGGTTGTCTGACAACAGTAAAGTAATTTTTTTCCCCCAGGAAAGAAAAAGGGAACTCAACCCAAAATCTCTTTAGTCAGGAAGAAAATTATTTGGGTCATAACATTTGGTGGCTAAGATGTTGATTGTTTTTATTCTGAGTCTAGGTTCAAGCAAGGACAAGTGAAGAGGAAAATGAAGAGAAAAACAGTGTCATCAAAGCAAAACCTGTGATGCCACTGACAGTAGTGGACTTAGCACGGGTGATCCTTTGGACTTTGTACGGGTGAGTCATATAACCGTGCATTAAATCTTAGAGTGCTCTTGCTCTGCCTAGCTATCCCCTCAACACTAAAACACCAGTTTTTGCCTTATGTGTGATTTTTATCTCCCTTAGTAAGGCTTTTTGTGTTAAGAAACCTTCAAACAATGTTTATTTAAGGGCATAGGTGTATCAATGTCTGCACTGCTCTATTGAATTTAAACCTTCCAGTGAATCATTGATAAAAATAGAGATGGAATGTGTTTCCAGTAAGTGTACATCTCTCAGTAGACTCTAATCAAAGTCCTTATGAAAGCAAATTCCAAATACCTGAAAATCTATCTTGGTCATGAAACAGTATCCAACGCTTTTAACAAAATCATTCTATTCTCCTCCAGATCTTAAGGTCCATGGATATCATTGTAGCCGAAGACATCAGCTTTTGGGGCCCTTCTAATTTTTTCAGTGCCAGGAGATCAGCAGATACAGCTTTTTGAGTGAAGGTATGGACCCAATATTGTAGCTTGGCAGTGATACTGGAATGATGCAATGAAAGAGTCTGAGATTTGTCTGAATGGCCTGCTAATATTAATGATGAATACTTTATTTCATTATGTCTACATTTGAAAAGAGATTGATTTTTTTTCCTACCAGAACCATAGCTATTTAAGCCAATCTACTTCCCCTATCTTGAATAGAATTTGGGATCTTTACACCATCAACAAACTGACCTCACGCTGTCATTCCCTGTGGACACTACATTTCTCTTCCCTTGTTCTTTTCCTAGATGGAACTAAGAAAATCAGACAAGTAGAAGGAAAAGAAGATTAATTAAAAATATACACCAGTTTTACAGAGAATCTACTATAGAATATACAACATTTTTTTCAGCAGCTCTGAGATAAACTTTCTACCAACTTCATCTTTGATGCGAATTCAGTCTGCATTTATTAGTAAGAAATCTTGAGATAAAGATGACAGTTTCACATGGCAGTTTTCAGTAATTAGATTTCTAAAAATAACAGAGTGCAGCTGGCAAAGAGAAAATTCCCAGGCTTTGAACAATTTGTCTTAGTTCCACTTACTGTTTGCAGTTTCATTGAGCCTCCTTAACTTATTTTCATCCTGGTGTCAGAATGCAAGGAGTTGCATTCTATATGTTGCAATCGTATGTGTAAATACATATAGATCTATGAATGTGTGTGAATGTACATGTACACAAACATATATATGTAAGATCTTTTAAAGGTTTTAGCTTGCCAAAAATCTTATGTACCAGCCAGACAGTTATTTTGTGGCTTAAACTGCTTTATGATGGTATAATAAGTGTGATTCAGCTAACTGAACTTAGACATTTTAACGTTATCCCCACAGATTCTTTTATAGTCAGGAAAGAGATCCAACAAAACAGCTTAACTCACCATAAGATAGACACCTACAACAGAATAGATTAACATCTACGGACATAAAGGGAACCACAGTTGCCTAGAAGGGACGTAGAAATCTAACTTTACACATCAAAATTTAGCTGTTGTGAATCCCAGTCTTCAATACTTTTTCTGCTTAGCTCCTTTTCTCTAGAATGGAAACTACTTGAGAGATCTTACTAGCTCTAAATGTCAGTGGGGACAGCTCACCTTGCCTTCATATTGCCAGAAGCCCTATTTCACTGTCCACAGGGACTGTGATCAGGCTTAAATGGTCTGCTACCTGCAACTCCCTTCATCTGACTGCTCTACACTTTCCCCTCCTGCTTCCATGCTGCTCTATCCTTTCCCATTCTTTCCCTGAGCCTGAGGTCACACAGTACCTCACTGAGGATAGATTTGTAGTCCTATCAGAGCTGATTTTATAAATACGAAGCTTTCAAATCATAGAAAATAACTAGTAGAATCATAGAATCATAGAACAACCAGGTCAGAAGAGACCCATCGGATCATCGAGTCCAACCATTCCCATCAAACACTAAACCATGTCCCTCAGGACCTCATCTACTCATGCCTTAAACACCTCCAGGGAAGGTGAATCAACAAGTGACAGGAGAATGGAAGCCAATCAATGTATTTACTATCCTTATGAGCTAATAATCAATCAAAGCGCTTATATTTGATATTCTGTTTTTGTACAAACAACTCATGCAAACTTCACCAAAATTTATTTCCGTTTTATGACTCCATCACTCATATGTTGTACAATTCATGGACAGTTCAAGACCTCCTCAAAAATGTTTCTGTGAGATTACAAATATCAACTCAATGCAGTCATTCATTATTATGGCTGCCTTTCACAAATATTGAATCTCTTTTACTGAAGGGGTCATAAATAAAAAAATCAGACTACAATAAACATCAATCCATACAAAACTGTATTTTTCACCTTATGTGTCAGCATGTCTCTGCTTCTTTTTCTCTCTTCTGAAGCCATTTCAGCTAAACAGAATGCAAATGACCATGTTTTTTTTTAAACCTTTTTAATGAGATTTTTCTGCTTTTTTTTTATTTAGATACAGGAGTTTGCATTTTCCTTTGCTGAAGAAAAACACCCACCCAAGTTATATGTGAGTGGCAAAGAGCTTATACCTAGACCAGGGCCTTTACATTCAAATTAATTAAAAGTAATGAATGATATGGAAAGGTGATAGCTTTATCCTGAAGACATTTAAACTTATACAAAAGACTGTTTTAGACTTCATGGTGCAGAATCACATCTTATTACTAGATTTATTATTACTGGAGACTCAAGTACACTTACCTAGCCTTGGACTCAAACAACCTCCAACTTGTCAAACTTGAATTTAACTTTTACAGTTAAGCAACTCTGCATATATTTTTATATGGTGTAATCTCAGACTTCAGAAGACATGCATTAGACAGTGAAAGGATGGGTAAGTTTTTATAGTGTTGAATCAATTGGATAATTTAGCAATGTTCAATGAAACTAAGTAAATGCATTTCCCGCATATTAAACTCCAAACCAGGCTGGGGTTTCTTAAATATTGTCACCTTCGGTTGTCTTCTTTTTACTGCAGTTCTCCTATTCTTCTGCAATGTGTTAGACCATTTGGCTTTACAATCATAGAATCATAGAATAGTTTGGGTTGGGAGAGATCTTAAAGATCATCTAATTTCAACTCCCCTGCCAAGGACAGGGACATCCCACTAGATCAGGTTACCCAAGGCCCCATCCAATCTTGTCTTGAACATGTCCAGGGATGGGGCTTCTCTGGGTAACCTGTTCCAGTGCCTCATCACTCTCATCATGAACAAATTCTTCCTAATGTCTGGTCTAATCTGCCCCACTCCAGTTCATATTTGTTCCCCCTCATCCTATCACCACAAACCTATATCAATAATTCCTCTCCAGCTGTCTTTCAGCCCCTTTCAGGTACTGGAAGGTCACTATAAGATCTCCTCTGAGCCTTCTCTTCTCCAGGTTGAACAACCCCAACTCTCTCAGCCTGTCCTCATATGAGAGGTGCTCTCTGCAATCATCTTTGCAGCCCTCCTCTGGACCCATCCCAACAGTTCCATATCCTTCTTATGTTGAGGATTCCAGAACTGGACACAAAATTCCAGATGAGGTCTCACGAGAGAGGAATAGAGGGGCAGAATCCCCTCCTTCGACCTGCTGGTCACACTGCTTTTGATATATTTGAGGGGAAATCCACTAGTATGTTATACACATTCTTCTGCAGCAGTTTCAGTCCCGGGTATATATTTCTTATGCAACCAAAATAAAATCAGTGGCATCCCAGCAGCAGCTGATTTCTGTTTGGGTTGTAAAGATCCTGGACTGCTGTGTCAGTAAACTGTGCTTGTTGCACTTTCACAATTTTCATGTTTTCTTTTGCTTTCTGGCATGTTTGGATGAAATCGTATACTTGATGTGTACATGAAATATTTGTGAATACACAGTAAAACATTTTATTCTATAAACCAGTATATTTTTAGTTTTTGAGTAAATGTTAGAGTGAAATAAAATACTGTTGTTCCATATTTCTTTCCAATAGTCTCACATTCTCAAACATTCAAAAATGAAACAACAATCTCATGTAGGGATCTATAAGTTCTCCACCTCTGACAGTAAAATCTTTGGATTCCAAACTGGGTATTAACATTTTACTATATTCATGACTGAAGAAAAAAAAAAAGGTTAAAAGAATACACTTTACTCACCCAAGGAGTTTGACTGAATGAGTTTTCCATTTAGATCCTGCTTTCTGGGAGCATCTATAGATCCCCTCTTTGTAAAGGAAAAAATCTTCGTACACTTTCATTATAGCTAAAATACAACAGGGAAAATCAGCAGTCAGTAAATATTGTTTGTATTTTTGTTAGCTCCTTGCATTTATCAGTGAGATTTTTGTTGTCTGTTGGACTACATAAATGTTCTTTGCAATTACACTAAGTTCACTAATTGCTCAGAAGTTCCTTGCTGCGAGTGAACCAAGAGAAATAATCTAGCAGAGTTCTCTCAAAGGCCTCTTTTCAAGTCAATTGGGTTTCCCTGTCATGGAAACTGCCTATCACAGACTTATTCTAGTACAGTGAGAAGAAATAATGCCTCATTCAGACTTAGGTAAGTTTTCTCAATTCCAGTTAAATTTAATTCAATAAAACAAATCTCCTCAAGGTCCACACATGAAACCCTTTGTTCTGAGAAGCATCTGCATATTCAAGGAGACAATTTAACAGGTAGTTTAAATCCTGTGAAATAAAGTGGAGTGATCTATTTGCCTTCTTATGAAAGACTCATAGAGTTCATCTAGTACACTGGAGTCTCCTTACAGAAAAATAGATTTTTTTATATATGCATTCATACTGACTTTCAGGTAAAACTGGGGGAAAAAAACTTTGTATCCATGAAAACGTAAGGCCAAAGAGTTCATGTACTGGAAATTTCAGGCAAGAGAAAGGTTACAACTTGAATGTTATATCTATTTCTTTTCTAAGAAAATCATTATCTTCATTTTTAAGATAAATATTTTGGGTTTCCTTTCCGCACTTGTTCTGCTACCCTAGTACCATTTGTTTTGCTATATGGTGGGCTACTTGTTCTGGAGAAATGAAAATATTTTCCAGGCCTGCATTATATTTAGATTCCAGTGAATTAGAAGCATTAAATACTAGCTTAACTCCAACTTATTAGACTGCCACATATCTTGGAATGGGAGAATTAGTGAAATCCAGTTTCCTAAGGTCTTTTATCTTGAGAGTTCCATAAAGTACAAATTTAACTGTCCATTTTTATGTGGTTTGAGAATTTATAACATATGTGCCTGATATAGATCTGCAGTATTCCGTAAGGTGAGTTCATGCTACAATTGTTCTATCTGACACACTCAAATTTACTTTTCCTACCTGCATATTTTCACAAACTTGAAGGAAATTAACTGTCTTTACAGCCTCTTTGCCTCTGTCATACTGAGCAGAAAACATTCACAAATTTTAGGGGCTGAAATTGTCAAATGAGCCCATTTGGCCTGGAAATCTTTATTATATACTTTGCTAAAGAGGTCACTGACAAAATAAATGTAGGCATGTATCAAGGCATGGGGAATAAGCAGCCTTGGTGATACCTAAGTGGCCAGCCTGGGAAGAGCTATATCAGTTAATCACAGAGAAAGTTAAATGTGTGTGATGAACAATGATACAGAACCTGCAGAAACTAAAGTTCACACGTATTGACAGCAACAGGCCAAGCGGAAAAGAGCACAAACTTAATTCTTGATTTCTAGCTGCACACTCATGACCCTGTTAGAGCTCTCTGCAAAGATTTTCCCTCTCCCCCTACCTCTAGGCTCAGCAGTGTACAGAGCTAGGAGCTTAACTCCTGTGGGTGTGCCTGTACTGCTAAGTAAAATATCAGCTGTTGAGGTCTCTGATTTGCAGGGGAGCCTGCAGAGAGACAGCTTTCAAGTGGTACAAGGGAACAGAAAGGGCCTTGGCCCAGGTTAGGGTGTCAGAGGAAGAGCCAAGAGGATGAGTCATTCAAAAAAATTACTACGGAGGCTTCCCTGGATCTTGTTTTGGTGCCTTGGCCAAAGAGGGCAAAGAAGAGAAGGTGAGTGCAAGGACTGCAAAATTCACCTCTCTCATAGAAGGGTTGAGGTTACAGGATCTCATCTATCATCAAGCTGACACAGGAGAAGGTAGTTTCATTTCTAAAACACATTGTTCTATGAAATCAAGATTAGTATGTCCAGTTTCAGGAAACAATGAGCAACTCTAAATCAGACACATGTTCCTGACTCTCTGAAGAAATCATAGAATCATAGAATCATAGAACAACCAGGTTGGAAGGGACCTATCGGATCATTGAGTCCAACCATTCCTATCAAACACTAAACCATGTCCCTCAGGACCTCATCCACCTGTCCCTTAAACACCTCCAGGGAAGGTGAATCAACCACCTCCCTGGGCAGCCTATTCCAATGCCCAATGACCCTTTCCATGAAAAACTTCCTCCTAATGTCTAACCTAAATCTCCCCTGGCAGAGCTTGAGGCCATTGGCTTTCATCCTTTCCCCTGTCACTTGGGAGAAGAGGCCAGCTCCCTCCTCTCTACAACCTCCTTTCAGGTAGTTGTACAGAGTAATGAGGTCTCCTCTCAGCCTCCTCTTCTCTAGGCTAAACAACCCCAGCTCTCTCAGATGCTCCTCATAGGGCTGAATATTGTACTGAAATTGTTTGCACTGAAATAAAATAAAAAATTTTGAAATGTGTTTCCAGAATAACTTTGGTCTACATGAGGAAATTTTATCGGTGATTGTATATTATATCCACATTTAGTATGTGTATATATTTTATATGTATGTAAATGTATATACTAATGTATATACATATGTCTATAAATATGACCTGCAATCAGGAGCTAAATAATGATATAGTATTTGGAGTAAATTGGGCTAGGATAACGAAGTGTAGACTGTGAAGAAACATAATAATTCCAAATCAAGCACTGAGATAATTTTATTTATTCAGTGACTCTGTCCTGATATGGGCTGTTGTGAATTGTACAGGATGAGGGGATCACACTCTGCCAACCAAAGGTGTTCCCTCCCACTTAGAAGAGACTTTGCATTTTCCAAAATGAACAGATTAATTAGCAGTGAATCAGACGAGGGAGCAATTTTCTTAAGACTGACTGTAGCTCATGCATGAGCTGCCTCAGTCATGTTGAACTGTCAGACCTGTGCATATAAATGTAGCAGATTATAAGATTCATTAAACTATGGATTCCTCTGCATGAAATACTTAAACAAGAATTTGTGTCTCTAAGACATACAAAGATACAAAAACCTAAAAGTACTTGCTAAAAAAGTAAGTGTAGCACTGTATTTTGATGTAGCCCACTGCTCTCTCCAGGTCTTCTTCTTGTATCAACAAATTAAATATTATTTTTTCCCTTCATGATGGCTGAAATTATAAGTTTTGTAGAGTCAAATCTTTGATGCATTGCCAGCAATGTGTTAGCTTTTCTTTTGGCTGAGACTGACTAATGTTACAGAAAGGGTTATTTTCCTATGTCAGTGCTATCACTATCAGAGTATTTCCTAAAGGCTATTTAAAAAAAAAAAAAAAAGTTGAATAGATAGTATAAGATATTCTAATTGAATGTTCTCAAAGCATCAATAAATCTTCCCTATGTTTGTTTGAAAGTGAATTTCTTTTAAAAACCTAGTGTTTCATCATTTCCATCTGAAAGTTCTAATTGCTCACTTCCCATACTATATAAACCAATGACATATTTCAGAGAGAAATTGTCATTTAAACTTGAAAGCTCTGTAACAGAAAGCTTACAATTAGATTCCTACACTAGCTGTTTCACAATTGTTAAAAAAAAAATACTTTTCTTAACCCTGAATATCCACAAACTCCCAAGTATATTCATCATCAACGAGAGTGAATTTCTGCATCATGATCTTGAAAGGATCTTGAATGTTTTCCAGCTATTAAATATTACTTAGTACATTAGATAAGACTGGCCGTAAGCACTTTGTAAGTTCCTGAGGAATGACAACTGGATGAATAATGGAAAAATCTCTTTTAATAGCTGAAGATCACTTGCAGTCTGTTATGTTTTTTTTTAATTTAAAAAACAAAGAAAAAATAAGTATGTTTTAAAATTAGAATTATGCCCTGAGCGCATTTGTAATACTGGAAGATAGAAGAGTGAATCAATGACAAATTATTGATCCATAACTGTGTCTCATTTAAAAATCTCGTTAGAGCAAAAAGAAAAATCTGAAAGTGATTTCACTGAGTGATACACACTCAGTTCTACACTCTTTCTTAGATCTTGATTTTCCATATGCAATATCATCTTACCTTGATATAGGTGCTTTCTCTGAAAAAGCATTAACATTTCACAAATGCTATGAATTATTGAGTCATTAAAACCTAACAAATTGCTGAATACAGATTATTTTCCATAGAAAATTTAGCACTGACAGGTTAATCCAGTGTATGTATGGACTATGAATGCAATATTAAAGAGTGGTAGAATATTTTATCTTGAGGAATCTAATTTTTTAATTTCCTAAACCAGAGGAAGTTAGTGTATTCACTTCTAGATCAAACACAGCATGGGAGAGAATATTTTCCTTGAGCAAACCAATAAGACTGATATTATTGATCTTGTTAAGTTTGAGTTTCAAATTAATTGCAAGTGACCATATAAAAAATTTTAGGAAGCAATTTCAACTTCACAATGCACTGAAATGTATTAGATCTTAGAATCAAGACCATATCAATAATAAATTGGAAGTTATGATAATTCATTAGATAATTCAGGCCAGTAGAAATGCAGTAGACCCCTCCAGTAAAATGCTTTAGGTTTGCACTGACCATCCAGCCAAGAGGGGTAGACTTCCTGCACCATGACCTTTCCCCGTTACCGCAAATTGCACATCCCTCAACCTCTTCAGCTGCACTGGTCTGTGTGTGAGCAGGGATGTAGGATATTCAGGTGCTACCAGCACCACCCATGACTACCAGAGGAGAGTGTTCAATCTAAACAACTCTTTTGCAGTCCCTCGCTCCCTGCTGAAGCCTTTCTTTTTCTCTAAGACCTCTGGGATTTCATTGCAAAGTTCAGCAGGACATATCAAAATTGATAGCCCTCCACAACTAACAAAAGCCCTTGGGCCATGACAGGGGAAAATCTTGGAGTGTTCTAGCACTGAAGATTTGCTGGAGGGCCCATATACTGCAGCATCGTGTGTTAATCTCAGCTAGTGGGGGAATTGATCCCAATCCAAGGAAAAAAAAAAAACCTTTGCTAACATTTAACTTGTGCACAGCCTCAAACATAGGAATGATTGGACTCGATGATCCGGTGGGTCTCTTCCAACCTGGTGATTCTATGATTCTATGAAACTACGATTTCATGAATGAGCAAAAAGCTGCAATGGGGGAAAAAATAACACATTTGCAGCATACAGATTTTGCACACATTTTCGACAGATTCAACTTATGGTCATTTTACTTATTTTGAACTCAGTACAACTGCTCTTAGGGCTACTAGTTTTCCACCAAATGTCCCTGGTGAAACTATGCTGCATATGTCTGTTTTATTCACTGTGGAATGCAATTTGCATTTTCTCACATTATGGTACAAGGACATTGCACGCTTGACTTATTTCAGTAATGATTTTATCATCTTCCAGACTTACCATACCTTGCACTGGTCCTTTGTCCATGATCTCTTTCATTATATCGGTTTCCTGAGGGGAGGTGAGAGCAGGAGCAGAGAGGACAAGGGAAGATAATACATAGTATTTACTAAAATTAAAACTTATTCTAATTTATCATTGTGTACATATATGTGGTATAAACATACAATTGGACTTGTATTTCTGCCAGACAATATTTGGTTTGCCTAATGAACAAACCTTCAGAGACAAGTTTAAGAAGCACTAATGAGTGATTATGACTACATACTTTCTTTTCTATCTCTAATTTCTATAGGACCACAAAACGGTGCCTTTAAAAGTTAAAATTGAGAATCTATAAAGAATTCAAGCTCTTCTGAAAATACAGGAGCAATAGAAAGAAAAATTCATGTCTCTAGTCTTCAAGTTAGGTAAACTCATTTCCATATGCCAGACAATTTTCAAGCCCCAGAGGAGAAAAATGGGTGAGATGATGGATAAAAAGCATAAACTTACTTTTGAGGAGACCCTGTAGTGAGAGGCAGACCGATATAAGCGATTGGAGTCTTCTAAAGCATTGGGACATGGCCCATTTGTATAGTTTTTTCCATATTCACTTGACACATAACAGTGATTTTCACCTGGTGGCTGCAGGTGATCATTCCAAAATGATGGATAACAAGCATAGGATACAACCCTGTTCAGATATTTTTTAAAAAAAAGCTTGTTAAAAAAATCTTTGCAGTTTTATTTCAAACTTTTAACTGCTTTACAACTGTCACATCTCACATAAATTTACAGAGCCCCTAAGTCTTCAAAAGTGTTAATGTCTCATATCTTCAGCTGGAAGGTATTTGCTTCAGTTTATATGCATGATATTTATAATTATGTTTCATTTGTGGTAGGCCTCTCTCCACCATTTTCTAAAGAGAGGTAGTGTCAAAATCTGTGGTTCAGCACACATCACGTAGTGCATTTATATCATTAATGTTGCATGGAAGTTCACACTGAATAAGATCAATAAATTACCAGTGCTGTCAACAGGATTCATTTAGCAAAAATGGCTGGTGAAATGACTGTATTTGCAGCATAAAAAATGAAGGGAAATGAACCGTTTTCTATTTTTATCTAAATCTTCTACAGGAATGTTGGTGAAAAGCTACAGGTCTTTTTATTTCTTTTAGCTAAAAAGTGTCTGACCTTCCATATTTCTGGCAATAGAAAGGGAAAAATTGCTCACTTTCTTGTGAACATTTGTTGAAATAAAAAGTCCTACATTCATTTTTAAGGGGTTTTGTGCAAATAATTTGTGTCCTGTTGGTATATGAGTAAATGTGATACTACTTCCAAAGAGAGGTCTTACTGATCAATACCAATAGCTTAATTGATACTAACAACAGATTTTGGAGGGAGTGTTCCTCCTTGAAAAAGGACTGAACAGAACTCTTTGAATAAAAAAAGGAAAAATTCATCTGTCCTACACATTCCTAGCTGCAGGCTTCAAAGACTGGAAAATTTTGGAGTTGAAAATCTCCAAGGTTCTGATTCAAATGAAATTTGAAGCACAGTTTAGGAGCCCTAGTCGCAACTAGGAGATGGTAGAGGAGCAATGAAAATAAGAGGTGGTTTCAAGGAAAGGTAAGGAGGGATTTTTAATCTTTACCTTGGCAATACATCGAATGAACTTCTGCTTCATACAATAACTTTGTTTCTTTCAAGTAGTTTATGCTGAATTGTGACCAGCAGGTCCAGGGGGGTTACTCTCCCTCTGGACTCGGCACTGGTGAGACAGCTCCTTGAATCCTGTGTTCAGTTCTGGGCCCCTCAGCACAAGAAGGATGTTGAGGCTCTGGAGCAAGTCCAGACAAGAGCAATGAAGCTGGTGAAAGGGGCTGGAGAACAGAACCTATGAGGAATGGCTGAGAGAGCTATGGGTGTTTATCCTGGAGAAGAGGAGGCTGAGGGGAGACCTCATTGCTCTCTACAACTACATGAAAGGAGGTTGTGGAGAGGATGATACTGGCGTCTTCTCCCAAGTGACAGTGGACAGGATGAGAGGGAATGTCCTCAAGCTCTGCCAGGGAAGGTTCAGGCTGGACATCAGGAAAATTTATTTCCCAGAAAGGGTCATTGGGCAGTGGCAGAGGCTGCCCAGGGAGGTGGTTGAGTCACCTTCCCTGGAGGTCTTTAAGGGACGGTGGACGAGGTGCTAAGGGACATGGTTTAGTGTTTGATAGGAATGGTTGGACTCTATAATCCGATGGGTCCCTTCCAACCTGGTTGTTCTATGATTCTATGATTAACTGAACCTTTTTACTTCAATAAAGCAAAGGAAAAAAAGTATATATTTAGAATGCACTTAGGAACAATCTGAAATACCCTAATAAATGCACAACACATCTTCCACTTATTTTTTTATCCTTTTCATGTGATATTGAGATCTCCTAGTTTTCTACACTATACTGCTGCATGTTTCCAAAACAATATACATGCTGATAAGGCCATGGAGATCTATCAGAAGGTTTCTTTTAAAGAGCATAATTAAATGGTTCACTGAAGTAGAATATTTTAAAATGAGCAGTCCTATGAAAAGGATATGTATTTAAGTTTCTAATCAATTATGCAAAACTTTCTGAATTTGAAGAATGGATATCTCTTATTTCTATGCAATATAGAGGATAATTCTGTTTGACTATACTTTGTTGTCAGGGTTTTTATAAGATGAGCCCATATAGAGGATAATTCTGTTTGACTATACTTTGTTGTCAGGGTTTTTATAAGATGAGCCCATATATGCTTCAACTACTTTGAATAAGACAAAGCATTTTCCCTTTAGCTTTTGGTGGTAGAAAAATTGACCCTGAGGAGAACATTTTTTTGCTTATCAAATTCTTTCTGCCCCAATTAGACCAAAACACCCATAAGCTGCAAAAAGCATTCTTTCTATCTACTTGAAAAGGGATTGGGTTTTTAGGCTGCTATTGCTTAGGTCCTCAATCTGTCCACTGGCAACACCTTTTAAGCCTTTCTGAATGTCTGAAGGTATTCTGGATTCCCAAATTTCCAACCGCGAATGGCAAGCATTTAGGCCAGATATAAAGAGTTTGTTATTACTAGTTTTTAAATGCATTATGCCTTATTTCTACTGTTGAGTAGAAAAAAACAACTTTGGTTTGCATATATATACATTTATAATGCTTATAAAATGTATCTCTCTGTTTATACATGATAATTCTAGTCACCACTGATCACAGATTTCTGAAAAAAAGTAAAGGATTGCTGCTGAGTGCAATCAGGCCTGCAAGGTAGGTAAAGAGAGCAAATACAGTCCTCAGAGCACAATCTTGCATAAGCAGGGCAGGAGTAGGTGATTGCATCCCGGCATAACAAATGGTATGACACCTGTTCCTGAAGTGTACTTAGAAATATGTCAGAGACAGAAAACGGAGAAGAAATTAATTTCTGGCATATAGATTCTTTTTCTCTCCCTCTCAGTTGGATTGTCTCGCTGGAGTGGTCGCAGGTTCTGCAGGGATGGGTCTTACTTCTATGGCAACGGAAATGAAGCACCAGATGACGCATTGACACACTGGAGCTGTGTGGTAATCCCGACACGATGACTCATCCTGAACTAATAGTCACTTCCAAATCTTTTCACTAATCATAGTTTCTGCAGTCATGATTAACATAATTTAGCGGTTCTTTGCTGAAACATGCGTTTGTTCATGCTGAAGCACCAACAAAACAATAAACGTCAAAAAACACTTCAAGTAGAAGACCTTGCCAGAGGGCTTATTGAAGAAAAACAGAAATAAATGTGAATAAATCTGAATGTGTTTATGCATACTTATACGTACGCAGAGACAAAAATATTACTAGGACCAAGCAGCAACCAGAGAGAAGCAGCAAAATTCTGTGGTGTGTTCGTATGTTTCTGGCAAAATTAATTGGAAATCAGGTTTATGCATTCAATCTAATGAATTTTTTTGTGATTTTGTTGTATCTATATATTTGAACATTGAGAAGAGAACATAATCTAAAACACTGGTATTAGCAAGTTGGCTTATGCTTATCATATAGTGCAACTGCTAAGAACCTGAGGTACAAATCAGGTCAAGCCCTAATTAGCAGTATATTCATTCAAGCATTTAACCTTTTTACTACCTGAAAATTAATTGTTTCTTATTCATTCTGAAGGACTATAAGCTTTTAATTTCCCTTAACAGATAAAATAGATGTTTTTCAAACCACATTGTTTCCTCTTAAGTTATGACTTGTAACTGAAATGCCTAAAATTAATAATAACTAGAAAGAGAATAGAGATTCATTCTTTAATTAATGGAGGAAGACAGAGAGAGAGTGAGAGTTAAACACTCCATTTATAGCAGATTTCACTGTTAATTGGGTACTTAGTGATTCTGAAAAGTGAAGTCTCAGCACTGGCTTAACTTCATTGAGCTTTATGGAAGTCTTCCGTTGACTTCACTGGGGATAGTTTAGACCAGCACTCAATTTTCCTGAAAATCAAACCCCTCAGATAAGTACAATTCTGAAATCAGAAAAGCAGAAGCTTTAAAACAGCATTGAACACCTGCTGTGAAAATTTACAAGCCCACACAGAAAATCAATGTGCTTTCTCCCTACTGCAGTGTATGGAGATAATAAAAAAAATGATTGCAATATACTGGTTCATAAAATAAAAGTCACACGAAAGTGTGAGGAAATAAGCACTATATAACAGGGCTCATTCAAAAGACACTTCAGTCTTTTATGCCATAAATTTCAATATTTTTTTTCACTGGCAAAGTTAAAGGACTGTTGATTATGGGGTTTCAGCTACAAAAATGATTCAATTATCAGTCATTGAATTGAAAAGTTGATTTTTTTTCTTCTTTTTTTAATTTTTATTTCTGTTTTTTGTTTGTTGGTTTGGTTTGGTTTGCTTTTTTAAATACTGTTTCCTCTTGGCCACTGTCAGGGCAACATATTTGGCTAGATGGATCGTTGCCCAGACCCAGTATAGCTTTTCTTGGGTTCTTTCAACATTAGTCCTCACCATATTCGTGGATATTTTTCTTAAGGTGTTCATTAGTGTCCAGAACTGTTGGAATAGAATTTGAAATATCATTTGACCCTGAGGAAAATAATTCAGGATTTGGAAATTTTGTTTATAAAAATAGGCAAGTAGAGATATTTTTGTGTGTACTACTTTGATGGAGAATCAGTGATTGGAGATAAGAATAGAATCATAGAATCATAGAACAACCAGGTTGGAAGATCAGATCATCGAGTCCAACCATTCCTATCAAACACTAAACCATGCCCCTCAGCACCTTGTCCACCCATGCCTTAAACACCTCCAGGGAAGGTGAAAATATATCAGGGTGCTTCATCCCTCATTCCAGGTGTTTCCCTGCCTGCAAGAGAAAGGAACCCACTCTCTGGTTTTCCTAACTGTGAAAGAGTGTTTGCCTCCTGGCAGAAAACCAAACATTTTCCATCTCAGAAAAGCTGAAATAGGTTGCAGGCAAAGGTCTCTCAGAGCTCAGTGATGTTTTCTACATGTTGGAGCTGCCTCCACGGAGACAAGGAAGCTAGATTAATGATTAAGAAAACAGTATTGATAATCCCCCAAAATTTGGGATGGTTCTCACTACAGTCTTGCAAGGAGCAGGTGAATACCATGAGGTGACTGAGCATTAATACAAGTACTTAGGACTTTGGAAGTGAAAAGACGGTTCACTGGTGTGCCCTGGTGAGCTGAGGTGCCTTGACTGAGTGCTTTCAGACTTCCATCAGCCATCTCTGCTCTGCACACCACTTTCAGGTTGGTACTCTGTAGGTCAGTCAGGGAGAAATCTTCTCACTACTGTATTTACACCAGTGCAGAGTCCTGTATGGTTGATAACAAGGTGCCTCAAAACTCCAGCCTGCCTTACTTTCTTTATAGAAGTAATGTAACTCTTGTATATTTAAACTGCCTCTGCAGAACTGAAAAAATATAGCTTTTGGGCACAAGAAGAATCTTATTAGTGTGGGCTCATAGTGGTTTTACCCATACCAGCATAAAAGCAACTGGTAACAGACCAGGATGTTGTCTTATTGTCACATTCCTGTGGACTTTTCCTCTTAAAATAACTTGCTCCAACTTTTGTGGAGATAATGTTAATTAAAATGAAACTCTTATCTTATCTGCACTGGCAATTCTTGTCCTTAACATGATAGGCAAGCAAAAATTCCACTGAGAAAGAGTTGTATTTATTCTCTCAGGAGCATGAGCTACTGATTAAAAGGACCTCGTTCATCTTACAGAAACGCTTACTTAAAATGTTAAGCCATAACTTTAATTTCTTTGTCAATTATGCCTTTGCCTTTACTCCCATGAGGTGCTGAGGAGCCTTTGCTGAGTGGAAACCATATACCGTCTAGTGTAATCATTCACTTAAAGGGTCTTTCACTCAAAACCTAGATCAAAACTTAGTGTTTAAACCACGGGAGGGAAAGACAGAGGAATGCTTGATGAAAACTCTCCCCATAACAACCCAAATCCCTTCTTCAGGTCAGAAATTGTTCTATACACTTGAAGAAAGCAGAATGATCGCTTTGTGTATTGTGTCCCTTTGAATGACAGTGTTTTAGTTTTCACCTGGGTCCTCGGGCTTCTATGTCAACTATGATGTCTGATGCATCGTGTCTGACTTTGTTTTGCTCTTCCCACAGTTGGTTTGTTTTTAACTAAAACTAAAACTCGACAGATGGCACACCCAAGGTCTCTCTGTCTCTCGGTATCAGATATATCAAAGACAGAGTAAGGGATGAGAGTATGTGAAAGTGAGATAAGAAACAGAATTGGTGTGGAACAGGAAGTACAAAAACCAATTCTGAAAATGTGAGAAATAGCAGAATCTAATTATACAGGACATTACAATTACACAGTGAACAATCACTACTGGGTTATGTTAGCAAAGACATAGCCAATACAGCGTGAAAAGTGATTATTCCCCTGAAAGTGAGGTTACAAATGCAGTATTGTGTTCAGTTATGGGAACCCCAGTAACAGAGCAAGTCCAGTGGAAGATGCTTAGGGGGGTGAAGTGTATGATATGCAAGGAGAGTCTAACGCAATTGGGCTTGTTCAGTACAGTGAAGAGAAGTCTAAAAGGGGTTCTAATTAGTCTTCAACTATGAAGAAGTCATAGATGAGACAGACTCTTTTTGGAAAAAAATGAAAGGTATCAGTCACAAGTCGTGCCAAGAAAAAATTCTGATTAGATATAACAAAAAAATATTTGACCACAAGAGCGGTCAAAGTGACATTCTGCAAGAAAGTTTATGGAACCTCCATCCTTGGAGATACTTGAAATATGATGAGGGATATGGCCTGAGCAACCTAATCCAATTTCAGAGTTAGTCATGCTGTGAGCAGAACACTGGACTAGGTGACCTTCAAAAATTTATTCTAACCTAAATCATTCTGTGATACTATAAATTATTGCATGCAATTTTAAAAAGCCTTTGCTGTTCACGTGGAGTTTGAGAGCTGTTAACTTTGCTTATTTGACCTGAAGGAAAAAGAGTCTGGGTATAGTCCTCTCTATAGTGCTGCATTCTGGCACAAGCTTTGGATGGGATGATTACAGTTTGCTTTATAGACATAAAATGTATCATCCTTTTAAATATTCAAGTGTTGTCTCATACAACTGGCTACTTACTCAAGGTTGGGATACAGGCTCTTCATGTTAAACAAGAGCCATCAAAGTTTTGGTATAGTTTTTAACATTAAAAAAAATAGAAATCATAGAATCATGGAACAACCAGGTTGGAAGGGACCCATCAGATCATCGAGTCCAACCATTCCTATCAAACACTAAACCAAGTCCCTCAAGACCTCATCCACCCGTGCCTTAAACACCTCCAGGGAAGGTGACTTAACCACCTCCCTGGTCAGCCTATTCCAACGCCCAATGACCCTTTGTGTGAAAAACTTCCTCCTAATCTCCAGCCTAAATCTCCCCTGGCAGAGCTTGAGGCCATTCCCTCTTGTCCTGTCCCCTGTCACTTGGGAGAAGAGTCTTTTCTTGCTTGACTTGCTTGTCTTACTGTCAGTGAGGTTACCTTTTCCCTTGGCTGTATTGTGGCTAATTATATCTAATTACACTGATTCTTAAGTGGGAGCTAGGTGGTTGCAGAATTTTCTCAACGAGAGCCCTCATTCAAAATAGTCTTCACTTATTTCGTAGCTCCTGATCTTCATGTAGGTGATGTAAAGAAGGCGTAAATGAGAGAGATGGATAGTCTTGATGAAGTAATACAGTTATTGTGACCCAGGACAGAGCTAAATGCTTATTTTTTGAAAGGTCAGAAATCATCTTTATAGAATCATAGAATAACCAGGTTGGAAGAGACCCACCGGATCATCGAGTCCAACCATAACCCAAGCAGCATTGTAACCTAAGAAACTGGTTTAAGTTAAAATAATCTAAATAGATAGATAAAATATTTACCCATGTGTTTTTAGGTATCTCCAAGCACCATCAATACTTCCACCACTGCATCCATGTTGATTCCTGGTATCGCAAGAGATCAAATTCTGAGCAGAAAGGTTGTCAGTGATCTGACCCTCAGAATGAATTGTTATTCTATCTGCTGCAACACCTGTTTTGAAATAAATATTCTGTAATCAAAACAAAAAACTTACTTACGATTTTACACTGGTTATTGTGAAAGAGGGATTCTGTCAGTATTTTCTGCCTGTTAAGGCATCTTAAAATACATGTATATATAATCTGTACAAACTTTAGAGAGAGAGAGTATTGTGAAACTGCAAAACATCATGAGCAACTTTGATCTAATATCATAAATCCGTAGACTTACTAGCTATCATAAAGTTCTACGTATCTAAACAACAAGTGAGTCTTTTACATAGTTCAGTTTGATAATCTCTACTATGTCTGTAAGTATATATCTCTGGATAACTTCAGCAGAAGATGCAAGTACTTCCCCACCTCTCTGCAGCTGAGTCTCCAAATCTCTTTTCTTTATTTGCTACCCTTCCTTTATTTGAGAAAAAAATAAAACCAAAAATTAACAGCTCCATGTAGAAGAAAATTCAAAGCTGAAAGTGTGCATTAGTGTTACTGGAAAGAATATCCTTAAATGTTCATATTAATGCGCAAGTGTAGTATTCATTGGACCTCTTTCCCTTATCACACAACATTCTTGCTCTGAGATAGGCACTTTAGATTTCTGAACTCAATCAGATGTCATAATTCTGAGTACTAATATATTTATTCCCTGATTTACAGGCAGACTAGCTTAACTAACTTGTAAGTGAAATTAAATCACTTCTCCTTTCTTTAACAAGTGAAAATATAATTATTAAGCCCTAATTCCAACCACTACCAGTGCTTCAATTATTTTTATTATTGTTAGAACTTCATTTTGAGCCTGAAAATAATATAAAAATATCCCTTGAAATCTAAAGCTCCATCAAAATCAACCTTAACTTCAGTGAATTTTGGACAAGACTTCAGAAGAATGACAGCTGGTAAGACTTGTGTTTTGTGCTTCTGTGAGGTGTAACACAATGATTAATTTATTTTCATAGGTATAAGAGCTTTTTACTAAAGAATTTTGGAATAATTATAGAAAATACTCATGATGAGAAAAGATACAGTAGTGCTTGTCTGTTCAGTGAGCAACAACTAATCTTACGAAGAAGGACTGAAAATTCAGATCAAAAATGTTAGATCCATGTAAACAACATGCAAAGGCATCTTCTAATTAGCATTGAAAATAATTAGGTGAATTAAAATCAAGAGATTAAGTTATGAAAGTGAAAATTTAGACTGAACATCTGGAAAGTCTTTTCCTCAGTGAGCTCTGTTCATCTCTGCAGTAATCTTTCAGGAGAGCTGTTAGAACCTCTCTTGTTTTCTCTTCTATAACTACACTAGACAGGACGCATTGGTGACAGAATGTGTTCAGTATGGATTTACCAGGAAGCTGAGTTTAACTGACCTAAATTTTCCTTTCCTTCTCTTCCCACTGTGATTTAAAGAAAGAGTTGCAATTTTTTCTTTTTATTAGTGTATCCCAATGTGTGCTGAGATCTATTACAGCATAATTAAAATGAACATAACTGATCACTGTAGCTCCTTCGGAGAAAGAGGCACAAAGGCTTGTGTCCATTTATCATGAAATCAGGGACTGTAGCACATGAGGTTGAATTACATTACTGACTTGTCTTTATTTACAGAATTTGAAATATTTTCTTCCAAAAATATCCAAGCAGATATAGAGTTTTCTTTAATAAAATTATTGAAAAGATTGTACTTAATGTACATGAGTAGAAAAGAGTTGTTTAATAACAAGTGCACAAATTTATAAATTCATACAAAAAAAAATAAAATCTACCTGTTAAACTCTCAAGTCAAGCATGTATTTGTGCAAGTAAGGGATGAAGACTTTTTAAAAGTAACTCTACTAGTTACAATAAAATGCTTTAGTCAATTAATTTTCTACTTTCTGTAGAAATATCTGCAAAAATATCTCCCCATATTACAAAAAATTTTGGCAAGCAAAGTTCTACAGCTTAGATTGATTTTCTAAGACTCAAAGGGAAACCTGTAGCAAGTTTAAATGTTCCTATTTGCTGATAGAAAAGGAACAGCAGGCTGAAATTACTTCATTAGTGATCAATACAAATGCTGATCAAACATCTATCATAAGAGACATTTGTAAAAGGAGAAAAAAAAAGATATTACTTGCGGTTGAAAAAGCCCACGATGCTCCACAGTTCCGTTGATCTAAAGGGTCATGAATCCAATCAGGCCATTTATAAGTGGCTGAAAAAAATTCAGGAAATTTTTCTTCTGGGAGTGAACGTCCCTGAAACAAAAGGTAGAAGATCACTAAATGTTTCAAGTCTGAATTTTTTCTTATATTTTACCCTAATTTTGTTTTTAAAATTCTTTATTTTTAAGTTGAAGAAACCTAAATCATTGGTACCTGTAGCTTCCAAGCATCTCTGAGGTTGTTACCCTCGAGCTGGCTGCTTTGGACCCCCTGAAATAATTGGATTCTGGCACTCCACTACTGCCAGTCTGAATAATTTGTCCGGTTTCTCTCTGATTTTCATCTGAAACATGTTAATTATTACCTAGCTGGCACTTTTGGAAACAAAAGCCTTTGCTACATTTAGCAGTGAAGTTAGGTAGGTACCCAATGGTCTATTTTCATTGAGACATGGGCTGTTAGTAGAAAATTTCGATTACCACGAGGGAGGCATCAGTATAATGTATCATTGATTTGTCTTTTCCACAGATTTTTCATTCTCTACCTCTTATTCACATTCCAGAATGAAAATTGGTGTTATTATTTGTGCTCTGTAATCTGATGTTGTGTTGATATAAATTTTTGCTCTGCTCACTAAAGCCATTTAGACACCCATTCTTCACATCTTCATCTCTCAGCTTTAACTTATGTCTTCCAAACTTCACACAAATATCCACATATGCAAGAACCATTTGGTACAACTGCTAATAATCTACTTTGTGTTCAACATAATAAAAGCAATAACTTTTTTACTTTTTTGTTAATTGTTGAACTTTATAGAATGATTGCTTATGTTCCTCAGAGAAGTAGAAATGCAACAGAACTGCAATATCAGTCTATCCAGTCAATCAGTTTGTCTCAAACAATTGTTGATACTATTTGTTGCAGAGGAAAATACGACATGAAAAATATGATTATTTGTTCCTAAGAAAAGCATTCCCTATTGCTTCTTTCTCATAAGCACGGTTATATCTTGAAGAACAAAGGCTTCTGTGCTGTTCAAATTCCCTAATTTTACTTTAATTTACTTAGTCTTCTAATTCTGGCTGCCCTTGCTGCTTCATTTTGCTAAATTGCTTCTTACCTATAAGACAATTTTTCCTAAGGTGATTTAAATGTAAGGTCAGTGCTTTCAAACTGTTTCAGGACTCTGTGGAACTAAACTTTCCTACTTTGGTTGTATCCACATCACTTTGTAGCCAATGCTGGAAAACAGTTGTGGCTCCATCCAGCTTGTACACTTCGATTTCCCACAGAAAACCCACGGCTGAGAAGTGGGTAATGAAAAAAAAAAAAAGCTTGTATTTCAGTTCTGTATCTAACAGTAGACTTGGATACAGCCCCAACATACAGATTGATACATGCTGATCATACACCCAGACCCAGTACCCTCCAGTGTTTCTAGGTTCACTATGTTAGATCCAGACTGCAAGTCCTAAATATCGTCGAAGTATACTGCAAACTGTTAAGTCACTTAAGTGAATTTGAAACTTTTACCTCCATCTGTAGCAAGTCAGTAATCTTTTAAATCTTGCTAAAATATTAATCTCGATATTTTGATTAATAACTTTCAAAAGACTGCTGTGGCAAAAGCTTGTTAGATACATGAGAGATATGGTTGAGAGAGTTGGGGTTGTTTAGCCTGGAGAAGAGGAGGCTGAAGGGAGACCTCATTGCTCTCTACAGCTACCTGAAAGGAGGTTGTGGAGAGGAAAGTGCTGGCCTCTTGTCCCAAGTGACAGGGAACAGGACAAGAGGGAATGGCCTCAAGCTCTGCCAGTGGAGTTTCAGGTTGGACATAAGAAAAAAAAATTTCACAGAAAGAGTCATTGGGCACTGGCAGAGGCTGCCCAGGGAGGTGTCTAAGGGATGGGTGGATGAGGTGTTAAGGGACATGGTTTAGCGTTTGATAAGAATGGTTGGACTCGATGATCCGGTGGGTCTCTTCCAAACTGGTTGTTCTATGATTCTATGATTCTATGAGACTTGCAACCCCAAAGGACACACAGAAATCAACAACTAATTTAAAGAATATCTGGCTAAATTATCATTATGTTCATTAGTAATAAGCAAGAACAAGCATGTGATTTACTTTGAATGTGTATTGTACAGGTGATATCCTAGACAAATAGGGGTTTTTTTTAGCGGTAAGACTGCTTGCTATCAATCAGTAAACAAATAAAATTTAGCAGAGGTTGTTTAGCACAATTATGTGGAAAATGACTGCTTGCAATGCCACAAATGAGGAAGCTGAGGAAAGCAAAACTCTAGATAGATCTTTGGTCTGAGACAATGTACTACTTTTTGTGTTCCTAACTACTGCCAATGTATTTAGTAGCCGCATATTGTAAACCTCAGAGCAAATCCCTCATTAACCCTCAACCTTGTCATTTAGAAATGCAGGACTGACCTGCAGCCAGAAACACTAGCCTTTTGTCTGAGAAAATGCTAGTCTGATACTGAGAAGCACTGCTGTTCTGTGACAAGTGTTAAGTCTAGGCAATTGTTTCTCAACATGTCCTCCATGGACCAGCATCAGACACAGCAACGCAATCAGGAAAATGACTGGATGACTGGTAAACTATTTTTAAACCTTCATGTGTATTCTCTGCAGTGGAGCTATCAGTCTGGACAAAGGAAGGTAAAAGGATATAAAAAAATACTCATACTTCAGCTATGGCTTCTTCAGAAAATCTAGATAGTCCATAAGAGAAAAATAAACCCTGAAGAATACTGAACTTGCAAATGTAGAAATAGCTTTTCTGAGGGAAAGCAATATCTTTTTTAATGCTGGAAAAAATTCACTTGCTTTGTGAACTAAAAATATACACGTATGACCCCCAGTTTGCAAGATGGAGATCTGCAAGTACTCAGATTTTTTTACCATGAAAAGCCATGTACTTTGCATACCTTCACATTGTCGTTAAGAGTCCTTTGCTGCTTAGTCCAAAACGGTGCCTTATTAGTAAACTATGCATTCCATGTGTTCTTGTAACATGGCACTTAGGTGAGTACCTTGTTGTTAGTGAGTGCAGACCCCACCGTTTCAATGTACCTTTTGCCAGAATGGGTTTGCCAGAACACTATCAAACATGTATCACAATGTGTTTTAAAGACCTGCCAGTTATTTTTGTGCTCATAGCACCTCAAGAGTGATTACACCATCTCCTGCAGTGAGTAAACGCTTAAAATACCTTCTCAGGTAACACATATGACACTATTGGGAGCTCTGTGCTTGTCAGGAGTGACAAGAGTTTTATTGGTATATTTTAGCTGTTGGTCTGTGTTCAGGTCTAGCCATCTTCTGCAGCAGAGCCATCCTCAGTTTAGAGTTAGTTCTTGTATCCCATATCATTGTCTATTAGGTACTCAAATGTGCCATCACATTAAACTATCCTTCCAGATATAAACACCCCCTTATCCAGGTAATGTTATGAAGATACATTTGTAGTTGGCTATTCCAGTCAAAGAGACAACTAAAAAGCCTCTACTTCACAACCAAACTTTTTAACACTGATGAGTTTCTGCCATATCTGTAGCGATGAATACAGAAGGGACAGAAGGGCTTTACATTCTTCAATCTTTTTTTTCTATGCAACTGAGAAAGGAACATCTTCTACACAAAAATGCTTTTCTCAAGGATCCCCAAAAGGCAGTAGAACATAACAAGAACAGCAGGCTTTTAGGTACCAGAAACTGATATTTATTATTTGAGAGGAGACCTCGTTGCTCTCTATAACTACCTGAAAGGAGGTTGTGGAGAGGAGGGTGATGGCCTCTTCTCCCAAGTGACAGTGGACAGGACAAGAGGGAATGGCCTCAAGCTCCGCCGGGGGAGATTTAGGCTAGAGATTAAGAGGAAGTTTTTCACACAGAGGGTCATTGGGCATTGGAACAGGCTGCCCAGGGAGGTAGTTGATTCACCTTCCCTGGAGGTGTTTAAGGGACAGGTGGCCAAGGTGCTGAGGGACATGGTTTAGTGTTTGATAGGAACGGTTGGATTCTATGATCCGGTGGGTCTCTTCCAACCTGGTGATTCTATGATTCTATGAAATAGTAAACAAGTAGCATGCTGAAGAAATGGGTTTTGTTTAAAGTAAAAAAAAAAAAAAAAATGCTGTATTTAATGAATAGGTATCTATATGTTTTTCTCTCTGTTCTAGCAAAGGTAGAAGGTTTTGATCAGGTCAGCACAAGATACAGCCAGAAACTCCTGAACGCTAATTCATAATTTTTAATAACTAAATATATGACTTTGAGCAAATGACTTGCAGTTTTCTCTCTTGCAAAATAGCAAAGGCAGTAATAATCCTAGAGAATGTATGAATATTTAAGCAGTGCCAATTTGTCCGCAGTAAGGAAGTAGCACCTTGGCCTGTAGGTGAATCAGTACTTAACGAAGTTGCTTAAAGGTCAAGCCATTAAGGTTTGGAGAAAGTCTCTGAAAAATATTAAGAAGTCATTATTTCTGAATTTCATCATTCATATCTCTTTACTCTCTTCTGAGCTGTGGAAACACTGTCATGAAAACTCACATGTTCTTTTATCACTTAGGACTTTGCAAATGTGTTAAAATGCTTCCCAAAATGTCAGTGACAGGAAATTCTTTATGGAAGGCAAAGCAGGGGCAAGTGTCTCTGAAAATCTGTTCAGATACTTATCTTAAAAAGCACTTGGAAATTAACTCCATAGATCCTGTTGGTTTGTCAACTGTCAGAATCTGTCAATCTACTCCTGGTGAACCCAGTTCATGACATGAAAGCATTGGATTGTGCAGTGACCCCAGATATGAAACTGGCTATGACTGAAACTGGTTAATGTGGTGGGCAGGAAATTTCCCAGGGAATAACACGGACATAAAGAGATTATATTCTACTAGAAAGTTATAGAAGGGGATAGAATCAGGGAGATGTGGAGCTTCACAGCAAGTTTCAGAGAATAATATTTTCACATCTATACTAGTTAAGACATAAAATACTGGGTTAAGAACAAGAAAGTTCTAATAATTCTGAAGAAAAGTTTTAGGTAAGAAATGGACTCATGTACAAATCAGAGCAATTTTCTGCAAGCCCAGAAAATTCTTCAGAAGCTGAGAAAGGCATACAGAGATTATTATTTTATATTTTTAGCTTTTATAAGTAGAAAGAAAGATTTCTCAGAATCCTGTGCAAGGCTTGTGCTTCCAGCATCATGCAGGACTTCCTGAAGGCTAAATGCATGATTGTTGAAGGCTGAATTTCTGAACAAAACTACATTGAAGAATAAAACTCCTGGCACTGCCACAGGTAGTGGGGTTGTGGAACACAGATTTTATAAAACACAGCAGACAGAGGAAATACACCTGAGAAATGTATCAGTGGAACAAAGGCTAGAAGTAATATAGCAGTAAAAGAAATTAGAGAGAGCTTAATAACAATGATTCAATAGCCTGGACATAATGCAGGACCACTGAGTGACCAGCTACCCCAAAGTGAATGGAAAAGAGGAAATATCATAATTTCTTGTAATCTTCTGTTTCTCATTTTCCTGGGTGAGATTTGTCTCCCTTAGCTAAGTGTCTAGTAATGTAGACACCATCCTCTGAGCTAGGTATATGATATCCACTTTTAGCTTCTGCTGTATCAAGATCACATTGTATGCCTCAAGGAATAAATCAACCACAACAAATCAACCTCACTCTGTTGAGCTTCAATGAAATTCACTGGTAATTTGTGGCAGATACCTACTGACTATTGCGTTGAATTCTTTTATGTCATTGTCTTATTTTGACTTGCTATCTTCAACTGAAAAGGGTCCTCCTTTGGCTGCGAAGAGTAGCCAGGCAAATCATACAAGGCAATACTCCAAAAATCAGTTTCTCTCGGCTTCTTGTTCTGACAGCCCTCCATAGTGCAATTTCAAGCAAGTTGGCCAATCTGGGCCACAACTCCACCACACTGGTGCAGCGAGTTGACTTTTTCTAGGACAAAGACCAAATCCATATCAAGAAAGGGGTTAGGGTTGTTAAAATTGTTGCAGAAGCACATGACCCTCACACCCTGTTAAGTGGTAGCTCTGCACCTCTGTCCCTGCAAGGTCCTGTGTGATGTAGAAACTTTTCTGCCATAAACATATACAAGCATTAACGATTGACTTGAAATAGGTGATGAAATGACATCACTTGCCTGAACTATATAGCAGCCAAAGATGCAATCCTGTTCTATTTAATGTCATTCAAAAACCTTGGATCTATCTGTTTATTCTTGCAAATTTTCTAATTTCATTACGGTGAAGTACTTAGGTTTTTTCAGTCTATGTTTTCCATAATTTTGAGTCTTGTAAAAAAAAAAGCCAAGTAATTGATACAAAGCACTGGAAAATTAATTCTGGATTCAATAACTATGCATTTCTTCTTTAATTGCTTAACCTCCCTAGATAACTGAAAATATATTTTCCTTGCTGCAGATCTAATTTTAACATAAATTTATTATAGGAAATTTAATATAGCTGCCACGATAATGGCCATGACCAAGAGGTTTAAGAAGCTGGTAGTAGGGAGTCTTCTCTTTTTTACCAAGCTCCCCATCTTCTCTTTTTCCTCTTGGCCAGAACTTCATCCTTCTGCTGCATCTTTACATTGCTTTATCCTATGGGCTTTCAAAGATTATTTCAAAGATTACTACTTAGTCTCAGCTGTTAGTTTTAATGAACTATGCCCAGATTTATTATCTGATGGCTATGGCTATGTGTGCAATTATTAACAAGTGGAGAACATCGTATGAGACCATCCTAAATAAGTAACGATTTGAAACACAGTGATCTACAATGATAGCTTAATATTGGTGCACAGCTTGCCAGTGGTCGGCATTTGCTTTTCCTTTTCCTTCTCCTTGTTTGATTTCCATCAATAGGACCACACAGATTATGGCTGAAAGAACTATTCTGGGATCTTCATATTCCACAAGGAAGCATTTAGTGCCAAATCATAGAATCATAATCTCACAGTTGTCCACATTTATTTTACCATGTGATAAATTATTAAAAAAAATAACAGTGTACACGATACTTACTGAAGCTTCTCTCATATTCAGCAAGGAATGAGATGGAGGGAAGGTGCCCAGGCGCTTTCTGAAACCTTCTCCCACTGTCATTCCCCAGAACTGACTGTAGTTGTCAGCTTTCCATCTTACTCAGAAACAAACAAAACCCAGGTTAGAGATACGACTCAGGTTAGTACTTTGCTCCTTTGTAAAACCATCACCAACAATAACATCTAGATAAAAATATTTTTAATTACATTTCAAAACCTTGTGTTCAGTAGGTATGACAAAATATTTAACACAGGTTCATCCACTGCAAATGAGTGTAGGACGGAGCAACACAGTAGTATATGAAAATTATATGAAAAAAATATTGTACTAAATTTGGTGAATAATTTAGATAGATGTTCACAATGTCAACTCTTACCAGCATGAGACTTCCAATGTTTCTCCATTTAAAAATGATATAATCTGCTAGAGATTTTAGGAAAGTTTCACAGATGTATATTTACTGTGAAATTGCTGTAATTTAATTGGGGATGGAAGGGGTGGAGAGGACTGCATAACCTGTAATCTACACACATATACAATGAACAATATGGTGATTTACAACAAAACCTTAAAATATAATAGTTCTCACCCATAATCTCCAGAATTGATGCGTTGAATTAAGTCCTGGCGAACAAGGCATACTTCTTTCGAACACTTCCAGAGACTTTGGAAGCATTTGCTGAAAGGGCAAGAATATCACTGAGCAGAATATTGTCAAGGAAAAACATGCACTTTAAGGGCAGAAGGAAAATGGAGGGGGAAAAAGCATAGATAATATAAAAACATAATAGATAATATGAAAACATAATGCTACTTCTCACTACTTCACTACCTAATGAATCCTAGTTGAAGCAACATAGGAAGTTTGTGGGAAATGTCATATTTGGACAATTTTTTTTTTCTGTCTTTGTGAGACCAGACTAGGGAAAACAGGCAATATCCTGTAAACAAGATATATTGAGGAAATTTCACTCTGGAAATCCAGAAAGGAGCTGTGTGACCATAGACCCTTTGCTCCAAGGACCCTGAGTTAAGTGAGGGCAGTTGGAGACCCAGCCCTGCTTGGGTGTTACTGGAGCAACCTCATCTTACCTGAGGCTGGTTTTCAGAGAGGTAAAGCAGGGAGATGGCTCAGGCTGCTGACTGCCAGGGCTGGCAGAAGAGCTCTCCTGCCTGCACTAGGGCAGATAAAAGGGATGCTTAGGCAGTTCAACCCTTTCTTTCATAAATACATGTGTGTGTGTATATATATATATATATATATATATATCCTTATGAAATAATGTAAGGTCTCATCATTCCTGCCTAAGAAACAGCTGAAGGTTTTCTAAAATTACCCCCTAAACTTTATGATATTTATTTTGTCCATGTTCAGGCCAAGGTCCAGGTCTAGGCTGAAACCATTTGAACTCAGGTCAGAGCCAGCAGGTTGACTGAGCAGGAACAGAATTAGGCCAATGAGGAGGAAATTTTACTTTTCTCCTTTTTTTATGTCTCTATTAGAAAGATCATTGATCTTTTGCTGCTATTCTAAGCTGGTTGTAATCTAGTTATGCAATAGCTTAATACAGCACTACTTTTCCAGGCATTTTGATAGGAATGGTTGGACTCGATGATCCAGTGGGTCTCTTCCAACCTGGTGATTCTATGATTCTAAGATTTTGATTTGATTGCATGTTTAATATGAATTTAAGGATGCTTACTACAATAATTCCTGTTTCAAGACACATGCTAAATAAAATTCAGTTTGCTGTTCTGTGAAACATTACCAGGAATTGCAGTTGTCTTTAATTATTGTTCCTTCTCCATAATATTGGCCATCTTTATAACAACCTGCCAACATAACATATAGATGTGTGAAAAAAACCAATTTTGAGGTGAATTAACTCAAAACTCTTGCAATTATTGAAATAAATGGTTGAATACAGTATGCCTAAGTTCACAGTAAATAAAACCAACAACAGATTCAAAACATCCACAGAAAAATTATCTTACATGTAAATAAAAATAATTGTTCACCTATTCTCATGTAATAAAAAATAATACATTTCTAATAAAAATATTTTCTAATGTCAATTAAAGTAGAAATAAGTTTCACCAGTCATAGAATTATAAAAAATACTAAATATTCCAAATTTATTGTAATATATACTTTTTACTCCTCAGTTTAATTCCTCCTTGAAAAACACATATCATTGTGTTTCACACACTCTCCAAACCCAGTGTAATATCTAAATTGGGTAATAGTTTTTCCAAAAAAATAAACACTTCCTTATTTTTCCTCTGATAATGTTTCAATGAGAAGATACTTTGTGTGCACTCTAAGTACTTCTTCATAAACTGTTTTTTTGTGCTTGATTGTCAAAGGTTTAGTAGAATGCTTGCACAAGTCTTTGGATCAAGCCTATAACAAGTGTCATACATTTATCACACGAGCCGCTGTTTTCCGTCCTGTTCTCACAGTCTTTCCAATGGTGAACCAACAGGTAGATATCATGTTACTTCTCACACGGAAAGGGCTTGGAGTCAGAAGTTTGGAGCCCCAAGTTCTGCTTAGTCTTCTATTTTCAAGAAGCTTAAACCATATTTTATATCCTAGTCCTACAGACTAGAAGTCTGGCTGGAAAGCTGCCTGGAGGAGAAGGAAGTGTTGGTTGGAAGAAGAGTGCTGGTTGACAGCGACTGAACATGAGCCAACAGTGGCCCAAGTGGCCAAGAAGGCCAATGGCATCACAGTTTGGATCAGAAACAGCATGAGCAGTGAGTCCGGGGAGGTTATTCTCCCTCTGGGCTCAGCACTGGTGAGACCCCTCCTTGAATCCTGTGTTCAGTTCTGGGCCCCTCACCACAAGAAGGATGTTGAGGCTCTGGAGCGAGTCCAGAGAAGAGCAACACAGCTGGTGAAGGGGCTAGAGAGCAGGCCCTATGAGGAACGTCTGAGAGAGCTGGGGGTGTTTATCCTGGAGAAGAGGAGGCTGAGAGGAGACCTCATTGCTCTCTACAACTACATGAAAGGAGGTTGTAGAGAGGAGGGAGCTGGGCTCTTCTCCCAAGTGACAGGGGACAGGACGAGAGGGAATGGCCTCAAGCTCGGCCAGGGGAGGTTCAGGCTGGACATTATGAAGAAATTTTTCACAGAAGTGGTCATTGGGTACTGGCAGAGGCTGCCGAGGGAGGTGGTTGATTCACCTTCCCAGAAGGTGTTTAAGGGAGGGATGGACGAGGTGCTGAGGGGTATGGTTTAGTGTTTGATAGAAATAGCTGGACTTGATGATCTGGTGGGTCTTTTCCAACCTAGTGATTCTATTCTATGATATTAATATATTGTTGACCTTCATTTGCATTACATCACACTTTTTGCCCACCCCATCTGTGAGGAAGGCTACTCCCCTCTCACAGTAAATGCTGGAGTCTGTCTGCCCAGACGTACGTATGAATGTCTCAGCTGTCTAGACCTCCTTTATTGGCAGAACAGAAATATACACTGTTAAGCCATAACTAATTTCATACCAAAGGGCAGAAGTAGACTAGGGCTGATGAATTAATTATAAGTGCCTGTCTTTCCCTGTTAGTCATACAGCAGGTTACGTTAGCTAGTGAAGAGGTAGGTGAGAGATATTCCACCTAAGTAATCTGAGGCCCAAAGCGTCTCCCTTAACTCAACTTCTGCTGATATACAAGACGTTTTTAAGAGGATTCCCAAAGCAAGTTACTTTAATGTCACAGTTTGTCGCAGTTTGTCCACAAAGTCAGTTCAAACAGTAGTTAAAAGGAGGCATTAAGCAAGACTTTTAAAATATATCAAAGGAAGGAAGTATTGATGCAATTTCTGACAGACAAGATGGAGCCTCTTTGGTGCTCTCCTGGCAGAAGACCTCACCACTCATGCCTGAGAAAAGATGCAAACAAGTACAGAAGTTTTCTGATAATGTATAAGTAGGGAATTGAAGGTTAAAACCACACAGTTTCTTTAATGTAGCCAAATTAAGACCTAGAGGGTCAGGAGTGCTACCTGAGGCATCAGTGGCAGAGTGCAGAGATATCCAGGCTAAAAGATGCTTTTTTCATGAGAACACAGCAAGAGTGTCCAGTCATGAATATGTTAGATTGGAACATTAATATATTAAATGGGAAATTAATTAATTTGAAGATGCAGCCTGATGACTTTATGAATGGGATCATATGACATGAAAAGCGTGAATGGAAGGAAGAGCATTTGATAAATGAGGACTTCTCTCCCAGTCCAGCATTCCTTTACATTACAGCTCTTATTTAATTTGCCTTAGTATTGATATAAGTTCTTCTGTCAATGAAATGTCTCCAGGTTTACTCACTTGTAGGCTAGAACCTGACCATGTAATGTAAAACCAAATGACAAATTCTCTGATTATCGCTTTCGTATGACCACTGGGATGAGATCCAGTGTGTTGACTCTGACAGGGCTTTTTGTACCATGAGAGTAATTGATACATAAATATAAAATCATTAATAAACATAGTCAATAAATAAAACTCTAACAGTTCTTCTAATAACATTAATTTAAATGACAACAATTTTAAAACCTAGAACTTTTGGTATACAAGGCAGGAATGTGGACAGTTTCTTCTGGAGGCAGGAGCATCTCTTCTATGAAGACAGGCAGAGAGAGGTGTGGTTGTTCAGCCTGGAGAAAAGAAGGCTTCAGAGACACTTTAAATCAGCCTTTCAGTACTTAAAGGGGAGCTACAGGAAAGATGGAAAGTTCTTTATCAGGAAATACAGTGATAGGACAAGGGGTAACAGATTTAAGCTGAAAGAAATTTAGATTAGATAGTAGGAAGAAATCATTTACTGTAAGGGTGGTGAGGTCTGGCACTGATTGCCAGGGAAGCTGTGGCTGCCCCATCCCTGGAGGTGTTCAAGGCCAGGTTGGATGGGGCTTTCAGCAACCTGATCCAGTGGGATGTGTCCCTGCCCACGGCAGGGGGTTTGGAACGAGGTCCCTTTCAACTCAAACCAGTCTATGATGCTATGATTCTGAATCTACACAGGAAAGCCATCAAAACATACCAAAGGCTATGCTCATAAGGGCAAAGTCAAAGCAGTTCCACATACTTAAATGAAGACTGGCCCTCAGCATGGTGAACGTTTGTGGAAGAAGACACAGGGTAGCGCATTGTTTCTGTGCACCCACTCAGTGAATAGATGGGAATTCAGAAATAAAGCACTAAGCAATTTTATTGCTGCTCCTTCTGGTCCATGTAAAGCACTTCCATTTATTGGTCTATTTAGAGAAACGTGACTCAGAAAGCACTGAAAGCAAAACTAGAGGCAACAAAAAGATCAGAATCTTCCAGATGAAAAGTACTTTGTCATATGTGGTCTTCTAGTGCTTAAATAATTCTTAGCCAAATGCAGCAGTGTAGTCTCAGTTACTAAAAGTCAACTAAAATAACTTATATCATTTCTAAAAATGCTTCATATTTTGCTGAATATTTAGGCATTCAGTCCTTTTTGTTTCTCCATTTTTACCTTTCAATGACATTATCTTTTCCATGTTCCTCAGTCATTCCAGTTCTAGGAAGTTCCTTTAGAGGTTTTTTTTTTTTCCCTTCTCTATTTTGTCTGCTTTGTTATTCTCCCCTTACCCTTTAAATTACTCACATAGCAAGTATCCGATTTTTTTAAAAGTGGCAGACATTCTGTCATGGAAGCACATTAAGTATTGAAACGACAAGATATTTTTTGAGAGATATGAAAAAATATAAGTTCAGCTATAGGACAGTTGACACGCAAGAGGGAATGGCCTCAGGCTCTGCCAGGGGAGGTTTAGGCTGGACATTAGGAAAAAAAATTTTACAGAAAGGGTCACTGGGCACTGGCAGAGGCTGCCCAGGGAGAGGGTTGAGTCACCTTCCCTGGAGGTGTTTAAGGTGCGGGTGGATGAGGTGCTGAGGGACATGGTTTAGTGTTTGATAGGAATCGTTGGACTTGATGATCCTGTGGGTCTTTTCCAACCTGGTGATTCTACGATTCTATGATTCTATGATTCTGTGATTCTATGAAATAATGGTGCTTATATAGAGTAAATATAATTGCTGCCTCTGGCAGGTACGTACAGTCCAGGAGTTACAAAACAGTGAACACACATGGAAAGAAAAAGATTAATAAATGCAGTAGAAATATTAGCCCCTCATTTATTCCCTTATCTAAACCTTCTGTTACGCTTTTACCTTTTGGAGGCAGAATCAAGACAGGATCCAAATGGCAAAGTGCTGCAAGTGTTGTAGTGAATCAGTTCCAAGAAACAGTTTGCCAAACTAGACCCACAGGTTGTTAGCTCTGGAGCAGAAAATCTGCTAAATGTTTTTGCAGAGCTTACTACAACCACCCCCGATCTTTCCAAAACAGACACCACAGCAACAAAGAAGTCTGAAACAAATGTCTTTCTTTACACAAACGACAGAACATTCATTCAGGTTACTAGAAACATTTTGGAAAATCAGATTTTTTTTTTTTTTTTTACAGCATTTCTGTCACTCCTGCTTATCAGATACTGGCCATGTGCCTGGCTTAAAATCACAGCCTCCAGAAGAGCTTGTGGTCTGAGTACTGGAACAGAAGCAGTAGTGCTATTGCAAGGAAATAGTTAATTTTAAACATTGTAATGGTATTCTTGTTGATTTTAGGCTTTTGACAGTTTGGTGCATTCCCCATATTTTCAGCTAAACTTGCTCTAATAACAGTAAGAAGTTACATAGTCTTAAAATTCATTGTTCTAAACTTTTCTTGCCAGGTGGGATTTAGCCCATGGAGGAAGCAAGGGAGGACCAGCTGTTTGTAGATTCCCTACTTCTAAAAGAAAGAGATTGAGTTTAGGGTAGTCCTGAAGGAACTTCCAACTACAAACTAACAAATAAAAATCTAAAAGATGCCAGAAATCCTTGTTTTAACCACATTCCATCATCTACTCCTGCACCTGAGCTGTTACAGGAAAAATGGTATTCCACAGGGAAGCAATTCTGAATTAAAACTGCTGCAGAACATTTCAGAGCGGTATCGTTCAGGTTAACCCTCAATTTTCTTGATGATTTATTTGTAGGAATTGATAAAAAAAATTAACTCTTGCTGTTCATCTCATGTCAATCTGTGAAAATCCATTGAAATTGATGAGATTATGGGAATTTTGACCCAATGAATTTATCTCTGAGAAGTTTCAGGTAAAATAGAGATTCTGTCCAACAGAAATGTGATCTGGTCAATTCTCAAAATGTGACCTAGAAACAAAGAAATAGCAGCGAGCATAATTCTTTCTCCATGTCTTCGTTTTGCTATGTCTTTAGTCACATTTATAAGAAGTTTACAGTTTAAAGATTAATTAGTAGCAAAGTAAACTTTTATCACATTATGCATTAATTAATTAATGCAAATTGATCATTTTCTCTGTACCTACCTGATGCCGGGGGTGGCCAAGGCTCATCTGACCTAGTGGGCTCAGCAGGGTGGTCACAGACTTCCCAGTAGTCAGCGCAACAGTCTACAGGGCCAGGAGAACCTGAGGTACAGAACTGGTCACAGTAACATACAGCTGCTTTGGAGATGATGTTAAAGCTGCAGTCATCATCTCTTCCTGTGCAGCAGCCTCGTACCCTGCAGGAGCTTCCCTCATACAGATTCCTTTTTAGCCTGTTCCTCTTTGCAGAACCGCTGTCCTTGACAGAGTAAAGTCCTCGGGGAACATTTTTTCTAGAGTCAAGCTGCCTTGCCATCCAAACTTCACTTGCAACGCAATATAAAAGCAAGATCTCACTTTTGAACCACATTCTTCTGGCTCTAGCAGCCTTTTTTTTGAGATTCTCTGTGATTCACTTTATCTGCAAATGTCCACGTGCAGTAGATGTGATACCTTCAGACAGTATCAAGAAAGAAATCTGAACAGAAAGCTGCAGACTATGGTCTTCTAGGAAATCTCTGCATGTGTTAATTATTAGTCAAACACGTTAGAAACTGATTTATTTGCCAAAGGTACAGAGGTACTTGAACCAGAGCCACAACTTGACATTATGAAACATTGTGTGCATTCTTTTGCAAGTGAGAAAGTTTTTAGTAAAGGTCTCAGAGCATACAGAATAAACATGGTCAAATATTTTAGTTGTATTACTACAATTAAATCAAAGTGATATAAGGAATGAGCACAAGGTGTCAAAGGAAGCTTTCTTTTGGTTTTTGTTTACCTGTAATTAATCTGTTCTGATAGGAATGGTTGGACTTGATGATCCGATGGGTCTCTTCCAACCTGGTTGTTCTATGATTCTATGATTCTATAACTGAAAACTACATAATACTCAGTTGGCTTCCTGATCTACATTTTCTTTCTTGATCTGCAGGGCTCTATCACTACCATAAACTTACCCTGCATCCTCCACTTCAACATTATTTCCAGTGATCTACCTTAGATTTATTTGCTTAATTTTGTGCTGGTTGATTATGGGTAAATTTTTAAAAAGTCATTTGATTCTCAGGAGAAGCTATTACCCCAAGATATTCTTTTGTGTTTTGTATTTCTTTAGTCAAAACAACTTTATAATCTCTGAAAAGAGTGTAATAAATACAGATTGATGAGTGCTCATTCCTGTTTAAAAAGGAAATGGTTGTGTTAATTATACCACAAAAGAAAACATACCAGCTATCAAAAATGAAATCTAACAGCTTTTACTACTTGATCTATGATTTCCAGGCTTTTGAACAGCAGATAAAAAGAAATATGCATGGTGCTGTCTCCAAAACTTAAAAGATTCAGGAAAAGGCAGCAAGGAACTTTGAAATTCCTAAGAGAGATAACATATAAGGTTAAATAGAAAAAAAAAAAAAATTTAAAAAAAGCATCATTTTGAATCTGAACCATTACAAGAGAATTTAAGCCTCCAAAGCTGAACAAACAGAGGTAAAACTCAGCCATCCTTCTGCCCCCATTCTGTAGCAAATGAGATGAACCTGGAGAAGTTAGTGGCAGACTATTTCCTATGGAATGAAGGGGATCTTTCCCATTGTGACTTCAACTGGCTGTTCAGTACTGCAGGGAATCACAGCATCAAAGGGCAGCTACTTTTAGCGGCACAACTGGCAGCACAGGTGGTTTAGATGCTTTGCCATGAATGGCAGAGATGTGAAGTGGGAATACGTGTGTGTCTGTTTATCAGAGTTTGTAATCCAAATGTTCAAGTCTTTAATACAATTTCTTGCCAGCACTGCTTTTATTGGACCTGCCTCCCACTACAGCTAAAGAACTGCAGGAAAGAGAAAATTGCACCAGGCCACATGATTTTTAGTTTGTTCTATTGCAGGCAATTTTCTACGTGGAAGATAATATAAAGGCCAAGGTCAGCAAAACGCAATCACTGTACATCACATAATGGGGCATAAATCTTAGCCTTCAAAATTGCTCTGTGGGGTTTTTTTTATTCAGTTTTGTTTATGAGATGAGAATCTGGACAACGTTAAGTCTGTCAGTGACTGCTGTAATACATCAAATGTAGCATCGGGAAAATAAGAAAAGACATGTTCACATAAACTCAGGTGAAATGCTCATTCAACAGGATAATCCAGTTCTTTTCCTTATGTCTATATGGCTCTACCAGTTTCAAGAGAATGATCCCTGATTTGCACTGACATAGAAAAAATGCAAATATTCTTTGTTATTGCAGATCTTTGGAAAAAATTTTACGAATTACAGTTATCTTCTTGCTCTAGAAGGATTTGTGACAGATGTTATCAACCAATGAGGTTAAGTGATGAGGCATATCTGTGTTTTAAGTAACAGACCTCTGCCTTCATTTTGTTTTGTCTGGTGGGGTTTCAGCTTTAAGGACTTGCTAACAATACAGCAGAGGCAAGGGATATTCTTGGAAATGACATGAGCTAGTTTACAGAGGAATGAGATTTCTTTTAAAGGAATGTGAAACTGTGACTTGTTCTAAACAGCTTTGTTTCATCATACTAGAAATTATGCTGAAACTTGATAAAATCTACTTTTCTTATTTGTTGGCATGTGTTCCAACCTTAAAAAAACAACCCATGAATCTATGTTTTTGTAGTTCAGCAAATATTTTTATTTCAGTAGTTTTCTCTATAAGGAAAAGTAGCATTCTGTTCACTGTATTTAAGCAGGTGTTGATTTAGGTGCAACAATTTAGAAAGAGTTAAGCATGATCAGTTTGCTCTATTGAAAATTAACCTTTTCCAAGCATAACAACTCTGCCAAGCACTTCAGTTAGGGTCCTAGTCCGTGATCTAGTCTTCACAATTAAGTACAATAATACTTGACTTGTACCTGCATCAGCAAGCACAACAATCCTATGCAGAGCTACAGACTGGGAGAAGCCTGGCTGGAAAACTGCCAGGAGGAGAGGGACCTGGGAGTGTTGGTCGACAGCCAACTGAACATGAGCCAGCAGTGTGCCCAGGTGGTCAAGAAGGCCAATGGCATCTTGGCTTGGATCAGAAATGGTGTGACCAGCAGGTCCAGGGAGGTGATTCTCCCTCTGTATTCAGCACTGGTGAGGCCATTCCTTCAATCCCGTGTTCAGTTCTGGGCCCCTCACCACAAGAAGGATGTTGAGACTCTGAAGTGAGTCCAGAGAAGAACCATGAAGCTGGTGAAGGGGCTAGAAAACAGGCCCTATGAGGAACGGCTGAGAGAGCTGTGGGTGTTTATCCTGGAGAAGAGGAGGCTGAGAGGAAACCTCATTACTCTCTACAAGTACCTGAAAGGAGGTTGTAGAGAGGAGGGAGTTGGTCTCTTCTCCCAAGTTCCAGGGGACAGGACAAGAGGGAATGGCCTCAAGCTCCACTAGGGGAGATTTAGGCTGGAGATTAGGAGGAAGTTTTTCACACAGAGGGTCATTGGGCACTGGCAGAGGCTGCCCAGGGAGGTGGTTTATTCACCTTCCCTGGGGGTGTTTAAGGCACGGGTGGATGAGGTCCTGAGGGACATGGTTTAGTGTTTGATAGGAATGGTTGGACTCGATGATCCAATGAGTCTCTTCCAACCTGGTTGTTCTATGATTCTATGATTCTATGTCTACCTCTGAGCTTCAAAAAACATCACAAATTTGGTAGGAATTCAAATACTAATATCACAAAAAAAATAGTGAAGTTGCAAATAAAAAACATCTTTATAAGTCCAAGAATTTCTTTAAGGTGAAGTGGGATTATTCCACAGTTTTTCTTTCAAGTGCCTCCCTGATTTGTTTGAATGAACCTCTTAGACGCTCTGAAAATCTTATTTCTAAGCACCTTCAGAGTGCAGATGATGGCACTGACCAGTGAGGCTCTAGACACTGGAGGTGACTCCCAGGACAGAAAGCAGAGCCCATCCCATCAGAAGACCATGGTGCCTTTCCTACTTCTGGCTGCCACAAGCAATCTGGAGTCAAGCATTGTGCCCAGACCCAAAGGGAGAATTATGGTTCTGCTAGTTTGTGCCAGGAAAATGAAGTGACTTTTGGCCAGTTTAGGAATAAACCATGATGCCAGACGCTGATTCAGTCACTTGCCAGGAAACAAAAGTCAATGCATCAAAGAGCCTCTGTAATTGCTTTTTTTTCCAGTTTAAACCCTGTAACGATACAGGCCACCCCTTTATTTGACCTTAAATGGAAACTTCACTGGTGACTCCTTGCACAAAATACTTCACTGATCTGTAATTGCTGCAACGGTTTGTCTTTAGTCTTTATTATTAATGGTTGCAAGGCAGTAAAATATTTTAAAGAAAGAACAGGATTCATCCTCCCAAACTGTCAGAGACTGGCTCCTAGATGTGTTTACGCAAAAAAAAGATGCTGCACGTTTCCTCCCTGTCACTTTCATCTCCTTATGTTTGGAGAAGGCACAGGGATAGGGGTGTTTTCAGTCTGGCAGCAGACTGGCAGCTCACTGTTGTGGGTTATTGGCACAATATCAAGCAATGTCACTTTTAATTCAAACATTTCAGAGCTGCCTATCTCGATTCTTACGGTGCTAATCCACGTTATGTGTAACCCAGAATAGCAGTGGTTTAGGTGACAAATTTGATCAGATGTCTAAGTAGAGTCCAGCCACAGTGCAATCTGCTATGCACAACCCTTGGGACCAATGAACCCAGTTCCTCAGATATTTAAATAACCAGATTTAGTGTCAAAGTCAGTGACAGGGAGAGAAACTGACCTTGATTGCCCTTGCAAAGAAATCCCATTCCTCCTGTGCACAGACCCACACAGACAAATTCTCAAGAACTCAGAATCAACAACCACAGATAAAAGATGATTTTATAGTTACTACATAATACTAAGTGGTTGTTACAGCCTTACAGTCTTGTTATTCTTCCCATCCCAGTTGCATCCTTTGGTCAACCTCCAGTCAGCAGGTGCCATCCCACTCCTCCTGTTGTCAGCTGTACTCTAGCATCATATTAGGAAGAATTTCTTCACCATGAGAGTGGTGGATACTGGAACAGGTTACCAAGGGAAGTTGTGGCTGTCCCATCCCTGAAGGTTTTTAAGGTTGGTTGGGGCCTTGGTAACCTGATGTGGTGGGATATCCCTGCCCATGGCAGGGGGTTGGAACTAGATGATCTTTAAGCTAGAGATTAGGAGGAAGTTTTTCACGGAAAGGGTCATTGGGCATTGGAATAGGCTGCCCAGGGACGTGTTTAAGGCACAGGGAGATGAGGTCCTGAGGGACATGGTTTAGTGTTTGATAGGAATGGTTGGACTTGATGATCCGATGGGTCTCTTCCAACCTGGTGGTTCTATGATTCTATGATTCTATGATTAAGGCCCCTTCCAACACTAACTATTCCATGATTCTATGATTCTGTGATCGCCCTGAGGCCACGGCCAGCCCACTCTGGCCTCAGTGGGTAAATACATGGGAAGAATGGGGGAACCTGTGTGTGAATCAGCACAGTACACATACAGTTACAGAGCTACAAGTGCTCTCCTCAACAGTGATTTACTAAGGCTTCCAGAACAGGGAATTGTGGTGGTTTATTTCTTGACAGGAATATCTCAGAAGACACACTAGGGTTGGAAATCTTGGCAGTGGCTGAACCATACCATTGGTTATGCTGTCACTGCAGACTGTTGTGGACTTAGATACATAGAGGTGATATCTGCAGTGAGTTTGCCAATTCCAAGCCGTTTCCTCACCATCTGGTTAAAGGTGAAGGTCAAAGTGAGCACAATGTCTTTCACTATATGAGCTCTGAGAAGGCATTTTGCTGATTTTACATCACAGATGTGTATCTACCGGTGTTCATCTGAAATGTGTGGCCCCAGTGACCTCACCAGTAGGTGCTGGCACCCCAAGACTATTCTCTTGTCTATGAGGAGACTGACAAACACAGAGGCAGAAGTAGCCTCCCAGACCAACATCAGAAACCTGATCAGGTTTTCCATGTGCCCTACCACCAAGCAGGCTTAAAGGCACTTCAGATACATAATAAGTCTGTCATTATTGCAACGTGAGTGTCACTATTTGCTTGCAGCAGGCTTTTCCCTTAACTTGTAAGTTACTCTGTGTGATTTGTTTTGGGCTGTATGACTTGACTAGTGTTGAAATAGTCTAGGATTGCCCCCTGTATGATTAGATACTTCTCCTTGCATAAGTGAGAGTACTCCTACATAGAAATAACCAGCCCATTTTTGTTCAGGCATCTTTCACAATGTACAAAGAGATACTGCAAGAATGGTGTAAGCAACTTATTCATATGCAGTAATTATGCCTTGGGTAATGCACACACTAGTTGTGGGGCCAGGTGGTTATTTGTTAACCAAAAACAATAAAGATATTATTGCCCTGGTAGGCAGGAGACCGTGGGATACAGAAGGCTGGAACTCGCAGGACCCTGGTTGTTGCTAAGAGCTGTAGATAATTGGGCTAAAAACAGACTTTGCAAGGTTGGAAAACAAGAAAGCATAACTGAGTTATTTCAGCAAGTGGAAAAGCAAGGCAGGAGTATAAAATGGATTGCTTGTGCTTAATAAAGTGATTTTGTTTGTCATCCCAAAAATGGAGTCCTTGCCTCGATCACTACAGTTAGTCACTATCAGTGTACTCACCAACACTAGTGAGGCACCCAGTGAGCTTGTGAAGATGAGGAAAGTAGCTGCCAGCAGGGGAAGAACTACACTTCTTGATCCTCACAGGTTGATCCCCATTGTTGCTGAGCTGCCACTTTCTGATTCTCTGGTTTTAAGGATTATATTTTTACCTTCAGGTATGTATTTTTTTTTCCATTTGTACCTTTGAGATGCTACTGCCAGCTTTTTAATAAAATCCTCTATGCTTTCACTTTTCTCATTTTGCACAAATTTAACTTGTGAACTTCCTGATATTCAAGGAATTTTTTTTATTAAAACTGATTCAAGAGCACAGATCCACGCCACACAAAACCAGACTTTAGATCCCAGAGAGATGAACCCTTGGGCCAAGGGATGCACTTAGTCTGATGCAACACCCCATTTTTAAAAGAAATGAATGCTGACCTCCCTTTCCACTACCCATTATGTCGCTGCCCAGGTGTATTCCTTGTTCTAGGCAAATCTCCCTTCTGGTCACTTGGGCCAACTTTAATAAATCTTTTTTTTCCAGCTTGAGTTGCGTGTAACAGTAACAGAAACACCACAAACATGCACATGTACAGGATGGGGTGTCACTGTCTATCAGACTATGAGAGAGGATGAGGGGAAAAGGGGGTTATAATCCCTCATTAAACATAGACAGTCACTGTGATCTTGACAGGAATGTGTATTTTAACAGAATAATAATTATTAAAAGCAAAGTAAAGGCATCAGAACTTGGACTAAATGCTTTGCATCACCCATTATAGTACTACTGCAAATGTAGTCAATTTTTCAGGTTGAGTTTTGCTCTATATAATCTCTCCCTAAAGAATTTTTTTCTCCTAATACTTTTACCATTGGTTTCTTGGCATAGGCTTCCTAGACTATAATTGCCAATATATTCTCATTTGTCATTCATGGACAGAAGCTGTTTGAATAGATAGGGAAAATGTTTTTTTAAAACATGCACAGATGAACAAACTCACAAACCCAGAAATCAACAAAAGGATCTCTCTTTTGCCTTTTCTATAATCTCAGCAATTCTTTCTCTCTCTTATGTTTCTTCCACCTATGGGCTTCAGTCTGTCACCTTGGCTAATTTAAAGCTAAGCCATAGCACGTGAACAATTTTCTTGGCTGGATATGCTAGGTAAATTTGAGCTTTAAAAAATGAAATTCAAGAGAAAAAAGAAAGTTTGGTTTGGAACAAATTCTGAACAAAACATATGCTTTCTAAAAAAGACGTAGGAAATCTTGCTGTGACTTTTGAGAATCACATAGAGCATATTGTTTCTAAATATTAATTTTACCCACTTCAGTACTTTACTGAAAATAAGAAATACTCTTGGATCCTTTGTGGCTAGATCTATTATAACTTGTACAGTAATTATAAAACCTTTTAGTTATAGAGTGCTTATGAATGTCTCAGGAACTCTTCCTTCAACTCACTAAAATGCTTTCCTCAATTTTTTTCTCACCATCTGATTAATGAGCACACTGTCCAAACGAGATAAACATTTAACTTCTGTTATTTTTTCACTGAGAAAAGAAACTGGTACAAAACCAAACCCTATGTGTCTATAAAAGTATTCATGACATTCTAAAGGACATGTGTGTTCCTGTATCAAGGGAAACATATATTTCACCTATATAGAGTCACTGATTTCTGAACTCGTCTTCTGTTTTCACAGTTCTGTATTTCATCAATTTAGATGCAAGCTGGACTGAAATTACAACAGGTCCAATAGCGCAAGAAACTGAGTAGCCTAAGGACCATTCCTTTTAAACTGGTTTTAATTTTAATGTTTTATCTATGATAATATTTTATAAATTAGTTCACTGCATAAATTTTAATGAAAGCAGCAGCAATTCTCATTAAAACATTAATCTTAACCACAACACATAGCAGCGTGTCAGGTGGTAAAATGTTCCTGCACACCAGGACAGGGCTGTGATACAAAATGTCTGAAGATGTGCCTACCTGGGGGGTGATCTGTGGTTCAAAGGATTGAGGGATCGGGGAGAAGGTGGTTGACTCATGCAAGAACAGCTTCCTTAGGCTTTTAATTGTAAAGAAAGTTGTTCCCTCTGTGTACAAATCCAGGAGCTAGAGGAGCAAAATGAGGCTCCCATGATCCAAGAGGAGGTGGTCAGAGCCTTGCTAGCCCAGCTAGACACCCACAAGTCTATGGGGCCAGATGGGATTCACCCTAGGGTATTGAGGGAGCTGGCGGATGTACTGGCCAAACCCCTTTCCATCATCTTCCAACAGTCTTGGAAGACTGGGGAGGTTCCACTGGACCGGAGGCTGATGTTGTGCCCATCTACAAGAAGGATCACAGGGAGGATCCAGGGAACTACAGGCCAGTCAGCCTGACCTCAGTGCCAGGGAAAATCATGGAACAGGTGATCTTGAGTGCTATCACAAAGCACATGCAAGAGAATTGGGTGATCAGGCCCAGTCAACATGGGTTTACCAGAGGCAGGTCCTGCCAAACTAACCTGATCGCCTTCTATGACAAAGTGACTCGACTGCTGGACGAGGGAAAGGCTGTGGATGTATCTTCCTGGATTTCAGTAAAGCCTTTGACACAGAGGAGCGGCTAAGAGAGCTGGGGTTGTTTAGCCTGGAGAAAAGGAGACTGAGGGGAGAACTCATTGCCCTCTACAACTACCTGAAAGGAGGTTGTAGAGAGGAGGGTGCTGGCCTCTTCTCCCAAGTGACAGGGGACAGGACAAGAGGAAATGACCTCAAACTCTGCCAGGGGAGATTTAGGCTGGACATTAGAAAAAAAGTTTTCAGGGAAAGGGTCATTGGGCACTGGCAGAGGCTGCCCAGTGATGTGGTTGATTCACCTTTCCTGGAGGTGTTTAAGGCACAGATGGACGAGGTGCTGAGGTGCATGGTTTAGTGTTTGATAGGAATGGTTTGACTCGATCTGATGGGTCTCTTCCTACCTGGCTATTCTATGATTCTATGAAATTGTTTAAGAACCAGTCTCAGGAAACTTTATGTGGGAACAGCATAAGGTGAAAAACACAGCAGCATAAAACAGAGAGGAAAATGGTTAATCTTCCATGTGTACCAGGAGTGCAGCTGGCAGTCACTAGCAGCATGGATACTGTCTGACCAAAAGGGTTATGAACAGTGCATGGCAGGGAAGAATTACTGTGCATGCTGATTGCTCTGAGTGCTGAAACAAACATGAATAATTCCTGGAGTATTTCACAAAACATAAGTGTTTGTGTGATGGTAAATTCTGACCAAGGTCAAGAACATAGGAAGCTTTCCTCTCCCAGTGATGCCGACATCCATTCTCAGTTATGTGAAAGGCGTGGAGCAAGATTTGCAGGAGTAAAAATAAGAATCACAGTAAACGCTTTGAAACAAAAATACAGCTTTATTTAATTTCAATGTTTATATTAATTCTAAAGAAAATATGCTGTGTTATATTGGGCATATCTTAAAGCAGCAGGCACTTCAAGAAATGACATTTCAATATGGCACATTCAGGTGTGTATCTCTGGGGTTAATTATGCTAGCACATAAGATTATCTCTTGAAAAAATATTTGATTGTGATTACAGCTTTGCAATTAGCATACTGGAAGCAATTTTTTTTCATTTGTTTTAAGTGGTGCTTTAAATAACATCTGTGCCGTGGATTCCTTCTCTATAGAAACAGGCCTCAAAATACTCTACAGTTTTAGGTCTTGATCCTAATTCGGGACTGGAAAAGAAGAGTTTTCACATGAACACAGGTTATCAAAAGTACAGATTAGTAAACTGTATAGCATGCACACAGATCACTTAGTTTTCCCAATTTATACAACTTGATGATCAAACTCAGTTTCACAGAAAAAAAATCCCTAAAGGTATATTCAGTCACCATGATTTTGCTATAGCTGTGGGAGAAGATGAGCTGCTTTCCCATCTTTGCAGCAGCCTGAAGTAAACTGTTTCAGCTCTTAAATTTCCACATAGTTGTGACTGTTCAAATTCTAAACTAAATCCCCCTCCCTAAAAGTTAAGCCCACTTCTTTTTCTCCTCATCTACGAAGCATGGAGAAGTGATTGATATCCATTTTTAACAGTCTGTTATGAAAAGATATAAACAGCTGTGCCTCCACTCTGACCTTATTTCTTTTCTTCTCTGTGAAGAAACTGGAAGCTTTACATCTTTTCTATATCTCCCATCTATTTCCCATATCCCATGCAACTGATTCTTTGCTAATACTGAACAAATATGAGTAATTATCTCCATCATACTATAAACACATCCATCAGCATCTCCCTGGAACAGTATTTTTCATAAGAAACTTGCCTCTTCAAATCAGATTCAGTTTGCGGTACCCTTTAATCCTCAGATCCTCTCCTGCAGTATTGCTGTCATTCCCTTTTCTATCTGTGCTTTTCATATTACTTTTGTATTTTTCTTCGATGCATACCATCATCTTGATTTCCAGCCATTCCTCTAATATAAATGGTATTTTTTGAATTCTTATCCTGACTTCCAGGCTGCTTGCAAATCCTTCCAGATGGTTATTATTTGTAAACCAGGGAAGCTTACTCTCCATGTGATTAAGCAAGCAATTAATGGCAATGCCTTATAGTGCTAGAGCTAGAAGACAGCATTGCAGAAGCCTGTGTAAGATCTTCTCCCACTTCAGGAGAAAATGCCTGTTTTCAGAGTCCAGCTTTCCAATCAGTTGCACATCTACCTTATGTGAATTTAATTTACTCTGTATCTGCTGTACTTGCTTATGAATATCACATGGGACTGTGTTGAAGACAGGTTGCATCAAACACACATCCTGTATCTGTTTTGCTGTCAAAGAAGGAAATGAGATGAACTTGATAGGATTTGTTTCTGACGTGTCCCTATGCAAGTCCTCTTATCTCCTTACTATTCTCTAGAAGCCTACAAAAGGTTTTTTGAATACTGTGTTCCAGTATCTTGGAAATGCTATTAGGGCTGACTTTTCTGCAATTTTTTAGATTTTCCTTTCCTTATTTTTTTAGATATGACGTTGTGTTTGCCTTTCTGGGAATTCACTCATCCTGCTAATAACAAGTGTTTGAGAAATTGCTTTGGTTGAGTATTTAATGGTAATTTTCATTAGTCTGTGCCATCCCGAATACTCCAATTTACGTCAGTATTCCTTCAGATGTTCTTTTCCTTTTCTCCCCATGATCTGCTCTCAAGTTCTTAATAATAAGTGAAATAAACTTTAAGTCACAATTAACCTTTTATATGAAGGTTGAAACAAAAAAGTATTGAACATTTCAGCCATTTCTATATCACCTGCACTGAAGCAAACCATTAACTTTAATGGCACTATGTGGTTGTGCACTCAAATATAAAAGAATATTCATTTTATTTCAATGATATTGCTTTACAATTTAATTCCAGACCATACCTCAATGTCTTCCAACTGTTTGGTTGTATGTTGCTTAAAATCAATTCAATTCTGACCTTATTTTGTGATGCTAAGAAATGGAGTTATCGTGCATTGATCATTTTTAATAGAAAATACGTCACCAAAACCAGAAAATCATTCACCAAGGCCAGCTTACTATTCAAACACTAAATTGCATAGCTAAAGCATCTTATCATCCTTTTAAAGAAAACCATAAAGATCTGTTAAAATGACTGTAGTTATAGATTCAAAGTGTGACTGTAATTAAGTCAGAAAAATATTAGCACTCACCATCACAGCTAAACTGAACCTCTTTCATTGGCAACCTGGAGGAAAAATAAAAAAAGGAAAAGGTGAAATCAAAATGGAAAGGAGAATAAAATATGCAGGATGTTAAGAAGTCACAGTTCTATAAACCATTGGACAACTTCATACAGCACCTTGTCTTTTAAAAGCATTGATTTCTTGTACTGTTAATTTATAACCATACTTAGTGAACTGGGGGTGATTTTTTATGTAGTGATATTTCTGAGAAATATACTGCACGTGGCAAATATCAACAGACAATCATCATCTTACTTAAAAGCGTGTTATAGGACATTTCAGCCTCCTGCTGGGTTTCCACTGCTTTTTTGGGCCACAGCCTGGGAGTAAGGCATGTGGCCAACCTTGCATTGATATGACACGGATGCTGTTTTACTCCACTTTAACAAAGCTTTCAACAGAGTCTTCTGCAGTAATCTTCAACCAAAACCAATGAGCAGGGTGGACTACAGAGTGAACAAATAACTGGCTGGACCACTGGTCTAAAAGGATTGTATTCAACAGTTCAAAGTCTGCGGATGCCACTAGCTCCAAGGGAAGGGAGAGACTGATAAGTTGAGGGTACAGCTCCTATTCTGGAGGACTTTGCCAAACTAGGGAAATGGGATAGCAGGAGCTTTGTGAATAGAAACCCCATATGGTGGTACAGGTTGGTGGCTGACTGTCCAGGTAGCAGCTCTGCAGAGAAGGACCTGAGGTCTGATTGACACCAAACCAAATATGAGTCACCTGTGTTGTGATGCATTAATTAAAGCATAGCTAGCAGGTTGGGGGAATTTATTATTCCCTTCTGCTGGGCACTGCTGAGCCTGCATCTGAATAAAGTTTCTATTTTTGAGCTTTCACAATAGGAGAGAGTTGTCAAGCAAACAGAAGAAATCCAAGAGAACACCCTCAGGATGGATACAAGCATTCCTTGATTTCTGGCAAAAAGCATATGACACACGAGGGAAGGCTATAGGGCTTGTTTAATGTGAAGAGCAAGCTAAAGGATATCTATTAAAGTGAGGTTTATAGACAGCTCAGTGGCAGAACGTGAGGCAGGAACAATCAGGGAAGATTTAACTAGCCATAGGGAAAAATGTTTTTTGTCCCAAGAATTGGTCAGACGTTAAAAGCATTTTCTGTCTAATTCTGTGATTAAAATTACTTGTGTGTTACTTAAGAACTGAAAGAGCCTGGAGAAGAGGAGGCTGAGAGAAGACCTCATTGCTCTATATAACTACCTGAAAGGAGGTTGTGGAGAGGAGGGTGATGGCCTCTTCTCCCAAGTGACAGGAGACAGGACAAGAGGGAATGGCCTCAAGCTCAGCCAGGGGAGGTTTAGGCTGGACATTAGGAAAAAGTTTTTCACAGAAAGGGTCATTGGGCACTGGAACAGGCTGCCCAGGGAGGTGGTTGATTCACCTTCCCTGGAGGTGTTTAAGGCACAGGTGGATGAGGTGCTGAGGGACATGGTTTAGTGTTTGATAGGAATGGTTGGACTCGATGATCCAATGGGTCTCTTCCAACCTGGTGATTCTATGATTCTAAGAATAATAAAAAAGCTTTCTTCACACTACAGCTGTGTTCTGACTACTTCTTTAGGGGAAGCTCTTTTCCTCTGAAAGTACTACATGGTATTCCTGATGCTACTTAAAAGGGACAAAATACAAGAGCTGTTTCTTTAAGCCAAACTGAATTAGATGAAAATGGCAATCTAAGTGACATACTGACATTTTGTGCTTTCTCTGTATCACATTTACATTACTAGCCTTTCAGCCTTTTAAACGTGTACTTAACACATTTGCAGTAATCATTTTTATAGCAATCATATTAGAAGTAAAATGCTATAAATGCATAAAAAGGCTTTTTCCATGTTAATATGTGGTGATCTAATATGCCCTTCTATGTCAGTAGACTATAACCAAAACTTTTTACTTAAAAAAAAAGAGATATCAATCAAATTGGCCAAAAGTATCACCCAAGTTGCAAGTATAAATTTCCTAGTATGTATATAATGTATTAAATATTTAAAAGCTTAAACCATTGTTAAAGTAAATAGAAGGTATGTCTGCTGAAACTTAATGGTTTTATTTGAGAATTTACAAATATGTATTGTTTGGACCTACCTTTCTATTTATAAATATCAGAAGCCAGTGGTTGACTATTGTATTCTAGTGGCTCATCCATTTAGGAGGTTAAAGAATTTGTCACAACACCTGAAATTCTTATTCTTTTAGCAAAAGCATTTTACTAAAATTAAAAGCTCATTTCCAGGGTTGTTCAATTTTCAGTTAAATGAACTGTTATGATACAGGGAGGGCCTAGGGCTGCATCCTTGGTTTTGTCAAAATAAACTGAGTGATGAGACTATCATTTCAGGGATGCGCTGCTTATTTTATTCCCAAATATTTTGGAAAATCACAGGCCATGTCAAAACAGTTCTGATTTTGGAAGTAAGTAGCATCAAAAAAATTTCTAAGTTGCATTATCTGAGAGTTTTATTTATATGTATTGCTCTTGATCTTCGTCTTATTATTTGCTGCTTTAATCTCTAGGCAGTTTTTACAGCACTCTTCATGATTTGCCTAACGCCCTCTAGTTCACTAAATAATTCATAAACTCTGCAAATTAGCACTGCTGCAAAATTTGCTCAGACAGCGTAACACTAGTATATACCAGCTCTCCACTGTCCTGAGGACAAGGACTTAGTTTTATGCAAAAACTAAAAGTAAAAAGTGAATAGTGTGTCCACAACTCATGGAGAGCTCGTGTTTGTCTGCAAGGAAAGAACGAAGAGCAATGCAGTCCTCTATCCCAATACGTCTGCATGCAGGGAAGGACCTATCCCAGCACCCAATGGAAGAAGCAGATGCTTAAACACATGAGTTGATGTTTAAGTAGCTGTATCCTGCCCTCACACCTTCCCACAGGAGGCAGGGAAAGGCAGGTCTTCACTGTGGGTACAAATCTTCCATCCCTGCTAAATGCTCTAGGATTCTCTTTGTAAATACAGACTTCAATAACAGTATTTTTAACTGGAAGAACTTTTTGCTTTAATATTGTCATTTTGAGTTTTGGCCTCACATAAGATAAATTTAGATGAACTATTTAGTACAGGAACTCTTTCATAAAATGGATGCGTTTTCTTCTTATATGTAGAATCTATCAATGATTAATAATAACATTGACCTCTGACCAGAAATACTCCTTAAGTAAATAAAGACCGAGAGCAACATATAATAGAACTTTAGACCTTACTGACATTTTTATAGAATAGAAAATTTCAAGACTTTTTGCTATTAAAGTTGTTAAAAATGTAGCAAGGTGGATTAACTTTTTCCCTTAGATATTAAGAAAAAAAAAAAAAGCTTCTTGTACTAAACCTCTCACAAATTCGCACAAAAGAGTGAAATCCTGTCCAGGGAGGTGGTTGAGTCACTTTCCCTGGAGGTGTTTAAGGCACAGGTGGACGAGGTGCTGAGGGACATGGTTTAGTGCTTGATAGGAATGGTTGGGCTCAATGATCTGATGGGTCTTTTCCAACCTGGTGATTCTATGATTCTATGAAGTCAATGGAGTGAGTTTTTTCTCATGAAAAATCTCTTGGTTTTGAATGTTGACCTTACAGATGCTATTATTTTGTCAAAAAATTATTTCAGAACTTTCAGGAATAACAAACAGATAAGATAGTGTAACAGCTGCAGTAAAAAGACTATATGAATCTAAAGTAGTTGTAGACTTTGTTCAGTACTTCTTGACTGAGAATGAGCAAAGAAGTTTGTCTCCCAGTGTGCTTGTGGCTTCTTTGCCACTGTCTATGCATAGAAAGAGATTGCTTAGTCTCAACATGGCCAGTATAGTAGCAGTTCCGGCTAAAAATGAGATTAAATATTATCAACTGGGAGGGAAATTAGATATCATGCCTTGCTCGAGTACTTTGAAAAGTTATTTGGGGGAGACTTCCTTTGATTTGTGACAGAGAAAACAGAAATCGTGTCATCTCTTTACATTGTTACCTGACCAGCTTGTGATGAGCCTGCTCACCTCCTTCCTGCTGTGTCTGCATGTGGTGACAGGACCCAGGGAACCAGCGCAAATACTTAGCTTACTCAGCTCTAACAAATTGTATTATTATTATTTTTTTCAATGCTATTTGCCTCTAGTTAACATCATTGTAAGTGGTGAATGACCACCATCCAACGAGATGTTAATCAAGGGAAATAAATAGAGTACTGAGAAGACTCCATATAAATCCTCTTCTTTCCAACTGATTGTCTTTGCTCTTTATAAATGTAATCACTGTTTCATTGGAGCTATTTATTGGTGCAAATGTTCCAGTTGTTGGAGTACATTTAGGGTGTTTTTAATAAATTGGTTGATAGAAAATCTGTTTAAAGTGTTTTTTTTCTAATAAGAAGGAACATTTAGGAGACAGCGCTATATATTTTATCTGCCTTGGAACAGACCAGTTTGGCCTCTAACCAAAGGAATTTTTCACTTTTGTTGTTACTAACATAAATTTAGATCACCCGACCACCTCACGTTTTCTCAGATATGGTAGTCTGACTTTCCTATGTCAGTACAAGATGCTTCACATTCTGAACCAATTTAAATAGTGCATCAGTTAAATTATGTGTCATATTTCTTAAAAGATTTCTCTCTGAAAAGATTGTGCTCTCTATTAATTCTGCAAAGCTCACCCTCAACATGTAAGTTGTAAAGAAGTAGAATGATGGGAATCAAGATATTGGCTTTTCCCTATATTATTTTCAAATAGAGGAAAATCAGTTGCATCGTCAGAGACTGCACATGGATATACACACATGCCTACTAACACATACAAATACACACACGCTGATACCTATACCCATCTATATATAAATGTGTATAAAATATATGTGTGTGTGTGTAATATATGTGTGTGTATATATACATACACACACACAAACACACACGTGAGCACACACACACACACATTTTAGCATTCCTGATGTAGTGCAGACCTGTTTCATCTGAACAATTAATTTATACTCAGACATATTCAGGTCTCCACATTGCCTTCTAAAGAAATACCTTTGCTTCAATAATACAGAAACTTTACAGATGATATGGGAGAGTCTTCCTTTTTGAAGAATCTTGCAGACAGATCAACAAGAATCTTTGAATTCAACAGCTGAATCAACAGCTGAAACTGTAACAATTGCTTTCAAGAGAACCAAGAATTGGCTCCTGGGAGGCAGAGGAAGTGGATTGATGATACAGAAACAAACAGAAAGGTCAAAGGCAAGGAGAGAGGGAGGTGGCTGAAAGGTCCTGATGGAGATTCAAACAATAAGTATCACATCGCCAAATCCCCGACTCCCTGCGCAGATGTCTACTGTTAGTTTTCTTTCCTTTACTTCCTTATTTTTCAGTGGACACTAAGATAAACTAAGGACATACTGACAGTCTCTGCCAAGAAACTCACAATTCAAGCAAACCCTCTGCTCTCAACATAAGGAGGTCTTGGCTTCAAAATTCCCTCGATATTTTTCAAAAGAATGAGTTACTTATTTGATAGCAATTATAGATATACCCATCCCTGGAGGTGTTCAAGGCCAGGTTGTATGGGGCCTTGAGCAGCCTGATTTAGTAGGAGATGTCCCTGCCCATGGCAGGGGGGACATGGAATTAGATGATCTTTAAGATCCCTTCCAACCCAAACGATTCTATGATTCTTTGATTCTAAGATTCTACGACAAGCATCCATCATATTTAAATGCTTATTTTGCTCCTTTTATTGAGACTAGAACCTAATTTTAAAACAATGAATCGAATGTTTATGAAAATGTAGTTATCATTCCCATCAACATTGTTAAACTCATCAAAAAACTTGTGAAAAAATTATAAGCATGCAATTGGTAACCAAAGAAGGTCTCAGGAGTTAAATTCATTCTTGCATTAGAATTGTGCTCATATTGCTATCATAGGTAGTAAGTTATGTCTTCATATGTGAAGTTATAAAATAATGGTGAAACTATCATTTAATTAAAGATGTTCTACTATATTCTAAACCCTGCAGTAAAGAATATGATCGTTAATTACTTTATATATGTTTATTTAATCATTGAGACTATACTTCAGCTTCATGTTCATGACCTTGTCAGAAAAAAGGCTTTCCTGTGCCAGCAGAACCTTTTCAATTTTTATATGCTCTATCTCAAGATAAAATTAATGATGCATAGCAGATTACTTCAGCTTTCACTGAATGAATTATCAAGGGTGGTAACCACTATGGTCCTAGATTTTAGATATGTAAAAGTAGTAGGGAATTGGTGACAGAATTTAGACTTCAAGATTTGCCTCCTTCCTCAAAGTCAAATAAAACTGGCACTGAATTTTGATGTTGGGCAAACTATCAGTATGTGTTGTCTAATGTTTTCTTGACGGTCCTTTATTAAACTCTCAATATCTAATTATTCTTAGTGCTTCTGATAGTTGTATTTGGTATTTAAAACAGAAGCTATACCAGTGACTGAAAATTGTGGAATGTGCGATTTAAATTGGGCTAACAGCAGAATTTAACGAATCTCACTTGATAATGTTCCAACAGCACATATCAGAAAGCTAAAGTGTAATTGTTAGTGCTACTCTAAATTCACATAAACAATATCATCTGCAAAACAGCTCCTTTTTTAGTTCATTAATCATTAAAAATAACTAATGCTTAACTGGTATATGCACTGGACAAAAGTAGATTTGGGAGCTGAGCATATTTTTGCTCGTCAACTCTATCCAAGCTAAATAAATAAAAGATAAAGCTAACATGCAAATGCTTACACCCATTAAATTATTACCTCCTTGGAGATTAGTGCTTCATTTTCTGGAATAGGCACTATGGGATGACTGGGCTGCCAAGCCAAGATGTCACAGGTTGGATGGTGCATAACGTTAAAAAAAGGAAATAAAAAATACATTATCAGTGCAGTTTCTGACTAAAATATGACTGAAGTTTAATAATCAAAGCCAATACTCTCAGTCATGCAAACGATAGCAAGGCAATGAGATCCCATTCATGCTCAACAGGTTCACTGCTGAATAGACTCTCTCTTAGTATTCCTTGTCTATATGAAAATCTATTTCAGGGTATGGTCTGGGTTTTGTTATATGACATTCCCGTAATTAAAGGGGTGAGGAAAGGATAAATCACTTTCCAATCTGAAAGAGACATCTCAAGTAAAAATCATAGCACGGGTACCCACCTTATAATACAATTAGTATGAGATAATACACATAGAGTTATTTAAAACTACAACCATATTTCTATCACTTTGAATATCTGTCTTCTTAAATCTCCTTCAAAATCTCCTAAATCTTGAATTTCATAGACATAAATCATACAAACATTTTACTAAAAAATGCTGTATAACAGTAACTATTATGCAGGCAGGATTTTTGGATCCCACTAATTTTCCAGTGTTTTGAGTACTGTAGAACTTGCATCTGAGTGATGAAGTTTGGTGGATGTGACTCAAGTGAAGAACCATTCCAATTTCAATAAGATTTTAATTAGAATACATATAAATAGATAATCCAGAGCATATAAAGACAATATTAAGATTATAAGTTTGTGAGGTTTTCCTATAAAGTGACACAGAGGCATCCTCTTTAGAGTAGAGGCTGTTGGAAGTGTTGGGGCTTGGGTATTTTAGGCTTGTATGGAAACAAAGTCAAAAGGCATTACTTTGTTTTGGTAGTTAGATTGAACAGTAAATTAACAAACGATTTGTTTCTTAAAATGTATTGATCTTTCCCCAAGAAAATTAATTTTGAAACTCTGGTTTTTTCAGAAGCAAAACTGACCTGCTAGGCTATCCTTATGCAAAAAGATGGATAATGGAGTGGGCTATACTCTAATTTTCTGTAGTTACATTACGGATGTGTGTTATGGTTGGACTTGATGATCCGATGGGTCTCTTCCAACCTGGTTGTTCTATGATTCTATGTGTTTCTCTCTCTCTTTGTAAATTTGCCCTGATTAATTTTCAGGGATGTAGGATTCAACGTTAGCAATGACAGAAACAGTTACAGAAGCTTTGAATCACATAACAGTTTTTTTCCCCCCAATAAACGAAAAAGCAACTGAAAACTTTAGGCAATAAGTTTATTTGTTTATTCAGTAAATTTAGACAAGGAAATAATTTTAAGCAAAGGAAGGGTAAGGAAGGTGTAAGGATGCTAGATTCTCTCTGGCAACATTCCCCCTCTGCTACACACCTGGGTCACAATTTCAGCCAGCACAGCCACTAAGGCAGCTCATAACAAATACAGAAGGTGTTTAATGACTTACATGGGAGACAGAAGTCCACTTTCAAACCCATCCTACAGCTACTGAGGGTGGACAACCTTTAGTGATACATAGGTACAAAGTTATAGCAACATCTCAACTATCTTGGCAAGCTTACTTCATTGAATTTAGCCCTAGAGTTGAGGTACCTATTGCCTCACCAGAATATGGCATCTCTGTGTTCTGAGCAAATTAAAAGGGTTAATCATAAAGAGAATAGGGAAAGTATTGTTCATTTGACATTTAATTTCTGATGTATATCTAACCTTTCTGAGAATTATGAACTGCTTGCAAGAATCAAAGGCTCCTTCGTCAGGTAGTGATCATAGAATGTAACAGCTCTTTTTCTCAAATTGCACAGACATCCAATCAATGAAAACTGTATTTTTATTACGTTATCTTGTCCTGACCTTTCTTGCTTGTATTAATTGCCTACCATGTTAACTTTAAATGCCTCTCAGAGTCATGAACTTACCCTACCTTGTTGCTTGAGTATGAGGTCTCAAGTCCTTCCTTATACCTGACAAAAGTAATGATCTCTTTTTTGTCCAATACATTTGCTTTCTTTATTTTGATAGCATCCTCTTTTGAAAGAGATAACTTGTATAACAGTATCAAAGAGAGGAAATTATCTGTATTTTCTCGACAGACACTCTTGACACTGTTCTTGAAAGAAGACAAGTGAGAGGTAAAGGACTTTACTTATTAATAACAGGGGAAAAGTGCAATCTAAGACTTGGACAAAAACTAAGCAATATACAGTTCTCTATGTTTTCACAAGGCTTCTCTGACATAAAACCCCTAAAGATATTGTATAAGAGTCTATATATTCTACTAGTCAGATGCCTGCAGACCTGATTGTACCATGACATGGGATCTAGACTTAAGGAAGTAACATATAGCTGCATTTATAAAGAATTTTAAGTACTTTAGTGAATATGGAGCACATAAGCCAAATGCTGCATCCTTTCTGCTGAAATAACACTTAGTCTTGTAGGTGTCTGAAAGGAAGGCATTGGGTCTTTCCCTGGAATCATACAGCTCTTCCTTCCCCAGCTGCAAAGGAGCTGAGTGCCTTGCTATGAAAAAAGTCTCGTGCCTGTCCTGCTGGGGTTTAACCAAGAGGCTAGAGAGTCTTATTCCTTCATGACTGATTTTTCATTACAATTATGATTTTTCTGTTTTTAAATGCACACCACACAAGTCCCACAAGCAGGATGGAACTCGCTGTCCCAGTGCACTCTCTTTCTGCAGCTCCATGGGTAAAACCTGGACTCTACTGGAAGAGAAAGAAGATAGAATCTCTAGAGGGTGAGCTAAGCACTGTAATCAGGTCTTTCACTGTCTGGGGAAGTACTAAAGGAAGGCATTGGCATCACAATGTTATCTTTTCTGCCCAAGGTATTTGGAGGTTACTTAGCAGCAGAGAGAGCGCTTACCTGATTAAAATCATCTTTGTATCTGAATCATAGTGCAAGTTATGACTCTAGACACAGGGGAAATATCCTCAGAGAGTATGGTCATCTCTGCAAAACCAAGCAGTCAACATCACAGTACCAGTATTTAAAAGTACCAGAATGCAAAGCAGACAGAATGAGGTGGGATTAACCCTCCTGTAATAGACTTTGCATGACTGTCATCTCTCAGAGTCATACAGGAATGTGCCTTTGTCCACAAGATCTGAAGTGTGAATGCAGCTCAGTCTATGTACTTCAGGATGTGTTGTCTTAGTAAGACCTCATCAAGAGCAGACCCTGACAGCCTTTCATTGCCGTGTCAAAGCAGTAGTCAAGAAACCCTATTTTCTTCTACTGTAAAAGAATTGCATCTGTTGATGGTGGAACATTACAGTATTTCTTTTATAATTTGAATTCTTGATTCCTTTGCCAGTTACAGACTTCTGAATTATGCTTACAAGTAATAATTCTTGACTTTTTCCAGATGTCAGTTTTCTAGTAATGTAACATTTGTGTTATTACTTCTAAGAACAGTTAAAGAGTAAACTAGACCAATCTACATTTGTGGCTGCAAACCTTGTACTGAGGAGAGTAGAATATCCTAACAATATGTAAGTACTTGCATATGTAAACTCAAAGTGAAATTAAATGTCTCACCAAAACACCCTCTTGCAGACTCAGTCTTAGAAAGGCTTAGGAAAGAGAGGGTTATATAACATCTTTAGTTAGACTTTTGCTCATTTAGCTCTGTAGAGTAATCAGCAAGACATATTTGCCTTTAAAAGGTCAGTTTATCTTCATTGTGCTATGAATCACAGCTGCCTCCAAACTAATATAAAGCTTTCTGAGGTGTTCTCAATGTACAACAATTTACATAAATCTAAGTCACTCTCTAGAGGGTCTGCAACCTTTGCTAATAGAGACACAGGTTAAAAACTCTTTGGAAGCAGTGAGAGGTAACGTACATTAGAAATAAGATTACAGAATCACAGAATCACAGAACAACCAGGTTGGAAGGGACCCATCGGATCTTCTAGTCCAACTATTCCTATCTAACACTAAACCAAGTCCCTCAAGACCTCATCCACCCGTGCCTTAAACACCTCCAGGGAAGGTGACTCAACCACCTCCCAGGGCAGCCTATTCCAATGCCCAATGACCCTCTGCGTGAAAAACCTCCTCCTAATCTCCAGCCTAAATCTCCCCTGGTGGAGCTTGAGGCCATTCCCTCTCGTCCTGTCCCCTGGCACTTGGGAGAAGAGCCCAGTTGTCTCCTCTCCACAACCACCTTTCAGGTACTTGTAGAGAGTAATGAGGTCTACTCTCAACCTCCTCTTCTCCAGGCTAAACAACCCCAGCTCTCTCAGTCGCTCCTCATAGGGTCTGTTCTCCAGACCCTTCACCAGCCTCATTGCTCTTCTCTGGACTTGCTCCAGAGCCTCAACATCCTTCTTGTGGTAAGGGGCCCAGAACTGGACACAATATTCAAGGAGCGGCCTCACCAGTGCTGAGTCCAGAGGGAGAATCACCTCCCTGGACCTGCTGGTCACACCATTTCTGATACAAGCCGTGATGCCATTGGCCTTCTTGGCCACCTGGGCACACTGCTGGCTCATGTTCAGTCGGCTGTCGACCAGCACCCCCAGGTCCCTCTCCTCCTGGCAGTTTTCCAGCCAGGCTTCTCCCAGTCTGTAGCTCTGCATAGGGTTGTTGTGCCCCAAGTGCAGGACCCGGCATTTGGCCGTGTTAAACCTCATGTCGTTGGACATTGCCCAGCGGTCCAGCCTGTCCAGGTCCCTTTGCAAAGCCTCCCTACCCTCCAGCAGATCGACACTTGCACACAGCTTTGTTTCAACTAGAGTAATCAGAGCGAATTCTTGTATACGATGTTCTTTCAAAGTACTCTGTTAAGTTTTTGATCCACTTTGAAAAAAAATAGGTACTCTTGACTCTTATGAAATATGAAGGTATTCCTTCACAATAGGAAAAACTAGTAATTTCTCAAAACTAAAAATGCTTACTCACACATGCATAAAAAGCAAACCTTTTGCATAAAATAATTGTATAGATAACCACTTTTTCTGAGTACAAGAACCCAGTAAATGGTACCAAATAAATTGGTGCCAAAAAATGGTAAAACGCCCACAACAGCAAAGCAAGGACTAGCTTCAAATAAGGGGAGAGAAAATATTTAGTGTGAAAGGGACAATTTACAATTATGATGTCTACAGTGTCTCTGAAATCACACAGTGAAATACTCTGAAATGGATTGAAAAATCCATTTAGAAGATTCAGCCAGTTAAGTACCCAATTCTTCTACATCTCTCACCTTTCTGTTAAAGGAAATGTAAAGTATAAGTTTGTGATCACTACAAAGATGTGCCGTCAGGTACATATGGGATAGAGCATACTGATTTGCAAATCATTATTACACATTACTATACCTTTGTATTTACTTGAAGATTTCAAAACTTTCTCTGGGTACTGGTAAGTACATGCCCAAGAGGGTCAGCTCTCACACAGATCTGGTTCCCTGACAGAATCTCATAGGACACCGGAGTGGGGAGAGGCTGAAATATTTCTATCTGAATAGCAGAGGTTGGTGAAGTTACAGGGCTTTGTTGTAGGGATTTCTTGTCTCTGAATGGAGCTGAAGATGTATGCAAGCCAGTAAAGAATTGATTTTCCTTGAGCTGCCTTTTCTCAAGCCAAGCTCAAGTCCTCAAACGGGGCTAGTCTGTGGTGGAATTGGCTGTGAATCATTTTCTGCAAAAATAATTTTTCAATGAAAGACACTAGCAACAGAGAAATTAAGTCATTCGTAAAACATTTTTCTAGCTCTTGCAAACTCTCAGTAGTCATTTTGAAAATTAAAATTGTTTAATTGCTAGAAATCCCATCCAAAGTTGGAACGTTGTATTTTCTGACCTAGGTGCTTCATTTTGGATCACTTCCACACAATATTAAAATGTATTTTACTATCAGTGCACTTTGGGGCAATTATAACAGCATTTATATTCTGCTGTGAGGTGATTACAGGGGCTGATGGGCAGCAAGGGCATCAGGCTTATAATGAAGACTTGAAGCATGACAACTGCAAACTATGCACCTATAAAGAAAGGCAGCAGCAGTCAAACATCTTCTAGTTACATGGACTAGGACTATCTGCTTTGAGTTACTTCATATAACCTAAATTAATTTCTGGTGTTTTAATGGTTTTCAAATTTTCATCTGCATCAGAAGGAAAGTTTCAGAATTTCCAGTAACACGAGTGTTTGAAATTCCCCTCAGTGTATTAACTATGAACTATTTATGGACTTACAGAAATGTAGACATTGTGTAGAAGAGACAGCATTTCCATGCCCCAGGAAGGGGTTTGTTGTTCACTGACTGATAACAGCTGAAGAACTTTAACTGTTTTCCAGGCGAGAGTATGAAATGAAATGTATTTTAGCCTAGAGAAGAGGAGGCTGAGAGGAGACCTCATTACTCTCTACAAGTACCTGAAAGGTGGTTGTGGAGAGGAGGGAGCTGACCTCTTCTCCCAAGTGCCAGGGGACAGGACGAGAGGGAATGGCCTCAAGTTCCACCAGGGGAGATTTAGGCTGGAGATTAGGAGGAGGTTTTTCATGCAGAGGGTCATTGGGCATTGGAATAGGCTGCCCAGGGAGGTGGTTGAGTCACCTTCCCTGGGGGTGTTTAAGGCACGGGTGGATGAGGTCTTGAGGGACTTGGTTTAGTGTTAGATAGGAATGGTTGGACTAGAAGATCCGATGGGTCCCTTCCAACCTGGTTGTTCTGTGATTCTGCATTTAATCTTCAGAGCTGACCTTCCTCCAACATATTTTCTTCTCAGATTAGCTGCAAAGCTGAATTAGTCTTGTTTTCTGAGTAAGCTTCTAATGCAATGGAGTCCTTTGACCTTAGCTACTTGAAATCCAAACCACAAACCACAAACTCTGAATGAATTTTCAAGGAGTATATAATATTACCTACTATATTAACATTTGCATTAAGATCATGTTCTGTCTATCATTTAACTAGTAAAATTATAGTCAATGATTAAGAAAAAGAGAAAACCAGTACTATAATTTACAGTTTGTCATGAAGAATTCGTCACTCTTCATAAGAGTTCAGAACACTTTGCCAAAAAGAAGAAAAAAGAACACTAATGCCTTGAAGTTCATAACATCTCTGTAATACAGGTAAATATTGACTTCTTCAAGTAAATCTCTGGGATTTCAGCAGAGCTAACTATATACATTTTTGTAATGTAACTGGAAGTGGAGTTAATTAAGGACATATGTCAGAGTACACAATATATCAATACCTGCAATAAAAGTTAAGTGAATTCTAATTGTGCCAATTTGTCTTTTACAATGTAGATTCCAAAGGTTCATCAGGTCACTGTTTACTTTTCCTTGATACCTCTGAAGAGTTTTTCACAAACTAAAAAATAAAAAAATCACCAGGAAATTGTCTAGGAACATCTGCGTTCAGTGAGATCTAAGAAATTTCTCTGTAGCTCTAGATATTTTGGGATAGTTTCTATTGATTCTGGGGTTTTGGTTTTTTTTTTTGCTTCAGGCTGTTTTCTCACTGCCTTCAGTAAGAAATGTACAAGTACCATTTTTGTTTCTCATACAGGTTACATGCTCACCAAAACTTGCTTGATATCTTTCATGCAATAATAATTTCTGCTTTTGCTGTTAGTAACAACCTTTACCTCTTGGGGACTTTTGATCTTTGAAATTTTCTCTCTTGCTTTTATTACCATATTACAAGTGAAGACATGTCCTCAGGTTGTAGCTCCCATTTGCCAAGTCATTAGTAGAGTCTATTTTTTAGCTTTCCTGTTTTTCTATGGTTTCAAATGCCCTAGAGTTTCATCCAGTCCAAATCCAGCCATGGATCAGGGTCCTAGCCTCCGAGCTATGGCAACCTTGCCCCCATCACCATAGGGCATGACATAGAATCTCCTCTGCAAACCAACAGATACTAGAAGCTGACACTAGGAGTGCTGTAATATTTGGACTATTGTGTTTCCTTTAGTTGTTTTCCTAAGAAAATGTGTATTGACATATTAAACTGAAGATAAAGAAGGATAAGATAAAGGCACATCAGAAATTAGTGGTTAGATAGGTCGGAATTTCTTCTGTGTCTGGTACTGGTTTATGCATTAAAAATGTCTGCCTGAAAGCCACTATACAAAAGACTGGATGCAATCATCCTAGAAAACCAGACATAAGGCTGAACTCAAGTATTATATTGTGTAAAGAACACAAAGAACGAAGGCAAAGCATTTTAAAGCTTTTTTTGGTGCTTGGGACCAGTTTAATATATCCCAGCAGGGACAACTTATATAAATGAGAAGGCAGAAAGCAACAGAAATGGCAACAGAAGTAAATAGTTCCATGAGAAAACCTGGAAACTTTTGCGCACAGTGTTCACCGAGATGCACATTTCAATTTCTAAGTATAGAAAATGCCTGCTGGGGTTTGATGCTACTGCTTTCAAGAAAACAACTTTTGTGTGCATGTTTTCCATATGTAGGGAAGTACCTCAAAGAATTACCAGGCTCCCACCATCAACAGTTTCTCCTTGTACAAATAAGAGCAAGCCTCTCAAAATTGCCAAAATACCCAGTCCAAAAGGAGAGTGACATGATAATCAATTCCTTTTTCACTTCTAGAATTGATGCCTCTACAAGAGTGGGCAGCAGAGTTCTTTCCAGGTAGTGCCATACTTAAAGCACCTCCACATGAAGTGCATGCTGCTCTGCCTCCTGTTGAGCCTCAGCTACCTTCATTTTCTCTTGCTAATTTGATGGTTTTGGAGAAAATGATTGAGTTATGATCCTTCTAAAGTGCTTTAGGAGAAATGTCTTTCTTCAAAGATGAGGTGAACAAGAACTCTAGAGGCATTTTTTGCAGCCATTATCAAACCAAGTCCAAAGTGATAGAAACACCATCTAAGTGTGCTATGATTAAAACAGTTCACCAAGCCCAAGTAATGACATAAAAGAGTATGCAAAGGATAAAACAATATTAAGCACTAATATGTTCCAGATGAGGAGGTCTAATCTGTAGCATAGCAATAATAGACTGGGTTGTTTGCCTCTGATTTCTTTTTTCTACACTAAACCAATTTTTCTGGATCACAGATAGTTGAAGGCTGATCAACCACAATACACCGACACAAATCCAGCATTTAAATATCAAAGTTCAAAAGAGAGAAAGAAACCCTCTTCTGGAAATAAAAGCAATTGAGATGATATCTGGGAGAAAAGTGCTTTTCCATGGCAACCTTGAAAGACTGCTGTGTTCACAGAATGTCAATTCCCACTATGCTACTATTAATCAAACACAAACTCCAATGAGTAGGAGATTGGATGGTGAGGTAAACATCATTGATTTCATTAAAAAAAATTAATAAAGGTTCCCTTCAAATATTCTGCTTACCTATGAGCTTGCAGACCTGAAAGTGATTATGGAAGGCTGACACTTCCAACATGATAATATTTAGTGATTTCAAGAAAACTCCATTTAGGCGCCGGAAAAGAAAAAACTCTCTTCAGTCTGTTTGCGTTGTTTTTTGAATTGCAAGGACCAGAACTGAACAGTACTCCAGACATGGTGCTGTGCTTTTCCACAGTACACAGTCCCTCATTAAAGACTGGAGAGATTCCCAGCAGAAGCACACTTCCAAAAATTAACCATAGAGATAAATGTTACCTCAGGCTCTCCAGCACTGCAACAGTTGCATTCAAGTCCACCTTCCAGATCTGTTTTATTCTAATCAAATGAAAAAGGAACTTTTTTTATAATAAAAAGTTCAACTCTCAGAATTATTCAAGACCAAGGGCCATAAGTAAAAGCAGCATTGCCTGGTGTCTGGGAGGTAGACTAGGGAAGGAGAGAACAAGGGATATGATGAGGCCAATGAGAACAGGATCAGCTCACTTGAATGAGCAACATTTTTACTTCAGAATCAAAGAGGAGCACAGAGGAGTGGAGTGAGCCTTCTCTGCTCTTCTCCAAGCAGAAGGAGAGACACAACGCCTTTGTTCTTACTGTCTCCTTCCACCAAAGCTAAAACCACGTTGTGAAATTATTTAGGGTCAGCTTACAGATTTCATCACTCTCAAGAGTTATAATCTGCAAAACCTTCCAGGTGTACCTTTCAGCTTTATCTGTGTAATTCAATCAGCTATGAAGATTCAGATACTCGGTAAAAATTTGAACAAATCCAGCCAGGCACTGAATCCAATTTTCCTCAACACCACCACAATGTCCTTTCAATAAAGTATTTCAGATGGAGACAGCTGTTATTTTCTTGCTCCCTGAGCCAACAAATGAAATGAAAGCCCACTCTATTTGCTTCCCTAATATTACACATAGGTGGTCTTTCTGTTTTTTCCTGTATTGCATTTCCCATTTCTGAGGGAACACTTGTTTAAGGTAATTTTTTGATGAAAGTGCTGGTGAAGGGTAGCAAATCCATTAGCTGGTACATCCTGTCCTGTCCCCTCTCAGTAAGCTATTTACAACGCATTTCAAGCATTTGTAAGAACTTATGGGAGTGCATTTTGCCCTCTAGTGGACGACAAAACAAAATACAACACAAGGTTAGAAAGGGGATGTCCACATCTCCTCATGTACAGCTTGACTATATGGACATGGACTGTGTTTACTGGATGACTGGAGAGAAATCAAGTGAGTCCCAGTATATATTATCTTTTATCTCAATGAATGAGGAGTGGAGAGGGGGAACTCCAGGAAATTCACAGTGATGGCAGCCCAGGTTTAATAGAGAATGGAAGGAAGTTCCCATGTTTCAGGAGGTTGTTTATGGAAGAGGTCTAACAGTCTGAAATTTTAACACCTAGTACCATGTCTACTGTACTGCAATTTCTGTTATTTCAATTATCTATGAGAGCAAATTAGCTCATTTTTCTTTTAAGACATGAATAGCTCAGACTGTAGTTGGGGGATGGAGAAGACAGGATTATTGAAAGAAATAATGGGCAAATATCATCAAGCAGTTTATCAAATATATTGAAGCAAATGTTTAAATATGTGGATGAAGTTGAGATTAATCTTCCTTAGGTTATCAAAGATGTTAATACTATAGGATAAACAAAAAATATTTAAAAATATTTTAAGTGGTGAATATTTATCTCATGTGTAAATAAACCTCTGTTTGTATTAAACTAACCCAGTATTGACATCTGATTATTCTGTTTCCTACAGTAATGGACCATATCTACCTAGAGAGTGCCATCAGTTCAGAAATACAATATATTTTACTAAAGCTATTTACTAGCACCACCACTTGTGCTTAAAAATCTTACCTACCTCTAACAGTTTAGTAATCTCATTGTATATTAGTTAACCTTATCTTCGTTGGCTGAGACATTAAAATTATTGCCAATAATTAAATAATTAAAATTATTTTAATCACAGGGAAACAATTAATGGTAAATAGAGTTTTACTGAAAATTCTCCAAAGAAGTCTCAAAACAGACACTGATCTTGGTCTCAAAAGTCTTGGTCATTCTCACCAATCCTGCTTCAGAATATCTAATTCTTGAATAACTAATCATGGTTAATATCACACATTCCCATGGATTTTCACTGAATCATATGGTATGGAAGAGCGGGCTTCCTACAATAACTAAATAAAATGGTGTGTTTGGAGATTTTCCAGATAACACAACTAGGCACATGCAAGAGATTCCCACAGAGATTTGATAACTTCCTGACACAAGTGGTAGAGGGTCTGATAAGGAGTGCTACTGGACCTTGTACTAATAAGCAAAGAAGGTCTGATTGTTGAAGTGCAAATCAGGAGCAGCCTTAGTTTCGATGACCACAGGATAGCAGAGTTCAGGATCCTCCATTGAAGAAGAAGGGCAATAAGCAGGATTACAAAATTGGACTTCAGAAGAGCTAACTTTAGCTTCTTCAAAGCCTTACTTGGAGGAATCACTTGGGACAGGGCTCTAGAAGCTAGTGGGTTCCAAGAGAGTTGGACAAACTTCAAGTACTTCTTCCTCCAGGCTCAAGATTGGTGCATCTCTAGGAGCAAAGGAGGAACAAAGGAAGCAGGAGAGCTGCATGGATGAGTATGGAGCTTCTGGGAAAACTCAACTGAATGAGGGTAGAAAAAGGGACTGGCCGCTTAGGAAAACATAGGAACACCGTCAGAATAAGTAGGGATGCAACAAGGAATCCTAAAGCCCACCTGGAATTAAATCTGGCACAGGATGCCAAGGATAAGAAGGCCTTCTTCAAGTACATTAGCAGCAAAAGGAAGACTGGAGAAAATGTGGGCCTACTCTTGAACAAGGTGGGTGGCCTGGTGATGGAGGATGGAGAGAAAGCGGAGCTTGCTGAGTGCCTGCTTTGCCTCAGACTTTGCTGCTAAGGAAAATCATGAAAAACACCTTTGCTAACATCAGACAATAAAAAAATGACCCAAGCAAAAGAGCATATTTATGTTATATAGGGAAACAGAAGATATCAAAGAGATGATGTAGCTCTTGTATTTACATTGTACAAGAAGAGCTTGTTAACATCAGTGAGGTGTGACTGCCTTTATCAGTTCACAAAACTCACAAAAGATGTTTGGAATGACAAAAGTTCCTTGAGATAGAAGACTGTGGATGAAGAGGCCTTGTAATCATTACCATATATGTGAAATGCAAATACACAGGCTAAGATGCCCTATGACCTTTGCATTCAAGACAAGAGTTCTGAGTGTATAGCCCTATAGGAAATCACAGGAGCAGCAAAATTTCCTTATTTCATCAATTACTCAGCAAGAATATTCTTGTTTGAGAAAACAGTTAACAAGATGTACCAAAAAAATTCAGTCTTAATTATCTTCAGAAGGTTTTTCTCTGCCTTATTCCTATACAAATTTCTGAGTTCCTAGCAGTGTTTTCATCAGCAACAGTGAATAACTATTTTCACTATAAAACTGGCTTCAATGATCATACGAACTTTGCTTTTTCATATGAATGCCTTGCAATGAACCAGGAAACTTTTTGAAAAATACTTGATCATAAAATCATTGGTCCTAAATAAATATATCAGCCCAGTGTTTTAAAATCAGAAGAGAACAAAGCCCACTTTGACAGGTGTGAAAAGGTGCTTCTGTTCAGAATGCCTCAAAGACAGAATTGGAGACTGGGTTTAGTTTTAGTTGTCCATCCTAAGAAGCAGGCAAAATGGTAAATTCCATAAATCCCGCAGGACAGAGGTTGACATCAGGCACTATTTACATTGGCTATCAACCTAAATCATGTTTCTAGTCAATGAGGAGAGAAAAGTCTTTCCAGGCACTTCTTCAGAGTCTGATAGGTGACCAAGGTTCATTCTCTGCAAAGCTGATGCTTTTCTTTAAAGCAGTTTTGGCTCCCAATGTTCCCTAAAATAGCAATGTATATTTCTCCCTAGTGATTCCCCTTAATGAGGAAACTGTGACACAACCTAAAGAAACAGCATCTAATGCTTGTCTTTTATCCTCTTGCATTCCGAATAAAGCACATGGTACATCTTAGCGTGGGTTTATCTCTCCTGGCATCAAGGTTTTACAACCAGATTCTGTGCTACAAAGAGGACACAGAAGGGATGCATCTGAGGGCTTCAAACAGCATCTTCTATGAACTTCCACAACCGATGCTTTCCTAACTCCAGGCAGGGGCATGGAGGTTATTGTAAATACCTTGTACCAACTGCTTTTCAAAAATAATTCAGTTAATAATAATTCAGTTGGGGCTTGGTTTTCACCTTAAAAAACTCATTAGCCAGCCTTGTAACCCACACACCTTGGACTACAGAAACTTTATGTAACTTCTTTATGGCTGTTTCAAAGAAGACTCAAATGAGTCAGGCTCTTGTATATCAGCAAGAGTGTAATTCACTTTGCATTGGCAAGAGAAAAATGCTTGTCAGGATGACAGATAAAGCCACAGGAAAAGTCTGTTAATTAGGTTAATGTCCCTTCCCTCAGTCCCCGAGAAATAGTCCATTATTTTAGTATAGGTAAATGTTAAAAGTAATCTGAGCATGAGGGATGGAATAGATTATTTTTCCTTTAGAGAGCAAATACCTTGAATGAAGAGTGGTGGGAACCCTGTCCTTGCTGGTCTGGAGGAGGCAAGCTCTGACAGGAGCTATGCTGAGGAGGGGAAAAGAAATAACTTCTCCAGGGATGCTGGAGACTAGGGCTCATCTGGGATGCATCTCCCAGAGAACCTGTCTGCACTGAATCCTAATGACTGAGTTCAATTCTGCCTAAGATTTAAAGGATAAAAACCTGGCAAAGCTCTTGAATTGCACCATATTTGATGCTCACCTTATTGTACAAACAGTTGTGACTGTAAGGGGTATAAGGTTTCTTATGAACATCACATGTGGAAGAGGACAAGTGGTTGAAAGGTCCAGGATTTAGATAATCATTGAGGGAGACAGATGGAGGATGCAAAGGGGACTTAGATGGAGGGATCAGTTTAGTTGGATACAGAGGGTGTAGGTATGCAGTCTCATATGAAAAGAAGAAAAGTAAACAGAAATGGATTACTGGATACAAAAAAAAAAAAGAAACTGAAAACTTTAAGCAGAAAGCAAAGTACTCATCTTGCACCTTTTCTACATTTCATTGGTCTTGATGATTAACTAGGAAATACACTTATACCTTCATACCAATACAATTGTTCTATACTAAGCACTTTCATCTGCATGAAAGTACATATGAAAAACATTCTGTAGATGTCATGTTAAACCAGCCACACTTCAGCTGGGGTCCAACACATCCCCCTCTTGCAGCTCAACTGAGGCTGCAGGGACAGAAAAGGAAAGGTCAGAAAGATTTTGAGCTAAGATAAAATGACCACATTTTAGGACAATCTCTGAGAGGGTGGAGTAGATGTAAAATCAATCTGAAAACAGTGTCTGAGAGGTACAAAAAGAAGTCTGTTTGTCTAGGTACTAGCAAGAGAACGTCAGGTTTTTTAACAAGACTCTAGCAGGACTTTTCAGACGTTTAATAGTTAAACCATTGAAGTCGCATGCATAATGTATTTCACTACTCTAAGTTGTCAGCAGTTAGTAGTTTTTCTGGTTAAAACAAAAAGCAAATATTTGGAACAGAGCCAACAGGGCATACTCAGCTTTTGGCACGACTCCCATGCTTAGTTTTTGTCAAGGCTGTTGACACGCTACATCCCAAATTCTCAGCCACTTGGCTGGCTGAGTCTAGACCCAAAACTCCCCTTCACGCTGCACCTTTGAACCTAAGACCCAGAAAATTTGTGACAAGAGGGGCAATTAGTTCTAGCAGAAGTTAATGTGTCTTCTGCCAAGAGTGTGCATGAGCAACCGAGTGGATCAGAGTCCAGCAGCAGCAAAAGTGGCTGGAAGGGGACAGTTGCTTCGCACTGACTTTGCCTCCCCTGCTGTTCCTCCTCACAGACACTAGCCCTACTTCTGTCAGTGATAAACCTTGGTATGTTGGTCTCACAGCTTCATGCCATTAACCCTTTAGTTCATACTTATCTTGCTCTTTACTGCCCACAGTGGTTTATTCTTTTTAAATGACAAAGGAGCCTATATATATTCTTGTTAATATACATTTGAAAGTGCATGAGCTCACTAATACTCATTTTGAGTTGTTTTCATAGAATCATAGAATCACCAGGTTGGAAGAGACCCACCAGATCATCAAGTCCAACCATTCCTATCAAACACTAAACTATGTGCCTCAGTACCTCATCCACACGACCCTTAAACGCCTCCAGGGAAGGTGAATCAAGCATCTCTCTGGGGAGATTGTTCCAATGCCCAATGACCCTTTCTGTGAAAAATTTCTTCCTAATGTCCAGCCTGAACCTCCTCTGGCGGAGCTTGAGGCCATTCCTTCTTGTCCTGTCCCCTGTCACTTGGGAGAAGAGGTCAGCTCCCTCCTCTCTACAACCTCCTTTCAGGTAGTTGCATAGAATAATGAGGTCTCCCCTCAGCCTCCTCTTCTCCAGGTTAAACACCCCCAGCTCTCTCAGCCATTCCTCATAAGGTCTATTCTCCAACCCCTTCACCAGCTGTGTTGCTCTTCTCTGGACTCGCTCCATAGCCTCAACATCCTTCTTGTGGTGAGGGGTCCAGAACTGAACACAGTATTCAAGGAGCGGTCTCACCAGTGCCTAGTACAGAGGGAGAATCACCTCCCTGGGCCTGCTGGTCACACCGTTTCTGATACAAGCCAATGTCATATTACTGTGTAAAAAAACTAACCTATTTAATTTTTTTTTTTTAAAAAAAAATCTATTTCCCTAGTTTCAAATGAAGTCTTTCATTAAGCCATCACATATACTTCCAGTATATTTTATAGTGCTTTTTTGAACAAATTGGAGTATATTTGCCAAATTCCCTAAGGATTACTGAAATGTACTAAGAAAGAAGAAAAAAATATTTCTTGTGATGGCAAAACTACCATTTTCAGTAAGGACATCTAAAAAGTGTTTTCCCTTTTTACAAGGGAAACAGTCTTTTCCATGTGGGGACATTTCTTAATCAATTGAAAAGCAAACAAGTTATACTCTGTTAAGAAAAAAAAAATTGTGTTCAACACAAATGTGAAGCTGAAGGTCAGCAGTTACAGCTGGCTGCATCATTATGTCTCAAACTGAATGTCACCCACATAGTCAACAGTATTGGATGTCTTACTGGGAGGTTTGACAGAGAGAGGAGAGTAAAATGGAAGTCTAAGAAAAATCAAAAGAGAGAAGTTAATAAAACTGATGCCACCTTGAACCATCCTCAAAGATGCAGCCTGAAACGGTCTTTTCAAGATGGTCTGGTTGAAGGAGGAGCAGCAATGTCACCTAGGGAGGGTGCTGTTGGAAATGGTGTTAGAAAGCAAGGAAAAGATAACACAGAGAAAAGAAGAGATCCGAAATCTAAGAACTGAACCTCCCAGCAGGACTGGGAAGATCTCCAAGGAAAACCAGGGAAAATCAGTAACAGTATGAGAATTTTGCCCTCAGCCACAGAAGATACCTGCTAAATTCTTATTTGAGGACAAGTGGACTAACACCATCTCCTCCACAGAAAGCACAAAGCATACCTCCTTGTCCTAATCCACAATTTTCATATCCCATCAAAGAAGCCAATTTACCTGACCTGAGGGTAATATTTGTAAGAACACCTCCCAGTCTGTGGAAGCCAGCCAGCGTGCAGCCAAAACTGATAAATACTGACAGTAGGTGAAGAGGGAGAACGAGTGTCCTTATAGGCTGACAATCCTGTGATTAGAGATAACCACCACAATTTTCAAGCTGTTGTCTGGGCATCAAGCCCAGCTGCACAGGCAGTGCTGCAACTCTTTTACAGGCATTAAAACCCTTCAGGAGAGTTTTTTAGATGCTGTAAGACTATGAACATCCTCATGTGGACACCCAAATTTCTTGCACTCACGACGGACTCACATTAGCACAATAAAAATACTCTGAGAGGCAAGAGCTGAAACCATTAGCATATGCTCTCATGTTCAGGGCTTTAGCATTTTCCCCAGATCTGGCTGCCATTGTACTATTAAGTGTTCTAGTAGAAAAGCACTAGAATCAGAGAGTCATTTCTCACACAAACAAAACCAATTTCTGTTAAGTTAGTGGATCCATCTGAATGCAGGTCTAAATAATTCCTTTTTTCAAAAGGAAGATGTTTTAAAAGTATTTTACAGCAACCTGTAGAATTTCTTAGGTTAGGGTGAAATACTAGTACTGAATTTTTTTAGAGCATATGTTGTTATTCTTTTAAATCATTGAAACAAAACTGGGTGCATTCACTGTGAAATTATCTTTTCATAGAATCATAGAATCACCAGGTAGGAAGAGACCCATCAGATCATCAAGTCCAACCATTCCTACCCATCTCTAAACCATGCCCCTCAGTACCTCATCCACCTGCACCTTAAACACGTCCAAGGAAGGTGAGTCAACCTCCTTCTGGGCAGCATCTGCCAGTACCTAATGACCCTTTCTATGAAGAAATTTCTCCTTATGTCGAGCCTGAATCTCCTCTGGTGGAGCTTGAGGCCATTCCCTCTTGTCCTGTATTCAAGGAGCGGTCTCACCAGTGCTGAGTCCAGAGGGAGAATCACCTCCCTGGACCTGCTGGTCACACCGTTTCTGATCCAAACCAAGATGCCATTGGCCTTCTTGGTCACCTGGGCACACTGCTGGCTCATGGTCAGTTGCTGTCAACCAACACCCCCAGGTCCCTCTCCTCCTGGCAGTTTTCTAGCCAGACTTCTCCCAGTCTGTAGCTCTGCATAGGGTTGTTGTGCCCAAGTGCAGGACCTGGCATTTGGCCGTGTTAAACCATGTACCAAAGCCAGTGCACTATTTGTTTAGTTCATTTTAATATGTAGCTTTTCTATAAAATCATCATAGTTCTTGTTATAACAACCATACTTATTCATGGACTTGTTACATCTTCAGAACTTCAGCAATATGCACTGTAAGTAGTTTATATGATGTAAGTTTATCACTTTTCACAATTAGCTTCAAATATTAAAAAGCTTCGGACTATGGGAATAACCCCAGGTTTGTATTTGCCTGAAAATAAAAAGGTTGGTGATTGTATCATTCCTTCATCAACAAAATTACAGCCAGCAGAATTAGTGCCCAGACCTGATGAATGCAGGTATGAGCTGCCCCTACCTTTACAGAAAGGCCCTGCTGGGATGGCCTAGACTAGAAGTTTTCTAGCAGCAGCTCCAGGTCAGCTCTCTTCCTCTTTCATCTCAGGCAAATGGCAGCACATTTGCACTGGCATCAGAAGGTTTTCAGCAAGTTAAAGCATGAAAAACTCACTGTGAACTCACCTGTAGCCTCTGAAGTCGAATATTCACTGTCAGACTCAAAAGTTCAGAGACCAATTGTAAATTATAAATTTTGTTCATTTTTTCCTATGTTTCACAGAAACTCTACATTCTATTGAAATCTATAGAATGATAAACCATCTGATGCCACCCATTCCTGCTGCTGTAACCCACTAATGCTACAGATAAATCTTTATCTCTTTGTAATGCTGCAATGCTCTTGAGAAATGCCAAAATTGCCCTACAGCAAGTCAGAACTATGGGGACGAACAGAAAGAACTGAAATGAAGATCTTAAAAAAATTAGTTATAAAAGAAGGAAGAGATGACTTGCATTGTTAAACTCTCTCTCTAATTTCAGTAGAGGCATAAAAATAATAGAAATCCAATTAGTAAGGTATTTTATTCACATAGTGTCTGACGAGGATTATTGGCTTACTTTTACTACCCTCCAGATGGAAAGTTCCAAACATATGGGTTAGATTAATAAAAAGCACCTACAGGGATGTTCATATTATGTGTCATATTTAGTGTTTCATTCACAATAATGCACAGAAACACTAATGCATGAAAAAAGACGGACAGAACCATTTATCTGAGATGCTGCCTTATAGAGGTCAGCAAAGTTCAAGATATGTTTTTGCAAAAACAATTCTGAGGTTTTATGCAGAGGTCTGCAGGAGAGGACAGCACTTTTCCTGCCCAATGGGCTGCCCATTAATACCCCTCAGATGTGGTAGAAGAACTGCCCCCTCAAGATGTGGAAGGGTATGAATACAGATCTCAGGGAGCTGCATGTTAAGAAGTGACATGGAAAGTCAATGGAGCAAATCTTCAGTCTCTCTTGGAGGAGGAAAAGTGAACTTTGCCCAGCGCGTGTTATCCTCAACTCTCTTCAGAAAGGATTTGACTCGAGACCTCACATGGAGAAAGTGTTTTCTAGCAGATATTACCCAGACAACTTCTTGACAAGCGAGCATAAGATTTCCACTCTTTTGTACAGTGTTTCCTATGGACATCATTAAAAGACCCTCTCCTCAACATACAGGTTAGATTGCCGTAAAAAATGTCCCTTTAGAAAACGCAGGTGCCCATCTACAGTCAGGACACTCTCTTCCAGGGGACAGGTGCCACTCCAGGAATCACCAAACTTTGCAAAAGCAAGACACCAGGACAAAGTGTGGGTCTAAAATTATCCCGTCATCTTAAAGGAAATTAGCTGAGGCTCCATAATCCTTCAAAGAGTTACTCACCTGTTCAATATCTTGATCACAGATTTCTTCAAGGTACTTTTTAAAAGGATTAGGTTGATAGGGCTCCTCCTTTGGCTGCAAACTCTTTGCTTTCACCAACACAGGACGAATGACACCAGGTTTTGTCTTGACCCATAGCACACCCATGAGAAAAGAGATGGAAGAAAAATAAAATAAAATACTTTACAATTTACAGAATATTTGTTAGACAAATCAATTCCAATGAGGCTGTAATAGCTAGATATTTTTTAGATGTTATTAATAACATCTTTCACCATCAAAATTACTCAGGTGTCATGCTGACTGGCAAGAGCTGGTTTTATGCACAGAATCTCATCACTGACATCTGTTTGTTACTGACACAAAAATAGATGTCAAAACTGGGCTGTCAAACTATTGTTTGTGGGTTTTGCTGGATGTTTTTCTAGCTGTTCAGCTGCATCTTGATAAGTTCATCAAGTCACACTTTATGCACAGCCATATGTCTGCTTGCATGCTGCAAATTCTGTTCTGCACTCCTCAAAAGAGTAGCTATGAATAAAGGAGGAGCAACGTCATGTTAACTTACAGCCAGGCAACAACAGATGAGGGGAAAGTCTGGAAAATAAAACCAGTGATTGCATGCTGGTTTTCAACAGTATCTTTCAGAGTTCGCTTGTAAAAGTATAAGTTAGTCAACATGGATGTGTGACAACCCTCATTTCAGACAAAATTTATTTAATCAAGAGAAATTTATTGGTTAGCTACCAGCCAAACAAATAATTGACTATTAACTTGTCAATTTAGTACATCCTCATTTCAGGATTTCATTATTTTGAAACAGAAAATTTTTTTCGGTAAGTAAAGAAAAGGAAGAAAAAAAGTTTACACCCCCATTGGAATTTGATAAGTACTGAAGTTCTGGATGGGGGCTGTGACTGGATTTAAACTTTTCAATAACTCATTTACATTCTTCTCTGATACAGTTACCCCATAAAAAATGAGCAGTCTTTGTCTCAGCTGATGTAGGTAACAACAGATGCTGAGCTCCTTCTGTGGTTGCAGCCCAGAGGGCCTGCTTGCCCACCAAGGACTGAGAAATAGGTGTTGTTACAGTTCCCCATCCTCAGTATCTAGCAGGGTATAAAAATGTAGGGAAGAAACTTGATGCATCACTAGATTTATTTTTAAGATTTAGACTGCGTCTGTTTAATAACACCATCTGCCTGTTTACAAAAGCAATACACCTAAGCTGTCTGTCTGTATTAAAGAGACACTGTGAAAATAAACTAAAAACAATGCACCTTATGCCACTGGGAAATGAACCTAATACACTGGGAAAGGAGAGGGTAGTGCCCAGGGGCTGAGTGGAAGACAGCAGAGGCAGGAGGAGTACATCACGCCTGGGCAGAGCAAGGTCCAGACAGCAAAATATCTTCCCCTTCCTTTGTGTTTTTTTATACCCTCCTTCTTTTCCATAGGTTGGGACCCTTCCATCTGACTCATCAAATAAGAGGAAACTTATTCAACTGAAAGCAAAAACTAAGCCCTGAGGTGATATTAACTTTTTAAAAAGACTTGTGACTGCCCAGTTGCATTACAACCTTAAACTTTTTCACTAAGGTCAAATTAGTGAAAATACTGTGCTCATTTAATGAATTTATAATCCACAGTTAATAACTATTTCATTGTAGAATTCACCATAAAATAATTATTTTCCTCTCCAATACTATAAAAATGGAAAACTTGTTTTCAACACAAAGATAAATACAAAAATAAAAAGAAAGCTACAGATGTTATGAAGTCATAATGCAGACAAAGGACCTGTGGCCTTCTAGCACTACTCTGCATCAGGTAACCAGGCAATTAAAAGCCCATTGAGGCACCTGAAATCATCAAGCATAAGGTATTCTCCTTATGTTGGAAACCTCTTCCAAGAACAGACTGCAGAAATCCTTTTAAGGAAGCATTTTCTAAACATCATGCACTCAAGTGCTGGCTGAGTCATATGTTTATGTCCAATGCTGCTAAGAAAGTGGCAGATACCAGCCAGTAAACAACATTTGAAACACTTTATTAGCTTCCTGACAAGCTATATAGAAACTTTGATCCAAAACTAAAAACTTGAACTCTTTCTTTGATAGCAGGCGACAAAACTGATACTGCTGAGAAACAAGCTAAACTTGGTTTTGCCAAGTAAAGTTGTGGTTTACCCACAATAGCAATGAAAAATGGAAAGGCTGTTACGGTAGCAAAGGTTGTGGTCATATGGCTACAACCCTATTAAGAAATTACACAGGGTCAAGACAAAAGTTCAAGAGGTGACTTATAACCAATACTGATTTGGTGTCAGAGTGCTCCTGGGCTTCGTTTTGACCTGGGTCAGTAAGCACGCAGTCAGAAATACGAGGGTAGGCTGGACCAGGGAGTATATTGATAGGTAGTGTGGACATGGTTACCTTTCTCCAGAGACAGAAGAGATTCTGGCTGTATGAAATAAGTCTTGCATGATATTTGCCTCAAAAGTAAGAAGACTGTACTTCTTATCAACCGGTGTATATTTCATGTTCACCTCTAACTTTTTCTCTGTTATTATGACATTGGTTCTCCCCAAGATCTCACAAATGAGCTGTAATCTCATTCCTCTCAGCAATGGCCTAAAATCTTCTGAGTTCTTCATTTCTTCTGTGCAAGTCACTGCCACTTGCCCTAATCCAGACTATTCAGAGATCTCAATGGTATGTATCTCGATGATGGTTGGACTCAATGTTCTTGTGGGTCTTTTCCAACCTAGTGATTCTATGATTCTATGTAGGTCCAGACCCTTCTTTGACAGCTCACAATGACTGTAGTCACTCTTTGTATTGTTCTATGTCACTACATAAACGTTAAGTCATTCTGGATACCTGATCAGCTTTCCTGTAAACAAGAAAGTTGCTTCTTAATGTTTAACAAGGAACTGGTTTTTTAATACGTTTTTAATGCAGTGCTGTTTTGGAGCAGGCTGACCCTTTGACAGCCTTACAAATGATTGGCAAAAATATGACATGATCAGCTAAAATATTAAAAAAAAAAATAGCAGAAGAGCTAGCCTTGGGACAAAAGAGATAGTTGTCCTTTTTATTTCCTTCTTGCTTTGAGTCCATGAGGTTTTATTTTGACAAATAGCAAGCACCACATCTATTTACCTACATAGTCTTATATCCATCTTTTCTTTACAATCTCTCGTAGTCTTTGAAGGCTATTGCTTCAAATGGGATAACCAAAGAATTCCCTCATGGAGAGGAACCATTCCTAGCCTTTTCCAACAAATTCATTAAGGACCTTGAGGCAGATGGGGGCGACTATGCAATGCAGCTTTCCCCAGCCAATACAGTCATCTTCTGTCAGCACTGGGAAGTCAGAATCATCCAAGGAGTCTCTAAATTGTTGAGAACACCTGCTTTCAGATAGTGAGGAACCAGCTCCTTTGTCATGAATAACCATTACAGCCTCTGCCATTGGCAAAAAGATACTTTTTGCCCTAACTATACGAACATTAATGTTTTCTCTAGTTGAACTGTGAATCAAGGGAATGAAATCATAGAATCATAGAATCATAGAACAACCAGGTTGGAAGAGACCCATCAGATAATCGAGTCCAACCATTCCCATCAAACACCAAACCACGTCCCTCAGCACCCCATCCACCCGCCCCCCAAACCCCTCCAGGGAAGATGACCCAACCACCCACCCCTGGGCAGCCCGCTCCAACGCCCAACGACCCCTTCCGTGAAAAACCTCCCCCCAATCTCCAGCCCAAATCTCCCCCAGCGGAGCCCGAGGTCACTCCCCCCCATCCTATCCCCCGTCCCCCGGGAGAAGAGCCCAGCTCCCTCCTCTCCACAACCCCCCCTCAGGGAGTTGTAGAGAGCAATGAGGCACCCAAGTAGCATACAGGCATAGAATCACAGAATCATATAAATATTTCCTTTCTATTTCTTTTCTGCCACAAATTAGCCTTCACAAAGGGGAATATGTTATTGATCAAATTAGTTTATTTTAATTTTCCCTGGTGGAGGCTTCAGGTTTTCAAAAATGCAATAAAATTTCCCAGGCTGTGTATTAGTCTACAGTGAAATTCTCCCTTAATACATTTGAAGGTCTGAAGACATATGACTGCAGTTAAAAGTATTTTCTTTTCCGCTGCCTAAGTAGTAAATTATACACATCACTTTGAAAAGTCTAAAAAGGAAGGATAATTATTTTCTCCACATCAATTCTGAAGCAACAGCAGGTCTTGCAACAGAGCAGAGAGAACAAGGATAGTCATTTGTTTGGAATTCAAGTCATCTTTGGTTTTGTTCATGCTGAAATATTTGCATTTCATGAAACACTGAATTTTCAACAAGATGTCTGTTGCTATACTATATAGTGCTTTCCACTGATCTGTTCTAAACTAAATCAAAGCTTAAATCAGCACACAAATGAGTTTTTTCTCAACACCTGAAGAAAACAAATGGACCCACAGTAAGAGTAGTGTGAAGGAGACACACACTTTTGCTGCTGTTCTGGGGAAAGGGGACTAGAAAAGGGAAGAGGCTTGCTCGGGCACTGCTTGTTGTCCAGGCTGATAGCAAGTAGGGAGCTAAGAACAAGCCTTTAGCACTGATGCTACTCTTTTCTTCTCTCTTTGCTTCCTTCCCTTACTTTAGGAAACTTTTTTTGCACATTTAAATTCCCTTCACACACCTTTTCACTTGGCACATCAGGAATCTCTTTAATTCCCTACTATGTTGTGTGATGGCTCTTTATGGACCAGTCCTCAGTACAAATGACGTATTTCACTTCAGCATTGCCTGCATTTTGCTGCTTGACAAAGTATAGATGCACAGTCAGTGCAAATCCTGCCTTCCAGAAGTCATTCATCAGTGCTCAAAGGCCATGAAATCATTTTAGGTGAATAGATGCACCCATTACTGATTTTATGCTGTACCTGACAATTATCCTGTATTTGATGTCATTCTGACCTGAAGGGGGTCTTAAAAGATGCTGAATATAGTGCTATTTTACTTTAAAGCAATCATGCCATAATTCTTGAAATGTCATACTCTCAAGCACAGTTTAATTCACTTCATGGAACTCTGGGTTCAATAGCTTTAAATGTAGAAAATACAGGAATCTCAGTATTACGTGTGTTTCAAAATGAATTAATTAGAGGAAAAATGCTCCAGGCTGCCAAGTCACATCTAGACTACCACAGGCCAAAAGAACCTATAGAAATATGTCTGGATATTAACTGAAAAGTCCTGAAACAGGCCATGAGGATTGTTACCTGTTTTTCTCTAAGTTTCACTTCTTTTCAAATGTTTGAACTCATCCTCTGTCCATCCTCAAGTCCCTACAACTCCTATTCACAATCTTTCTCATGCTTGAAGCTGCACTGTGTTCTTTCTGATACTATCATTTAAGCCTACTTACAAAATACAGAAATGCCATTCTGTATTCACTCGAAATATATATGACTCCTTTCCTACTATTTTTCTACATAAATTTATAAATAGTTTTTTATGGATCCTTCCATTGCATGCTCAAAAATCAGGGAAAACTGATGAAGCATTGAAATATCTGAACTAGTAAGACCCAGAACAATTGTACCAAGGTACACTCCATGTGAATTTTGCCTTATTTACATGATACATAAAGAAAAAAATTACTGCTAATGATGATGAGAATATTGTGTGTTGTGTTGGTGACACGAGAGAATTTTACTAGTGGTTACTAACATTTCGGAGGAGAGTATTAGGTTATAAGATCTTAAGAGATCAGTAAATTCTGGATTGTTGAAAGGGCAGTGCAAAAAAAAAGTGGGGAAAAAAGAAGAAGCAGGAAAAAACTCCAAAGACAGAAAAATATGTTCAAATAGAGTCTAGAGGAAAAAAACAAAGAAAGACAAAAATAATAAAAAGAAAAAAAATCAGCCTATAACATCCAAATGTTATATATTAGGCCAAGAAATGCTAAGGAAAAAAATTACTGAATTTCCTTACCCTTAAAAGTTTGTGGGGTCGTTAGGTATAATCAAGACATGAAAAGATGAGCAAAGAAGAAGAGACTAAGGCTGCAACTGAATTCTTCACTTCAGCACTCCTCACAGGAAGGCTTAGTGAGGTTCTTACACTGACAATGAAACAATAAGAGAGATTCAAGAACTAAACAATAAAGGGAGCAAATAAAGTGCCAGGAATAAATAAAGTGGTAAAGCAATTCCAGTGTGAAATTGGTACACCATGAATTGTGGTACCTAATTTCAGACATAAACAGGATCCCACAGAGGACTGAGAATCACGAATAACTACATGTGATATTTCAAATTGTGCTAAGTAGAACGTGCAAACTATAGATAAGAATTAGTATGAATATGGACAAATAATAGAGACTGGTTTTTGAAAGGGTACTCATGTCTGATAAATCTTTTGCATCTATTTTAAAGAGCCAGTGATGCAAGAAAACTGGGTCATACAGCAGATGTATGTTATGTTTAAATTAGTAATACAAGAATCTTTCAGCATCTAGGAACATATGTTAGATGAAAACAAGACCAGTGTTTGGGGTTTTTTCCCCATCAGGCCCTTAAATGCATGATCAGGGAAAACAAAATGAGGTTGCATCCGAGATTATAAAGTTCAGGGGAGGTGGAGCTATGCTTCATGTGGATTTCCAAAGGCTTTACTGCAGGTCTTTCATCAGCGTCTACTGGGAAAATGAAACTACTACAGTTTAAAAGAGGATTTTTCTATGGAACAGGTAAAAGGAAGCAAAAGGTTGGAATACATCTTTAGATATTGTGATGGAAGTCACAAATGGAGTTTCTCAGAGATGTGCTCTGGAATCTGGGCTTTTAATTGTGGGTGTACAATGGGTAGAGAAGAGTGCTAGGAAAGTGACAGAGTTTGCTGGTAATACTGAATAATTTAGGGAATTAAAACCAAAATATCTGCATCAAGAGTTGCATATAGATCTTATGAAACTGAGCGAATTAATAATAAAAAGGCAGGTGAAACCTAACTGAATTGAACATTGATACATTTCAAAAGGAAAAACTAAGCCACATCCTAAATTTATAAATGCAGTAGTGCACTAGTTAGCTCAGAAACTAGCTCTTACTACTCAGAAAATATATCTTGAGTTTATTGTATGAAGTTCAATGCAAACATTGTCTTACAGCTTGATATGAATTAGAAGAACCATATAAATAAATTAATAAGAATTGATAAGAAAGCAATAGAAATACCAATGAAGAACCTTATCATGTCATCGTTTAAATAGGAAGTGCTGTGTTCTGAGCTAGACAAGAGTAGTTTATGGTTTTAGTCTCCGGATCTCAAAAACAAAAACCTGAAAAAAGTATAGAAATGGTCAATGAGGATCATAAAAAATACATGGGATAGTACCCATATTTCTCAAAGAGTGATTGAGCAATCTTGACCTTTTTGCGTGGAAACGTGGTGGTTTTGTCCCTAAGAATTCATTAATGGTCACTGTCACTGAGATAGATAGGTTCATGACCTATCTTCTGACTTTTCTTCAGAACATTTGGCTCCAACAATAAGAAATGGTCATCAGAACTGAAATGAATACCCGATGCATAACGCCCCTTTCTTTTCTTGATTTTACCCTTGCTTTTCACTAGTTAAGCCAGCTTTGATTTAAAACAGTGTGTAAGAAGAAAATAGATATATATACAACTTTGTTGTATATATATAAGATTGTAGAAGTGGAATATTAAGCGCCGAAGAACTATCAGCAATAAATTCTATAGTTGCCATACACCTCAAGGTCCAGCAAGACTCTAGCTTGTCGTTTGGTTCATGGATTTATAAGCAGTGCCAGGATTTACAGGTACTTATAATGAGTATATTCAATACAAAGGAAAACAAGGAAACCATGTAGAAGCATCGCAGCTCTGTAGGAGGATACTGACTGTAGTGTCTTTCAAAGTCTAAGAAAGAAAATAATTACCTTATTTTTTTTCTTGCGCAAATTTTGAAAAATCAACATAGCATAACTTTGCATTAAATACTTGATGACTGTTGTATCTGTAATTACATACCGGCTGACTCTCCGTCATCATAGGTGTCGATTTGTAAAGGCTGGCCTGCAAAAAAAATGTAAATATATACAGTATTACAAAGAAGATAGTGGCTACTATAACAATGATAGAAGAAAAAGCCAATGGGATAAGTTTATTCACCAAAGATAGTTCACTACTTTACATTTAATGGTTCCTGAATGAAAAAGTACTGCATTCACATTTGTCATTTCACTTGTATTTTTCTGAAACCTGTTTTAAGAGGAGGAAGAATACATGGACAGCATACGCTTAGATACAGAAACTTTTACCTCAAATGCCGTGACATGCAATTAGTAAAAGACATTAAAATATTGTCATTTCCATTTTACCTCTAGGCATAATCAAATATAGACCATGGGTCTCCCTTGAGAAACTTGGTCTACTGGGGGCCGATGGGGTCTATCTGTCAGAGAAGGGGAAGAGCCTCCTTGATCATAGGTTTGCCAAGCTGGTGAAGAGGGCTTTAAACTAAAATTTAAGGGGAGGATAACCTCAACACATCCTCCACGATTTACGGGGAACTCCAACCACCCTAATATATTTTGGAAGAACAAAAGGGGATTCCTTGTACCCTGCTGTGAGGGACAACACAACAAGGCACAAGCAATCCAAGAGGTTCTTGGAATGTGGTGATGAAAACTTCCTTCACTGAGTGATAGAAGAACCAATGAGGAGAGGTGCTCTGCTGGACCTTATTCTCACCAGCAAAGATGGGCTGGTGAGGAATATGAAGGCTGCAGTTACCATGAAAGGTTGAAACTCAAGATTCTTAGGACAATGAGGAGGACGCACAGCAAGATCACTACCCTAGACTTCAGGAAAGGAGGAAGTCAGGCACAAATGCCAGGACACCCGCATGGATTAACTAAGAGCTCTTGGCTTGTAGCAGTAAACGGCATGACCAGCAGGCCCAGGGAGGTTCTTCTCCCTCTGGACTCAGCACTGGTGAGACTGCTCCTTGAATCCTGTATTCAGTTCTGGGACCCTCACCACAAGAAGGATGTTGAGGCTCTGGAACGAGTCCAGAGAACAATGAAGCTGGTGCAGGGGCTGGAGAACAGGTACTATGAGGAATGGCTGAGAGAACTGGGGGTGTTTAGCCTGGAGAAGAGGAGGCTGAGAGGAGGCCTCATTGCTCTCTGCGACTACCTGAAGGGAGGTTGTGGAGAGGAGGGAGCTGACCTCTTCTCCCAAGTGCCAGGGGACAGGACAAGAAGGAATGGCCTCAAACTCCGCCAGGGGAGGTTCAGGCTGGACATTAGGAAGAAATTTTTCACAGAAAGGGTCATTGGGCATTGGTAAAGGCTGCCCAGGGAGGTGGTTGATTCTTCTTCTCTGGAGGTGTTTAAGGGTCGGGTGGACGAGGTGCTGAGACACATGGTTTAGTGTTTGATAGGAATGGTTGGACTCAGTGATCCGGTGGGTCTCTTCCAACCTGGTTATTCTATGATTCTATGAAATTCAAAAAAGGAAGCCTTCAGAAGGTGGAAGCAAGGACAGGTAGCCTGAGAGGAATACAGGGAAACTGTCTGAGCAGCCAGGGACCAGGTTAAGAAAGCTAAAGCCCTGATAGAATATAATCTGGCCAAGAATGTCAAGGGCAACAAGAAAAGCTTCTATAGGTATGTCAGTGATAAAATGAAGACTTGGGAAAGTATGAGCCCTTTCTGGAAGTCTGAGGTATTCAATTACTTTTTTCCCATAGTCTCCACCAGCAAGGGCTCAGACCACACTGCCGAAGGCACAGAATGCAAAGGCAGGGATCTAGAGAATGAAGAACCAACCACTGTAGGAAAAGATCAAGTTTGAGACTATGAAACCCGAAGGTGTACAAGTCCATTGGACCTGATGAGACGCATCAAAGGGTCCTGAGGGAACTGGTGGATGAAGTTGTGTAAGAGTCGGTCAAAGGATCGATTTCTGTCTCAACATTTCTCCTCATTTTCAGGCCTCTTTAGGCCTCTGAACTTGACTGTATAAAACAGAAACACAGCTCTCAGAAAACCGGTCTCAGAAACTCAACCAGAACTGGTACAGAACGAATGCTTTGTACCTAACTACCTGTACCTGCTCCCTTATCTCGAAAATGTTTTGTACCTGTCTTCAAGCCTCCTTGCTCCTGACCATTGTGAAAGATCCATGAAGCAAGGAGGAAAAGACAGGAAGATTAATGACCACAGGCCCACAGCCAGCAGAGCATGCGCACAAGGTGATGATGACTACTGGCCTTCATCGGGAGACCCCAGATCGACCACTGCCACCAGAAGGAGCACATACACAAGGGGAGGAGACTCACAAACACTCCTCTCTTGGCATGTGGGGGCCTGCTAGGTGGAGACTACCACATTCCCATGGGAAAGGCAGGTTACAGGTGCATTGACTGGCATAAAAGACAGCTCCACAACAGCTGAAATGAGAGGGGCAACAGGAAGATCAAGGCAGAAGACCCCCTCCACCGTGGGACCACCTCCAAGAAAGACCAAAACAACGGAACACCCTTCTGCACCGGGACTCCCAGAGACTCTGGACACCTGTGGACCCGTGGCGGTAGCTATGAACCTCATCTCCTTCTCCCTCCTTCATATCTCTTTCCTTGCTCTCTCTCTCTTTTTCTATCATAAGTCGTTTTATGGACATTATTAATAAAGTGCCTGTCAAGATCGAAATTTGACTCCCTTGACTCTCTCTCTCTCTTTCTCTCTTTGAGTTATTATTTTGCAACTCTGAAATCAGAAATGAAACGAACCATCACGAGTCCTCTTACGAGTGGACCGTGACAAGTTGCTAAGCCACTGTCCCTCATATTTGAGAAGTCATGGCAGGCCTGTGAAGTTCCCACTGACTGGAAAGGGGAAATCAGAACTCCCATTTTTTAAAGGGGAAAAAAAGGAAGACCCTGAAAACTACTGGCTGGTCAGTCTCACCTCTGTGCCTGGCAAGATCATGGACACGATCCTCCTGGAAACTATGCTGAGACACATAGAAAATAACGAGGTGATTGGTGACAGCCAACATGGTTTCACTAAGGGAAAATTGTGCCTGACAAGTTTGGTGGCCTTCTACAATGTGCTTACAGAGTCAGAGAATACGGGAAGAGCAACTGGTGTCATCTGTCTGGATTTGCGTAAAGCTTGTGACATCATACCTCACAAATCCTTGAGCCTAAATTGAAGAGATGGATTTGATGGATGGATCATTTGGTGGATAAGGAATTGACTAGATGGTCACACTATAAGAGTTGTAGTACAAGAAAAGTCAGTGTCATTATAGCCTGCAGCCTATACAGAACTACTACAGCTGGATTTTGGTTGACTCAACCATATCTTCTAAGTTTCAAGTAGAAAAGAAATTTGAGCACATTTGGAGAGGGAAGAACATCATCTTCCTTTGTTTCTCCATGACAAAGACCTTGCAGCGATTTGGCCACAAAATTCCAGGTGTGATATCCCAGGTACTAGAGATGTTTAAACACTCCTCAGACCTGCTGGCTCTACTCCTGCTTTGTGGTGGTAACAGCATCACCATGAGTCATGGTGGAGGACTGTGCTTCTCCCTGAGAGCACTCACATCCCTGAACACAGCCTCTGGTGGAGGAAACCTCCCCACCCACACAAAGACAGTTGTGATTTAGCACTAAATCTACAAGAAGTACATCTTTTATCCTTGATAGAGTAAACAGGAATTTTTACTAGTGGTTACTTACAGACTAGGGACTGTCTTTCATGCCAATAACCAAGTGTGATGACCAATCTCATTGTAAGTCTAGAGGCATCAAATCCCTTCAGAATGATCTACTCATACAATTAGCTGGAATTAAATTCTCTCACTTCAGTGGTGCAAATTTAGAGTAAATGTCATTTTAGAGTGATAACCTGAAATGTATATAAACACAGCAGACCTCAGATGAAGAAAAGCGGTTCTTATTTCTGCATGTTTGTGTGCATTTTTAGCTGCTTCACATTCTATTGTTTCACTGCTCAATTTCATGTCTATAAAACGTCAAGAATAATTTTTGTTGAACAGAACTGTCAAGAAGAATAAAAATGTCAATAGTGTGCATAGTAATTATTCCAATTAATAATCAGAAATTATTTTTAAAGTACTCACAAGTAGGGTTGAATGACAAATTTATAAATTTGATAGATCTTGGAATTAAAGTTAAGAATGCTTTACTTGGTGACTGTAATTATATGGAAACATGGTGCCTAAGGTAATATATTAGAGGACTTGCTACCTGTAAAAGCAATTTGTTCAGAGAATGATTATGTTTATATAATTTGAAATCAGCAGTATCGTCCTTAAAGACAACTGCAATGCATTATTATAAAATAGTCAATGGGATCATACCAAGGACCACACAGTTTAAAAGGATGTTAGTAACAGTAGTACCTAGTACAGACTACTGTAATTTTATTTAACTCGGATCTTTTTTGGTACTTTTTATACAGTCCCTTACTACTTGTGCCATCCTTAAAAAGTTCTGAAGTGCATCATAAAGCAAGGAGCAACTGAGGCCAAACTAAATATATGTAATTTTAATTGTTAAAAGGCAGAATATGTCCACATTTGTCAGATCTACTAGTGTATATAACCTAATTAAATAATTAGTATTATTAGCATATATATACACACACATATATATATGTTCTTGTGTGTTTCTAAGTAATGCTTTTCCGTGACGACAGTTTTTTCCACCCTTGACTCATGCACAATTTAAAGTTTTTCTGTTAACTAAACACACCCTCAAAGCAACTTTTGACAATCATCTTACTACTAGACATTATACATACAAAAAGATTAAGAAAATTATATTGCTAAGTTACCATTTTAATTATTTCTAGTAAAACTCCTCCAGAAGATATAAAGATTTACCAAAAAAGACTGGCTGGAAAACATTACTCCAAGAAAGCTCACAAGAGATACCACTGAGCTCCCAGGGTATCACAGTTTGATATTATGATAACGAATGTCCATGTAATACTCAGTTCCTGGTTTCTACTGGAGGCACTTTTAGATTGGCTTGAAATAGGAATCTTGTTTCAAAACAGACATGTTATACTAGTATTAAGAAATGCTGCTCCCTGGACTATGACTCTTCTAGTCAAAGTCAGCACATACAGGCTCAGGAACAGGTCCTTTGTGGTTAATGATTAGCACAATTTCTTGCCTGCTTCTCCCACCTTGCTTGTAATCTGGGACAGAAATAGCTTTTGCATATTTTACCAGAGAAGCAGAGCAACAGAGGAGGAAAAGCTGTGACACATATGGGTGTTAGGGACACCTGGTCATCCCTCAGTAGACTGCTGCAGAGTGCAGCAAAGTCTAGGAGAGTGTGGACCCAGCAGGTTCAGCCACCACAATGCAGCCTGGAGACCAAGGTCTACTAACACGTTAACTGATCTGTTTTCCGACATTAAAATATCACCATGTATGTACAATTTATAGTAAAGTTTATCATATTTTTAATCTTCTGCATTATTCCCAAACATATTTTTAAATATTGATTAATTTCTTTTATGTCAAAAATTTCTGAACATTCTGGGAAGTAAGTGCTTGTTAGGATAGTTTTCTTTTACCCCTAGACATGTAATCTGGATTCCTGAATTTATGGTGCAGGTCAGCCTCAGTTTTGTAAGCTGAAGACCTGCACTGGAGCATTATTAAATATACTCTGTTCTCACAGACTACCTCTGAATCCCACTCTTTTATTTCATTAAAAAGCTCTCTTCCAGTACCCTTTCAAATCAGGATGAGCCAGCACAACCTGCCAAGTAAAAATCACAGTATGCAATTGAATATACATATCGCCACAGTCAAGAAGTACAAATGAAATATCGGTCAAGCATTGTGCTGGCACAACAGAAGGACTCTGTTCCTTTAGCAGCACTGCTTTGATTTGAGGTTCAGTCAAAATGCTGAATGATGAGTAATAAGCAGAGATTTCTCACCACATGACTAGATGACTTGTAAGTAAAATATGGGACCTGCAGTATCTGTGTGTGCTAATGAGAATTAAAATGTTAAACATGTTTAATGTTTCAATAATTGAACAGACGAGTCAATGTAGAGATTTTCTTTATACGTTGGAATGCGTGTATATGTGATAAAACAGCTTCTGTTCATCTAAGGCTAAACTGTAGGGTTTCAGCTTGCTTTGTAGATTGGAAGTAAAAGTCAACCCCTAATTCTGATGGATAGGCAAGGACCAAAGGGTGACTTCTACCAAGGCAAGCCTCCTCCAGTGCAGATTGAAACCAAACAAGTACATCCCTTAGCACCCACAACAGTGTGTTTGCCAAACACACGAGTTTTGCCCCATGCTCAAATCAAACAACAACAATGTGTGTGAATAAATTAATTTTAGCATCACATTCACACAGGTAAAATTATAAGCAGAAACTGAAGAGGTTCAAGCCATGATTGATTCTCAGCAGTCAGAATACATCTCAAACTTCAATTGCCTGTGCTCTAACACATTTCTCTGTACTAGAGTCACACCTCATGTCATGAGTAGATACCTGTGTCTGCTATGTGTAGACTCACCCAATGTCATAGGAAGAGTGGATAAATTAGACTTTTCTGCATGCAAAATATAGAGTAATTATAAAAGTACTTACATATCTGGTTTCACGCCCAGCTGTTCTCTGCTGCGTTGTTGATACCTTATACAAAATAAATGTGCATATTAAGACCAAAAAGACACTCTAAAGAGTAACTCAAAGAGATTTTTATTATTCTGACATGTTGTTAATTGCTTACTATCAAGAAAACTTGTGTATTCCAGAAAAATGCATTACATACTTAAGAATAAGTTATATTAAAGCTTTGTTTAATATGTTTGTTGTAGAAAATACGATTTCATTTTCACTGCTTAAAAACTTTGATCACATTGTATTGAAGATGGCCTTTAAATAATCAGAACAGAAAGATCATTAGTAGACAACCACGGGTGTGGTTGCCCTATGAAATTTTACTTAGATTTGCTCACAAAGTAACTTGAAATATCCTCTTTCCATGTTCTTATTTGCAATAACTTGAAGACAGGTCTTTCTAAAGCATTAACTTAGAAGGTACACACTTTTGTCCTTCCTGTGTATGACTTATCTTCAATTTAAGCTATTTTCTCTCGTTCTGAGGTCCTCACAACCTTTATCTTGGTCACTATTCTGTATCCTGTTAAATTCACCTTTTGCCTACTTTATTTGGTTTCATGAATCCTAACTGATGCTTTCCATTTGGTCAAGGCTCAATTCTCAGTTACCCAAGGAAGTAGGTTTTGATGCTATAGCTCAGAAGTCTAAATTAATAGCATCATTTCAACCACTTCAGTCTTAGTGCAGGCATTGGAAAACATTTCCTCAGTAACAGTCTCTGTCAGCTTTTCCAGCTATTTTCTGATTTCCATTTCTCAGCTACCTGAAACCTGATTCACTACTCTGTGCTGGTTAACAGAAGTAATTTAAAAAACGAAAATTAAATTTGAAGTGTACTTTGAATATACTCACCCAGGAATGCTCGTTCTGTGCCTTATTTTTGCACAGTGGACTGCCCATTGTGCAGGATATTTTGAATGTATTAACTTTTTGATGTAATCCTCTGCCGAAAATCCCTTTCCTCCTGCTTCATTTTGGATATCTGCCATTTTTGCTTTCCTGTAGTTTCTAATACCCACTTAAATTTACATGGGGTAAACTGAATACAAGACTCTCCTCCCTTGGTTATTCATCTTTCTGAAGCCAATATAACATAGTGAAACCACAAGTTTAACATTTCTATAGAAATTCATTCCTGCCTCTCACTACCTGTTTCTGAGTTACCCAAAGGAAACGGATGTTGAAGACATCCTTCTTCTTTGAGAGGCCAAAGTTGAGCAGGTCTACAGATTAATTATCCAATTATTTGAAAACCAATAATGAATACAAAAAAAAAAAGGTAATCTGAAAAATGTTTCCAGTCACTGAACCTAAACCATTGGCTCCTCTGTAGTAAGGATGTATAGATGAAATCTGGGAGATATCCAGAGACCCTGCAATATGGAACACAAGATATAAAGGATTTCTTTCTTGTGGATCTTGGCCTCTGAAACCTTAAGAAACAGTTCTCTTTGATAATATAAGCCCTTCTGACTTAAGGAAAGGATCATACACTGGTTCCAGAACTACAGTTCTGTTCTTCCATTTCATTCAAATTGTCATAATTCCATTGATATAGTATCTCTTAACTGAAGCTCTCTGTTGCTATAGGCTTTACAGTTGGGATGGTTTTGCTTTATGTCCACCTAGAAAGAGCATTTGGGTTTATTCACCTACCTTGCCAACATCTGACTCTGTGCTCATCTGCAGGAAACTTGGAGAAGACTCACATCGGCGCTGGAACATGATTTTCGTCAGAAATTAGACATGAGAAAAAAAAAAGCAAAGGAAGAAAAATATCAGCCACACACGTAGATGGGTTACCATAGTCAGTGGGTCCTGTAGGACTTGATCAATGACAGCACACAGCTCTTCGGTTTGTTGTCTGAGTTGGGCAGGGGAGCACATCTGAAAAAGGAGGACACATCACTCAGTTAGCCTTTGCTTTTCATTTTCTGCACTGATGAGACCACACCTCAAGTCCTGTGTTCAGTTCTGGGCCCCTCACTGCAAGAAGGATGTTGAGGCTCTGGAGCAAGTCCAGAGAAGAGCAACAAAGCTGGTGAAGGGGCTGGAGAACAGGCCTTATGAGGAAGGGCTGAGAGAACTGGGGGTGCTTAGCCTGGAGAAAGGGTGGCTGAGGGGAGACCTCATTACTCTCTACAACTACCTGAAAGGAGGTTGTGGAGAGGAGGGAGCTGGCCTCTTCTCCCGAGTGACAGAGGACAGGGGAAGAGGGAATGGCCTCAAGCTCCACCAGGGGAGATTCAGACTCGACATAAGGAAAAAAATTTTCCCAGAAAGTATCATTAGGTAATGAAATGGTCTGCCCAGGGAGGTGGTTGATTCACCTTCCCTGGAGGTGTTTAAGGTGTAGGTGGATGAGGTACTGAGGGGCATGGTTTAGACACTGGTGGGAATGTTTGGACTTGGTGATCCAGTGGGTCTCTTCCAACCTGGTGATTCTATGATTCTATGATTTAAAAGAGATTTAACAGCACTACCTCTGAATGGGTGTCCAAAGCGGTGCCTTCAGTCATATCAGCAGTTTTGGCTGGCTCTTCTAATGCCTGCAATTCAAAATATTTTAGTGTGATACCGAGTTCAAAATTTTAAAAACAAAACATATATTTTCGCAATACAACATTTCCAAATGTGGTAGGTTTTGTTACATCATGCAAAGATGGAAAAAGAAGTCATTACAGGCCCCATGAGATTCTTCAGGCTACCAGCTTCTGATTTTGAGCTAGAGACAGGGGTTGCAGAGATGAGGAGAGAGAGTATTCAAGGTAGGTGAATTGTCTCTGCTTTTACACATCAGAAACTACCGATTTAAATCATCTTCTACTTTGACAATGTCCCTCTCCTTCACAGTAAATGCAACGTGGATAATGTAGATGATGTGCCACAGATGTGTTGAGAGGGTCCTGCTGCACATCATCAGAGGAACACCACTGACTATAAGCATGAAGAGAAGGCAGGGTCTGAGCATGCAGAGACACCTCTCTTTTCCTCCAGTGCGTACTTTCTTTGAAAAGTGCCTCCTGTTTAGAGAAGATGGTGATTCCACATTGCAACAAAATCGGTGCTTCGCTTGTTTGGATTTTAGGATGAAGTCAGAAATGTATAAAGCAAAATATGTACTGTACGAACTGCACTAAAACATAGCTGGTATGCAATCTCTCCAAAACCAAACACTGGCTTCTGGTGTTTGTATATACTTTCTGCTTTCCTATAACTATATTTGGAGCAGGTTTGAAGAACAGTGGGAATCCTTTGGCTGATTCCCTCTGCTTTATCAGGAAACTCACTAAACATCCTCAAAAGACAAACTCCAGTGCTCACTTCCACTTTTATCATTGTCCAGAGTCTGCAAGGCACAGTCTAACTGTCCTCACCTAATTTTGCTCTCAACCAATTTTCAAATAGACTCTGTACCGAGACCAAAAATTGCTCTGAAAGCCACTGATGCATGAAGCTGGACTACACATGAGAGACCTGCAAGGTTTGTAGAGTTTTATCAAGTTAGTGGAATTTTAACAAGAGAAAAAAAAAGAGAGCATTCTTTTAAAACACTTCTTCATGCATGTGGGATTCTGTGGGAATGCTCCAATCCCAGTGCAGTAGGTATCAGGGCTACCAGTTACAGAAGCTGGGAGGAAAATGGAAGAATCTTTTAATGAAAGAAAATAAGCTTATATATAAGCAACTATTTCTGAGTTTGGTTTTGCTGAGAATACTTTTTGTTTTCTCCTTGCCAAGCTACTGGCAGCATACATCTATGTATCTGTAGCTGAAAAGTTAATGACAATTTATTTTTGATGTCATTTTAATACCATCCACAAATGATCCTGCACAGAATCATATTTATGGAACACCGTGTCTTATGTCAGAGAGTACAGTAAGTTTATTTCCCAAAACATTTCTTTCCTCCCCTCCAGTTTCAGATAAACCTTTTGGCCCTGGAATTGTTGCAGCTCAAAAGGAAAAAAGAAAAAGAATGATTATTTCTGATGCGCAGAAATCAATGTAATCTTATCCCAAGACAGAAGATGAAAAGTTAAATAGTCTTTCGCATCTCTACTATGTTATGACTGTTAACCAGCTTAAATTCTCAGATCAACAGAGTCCTGTAGAAAAGGAAGGCTCAGCTAGAACGGGCTCAGCACTGCACTGGAGTACCATGTCCCTAGTTCAATTTCAGTTGAGATTGTAATCCCCTGGTTAACATAAAACTACAACATGTTTCACTAACATAAATTTTAATCTGTCACATGTTCAGAATGAAGAAGTTGCTAAAGTCCTCATCACCCCACCACCCCATCATCACCCCTCAAGAAATCAATAGGGTAATGAACTTAATTAAGTAATTGTTAGGAAAAAATACATGTTTCTGTTTAAAATTCACTTTACCAGAACAGTAGGAGAGAGTGAACACAATTGAGGGTAAGAAACAGCTACCCAGAAGCTACTGAGGAATATTTATAGAGGAACTACGACCACATAGAACATGCACAAGCTTGTGTTCAGAACTAAAACTCTGGGCAATTTAAGTACCAAACATCCATTAGACTCAGTAGAAGCTGGGAACCCAAATACATTTGCATTTTAGTGGCTTCACTCACTGAAGAATTCAGGTGATCCACAGTATCTATGGATACTCCCCTGGAGATACAGCCAGGAGCTATGCTGCAGAAAGCTGTAATGTTCTTTCCCTTTTAGATCCTCCGGAAAAAGAAAATTTTAATCTTCAAAGTAGACATCTACTTTCTTTCATTGACTTCTTATCTCTTTCCCCCCCCCCTTTATTTTTTCTCTTTGAGCAGTCTAAGCCCAAGAAAGAGAAGAAACAAAGAGAATTAGATTTTAGGCATTACTACCATCTCCACAAGGAAAAAATGTTTCTGTTTAATCTGTTCTTACCTTGTAAAAACACAACCAATTTTCTCCAGCAGTGTCTTTTTTTTTACATTTACGCACAGACAAAAATGTGATATTAAAAATTACAATTCGAGTGTCTGAACTCATCACCGGAGTTAGCGTGAATTAATGTTATGATTAATTTAAAGCACTAGTGTTATCAACAGTACTGCTGATTAACCCTATTAACAGTATTCAAGCTTCACTTCCTAAGCCAATGGTCTAACAATATAAAAAACGGAATATTACTATTTAAGCATTTTTTTATATTATATACGAAAAAATAATAGTGGGACTATAATTTGAAAGTAGAGTGCAATTTAGAGGATGAAAATGTGTTTGTCAGAGAATTTAAATGTTCAGATGAAATAGCCAGTTGCTGAATTGTTATTTTTTTTCCTTGCAAATGACATCCTTGAGGGTGTTACGCATATCTGCCATTGACGTCAATAATGACTACAGCCTCTCCCTCCTTTTTCTCTCAAGTTACTTGATTGCTAAAGCTATATCAGAGCTGAAAGGATGCTGGTGAATGATCTGAACAGGATCTCAAATACTTTGTTAGAAGAACGAAAGTTATTGGCAACATATAGAAAATAAAGACCATAGCTTCATCCACCAATGAACTGCATTAATAGTAAGGAAAAAAACCCCAAATATTGTAACCTAGGCCTGACACAACTTCCTTCTTACTGTATTGTGAAAGCCCTGGGCTGAGGAAGACTGAAGTTTCCTCTCCTTTTGTTTCTCTTGTACATTTTTCCCATCATCATCTTTTTCTTAGCCCTCAGCACATGTTAAAAAAAAAATCCTCTCCATAATGGATCATCATATACTATGAGTTCCCTTCACTTACTCCTTAAAAATACTGTGAGATGATTTTTAAAAGACCTGACTACTTCTTCTCCTGTAAAATAATTCATATTAAAAGCTACAAGGCGTTTCAAAGAAAGATGGATCTCATAACATGCTTGGTTAATATTACAGATAAACTAGGTTCTTTATCACTTTACAACTGCACAAATTGTTTCCTTTCTTTCTTACCATCACGTATTGATCTCTAGCCTTGGGAAGCATTTTGACATGAACAAGTATTCTGGATGCAAGAAATTCAAGTAGTAAGTACACACCAGAACTACTTGGGAAAAAAAATATGATTTTTTTTATCAAACTGTTCTCAACAAATTGCTATCAGAAATGCTTTCCAGGTCCAGAAATATCCTGACATGCGTGAAAATAGACAGTTGTCCAGCAGTTAAATCTACCATCTGAGACTGTTAAAAATGGCCTCCAAGTTCCTATTGCATGATTTCAAGGAGCAACAGGAATCTGCATTTGCCGTGATCAGACCCTGTACCTAATGATCTTTAATAATGCAATAGTTAAGAGATCCTTTAAGGCAAGAACCTAAAGCTGGATTTGCAATATAGCAGATTGCTGCAATATTTACCAAATTTCATTTCTTTCCTTTCACGAAAATTAAAAACACTCTTATTTTCCTTTTGGAAAAGGATGTAAATGCCTTTTTTATAAAAAAGCATTTTTTCATAAGGTTTTCCTTTTTTCCTCTGCAAAAACAATATACTGCATTGCTGGCAGTCCACTGTGGGAGATGATGAAATAAAATTACTACATCTTTGGAGTTTTCCTAGAAGTGTAACATCATTTGGAAAGACTATTTTAGACTCCTTGAAGTTAGCCAAATTGCATTGTGACAAGAGAAATTGTGGAGATAGATAAAATTAATAACCTAAAAAAAATTATTCCTTAAGAGAGAAGAATTTTTTTCTATGTTGATTTAAAATTGAAATTATAGTTTTTTGCTTGTAATTAGTGGATAAATACAAGTCAGATAAATCAACCATATATCATTTGCAACAGTTCCATCTATAACCAGGTGCTATAGCCTGGTGCTTTTCAGAAGACTTGCTAAGTGTGGGATGAGTCCCAGGCATGAAGCAGGTGTCCTTTATGGCATTCCCCATCATCCTGGTTTCTCTGCAGTTTAGACTGAGAGAAGTCTGAAGAGAACATTTGCAGGACCTCTCCCCCTGAAGTCTGTGTGCCCAGGTTTCTTTTCCATCAAAATGGTGCATAGATAAGGGAATTTCACCTCTATCATCACAGAGAGTAAGCGTGTATCTGGACAAATGCAGCAAACCTAAATCACATGCATAGACCTTGCTGTAGACGAAAGACCACTGAACTGTTAAGAGAATTTTATGGATTACAATTCCAAGACATCCATTGCTTTTGGGGTTACATCTCAAATTTAACATAATTCTAAAGATGAGAAAGGATCTGGTTTAAGACACTGTTCTACTTAAAGGGAAGAAATTTTCTGTATCTCCCTGAAATAAAATCTTCATCAACATCAATTTGACTGAAAAATATTTTAGAGATGTTTGATAAATACAATATCTAATTAATAGATGAATTACTTTTTAAACCTGATCTGACTGGCGAAGGAATTTTGAATTAGATCGTGACTACTTCTATGTAACTGTAGAAGCTATAAGAGTGAATGTCAGTAGAGGGCTGATTCATTGACTCAGCGTTAATAAGGCCAGAAGGAATCACAGTTATCACCCAGTCTGACCTTTTCTTTAAATTACAGAACAGCCTGGAAATACTGTAGGAAGTGCTAGGAAAATGTCCTGTCTTGATTTTTCAGTTTCTGAGATAAAGAGCCCATTTCAATCTCTGGAATTTTTTTTCTAATGTTTAATTAATTCTTTCTGTTAGACTTCTGCCTTATACCTACATTAAACTTTTCAAATTTCCTCTTTTAGGCAGTGGATCCTATGATTCACTGGGCTGAAGGGTTCCTCTCTGTAGTCTGTGGACTCGCCTTATTGCTATGAATTTACTGTGTTCAGTTTTGGGTCCTTCGCTACAAGAAAGACAATGAGGTCCTGGAACATGTTCAGAGCAGGGTAATGGAGCTGCTGAAGGGTCTGGAGAACAAGTCTGATGAAGAGTGGCTGAGGGAACTGGGGCTGTTTAGCCTGGAGAAGAGGAGACTGAGGGGAGACCTTATCATTCTCTACAACTGCCTGAAAGGAGGTTGTAGCGCGGTGGGTGTTGGTCTCTCCACCCTAGTGACAGGTGAGAGGATGAGAGGAAATGGTCTCAAGTTACACCAGGGAAGATTCAGACTGGACATTAGGAAAAACCTCTTCATTGAAAGGGTTCTCGAGTACTGGCACAGGCTGCCCAGGAAGATGATGGAGTCACCATTGCTGGAGGTATTTAAAAGACAGGTAGATGAAGAGCTCAGGGATAGGGTTTGGTAGTGGACAGGTACAGCTGGGCTTGATGATATCAAAGATCTTTTCTAACCTAGTGATTCTATGATTCTGTGAATCTCTGAATCTGTGCGGGTAGGACGTCACTGCTGACAGACCATGGTTATCACCACCTCATTATCACCTCTCTGTTTTCCTTGCTCAGACACCGGAGCTGTGCCATTGCTGATGAAGACACTGTCCTGTCAGTCTTGCTGTCACCCCTAGCTACGAGTTCACCTTCCCAGAGGAGCAGTCCATGCTTCCTTCTCCCTGACAGAACTTGACTATACTGTGGACAAATCTCTTAAAAGCAGGATTTTACTCTTCTTCACAAGCCAGCGCTTCCCAGAGATACTCTGGATTGAGATTTTTCTGAGCAAAGTACAGGTAATGTGAGGAACATCAGGTGCATACAAACTCAAACAGCTGCAAAGCACATCAGTTACAAGATTTGATGAGATTAAGGGGGAGGGAGCTGGCCTCTTCTCCCAAGTGACAGGGGACAGGACAAGAGGGAATGGCCTCAAGCTCCTCTAGGGGAGATTTAGGCTGGAGATTAGGAGGAAGTTTTTCACACAGAGGGTCATTGGGCATTGGAATAGGCTGCCCAGGGAGGTGGTTGATTCACCTTCCCTGGGGGTGTTTAAGGCACGGGTAGACAAGGTCCTGAGGGACATGGTTTAGTGTTTGATAGGAATGGTTGGACTAGAAGATCTGATGGGTCTCTTCCAACCTGGTTGTTCCATGATTCTATGATTCTATGATTCTAAGCCAATTCTGGGGTAACAAAAATATACACATATGTAGTCAACAAGTCTTTTCTTCTCTGTTAATGAGCACAGATTCAACCAATTATCTTTGATTGAGAGCACTGGAGGATAAGAACATGTTCTGAAAAAGCCATTAGATGATAATAGCCTAATGGTTTCATAAGGAGAAGGTGTAAAAATTCTGGCTGAAATTAAAGCATCTACAGAGACAGAAAAGAAAAAGTTAACTCAAAAAAGAAATTTAGACCTGAGGATGCAATTTAGAGATAGACAAAGCATTGTACCTTACATGACGTATCAATGGCAGTTTTCTGTCTTGGGATCTAATTAATACTGCACATGAATTGTCACTAGGATCACCCACATCACAGTTCTGACTAATGTTATTTCTCATGACCACCCAAATTCAGCAATATAATTACTCACACAGTGGAAAAAAATTGAATTCTGAGAATGTGCATGTCCAATTCAATGCATAGCAAACCACTTTATTAACATTTTAGGCAGATGATGCATTCCTAATCATGTGTTCAGCTCAGTGATATCTGTGCCTTGCAGATATTACGTGCTTGACTTCCTTGTGGCAAAAATGCCACTCTCAAACTTCTTCGACCCACAATCCTTATCTTAATGTTATTAAAACATCACTTATGTAATTAAAATCTTATCTTCTGGAATATCTCTCAGATATATAATCTGCAGATTGTACAATGCGGTTTTATGTATTGAGGATAAGCAAGACACAGGTTGTGAATCAATATCCCGGAGAGCATCAGTGAGACCATCAAAAGGAATTCCTTTTTCTTCTGAAAATGTTCAGTCAGATGGCTGATATTAATCCACTAGTTCACATCAGCAGTGTGATCTTAGATTGAACGCCCTGCTCAAAGTCACCCACCTGACTTGCTTTGAAGAGTGGTGCAGTCTTAGAGCACACAAACTGGATGTCTTTCAGATAAGTCAACAATAAGGTGGCCCTTCAGGAGCCACAAGATGCTTCCAGGCACTAACAGGCACTCTGCCCATACAAAACTCTCCAAAAATGCATCCCATAGGGGTGTAGGACCCCCTGCACGAGCTGTTTTCCTCTACAGAGCCCTGTCTATTGGACCATATTGCAAGCTAAAACAGACATAACCTTCACTAGTGCATTCAAGATTTTAGTAAGGGAAGGATCATGTTTTATGCAAAAAAAAATCTCATTTGAGAGTAAAAGAATATTGTAAAATAAGCTAATGTCTCTTTTTTTTTGGAAAAAACCTTATTTATAGCAGTTAATGCACATACTAGATCACAATCAGTAATTTTTCAAGGACAAAAATATTGTTTTAAAAATATTTACATGGTTAATTTTACTCTTTCCTATGCCGTTAGGCTCTGCAAAATTCTACTGCAGCCAACTGAGAAGCATATGTGAATATTCAACTATGTAGTTAGGAATGCTTAATCCTACAGCAATTAAGCACAGGCCAAGTTCATGAACTAGGTCCTGAATAGAAAGATTTTTCTGATAAAGCTCTAAACTGGGTGTCAGAGTGATTAAGCATGTCTTTAAAGATATAAGACACTTAGCTCTTTGCTCATCAGCAAAAATTTGTATGAAATGTGGCTATGTTTTTTTGTGCAAAATTAATTTGGGGGGGGAAAAAGAATAAAAATTGATGTCAGTAGGTACTTTGCAATGCAGAATTTAAATTCTTAGTTGACTTCCAAAGATGCTTTATCTAAATAAAGACTGCACAATCCAGACTTTGTTGGTTGTATCTTTGTTAGAAAATAGACACACTAAAGACTGTTCTTTGGATCTATCTTCCTACCCTACAGAAAGGATTATTACTCCAAAATATGTACTGGGAAGGACCTCTGGCCCATGTAACTTGTTGAAGCACTCAGGGAAGTTACTTGGGAGAATGGTGGTTAACAGAGGCCAGTGCAATGGCAAGGGCCATTCTCATAGTTTAACTCAAGCTGACTGAGTTTGCCTGTTTCAGGGTGTTTAATTTACTAGGTAAGCATAGCCCATGAATAATCACTAACTGACCAACATCTACTAATTGGAAGGTCCTAGAACTGCAGTGCTCCAAACACTTTCCAACAACAAAACAACTTTTAAAATATTTTCACAAATGGCAATTCCTATAGGACATATATATATATATATATATATATATTTTATAGTAGATTTATTTGCAAAAATTCAGATTAGTGAAGGCTTTGATCCTCAGTGGAAAGTGTTTGAGCCTGAAAAATGGTTGGAATTGTAATCCTTAACAGTTGGCTCCATGAGCTCGCGTTCTGCAATATCCCCCACAGAAATGTCAGAATATGTACGTAAAGTTGAATGGTGCTAAATACACAACGCGATTCCCACATCTTTGAGCAAACACTAACCTTCTGTTCCATAAGTAATGTGTTTGTAGGGATTGCTGCAAATGCCTTGTAGCTTGTCTTGATCTTGTACTGCTAAAAGGGTAAACCAGAAAGCAGGAAGAGAAGTAAAAGAGGGCAGAAGAGGGAGAGGGAGAGAGAGGGAAGAGAGGGGAAAGGTAGGACAGAATGAAAGACAATTCCAACTGTCTTGCAGACACATTGCAACAACACAATGCTCTAGGTATTACCTAGAAAAGCTATTTCATAAAGAAATACTAGTGTTCCTGTTAAGATTTTTAAGGACTGTCAAGTACATCTTTTGCTTTTAGAAACAAAGAAGGACGAAGTGAATTCCCTGTACCAGATAATAACTTCTAAAGCAATTTTGCCCACTTTCTGTTGACTGCTATCCTTAAATGAATACCAGGAGAAGCTGTGCGGGTTTTTTTCAAGTTTGCTTGTGATTTGCCATGATAACACACAGCTACCTTTGCTGATACATGCACCTCAGCAACTGCTGCTGTGTGTGTGATCCTGTACCATTCAGTCAGAGGGATTTCTGTGACTGGCTTTAATAAGACTGTTAGGATCTTTAAATGCTGCTCTACGTGTATAATGGATAGATCATTTAAGTCATGACACATCTTTTCATCTTCCAAACAAGTAACTGTGCCACCCAAATCAGTATTTTGAAGCAAGTATAGGTTGTCTCACATTCAAACCAAGCACATGGGACTGACAAGCTAAACCATACATAATACATGGATTTGGAGACAAAATTTCTAAGACTAACCTTAAATCTTATTCTTTTAAGCAGTTTGTCTTTTAGTCTGCATTAGCGTGCCCAGTTAATTTTAACTCCTTTAACTCCTTTTAACTTAATTTTAATCATACTTTCTGCATTTTCTTTGTAGTTATGGAGGTTAAATTCAGTAATTTTTAAATGATTAATGAGAATCTTCTGTAGTTACATGAGTTCAAGAGTTAGGATCACAGGAATTTTTTTTTCAGCTCTTAGATATTTCCCATTTCAGCAACATTCTAATAATAAAATCATAATTTCACACAATAATAGAGTTTTAACTTATTGAATATAGGAATAAAGTTACTTGTTAATCAGTTCAGGTCTTTTAATATACTGTTTCCTGCAACAGTGAGTACTGGTGATTATAGGATAATGGTCTGAGAAGTACACTGTACTTTGAGTAATTCTTTTGTCACTTATTTCTTTTCTTTAAATCTGGTAAAAGTCTCAGTGAGAGCAGAGGGGCCCAACTTTTCATTCTGATAAAAGAATCACATCATCCTTGCACCTCTTTTGAAATACTGCAGGACACCACCTTTTAATTCTTTCTATATATTATTTTATGTTTTTCTTCAACTTAACTCATATTTCTTAGTCAGAATTTGGAGACAGACACTCAAGGAGTCAATAATCACAATGAACAATCTGAGAAAGATGATGAATGCAAATGCCGGAAATGCAGTTTTCAGGGGGTGGTAATTTACACGAGTTCATAGAATCATAGAACAACCAGGTTGGAAGAGACCCATCGGATCATCGAGTCCAAACATTCCTATCAAACACTAAACCATGTCCATTGTAGTTGTAGTGATTCTAACTTGTATGTCTTATATTTAGGTGCTTTAGTCAGAATTAATGCCTTTAATAGTCACAGACACTTCTACAGGTTAGGTAATCTTATCATAAAAGAGATATCTAAAAAGGTAAAATAAAATCATTCCTTTGATCACCCCCAGTTCACATTTCAAGCTGCCCTGTAGGCCTATGTTTAGATTCACTTTTGCAGAACAGTTCTATCTTTAAATCATTGGTGAATATAATGATAAATATATGAAGCATGGGAAAGCACATATGTTTGCATATACAAATGCAAACAGCTGAATAAGTTCACAGGTTATTCCTTGATTTGCATTAATTTTTGCATGCATAGGCATAGAAATATAAAACTCTACATTAAAGAATCCTTTTTGCATAATTGCTTTGATATCATGCTAATAAAAGTGTGAATACAGAGAGGTACATCCAATGTCAAAATTCTGGTTTAATAGGCATTGGCTTAATATGTGTCATAACATTGCTTAAAGCACTGTTGAAGCAACATCAAGGTTACAGAATTACACGTCAAAGTCAAGCACTTCTAGATGCTGTGCTTTTCCCCTGATAGTCACTTAGCACTTTCATACACACAAAAATTCAATCACACATTGACAGTTATTGCAGGAAGCAAAATATTTTTTGACTGGTTCTAAAGCTGAGCTGACTGGTGTTAAGGAAACCGAAATGCTGCTTTAGATGTTAATGCTGTCTCTCCTCAATCTTTTCCATTTTTCTCCAGAAATATACTGAAAGTTGGGGCTGGATTTTTATCAGAGAGCTTGGAACCTTTAACACGTCAACAAAGTTCATAGAGCTAGGCCATATGGAAACAAATGGGAGCAGGAGGAAAGGGGGACGTTGAATAAACACTATTATTGACTGTAAACGAAATCTCAACATCAAATTTTAAGTTACAAGAGACCTTTCATGCACTGAACACCCAGCTGGATTCAATTTAGAGTTATCAGATCTTCCACATCTCCAGTAAACCCAGCTTTATCTGCCTGATCTAAAATTGCACCAGGAAAATGTTCCAAGTCTTTTAAACTGGAAGTCTCAGTCTCAATGGGGTGGTGGGGCAGTTTAAAAGTGTCACTGCATCCCATGGTAAAGCAGAATTAGCAGGAAGAAAGGACAGTAGGGAGGACAGAAAGGGTGCAATAACCTCTCCAAATATAAACTGAGGCAATAACTCTGTGACAATTTCCTTACTGCCAGAGACTTTCACAGTGTTCATTGCACTAACTAGCAGAAACTGTAAGTGCTTTGCAATCTGCAAAGGCTCAGTTATGCCTTCCAGTTTTGTCTTGAGGGCATTTTTTCTTGAAATTTCTGCAATCTCATTTCTCTTGCCATTTCATTCAGTAATACTGACAGGGTGTAGTGATACTGCACAGCTGCGCTTGGCACAAGTGTTCCTCTTGGGTTGTACGGTTTTTAAAAGAACCATTCATGACAATTGCTGCTTTGTGCTGAGTTAAACCTCTCATTTTCAATTAACATTTTCCAAGCAGTTCAAGTCACCCCTGCCATGGCCAAGCTGTTAGGAACACATCTGACACAATTTGATCTGGGAGACCAGGCTATAATTCTGTGCTGTGAACAAATAAATCAATAAACGATGATAGCTTTTCTGTGATGGGCAGAGCTTTGACATCAGCAAGAGGAGGCACAAAGGAAACACAGAGTGCAGAGATAAAACAAAAGGGGCTGGAAAGCATTGTGTCTTCTGCCACCAGCTCTTCCTTTTTGCTTAGTAATTCCTTTTGTTTTCACCTACTTGCTGTGTGGTTTTGATCAACTTTCCTTTCCTTCCTTTTCCCATTTTTGAGATTTATCTTTAGGCTTAAAGTTTGACTGGTTCCCAAGCACCCCTACAGCAATCACCAGCATTGCCTATTTTCACTCTGCTGGGACTCTCCCACCTTTGGGTGGATGACAAACAGCAGGAGTGTAGCTGATCCGTCGAGTGTGAGACTTTCATATTTGCAGGCAGCCAGTGTTGTAGGAAGCTCAGCGCTTTTTCCCCTTGCCCTCTGTCTAGCACAATAAAATGACAGAAGTACCAAAGAAAGGGAAGAAGCAGGAGACTGTCCTTATCTTCCTTCTCTGGCTCTTAATCCCATAGTCCTTGCTCAGACCAAGCTCAGCTGTGCCTCAGGCTGGTCTCAGAGAGGCACAGAATGGCTGAAGTGAGTACAGTCCCCCAGAAGCTGGGGTGCTTGGGCGTCAGTTGTCACTGGAACACCCAGTTCGCATCAATCAGATTAAGTCACTTCTAACTCAACCCAATATCACAATATCAACATACTTCTACTACTTTCAGTGGGAATTCATGTGGATTTACATTAGCACTGGGTGTATAGAACATGTTTCATTGTTCATTTGACATGGTAGTGTTTTACGTGATCTTTGAAAGTAAGCATGCTAAATGTATATCAGAGCCACTGGACACAAATCCATCTTTAGTAGTATCTCCTCCCACTCATCAATGAAGTATTTACTTTTTAAGCTAAAGGATTCCTACAGCATCTTTCCACATCATACAAAACACATCGCTAGTAATTTGATGTGGTAGGATTGACTTTTCTATCTTTCCTACCAATACAAAAACATTCTCTTTTTAAACATTTTCTTCATGGCTCATCTATTTGACTAGCATAGTGCAACACAGATACGATTTTTCCTACAGGGATAAAGAACTATTAGAAAATAAGCATGCACCAAGAGTACCTTGGGTTTGGTGTTTTCATGGTCAGGAGGCAGGGAAAAAGATTGTGGTGAAGTCAGCTCTCTGGGTCTTGATGGCAGTGTGCCTTGTAACTTGTCTGAGACAGGAGATCTGCCCTTTAGCACCAGTGAGGTATCAGATTGTTCAGATCTTCGAGAGGAGGAATTAGGCCTATAATTGGTGTGCACTGACGAAATATTAAGCTGCAGTGGATGGCAATTAATATTACCAGTTTGTGGACCTGGTGGAGTAGAATGAGGCCGTGAAGGAAACCACTGCTTTGAGACACTCAGAGGGGAAGGAGATGAAACACTCATGTCCTGAAAAGATGTTTGGGGTGAATCTGATTTAAATCTAGAGGTTGAATGTAAAAGACTTGGGGAAGGAGATGAGTGTTTTTCTAGGGTGGGAGCCAATGCGCCACTAAGACTTGTAGGAGAAAGCAAAGGGTATGACCGGCAGGTAAAGATGGGTGAATAAGTGTGTACTCTCTGAGACTTTTGAGGTACCCAGGAGCTGGTGGCAGCATGCTGTAGCCTTTCTGGAGAAGGAGAGGTAGGATGTGCAAGGGAAGAAGATCCTGAGGCACAAGGAGGAGGCAGCGTAGACCGCAAACCTGGAGAGGCACCTGATTTTCTGTGGGAGGAGATGGGTGATGATAGAGGACTTTGAGAAATTGGAGAAATTGTTCTGACTGGAAAGTGCTTTCTAGGAGAAAGGGGTCTCGCTCCAGGAGTGGGATGAGACTTGGAGGGTAAAATCAGATGCTGAGCCCATTCTGAAAGCCAGTATTCCTCTGTGCGGGGAGAGCTTGAAGCAGGTTTCTTGGGTGTTGGGGGAGTTGTTTGGGACTTTTGATCTATTGCCAGTGTTGAGGAACCAAGGGAACTAGGAGAAAATGTGGGACAAGAAGCAGGGGAAAGAGGTCTCTGCTGAGAAGAGCCTGATCTCAAAATAGCAGTTAAGAGGGTCAGTCTGGTTGGCAGAGGGGATCTAACTCCTGACTTTGCTAAATTTCCTCTGGATGACATTTGCGTACAAGGCTCATTTATACTGCATATGGTTGAAGAGGAGTCATAAAGAGAAGGTGGAGACAAAGGTTTAGGACTGGGACATAATGAATGTGTTATTATATGAACAGGGATAGGAGATAAAGCTTTCAACCTTTTGGAAGAACTGGGGGATAAGGGCTGCGATGAAGATCCTTGAATTTCAGATGAACTCAGGGGATCAGGGGAGAGACTTGAGCTCTTTGCTGGCACAGAGGGTGTGATAAAGTTTCCCATTTTGCAAACACAGCCAGGGGGATAGAGACTCGGTGCTCGCAAGTTATCATACAGTCGAGGAGTGGAGTAACAACTGTCTTGTGCAGAAGAGGATATTTTAGACATGGAGGGGGGTGAGCTATGGGAAGAACCCTGAAAGTAGAGAGATGAATCTTGCTTAGAAAACCCAGTTGCTGACTGACAGTTGTTACGGGAGTCTTCCAGCGAAGAGGCTTGATTCAGGTTAACCATGGCACCACACACTACTTTCTGATTAGTTGGAGAAGTTAAATGGACAGCAGGTGGTTTAGAGGAAAGATGATCAGAGGTGGAAAGAGTAGAAATTAACTGGAGAAAAAAGAAAAACAGAAATGTTAATAGAGGTGGAACTTGTGGAACTGTTAAGCACCCCACATTTCAGTCCTGTGGACATACATAGAGTGTTTCCATTTGTACTGCTCTGTGAGTTAAAAGCACAGGGATGTCTTAAACTCAGGAACACAGTCTGATGGATATGACTCAGAGGTCACTGAGTGTAAACAAGTTATACATTGCTTTATTTTATCAGATGTCAATTTTGGTGACATTAGCAAGGTTCAAAGCTACTGTACTTTTCATTTTAGTTAAAACTCAAGACAGTTGTACCATCAATGTCCAGAATCATGTGATGTCATTTGTGTTAGGCAAGCACAAAGGAAAAAAAGTGAGACTATTGCGATATTGCCCCATCTTGCTTTACCAGTTCAGTGGAAAGCAGCCTTTCTGTAAACATGATTCAAGTCAAGTACTCATTTGCTCATTCAGTAAATACCTTCTGCAGCACTGTGATCTCAGGACGAGAGATTTGCTCAGAGCTACTTTAATCAGACACCCAGTTTGTTTTTCACTTTTCTTGTCATTCACAGAGCAGTGCGTTTGACAGTTTTCAGGCATATAAGTGTCCTTATCCCCTTCTCCACTGTCTTACAGTACACTAATAAAAAAATAATGAGCTCTTTCATGAAGGCAATTTTTCTTAGGTCTCTTCTAATTAGGATTTATTAAAACTAATTAGAGGATACAAGTATATTATCAACATTTTATGCAGTTTTATGCTTCTAAGGGAAGAAATTCTCTCAAAATCTTCCAAGTTATTATAATGCTGAAATTAAAAACTAGAGTATACACAACATGAATAAAACATATTCAGCATGAAATAGTGAGCCAAGTCAGCTGTAAAACCAAAACACAACAAATTATCACCTAACTTTTAACTGAGCAATTCTAAAGCAAGGAAATTGACTCTAATGCTTACGTACTTCATATAAAAACAAGAACACCTATTTATCTATCATCTGATACCCTGAAAAGAGTCTGCAATTCTACAAAAGACAATTATAACATCCAGTTCCCACATACGTGACTTACACAGGTCTTTGACTCAGCTTATGAACTTTATATTTTAATATCAATGTCATCATTGTAAGAGAGAGGAATTATTATTATTATTATTACATGATATAGTATTGACCCATCACAAAACAGTAATGAGTATAAACCAAATGATTTTCAAGTGAAAGATTGTGATAGAAGAAGCTGTGACAGGAGAGCAAGACTTACTGGCTACAGATAGTTTCTGTACAAGATACCTTCAGGTAAGCCAGAGCAATGCCTTGATTTATAGAAATAAACACCAACCATCAGAATGTCTTTACAACTACACTATCTTCCTCATATTTTATGTGTGTTAAGATGTCCTGTTTCAAAGTGGAAAGTCAATGAACATATTCCATGTATATATCAGAGTACAAGCCAAATGTCCATGATACCATTATGCCATATACTATCAGTTTTTTTAAATTATGAGTCTTGTTGAAAGAAATGCTCATTAAGAATAAGAAAAAAATGCTGGAAATTGGCAATTATTTAACAATATTTAAGCATTATGAAGAAATGCTATCAAATACATCAATAAGTCTATCTGGACTTCTGTAAGGTCTTTGACACAGTCCCCTATTACATCCTTGTCTCTCAACTGGAAAGAGATGGATTTGATGAGTAAACTGTTCAGTGGATGAGGAATTGGTTGGACGGACCCATACAGAGTGGTCAACAGCTCAATATCCCAATGAAGATTAGTGGCAAGTGGTGCTCCTCGGGGGTTCATATTTGGACGAGTGCTGTTTAACATCTTCATCAATGACACAGACAGCGAAATCAACTGCACCCACAGCAAGTCTGCAGATGACACCGAGCTGAGTGGTGCAATTGGAATGCCTGAGGGATAGGATGCCATCCAGAGGGACCTAGACAAGTTAGAGAAGTGGTGTTTTGTGAACCTCATTAGGTTCTACAAGGCCAAGTGCAAGGTCCTACTTCTTCGTGGGAATCCCTGCTGTCAATATAGGCTGGGGGGTGAATTGATTGAGAATAGCCCTGCCAAGAAGGACTTGGAGGTATGCTGGACATGAGATGATTATGTGTGCTTGCATGGTAATACATATGATAATTTGGAGCAGCCTGATGAATTCGATAACAAGTTCTGAAAGCTGATCAAGTACCAAAATATCCTGGGGAATCAAATCTCTGTATTTCAAAATAGAATAGTAAATTTCCCTTACAAAGACAATGGTTTAAAAGAAAATGAGGAATGAATATGAAACACCATCATGAAAGAGCAGGATGTGCAATCACTGCTCATTAGTTAGAGCTTAATAAGAAAGATTAGCAGCTAGGAAAATGCTCATGGTAACAGGAGACAAATACACTCATGTGAATATGATAGAGATGTTTTGCTACTGTATACTTCCTGTTTGAACACCATTGAACATTTGCATACTGAGCTAATTGAGCCTCTTGAATTCAAACCTCCTGAAAATCTAATTCAAGCCTCCTGAAAAGATTTTGCAATTGGATTACAGCATTAACTACATCTATAGATGGTCATCCCCTTATTTACAGGGTCAGAGAAACATATCAAAGTTCACAGAATCACAGGATCACTAGGTTAGAAAATACCTGTAGAATCATTGAGTCCAACCATTCTTATCAACCACTAAACCACATCCCTGAACACCTCATCGAACTGTCTTTTAAATACCTCCAGGGATGCCAATTCAACCACCTCCCTGGGCTGTTTGGCAGTGACTTCTCAAGGTCATCTAATCCAACCTCCTACTTAAAGCAGGGCTCTCACCAGCACCACTGGGTAATGTCAGATGTAACCGTGTCTCACCAAGTCTCCATCTCCCCTAATGGAGGTGCCTCTAGCTCCCAAGGGCAGCCTGTGGTAGTACTGAATAACCTCCCAGTGAGGAAACGTCTCCAGATGCTTCAATTTGTGGTCATTGCTGCCTCATCTGCCACTGAAGGGAAGAACTTTGGTTCTGTCAACTCTGAATGTGCCCTTCAGGTAGATGTGGGCTCTTTCTAGGTACTTCCTTGAATACCTCTTGGTGTGAGCCAACAAAACTAGCTCCCTCAGCCTCAGCTCACATGTCTGTGTCACCTTTATAGGTTTGTGCTGGACTCCCATTCCTATGGAATCATCTCCCCTAAATTTGACAGTGAAGGGCTATTAAACTGACCATTGTTTTACAGGTGGAGCCATACCAATGCCAGTAGATGAGATACAACAAATTCCATCGACAAATGAGATTTATTTTGCCCTTCTTTTTTCTGTTCAGTTCATCTACTGGTTTAAAATACTTGATTACTGGATTAGAATCATAGAATCATAGAATCACCAGGTTGGAAGAGACCCAACCATCATTGAGTCCAACCATTCCTACCAAACACTAAACCATGTCCCTCAGGGTCTCCTCTACCCGTGCCTTAAACACCTCCAGGGAAGGTGAATCAACCACCTCCCTGGGCAGCCTATTCCAATACCCAATAACCTTTTCTGTGAAAACCTTCCTCCTAATCTGTAGCCTAGAGGCTAGAGATTAGAGATTAGCACAGAGGAAGTTAGTGACAGAAACAGATTTGTGTTCCTCTGGTCTGTGATTCAACTGTAAACCTTTTTCTCTTCTCAGGAGCACCTCAGATATGTATTTACCAAAAGTGTGTAAAGGAAGTTGAAATAGATGGCAATGTTACCTTGGCACAAAGGGATTAAAGAACAGTAAAAATATCTTATTATCTCATAGATGATGATCCCAGAAATATCAAAGATGTCATAATCTTAGCACTGAGCTCCTGGCAGGACCTTTCAAGCCATGAAGACAGGAGTTCACACTGGAGCAGTAAAGCTAAGCCTGGGAAGAAGGGGAGGAATGGGGGGAAAGTGTTTTAAGATTTGGTTTTGATTCTCACTACCCTACTCTGTCTTGACAGATAATAAATTAATTTCCTCAAGTCAAGTCTGTTTCACCAGTTCTGGTAGCTGCTGAATGATCTCTCCCTCCCCTTATCTCAGCCCACAACCTTTTTATTTTCTCTTTGATGTCTGTCTGAGGAGGGGGATTGATCAATAGGTCTGGTGGGCACGTGGTGTCCAGTCCACCACAGGGTCAACAGACTATAGCTGATCAAGCAGGAAAAGGAGTGCAACAAATTAAGGGCACCAAAGACAAAAATCATATCCGAGAGAGGATGTGGCTTGATATAGATCTAGTCTTGGAGCCAATTAACCATGCTTTGATCTCAGTAAAATCTGATTATAGATAAGAAAAAATAACACAATTTCCCTGCCACAGACTGCAACCTGAAAGACAGAAAGATAGAAAGACAGAATGAAGTACTGGAGACTATGGAAAACTTGACAAAAACTCTGGAAACATCACAGAAAAATCAACCTACAAGCTGAAACCACCAGGAACAGTCCGGTTTCTCCCAACAAGGATAGTGTGGTCTTCCTAGCAACAGCAGGAATTTGTAGGGACTTAAAGAGTCCCCACAAATCAGTAAAGCTGACTTATCTAGAAATACCAAATCAGATGATGTGAACTGGACAGAGGAATGCCATATGTGTGTGACCAGTTGAAAAAGTTTTCTGGCTATTGATTCTCCACAGTGAGTCAAAAAGTTTCTCTAAGCTACATTAATGTCTTGGCGCTCAGGGGAGCAGACACATCCCTATCACCCCAAAGGATGAACTCTCAAGGGCAAGAGTCAGTTTGTTTCTCTTACATAAATAGACTAACATAAAAAAAGGATGGTCACACACATCACCAAAAAAACCACTTAGTATATCAACAGTAAACTATCACCAAAAACTTCCAAATATGACCACAATGACTTTTTTTTTAAAAAAAAAAAGGTTTTTTCCACTTTGAATACCATGTAGCATTGTCCACCATCAGTCAGGATTTCTACACCTCGAAGAACAATAAAGCTCCAATTTTCAAAATATTTTTCTTTTTTTCTTCTTTATTTAAACAAAATCTGAGATTATTGAATCTACAGGAGCTCTCTGGTTCAGTTAGAGTGATGCTCTGTACAATAGTCCATGACACTGATCCTTTTTTTTCTCATCTCTAGCAGGAAATCCGTAGTCTAGTAATGTTTTTAAATGAAGGTAATGCTATACATAACAACTATTTAGTGGGACATAATACTGTCATCATAATCCTAGAACCAACAAGGCAGCCCCTATATGGTATCCTTCATACACAGGAAATCAGCCAACAGATAAATAATTATTAAACTATTTAATTATTTTATCATTTTCCTTAATTGCTCAATATGATACCTCATTAGAGAATAAACCAGAAAGAATGATGCCCAAAGAAACACCAAAGAATCAGAACAGCAGTGAAAAGTAACTCAGTAAAAACCCCCTTTTCTTCTGGAAAGAGAGAGATAGAGATATTTAGAAAATGAAGACTGAGAAAGTACTTAAGTCTTGAGAAACTGTGACTTTAAAATAATGATGAGATATGCATTACCTATAAAACATACCATCTCTCTTCACATTCAAGTGAATAGCTAGGGAAGTTAGGCTTTAATTCCTTGTTATATGAAATCTGCATTTTCTGTGACTTTACCAGGCAAATCTCAGTTTGCTTATCGAGTCATCAAAAGCTTAGGAAAGCTACAGCAGAGGAATTTTTCTACACATTCTTACAAAAAATCTTCCAAATTTTTGTAACAACTATTAAAGAAAGTGCCCGAGTAAGCCTGGAAGAATCTGCATACTAGATATTGTTAAAGTAAATTTGTATTTCCCTAGGACAATTACTGATTTACAAGCTGCTTCCCCATTTGTCTATGTCTTTTCACTTTCCTCAGGTAAAATTCTCACTGAGATATTGGGAGTTTCTTGGAAGAAATGAATGTTTCATAATGCCATAAATCCCAAATCAGACTGGATTTTTTTTATGCCTTAATGAAAAATTTACACTGATTTTGATGAAAAATTGAGTAGCACAAGTATTTTGACACAAGACAGAGACAAAGTAGCCATACTCAACTTTTTAAAACTATAAATGAAAAATGGCATATTCCGCCGATGGAAACCCTGATGAGGTCAAAGGAACTGTCTGAACTTATGCCACGTGAGAAGGATGTTGCTATTTCACTAAAGGTGTTTTCCACTGTGTATACACCCTTGAAAACTATCAGTGCTCTTTCCAAGATGACAGACACAAATTTTCATGCAGTAAATTGGCATGTTTTGGAAATAAAGCAGTTCACAGATCATTTTTAAATTCTCCCAGTGGCGATTTAAAATTTTGATAAATCAATAAATATACCTTAGAAAGTTCAACACGAAATGCACCTTTCAACTTCATTAGTTCATCACACCTATGCGAAGACAGTGCTAAAAAATAGGATTTTTACAGCTTCTGTCTCTAGCATTAGGGGCTGCAGAGGATGCTGAGAAAAAAGTAGGCCTGGGAAGTCTGATGTCAATGATTCAAATTATCTTCAGGTTCAATTGATTTCAATAACCTTAATCAATTTAGACTAGCTAGGAATCTAACACTTTCTGATTAACTTGCTGTCATGATGACTGGCTTTTATAGGAAAGAACAATAAATCTGCATTATCTTCTCCACTTAGACACCTAAGTCATACGGAAAGGCAGTAAGTCAGAAGGGTTTGGACAACTCCTTAGGGCCTAAATGTTACAGGAATGACCAAGAAAAATGCTCATTAAAGAATAAATTGGCCAGACTGCTTTACATGTGGACTCAACGTCCATGTCCTGAAAGCTTTAGAAAGCAAAGGTTGACTCTAGAGTTTGAAGAGAAGTTTACCTGATGTTTTTGCAGATCAGCAGTGCTGTGGGAAAGAACAGCACCCGGAACATGTCCATTGCCAGGAGATTTCCCTGCCCCAGGGCCAGGGGAAACATGGGACGCGGTCAGCAGCTGAGCACTGATGGGACCATAGCCATTGGAAGGTCGATGGATGCTGCTTGAGGCAGCAGTTACTTCATCTTCATCACCGGAGTCCGTAATCAGGATAAACTCAGCCTTAAAAAGGTCATTCTCCTGCATTTCTCCTTTGCTCAAGTTATACCCCGAGGACTGGAAAGCTGTACAGGTGCTCTCTGTACAGATGGCAGACACACAGCCTTGTCTGGTCCCACTCTTTAAGGCCAGCTCCTCGGAGACTTTGTTAGGCTGCAAAAGATACAAGGGAAAAGATTCTGATTAGCTGCATTTCATTTGCATACCTCAAAATACGAAGTATTATAATTCTGGCTTGCAGCAGTGGCTGACACTGCTCTACCAAAACTGCAGAAGGCAAATGAAGAGTTTTGGCATGAACACCCAGCACAAACCACCTCTGCAAGGAGCCTCCCACTTCCAGCCCCCCAGACAGGGTCTTCAGTTAACCAGGATGCAACAGGAGACTCGGTGCACAACGATGCCCCCTGAGACTGGGGCTGGCAAGGGAAACAAAAAGAAGAGTGCAGTCAAGCCGAATGAGCTGTCAAACCTGACTATGCCAGACATGATGTGAAGGCATCCCTACCATGGAATCCATGGCAGTGGACAATGCTCCTCAGAGGAATCTGACAGACAAATCTGGGACAAAACCTATACATATTAATGAAGAAACAAAAGACTTTAAGCTTGGGTATTCTCTGAAGAGGGCAGACGAAGAATCTGAGGTCAGAGAGCTTTACTGTATATGTTCAAGCTTCTCTGCACAGTCTGCAATTGTTCTTCGTGTTTTCTCCAAGTTCCACTTTCAGTATGTAGCTTCTCAAGCATATTTCATATGAGAGCAGGAGTAGTGCAAGTTGGGTGCACAACACACGCATCATTAAAAGACTCAGTTTTGAAATTGCTACAGTAAATCTTATTTCTTTCGAAGGTGAAATAGAAACAGTGTGTAATGCAAAAGAAAATCTGTGGATGGGGCTAGTATTTAAATCTTACTTGAGGAATTCAGTAATGACAAATTACCACTGATAGCTCCATGCTGTCCTAAAGCTCAGTTCTTAAAAATAAATACTGGACAATAAATGAGGATGCCACAGTATGAGTTTGGATGTGCTGTTTCCATTATCTGATGTTCATTGGTTTTTTTAAAAGACACTTTAGAAAAGGGAGTAATCAGTGCTAAGAAGGTCTTAGTATTGCATCACCTGCCAGGATAACTTTTCTCTGCTTACAGAGAATCATGGAGAGACAGAGGTCAGGAATACCTGATTCTGCATTATCCAGGGCACTACCTACAGCAAAACCACTACTGAGTGGCTGGAAATGTAATTCATGAGTTAAGTATTCTGAGGATAATATTGCAGTTGGAGTCTTTTCAAACATGTCAGTTTTCTGCCCAGACTAACCCCTTTTCTGATCAGATGGGCCACTGAAAATGTTGAAGCACATTCGGGTCAGAGAACTGTGAACTCCTGTGAAAAGTTGGTTAGCACCAAGAACTGCAGCTCCCAGGGAAGGAGCTGCTACACAAGAGTAGAATCATCATAAACATTAATATTAATCTGAGGTTCCATTTTTTTTTCTCAAGCAGCATGGAATAAAATCAGAGGCTGTTAGGTGCTGGGAAGCAGAAAAGGAATAACAAAAACTATGAGCTGTCTAAAAGCAGGAGAGCCAGGAACGTCATGTTGCTGACTCTATGGTCACTGGAAATAAAAGGAACAAGCTTTCAAAAACCAAACACAAGCTTTCACTTTGATACGTTACTACACAACTATGAAAGGTATCGACACCTTTGCTGGAAGCCACAGCACTGGCATTTGCTGAAACCAGGATCCAGTGATATTCCCATGTGATAACACTCCTCACACATTACCCTTGTTCCCATGAAGATCAGGAAGGAATCTACCTTCGTCTGCCAAGAATACTACTTTTGAACGACTGACAGAGTACAATATTAAAATGAGCAAGGATTTCCTTCCAAGACAGACTCTGCCAAAGGGAAAACAGGCTGTTGAGCAGATATCGGACTTCTCGTGCACAACAATTCTGACTATAGTAGGTTTGGAAATTAAAATAAAGCAGGAGCCAAGACACAGTTCAAGAGAAAACACTTCACTTCAGTGATGATGCAGGCGAAATTTTCTGTATCCTTTGAAAGAGTAGAAAATTTAACATAAACGAAAATCTACCTTATTTATAATTTCTTGGTTGATCAGATCCTTTGGCTCCTCTGGAATTGTCACAAGGAACTGAGAGATATCTACAACATCAACATGAGTTGGAAGTCTTCCAATGGACGGTATAAATGTGAAGGTCAGTGGTTTGGTTCCAGATTCTTGAGAAGTGACCTACAAAATACACAATTAGTTCAACTACTTTGTTCAAATTTGTTTGTTGCAGCACAGCAGACAGGAGAAAATTTATTCAATAATTTGTTATTTTTTCCATTTTTCATTCCAGAAACAGAAAACCATATTCAATTCATTTCAAAATCGCTTTTATCCTTAACTCCACTTTAGCAGAACAACAATGTAATTGTACCTCTGTATCTGAACATAATAGAGTATTTGCTTAACAACTTATAACAAATTGGAAGAACATTTGCTCTGCAAAAACAAAATATATGTGTGTTTATGTTTTCTAATGTAAATGCAGCTAATCCTGAACGTGTGGGATGAATTCTCATTCATGGAAAGGATTTTCTCCCAGTTTTTTTGGACCACCCCAAATAATTCTGTGTCTGTCTTAGCATTTCTCCCTCCCCAACTCACATTCTTGCTAGGGCTACATGCGCATGGTGCAAATGCACTGAAGAGAATAAGAGAAGGTAATTTCCACTAAACATTCAGTTTTATTACTTCATTCTTCCTTCTTCCTCACTGGATATACTGGAAAGGAAAAATAAGCCCACACCTTGATAATACTCTGTTGTTTTGCCAGACATCAAAGGGAGAAACTCCAAAGGCCTTGCCAAGGTAAGTAGAGGGAACTACATCTCAAACCACTAAATGCAATATCCTGATTTTCCCAATACTTGGTGTAGAAAATCCTTCTTTCTGATTCAAAATTATGGAATGTATAGATTTGCTTTTGTTTTATCATCTGATTTAAAGCTTGTGGCAGTTAATTGAATTTTCAATGAGATCCAATATGCAGAACCTTAAACTGTACTGAATCAGAGAGAAAAACAAGACCGTTTTTGGCTTACTCGTTCAAAGTGAAACAAATTGGAGAGCTATGGCTCTCATTATGCTTCTTTGTAATTTGCATCCATAAGTAAATAGTAATTATGGAAGAGAGTAGGATTATGGAACACATTAACATGACCCGGTCTTCTCATGGCTGGAATGCTTAAAATGATAGATGTAGATTTCTGATTTGTTAAAAACCTATGGAAGTATTAGATACTTCCACTGACAGCTGTCTCCAGGAGGGCTTTAGTAAAACAGAGGAAAGTTATTTATACAAATGCTGTCAAGTGCTGTTTTCTCTATGATTTAGGGGAATTCTGCTCTCTCACACAGAGTCAGAATAAATTTCCATGTGCCCACCTCGAATTCTGAAAGAATAACATGCTTTGATATTTGAAAGTCAATAAATGGAAGACATCTAGGGCCGTTATACACACAAACTTACAGGAGTAGATTATGTGACCCTGGAGACTTGCTACCCAGTTCAAGGTGTGCAGTGCAAGAGTGCAGGGACAAGGTGGTCTCCTACTTTCCCCTCCTTCACTTCACACAAGTGGCGAAGCACCAGAGCACATGATGCATGGTCTCAATCAGTAGCAAAAGGGCAGGTTCTAAGTGCTCCCCCTGTTATTTTGTCCGAGGGAGAAACAACATAGAATCATAGAATCACCAGGTTGGAAGAGACCCACTAGATCATCGAGTCCAACCGTTCCTATCAAACACTAAACTTCTCTGAGTAGCCAAGGTATGTGAGTCTGATTACTGCTCTTCATAAAGCATCAGTGCTGGCACATTAAATGCTTAGTCCTTGCCTCTGATATAAGCCAGCAGAGTAACATTTGTACTCAAGGACATAGTCATTAGCAAGCAGATGCCAGTCCCTACAATGCACCCATGGATGCAGCCTCCCCCGAAGCACCTGCTGCACCCAAAGGTGTTTTTTCAAGAAGCAGGATTACCTGCATAGAGGCAGGATGACCCATGATGTTTGCAATAGTGACCTCTGTGCAGCCGACAGTCTTACATGGCACCTGGGTCTCCACTGAAATCAGCTAGGGAAGGTCTTTGCCTTCCTGCAAATCTATAACTGTGTTTTTGTCTTCTCTCTCTAAATAGGAAATGCATTTAGTGACTCTGGTTACTTCGGTTATCATTACTAACATATTCCTACTCTACTTCACCCTCTTGCTGTGCTGTTGTTTGATGCTTGACAGCAGCTGTTCTGTATCAGTGGGTATCCTTGTGTCAGAGCACAAAATATTCCCTACAAAAGAAAATACGAGAGAGAAAAAGTGTGCAAATAGCAAGCCCAGACACAAACAGATTTATAGAAAATTCCAATCAAATATGATAGTGTTGCCAAACTCCCAGTATTTTGTCTCTGTGTTTGTAATGTGGTAACACAAGGAAAAAAAGCCAAGTTATGAGGTTCCAGATCACTGCCTTGTATCGCGGAGCTCTTGTCACCATTGTTTCTTACTTTGCACTTCCAATTTTATCGCTTTGGTGGAAAAAATTAAAAAAAAACCATTAAGAAGTCTTGTTGTATTTGAGCTAAACACATTACGGAAATAACCATCAAAATTGCCTGCAGCTTAAATTAAGATTGGAAAACACATTGCATGTGAAAGCTAGAATATTTTTTCAGAAGGAAAATACTATTAAAGCATGGCATTATTTATGTTCCCCTGATATATTTTCTTTTTCGTAGAGTTTAGAAAGTATAAACCAATAAATAGATTTCAGAAAGTTTTCAGTTGCTGGGTAGTGTATGAGACAGCGTGCAGAATTGCATTCCCTTTAGATTCCCTCATAGCAAGTGGGAAACAGGAACTTCTAACAAGTAAAACTGGTCAAGCAATCACAAAAACCTAGAGAATGAGTAAATAACACGAGTGGCTAGAAAATTTGAATGTGTCCTCTAGCAGAAACAAAAGCAAGAGAACTCTATCTTAAAAATATCTTTTACATGTTTTTTTATTTAGTTTTATAGCACTCCAAAAAAATAGGGAAAAATACTTTGACATACTAGAATTTAAATTTTAATTGGATGATGCAAAGTAGCAGGAACAATTACATAGGTTTTCTTAAAGGAATTTTGCACCTTTTGCATATACTTATCTCATTTACTATATCTCTCTGGCTGACATTTATATCCTTAAGGAACTGGAAGAAATTAACAAGTGGAACTTCCAGCACTTAAATCATAGAATCATAGAACAACCAGGTTGGAAGGGACCCATTGGATCTTCTAGTCCAACCATTCCTATCAAACACTAAACCAAGTCCCTCAAGACCTCATCCACCCGTGCCTTAAACACCTCCAGGGAAGGGAATCAACCACCTCCCTGGGCAGCCTATTCCAATGCCCAATGACCCTTTCTGTGAAAAACTTCCTCCTAATCTCCAGCCTAAATCTCCCCTGGCGGAGCTTGAGGCCATTCCCTCTTTAATTACACATATTGATAACAGAACTAAATTTAAAATTCAAATATTTATAAATATGTATATATGAAACTTCCTTCCATACCATCACCTTTTCTCCCAAACCAGTAGCGACAGCAGAAGGAATTCTGTGCCTTAAATTCCCTGCCATTGTAATTCACTGGAATCAAAAGAGTTATGGTGGCAGAAAAAAATTATATGTAATATCTATTCAAGTAAATACCAACAAATCCTGATTTATGTTCTATTATCAGCTTCAAGAACAATTAAATAATTGATTGTTCTTAATGACATCTTTTCAAGTTACTTAGTACTTTGAAGAACATAAATAGCCTTTGAATAAACATTGGGGACTATAGGCTGCTGCATAATACACTGCAAAACAACTTCAAAAGAAGAAACTTATTCTAGATTACTTCCATGGCTTCCTACGTCATCAATTTACTAACAGACTTGTTGCATAATTAATACCATCAATTTACAACTGCCTCAGGGATAGTAACTTAAATTATATTCATTATTGTTTTGATTACTACAGCTTCCACAGTCTTTACTTGTGGAGCACATTTTCATTGTCTTGGTTACCTTATGAAGACAAATGAACACTTCCATTTAATCTCTCACATGCTCTGTATGCTTTCAGCATACTGCCTATTTTGTAATTTAAATTGAGGTCCCATTGTCAGTGATTGCTTCCCAGGATTTCCTTCTGGAATACAGATTGCTAAAGTGAAATTGAATATGCTGGTTCACATTACCACTTCTTCGACTGATTTGCTAATGCAAGTCACTTTGCCAACAAAATGACACCCCGAGAAAACCTCACTCTTGAAATACCAAATACGTCTTTTGGAGACTGTTTATTTGTTTGTTTAAAGGATAGAAAAGGAAATATTGGGATAAATAATAGCAAAATAACAAGCCTGTACATGGTGGCATGGAAACATGTTGACTCGATCACTGTTTGGTCAGAGCACAAATTCACATGCCCACAATTCCTGTGTGTTAAATATAGCTCCAACACATAAAGCAGAGCTAACATGCTCACCCAGCCAGGGAGAGGGGCCATCTGAAAACACAGCCTGGGTTGTGTAACCTCTCCTTAAACTCCTTTTCTGTATTCAGACTAAAGTCAAACCACAAAGAGACGTTATCTCCTCCTTGAGAGAGAAAAAGGATAGTCTACTATAGATTAAATTATCAGTCAATGAGATATAAGAATCTTCAGCATGTCTTCATATCCTGACCTATTATATCTGTCAAGGCAACCTAATACTGAGTAACTGATTATTACGTAATTGGATCACTTGAACACCAACTTTATAACTGTGAAACTTCAGGGGGAAAAAAGTGAAATCCACTCAAAAATCCCAGGATGAAATTACAACCCAGTTGAAGCTTGTGCCAAAATTCTTACTGATGGTTGTGGTCCAGGAACTTCCCCAAGGTGTCCACCTGGCTTTGTGATGTGCCCGTCGTATCACCTTCAGCAAATCACTATTGCTTCTTTTAGTACAGCAGCACACACTAAAACGCATGCACAGACAAGTATCTTTTGCAAATTAATATGTGTAGAGGACTAGAAAGAGCAAATGAATAGTAGTATAAAATTGTAATCTATTATTCAAAATGCAAGGGCTCATTCAGCTGAAGTGTTTCTTTTCGACAATAATTTAATTAGCTCTTCAGCCCAGCAGACTTTATACAACCATAATTGCTCTATCATACTGGTCTACACACACACAGCTAAGCATGCTGAAAAGTAAGTAACTAAAAACTTTAATATCCTCCTTCACAAAGGGAGAGAAAAATATCTTACCTGTTCTGTTTAACTTATTTATTTAAATTCAGTTTGATTAAATGGTCATAAATCATTAGACCCTAAGGTGACCTGGATGTTTAAATCATACCTTAGGATCACTGGCACCTTAAAGCTCTCATTTGGTCCAGTCTCCTAAAACTCCTAGGAAGCAGCATCTTCCAAGATAAAACCATCTTTGTGGTAACATCCCAAGATGCTTAAGTCCGTCATCCGCACACAAACATCTAGCCAGGCAGCCCCACATGCAGATTGACACCAGCTACTCTCTCAACAGGTATTCACCATTTCATCTCTCTGTCCTGCATTCATTTTACTGTGTGGATAAATCAGAAACCAGAAATAGGTTTTTCTGTAGTATGGCCAGACTTGCCATCTGGTCTTGTATAGAAAACAAAGACTGGCAAAAGTAGATTGAAAGTATTTGAAACCTGATTGTAAAAGGAGATTTTTAAAAACCAAACAAACTTGTGCAGTCTAGCATGCACCTGGACTACTTATCAAACATGTTAGTAATCAAAAGACCTCCTTAGAAATGGGAAAATTCAGAACAAACCCAGTGCCTGTAGATACATAAAAATATCGAATCTAAACAAGGTCATATAGCTAGTGAGTTTCTATTTGGATTATTCATACTATAGTATACAGAGAAACATTCACACACACTGATAAACATAAAAAGTGCTTATGCAATGTCATGATACTTCTGCCCAACAAAGGGGCTGCAGACTGCTTAGTCACATTAGTTTAACAGCAGCAAGGCACAGCAGATCCCAGTTTTCTAGTCCTTTTTTAAACAAATCCATCTCTATTAATCAGGGAGAATCTGAAAATTAGCCAGAATTTATTCTTTTTCCCATAAAAGTTTATTGTCGTTTCAGGCCTGCAAGAGAGTCCCAGAATGTTCCTATCTTCCTCACAGCAGTCTTGTACCAAACTCTCATTAATATTTATGTCACAATTACTCTTATTTTCTTTTCCCAAAAACTGCATCAATCAGTCAACAGGTGTAATTTTCAATTTAATAACTGGGAATAGAAATAAATCCCTATGGGCTTCTGTTAAGGCTGAGAGGTCAATCATGTGAGATGATGCTCGCAAGTAACTTCAATTTCACATTAGCACACTTTAGTCTCTTGCCTTTTGGTTTCTCAAGACGTCTGAGTGGTTGAGGGTCAGAGGGATTTCAGCCAGACCAGCTCTACCCCAGCAGAGCTTATGTTTCCACACCACATCACTGAGCACTGACAGTCTTTTCCTGACCACCACAGGAGGATCAAGCCCACATGGTGCTGTCACTACAAGTGAGCATTTTGCTAGTTCTGTGTTCAAAGATACATTGCAAAGCACTACTCCAGTGATATTGTTGTAAGCAATATATCTGGGGATCTGTATTTGTGTCTATACATATCCCTGTATTTGTCTACTAACTGACTTTTGTACAGTGAACTAGCTCTTGAGTGGCTCCAGAAAGAGGGTATATATGTGCAAATAAAACCTATATGACACTGTCATGAAGTGACGCCTTGAAGGCTACTGAAGAAAACCAGGGGATGTTAATAGATGCCTCCAAAGCTAAAAGTAAGAGATATATTAGTAGAAACCTGGAAAGTGCAAGTACAGTATGGGGGACCCAAGGCTACAAGCATGAATCATTAATAATCTGTTACTGCTCACTACAGGAATGCAGCCTTCTGTGCTGGTGTTAAGGGTAACAGAGGAAGAGAAGTACCAGGATCCAGTACATATAAATCATGTAAAACATGGTAGAATTTGGATATAACACAGAATTTGCAGGGCAGTGAAGAAAGAGTAAGTGAACTGTTAGCAAACATATAACTCAAAGTGGGTTAAAGGTATAGGGAAAGTAAGTGCCACCGTCAACATTGCACAACTCCCTGCAAACAGCTAGGGATGCTGTTTGAAATAAGGCATAGAAAAAAAGAAAAAAAAAAGAAGAGGTAGAAATTATAAAGTTTTTCTAGGTCAGTTATAACTATATAATTATTGGTAATTAGTTGCTATAAATGGACCTTTTGGACTTGAACTGTGAGTATCACTGTAGCTGGTCCAGTAGTCACCGTATAAGACCCTTGCACGTGTGAATTTTTGTGTATTTGCGTGAACAGTACAGTAGACTGAAGAGAGGGCAAGTATTAAGAAATGGTGCATGAAAATCCCTGTGAAACTGATAAATTCAGGAGACTAGTGGTCGTATTGAATACAGAAATAATAAATTCAGAATATGAAGAATCAGCATATTCTTCCCAAGGCCATCAGGGCACAGGGGCATCAGCAGTGAACAACCTGGACACCAGACAATAAGGCCAATGATGCTGTACATGCAAAAAAAGGTTGTGATATTATACATACATGCAAAGAAAAAAGAGGCATCTGACATAACTTTCTGACCACTCACCTAGAAGCCAAAGATACAGAAACACAACTTTCTGTTTCTGCACGAAGGGTTGCCCTCCCAGCTGTGGCTCCTGCTAGGTAGCTATGAGTTAGTGTGTGAGTGTACAAGACCCCTGCATGAGTATTAAATGCACCTTATGAATAGTTATCTGCTATACGTGAATAGTTATAGGTCATAAGAACAGCCTCATTCTAGTGAAGATAATAGTTTGGTTAATAAAAAGAGTTCTAGATAGACTTTGGTTGTGATGAGTGCCTCCTCCAACTTGAACCCCTGTCAGGGAAAAGGGAATTAACAACATTATAACTCTGTGATTAGAATCATAGAATCATAGAACAACCAGGCTGGAAGAGACCCACCAGATCATCGAGTCCAACCATAAAATTCAAGACGCCCAACGTGGGGCACGAACCTCCACATAAATCACATAAATTGCACAAAGTATCTGATCTTGCACCCCACCCTTGAGGCTCGGTGGTAATAGGAATGCAAGAGATGGCATTGAGCATGTCCCACTCATGTGATTTCTCTGCTTATTTTTTAAGAACTGCCTCCCCACTTTGTTTACATGGAACTAAAGAAGGACTGGTACAGCCTCACTTTAGCAACAGAGTTTTGCAGGGGTGCTTTAAACAGCTCTAGGTTACCTATTGTTTGTGAAATCCGTCATAGGCTCTGATAAGGGTGTGCTGGATGTTGGGGCTCTCAGAGCTTCACTGCAAACCTGCTGCTAGTAAAGTCATTTTAGCAATATTTCAGCATATATAACAGCACTGGTAGTTTCCCTGTGTTTCCCCAGGTATAAATATATCTGAAGCACTTCAACATGGAGTGTGAACACCCCTATCATCCAAGTCCGACAGCAAGAAATAACAAGCATGGCCTTTTACAGCACCGTCACCTGGTATTGTAGCACTTACTCAAAAAAAATCTCCTCAGAATTGAAGGACCACAGGTTCAGACTCATATTCATTCTCACTTATGGTACTTTCCACAAAGAAAACCGTGTCATATCCACCAGTCCACGGAAGAGAGGGTAAGTATAAGAGGTGGTACATGAAAATCACCACTGTCTTATGTCTACCAAGAGAGGATATGAGATGGTTTAAAACACTCAGAGTTTTCTCCCCACCCAGAGACTCCAGTTACCTCTAAGTGACTTGAATACACCTGTTCTCTCTGCCCCAGGTTAACAGCTCTTGTTATTACTTCCTGCCCCCAGATGTTATACAAAAACCCAGCTCCTCCTGTGCTCACTGAAACATCAAAAAGCAGAGTTGCTGTTACTCACACACATGTTGTATGTGCCATATGCTCTCCACTAGCAGCTGTCTCCTCATGCTCTCCACTAGCAGCTGTCTCCTCACTCATTTTGACTCTTTCTGATTCCCCCTGGTTCTCCCCATATTAACAAGAGGTATTTTTTCCAATGTTTAGATTAACAGCAGAAAAATTATATTTATATTTTGGACAGTTTTTTCAAGTTCATTTGGTAAAAATATTTGAATTTTGAAAAATTAAAAAAATGGGGCACGTTGAAGTTTAAAACATTTTGGCGAAGTTCGGTTTAATTGTAAAATAACTTTTCATTTAAAAATAATTGATATGAAGGCAAAAAGACAAGGATGATGTGATTTGCTCTTGGCAGTTCAGACTCTCTCAAGTTGTCTCTTGTGTTCAGACTCCTCCATTTTTACAAAGCTTTCATTTTCATTACTTTTAAATCTCTGGAGCATGACATTCTCAATAGATATCTCCTTTCCAAAATTGCCACATCTTGTGTCTGGGCATTTGTCTTGCTAAGGAGCTATATTTATGGAACAGGGATCCAAATAATATGAAGAAAGACAGAGCTCTACACCTGAAATATTCAAAGTCTATGCGTCTGGCACCTACATATCAAAGACAGATAATAGCACATCATTCCTGCTTCAGAGTTATCTCTCCAAGTGATGGTGACAGATTCTCAAATATGATTTTCAAGATCGAAAATCCACCTGGCATCTGGATTTTTTAGGCTTTTGATCAATCAGAAGAAGGTAGATTTAAAATCCAACCAAGCAAAGATGCTTTCATAGATTTCATGAACTGCAAACCCATCTCTTATATGCTATAGATTGAGGACATCTGGTTTATCTGCTTTCTTTTTTAATGCTGCTATTCCAGCAGATAGCAGTGAAAGTCTTATAACAGCATCTAGCCCAGATCCCCCAGCTCCTTTCTATAAGAAAGAGAACAGAGTTCTCACTGATAATACCCTTATATACAGTGTTTTGGTAAATATCAGTTACCAATTTTTCAGCTTTTTAACCAATCACAGGAGGAGGCAGTTGGTAATTTAATCAGTAAAAACTGGCTTATTTCATCCTGTATAATTAGCAGTAGGCTTTCCATCGGAAGCTGCTCCACCCTTTATAGTCCTCTCTGCCAAGTATTTAACAAACAATCAATTTGAGCCCAACTACAAACATTCTTACCTGTCCTCTGCTAATAAAACTCAGTGAGCTGATAATTCAGCTGTCTCTTTCCCCAGGCTGCTGTCCATAGCGTGTCAAGCACAGTTGGGAGATAAACAAAAAACTGAGAAGCAGTGAAGAGATGCGTGTGATAAAACTGAAGAAGAGGTCATATTTTCCCCTTCTCAGCAAGGATTTTCAGAGGTCCTTTTAACAAGCTATTTTCTGAGTAGGTCTGTGTGGGCCCAGAAGAATGCTGGCTACAAAGAGTAATTATTCTGGCACTTAGCTCACTCAAAAAAAAAAAAAAAAAGGTAAAGCTGAAGATCTACTGGCTTCTTCTCCACATTCGCACACCAGCAGGAAGTTAAAGTTAGGATGTTGTTGTCTTCCCTTGCTGTCTTTCAGTATTTAACTTGAGCTATCCCAGATGTCAAGAAGCCTGCATGTTTAATAGTATTATGATCATTTTCATTCCACTTTATCTGTTTGGAAGGCTAGGAACGCTTGTTCCAAATAGGTAATTTTATTTTTATTTTTTCCAACAAAAGCATTTGTGTGAAGAATAGCCGTTTAACAAACGTGACTTTGTCTCATCAAAAAAAAAAAAAAAGAGAAACTTTGATTTTTGCATTCTGGCATAATTATTCAACCGAAAACAGTCATGTACCATTCCTCAGATATTTCAGAGTGTAGGAGAAACAATAGGAGTAGATTTTCCACAGTAGACTGTACATTTTGTGCCACGAACAAGCATAATTTCTTTAACCAACTAATCTGGGCAGCCTGCAAACTGAAATCTATAGTTTGCCTCAGGTCCCCTGTGCTGCACTGAGTAAGTGCCTATAACCTTGTCTATACTAAAATGTTCTGACAGTTCACATGTAGCTGCAGCTTCTTTGCCATATATTCCTAGGTATCCTACACCAATATGATATTTTTTGATTGCTATTACTAGAAGTAACAGGTGTTATTAACACATGCCACCCTTTACTTAAGACAACTCTCCCCTCCCTGGTTCCTGTATCTAGGGATAATACATGTCATCAATTGAAGCTCCCACTTGAGTCCAGACAAGTAGCTCTTCATAACTAGGACTAACCCACTGGATCATCGAGTCCAACCATTCCTATCAACCACTAAACCATGTCCCTCAGTGCCTCGTCCACCCATCCCTTAAACACTTCCAGGAAGGTGACTCCCTGGGCAGCCTCTGCCAGTGCCCAGTGACCCTTTCTGTGATTTTTTTTTCCCTAATATTCAGCCTAAATCTCCCCTGGAGGAGCTTGAGGCCATTCTTGTCCTTATTAATCTCTTATCTCCTAGGTTTCCCTTGGTCACTCTTCTCTCCGTTTCCAGTTTGTACTCGGCCTGTAAGTTATGACAAATAAAGTTTACAAGATCTGAATAGAACTAGAAAAGTGAGAAAACACAGTGTATTCAGGCATGGTTGAGTGATCAGTCATACTACTAATGCCAGGTTTCTAAAGAGACTTCCAATTTTGATCAAAATCCCGTTAAATGTTGTAAATTATACCTTAGACTTTCAGTTGAAAATGGGTAAATAACACTGTCTCTATAGACACTATAAGCTAATCGAAGGGATCACAGTATTATAAAAAGGGCAAATGATGTAATTTTAATGAATAAAAATCTGTACATTACCACATATTTCCTAACAAGATTTTCTTCAGGAGTTTCCAGCATAAGAATATAGTTGACAAGTTAATGGAAAACACTTTATAGTAACAAAGAATGTAGATTCAGTACATAATTCCTACGTGTTTGTATTTTCATGTTGTATATTCATTCTAAGCAACTGGAGGAAGGCATGAATGTAATAAGTAAGGTATAAGATTAAAGAAGCAATTGAGTTACTTTCTTGCTAGAACTACAATTTCAGAGATTTTTAAAGAACATTTTTATTACCTTAAAATATTTCAAAGCCTGTATTTCCTATAATACCTCAAAATAAACTCAGCACAATCAATGCTGACCCTGACAGCAATTCTAGTACATTCCAGATAGACCCTTACACTACCTTCATCATCTGGGAGAACTGATTACTTTCAAGTTGTGTATTAAGTCACATAACTAACACCTGCCACATGGGATGCACTCTCTCTCTCCTCCAACAGTTTAGCATTTTGGTTATGTTAAGGGAATTCTTAAGTCAAAGTTATCTAGTAGAATTTTTTATTAAAGACACATACCTTCTGCTTCAAATTATGTTTTATATTCAAAAATTCAGCAGCCTTGCAAAGAGACCTTTGATTCTTTTGCCTTGTGGCAAATAACTGCAGTATCCTAAAAGCAGAGCTCCCAGATTAAGGGAAATTGTTACTCACTGCAATGTTCTAAAATGTCTGTGTTGAAGAGGATTCTGCAAGATTTTGGAAGAAATGCTAATTTTTTTATAACTTTGGACAGCTCTTTGCTGACAGTGATTTGGAATAAGTGAAAATGTCCCTGAGAGCTGAGTGAAAATGGATGTGATTTCTGAACTTGGCCTTCACTTTGAAAAAGGAAGAAATGTATCCTGATTTTCAATTAAACATTATTGCTGTCATTACTCATAATAAAGTAATACCGTTTATCAGTATGCTCCCAATTGCCACAATGCACATTATTTCAAAAGAGATTCAATTTTGAATTAGAGTATACTTCAAAAGTCCAGAATATAATGATATACATATACTTGCAGTTTGCTACCAATGTATTTTAATTCCCATCTGTCTCCTGAAAAGATGTGTTCCAGATGAAAATGAAGGTTTCAATTCAAATTATATAAATTAGGAGGTTGATACAAAAATTAAAAAACTTATGTTTCGGTTATCAGTTTGTTGTTTTGAGATTTTAATTAGTATTTAGTTTTAATTTCCACTAACAAGAATCATTAAAACAGACATCAAATATATATCCTTCATTTAAATTCAACAGGAAAACCCCTATAGATTGCTACTTTTCCACCTTCTGTTTTGATAAGTTAGAAGATTCATAAATATAATTGGGATTTAGTAAAACTACTTCTTATGTTTCAGGAAAAAACCTCTTCCTAGGATTCTTCATCCCTGAAATTATAAATGTCCACTGAACAATATCAAGCAATCACAAGCATTTTGTAGAGAAAAAATCAAAAGGGTTAAGGTTCAACTAGAAATCAGATTGGGAAAGTCTGTGAAAGATAAAAAAAATCTTTCTATAAATATATAAATAATAAAAGGAGAGCTAGGTAGTTCCTATTGGACACAGAGGGAACAACAGTGACAGGGGATAAGGAGATAAGGAGAAGACTGAGGTACTTAATGCCTTCTTTGCCTCAGTCTTTAATTGTAAAGAAAGCTGTTCCCTCTGCGTACAAACCCTGGAACTAGAGGAGCAATACGAGGCTCCCATGGTCCAAGAGGAGGTGGTCAGAGCCTTGCTAGCCCAGATAGTCTATGGGGCCAGATGGGATTCACCCTAGGGTATTGAGGGAGCTGGTGGATGTGCTGGTCAAACGCCTTTCCATCATCTTCCAACAGTCCTGGAAGACTGGGGAGGTTCCACAGGACTGGAGGCTGATGTTGTGCCCATCTACAAGAAGGGTCACAGGGAGGATCCGGGGAACTACAGGCCAGTCAGTCTGACCTCAGTGCCAGGGAAAGTCATGGAACAGGTGGTCTTGAGTGCTATCATGAAGCACTTACAAGAGAATTGGGTGATCAGGCCCAGTCAATATGGGTTTACCAGAGGCAGGTCCTGCCAAACCAACCTGATCGCCTTCTATGACAAAGTCACTCGGCTGCTGGATGAGGGAAAGGCTGTGGATGTATCTTCCTGGATTTCAGTAAAGCCTTTGACACAGTTTCTCACAGCATTCTGCTATGGAAACTGTCAGCCTTTGGCCTGGACAGACGCACACTCTCCTGGGTAGAAAATTGGCTGGATGGCCGGGCCCAGAGAGTGGTGGGAAATGGTGTTAAGTCCAGCTGGAGGCCAGTGACAAGTGGGGTTCCCTAGGGCTCAGTGCTAGGTCCAGCCCTGTTCAACGTCTTCATCAATGACCTGGATGAAGGCATTGAGGGTATCCTTAGCAAGTTTGCAGATGACACAAAGCTGTGTGGAAGTGTTGATCTGCTGGAGGGTAGGGAGGCTCTGCAAAGGGACTTGAACAGGCTGGACCACTGGGCAGAGTCCAACGGCATGAGGTTTAACACGGCCAAAGGCCGGGTCCTGCACTTGGGGCACAACAACCCTGTGCAGCTACAGACTGGGAGAAGCCTGGCTGGAAAGCTGCCTGGAGGAGAGGGACCTGGGGGTGTTGGTCGACAGCCAACTGAACATGATCCAGCAGTGTGCCCAGGTGGCCAATAAGGCCAATGGCATCACGGCTTGTATCAGAAATGGTGTGAGCAGCAGGTCCAGAGAGGTTATTCTCCCTCTGGACTCAGCACTGGTGAGACTGCTCCTTGAATCCTGTGTTCAGTTGTGGGTCCCTCACCACAAGAAGGATGTTGAGGCTCTGGAGCGAGTCCAGAGGAGAGCAATGAAGCTGGTGAAGGGGCTGGAGAACATGCCTTATGAGGAACGGCTGAGAGAGCTAGGGGTGTTTAACCTGAAGAGGAGGCTGAGGCTAGACCTCATTGCTCTCTACAACTACCTGAAAGGAGGTTGTGGAGAGGAGAGAGCTGGCCTCTTCTCCCAGGTGACAGGGGACAGGACAAGAGGGAATGGCCTCCAGCTCCACTAGGGGAGGTTTAGGCTGGACATTAGGAAAATATTTTTCGCATAAAGGGTCATGGGGCACTGGCAGAGGCTGCCCAGGGTGGTGGTCGATTCACCTTTGCTGGAGATGTTTAAGGGACAGGTGGACGAGGTGCTCTGGGGCATGGTTTAATGTTTGATAGGAATGATTGGACTCAATGATCCATTGGGTCTCTTCCAACCTGGTTATTCTATGATTCTATGATTTTTAATACAGCTTTCACATCTATACATACAAGGTTCATACAATCTGAAAGCTTCAAAACTGATGCTTCCTGAAAGGCTTCATATGTCAAATAACCCAGGAGCATACCTACTCTCAAACTAAAATAAATAAATATATTTTTAAACCCCCTAAAACTGTTACTTGTACATGAATAACAGTGATGTATTTGCAATACAATGCAATTGTTGTTTTGCACTCTTTGTCGTAAAGCTTCACATTTTTTTAAATGGTATTATTTTAGTTCTTAAGAAAAGGGTACTTTACTAATTCTTTCAAATTCTTTTTCACAGTGTTTCTTCTAAGTAAACATGTTTCTTCAGGGAAGAAAAAAAAGAAGTGCTTAGCACCTCAGCCTTGTTAACATTACCCAACTGAGTTTTTTTGATACCGCAGTGTGAGCGGGAGAGCTCAGACACTCAAGAAAAGCACAGGACAGTTGTGTCTGCAGGATCCATCCTCTTTTCTGAAATGCTTTCTCTGACTTTTAAAGGAAGTGTAATAAACGACATGATTTTTACAAAATAAAAAGCAGTTACCTCATGCAGTATATGTTTCAACAGCTCCAGTCTCTGATTTTGAATTTGCCCTGCCTATTATGTAGTTTCTTAATTAGCCAGAAACTGACTCAGAGGAAAAGGTTTGGAAACTAAGGAAATTAAAGAAGTTATTTTTGGAAGTGACTCAAAAGCCTTCTTGAACCACATAGTTATTCTTCCTCTATTTCCCAGAAAACATCCTCATAGGAAATTATTGAGTATACTAGTAGCTGGTAACATTTCATTCATTTAAAAGGTTGCATTTAATGTCAGTAGAAAAAATCAGACTCTGTGTTTGCTGCCTGTATTATTGCCTTAGATGACTCTCTCTTGCCATTATACGTAGGAAAGTTCATCTCTTTTGCAATTCTGAAGTGGACCAGGAATTTTTCAATTATTTTCTTCCATATATATATAGATATCTATATATATATATAGATATATAAAATAAGTCAATTTGCTTGCACAAAATCTTCCAACAGAACATATTTACTTTTACTCATTTTTCACCTGGTAGGTTCCCTGAATCCAGCATTGACTGACCAGTGGAAACATGGAGAGACAGAAGTGCTTTTGAATATGCCTCTCTTTGAAGGACAAGATGGAAACTTACGCCAAGATCCCTACAGTGCTAATGAATGCCCCTGCTACCAGGCTATTTTCAGATGTCTCTTTCTCAGATGTGTTTTTCAGCATAAGCTTTGAAAGATGTCTTCCTCTATTAGCATCAGAAAATAAATTGCCAAAGGTCGAAGCTTCCCTTCAGATAAAGTTTTTTCCTGGACAGAGATGTCAAGCCTAGTCATGGAGTGTTATAATTATGATGCGACCTCCTAGGGTCGGGAAGCAATCAGCACTAAAAATCCTGAAGCTAAAAGCTTGGGTGAAGGATTTGAGGAGTGAGCAAGGAGCTTTAGGCCACTTTGAGAGGACACCTTTTCTTCTGCAGCACTCACTGGCACCTGCCTTTCACTAGCAAGCAGCTGAGACCCACTGTAGCACCTGAAGGTCACAAACAAGCCAGGGAGCTGCAGATGGAGAATTTGGATTGAGGGTTTGTCACCAGCCTTTAATCTCCTTCCAATACTATGCATTTGAGGAATATACATGATCACAGATAGATTTGAAGCAATTGGCAGGCATTTTTGTTTGGCTTCTTACTAATGATAAATAAATACAAGATTTAAGGCTGCACTGGCCCTTAGAAGTTCTTGACAGTATTTGACAGCAAAAAAAAGGCTTATGCGGAGTATTTCTGATATAAAAACAAAGTGATATCTGCTTCAGAGCTCCACAAACAGTTTCTTATTCATTACACTTCCCTTCTGGCTTACTAGAACCTCAAGCATTTACTAGAGCATTCAGAATTAAGAGGCTTTTGGTGCGTTTTCCATTGAAAGCGTGTGTGCGTTTGTAAATGACAGAAAGAATGCTATGTGGGTGGAGGTGAAGTGTCAAGAATTTGGGATTTGCTTTTGCAAATAGCTATGCAAGTAGACTATGTACTTGCCCTATCAAAATAAATTAGACCTTCCTTACATGAAACTCTAGAGTCTTTAATGTTTACTTAGGAGAAATTCAGATTTTGTGCTATTTTTTTATGGTTTTGAAATGACATAAAAACAAGGATAAAATGTGCTGTGAAACGTTTGCACCTGCCTACTTAAAAACATACTTCATTCCATCAAGACTAATTAAAGACACAGTCCCACAAGAACTACGCTGTATCACATCAAAATATCAAATTCTAAATTATCAGCTTTCAGCCATCATAATTACCTAAGTAGCACACTTCAGAAGTTGCTTTCCTCATACAAACTCAGCTTATCTCTCTTGGAGCATCTGCACATGATTGGGAGTCTATTTTAAAAGGTTATTATCTGTCAGCAGAGTACACATAGTGAACCAACCGTCTGTGGGTTACTGGACATCTGCAACTAAAAAAACAAAAAAGTGACCGTGAAATGAATGGGTTATTTAAACAGCTTATAATTACTTCTTCCCTGGGTAACATGAGAATGTGTCTCTGCTAAGAAAGGGTAACTTGTTTGAATGTGTTAATTAAGTGCTTGCCATCACGTGACTTCTCATTTCTGATGAAAAATACCTGTAACATCACAAAACATCTCTTTTGCAGGATTTCCTAGTCAGCTGCATTGAATCCTGCATCACTTTTAATACATTTAGGGGTTTTTTTGCTGTTTGTCACCACTTTAGAACAACTAGTATACAAATATGTACTTAAAATATATATTCTAGGTAAGAGGTTTTACACAGTGTATTCCTCATAGCAAGTGACTGGCAAGATAAACTCTCTGGTAAGGTTTCATGTTTCTTCTCTGTTAGAATCATAGAACCACCAGGTTGGAAAAGACCCACCGGATCATTGACTCCAACCATTCCTATCAAATACTAATCAAAATATCTGTTCAGATTGAGTTCACACTTTTGCAGCACCCACACAGTATCTGCTAACCATGTTGTCCAACACATGCCTTCTGGAGCCTAATGAGTGCTGGTTCACCACACAGACATTATTTATTTCATTATAAACTAATAACATTATTGAAAAACTAAATCTAAAGTAAAATAAAGGCACAATATTTCTGAGGCATATGCAAAGAATGCAGTTTAGTCATGTGGTATCAAAAGATGGCATAAAAAAACCCCACCAAATATTAGTTTGCTAATTAGTTTGCTGTCATATACAAAAGATTTTCAAGCACTCAACTAAATTCTGTTCAGAATGAAGAATATTTTGAGAACCCTTAAAAGGTTCCTAAAATTTTCTAAGGAAAATTGAATCACTTGAGAAACAAAAGCCCATAATAAGAACATTTAGAAACAAAAAAATTTAAAATACTAACAAAACCTAATTTAGAGTGAAGTAGCACAGATGGATTCATTTGAAAACTCATAGAAAGTCTACAAAAACGTTCATGTAAATAAGAAACACTTAGGGCAAAGAAGAAGAAGCTAAGGACAAAGTGATCATCAGTACATGGGAATGAAAAGGATGGTTTAGATCTCCCTCTCTGGCCCAGTGAATACTCACTCATGTCAACAAAATGTACTTTGGTTAGGAGAAATTCACTCACACACTCTGTGTTTAGTGATACGGTATTGTAGTTCTGCAAATGAAAAGCTCCGAGTTCAACCTGCAGTCCTTCCCCCTTTCTCACTTTTCTCTAGGCGTCAGCTATCAGCCAACAGGACACTGTAGAAGACAATACTCTGCCTCATCCAGCATGGTGGTTTTTTATAGTCTCATTCTCACAGGAAACTGATATCTAGTTTAGAGGCCTAAATTTGGAAAGAGTCACAGCTGAGAATGCTGAAAAGGAGACCTACTTCTCTGTGGCCCAGAGCTAGACACTTACAGGACCAGGGTTTAGGCTCCTTTTTACACCTGTCTTTCCCTTATGGCTCCCCAAATCAGTTTGGGATGACTTTGGGGTGGTAGTTTTCTTGGATGATTACTACACAGAGACCTAAGAGACCCCTGCTTAAGTTCCCAAGCTCAGAGGACCTGAGCCAGTCTCAATAAGCAGCCTCACAAAGCTCAAGCTAATTGTGTTACACATCACTTAATTTAATAAGCACAGCACTGCTCTGTGCTGTCCAAATGACTCATCCCCCACGCTGAACTGGCTCCCATCCAGATGGAGAAAAGCGTGGTAGAAGGTGATTGCATCTTTTCAACAAGCTGTAGAGGGATCATGCATGTAGCCCTGCCTAGGGATTGCAAGAGACCCCAAAATACCTCAAGGTGAATCCTGCAAAGGCAACACTGCACTAATAGCCATTGCAGATCCACCCTGAATGACTCACAAGTCATGGCAAACACCTCTAAGTTCTCACAGAAGAACTTCTCTGTTAAAATTTCTTGCACTCCCAGATCATCTAGCCAAAAGCCCACACCTACTTTATCCTTGCAGAGTAGCCATGTGGTGAAAACAAGATAAAAATCTATGGCTAAATGAATTCTAGTGAATGGCAAATTATCATGGCTTTGTGCAAATTGCACCCTCACAGCTCAGATTCCCACCATCCATTCAGAGTCTGTGCCGGTTACATTCTCCTCAAATTCCTTTGTTTTGGAGGATCATGCTTTTTTCAATGTGATTTACCCGGAATACCCCTTTTAAAGCAGCCTACTATTTTGACATCGGATATTAATGTTCAGAAGTTACTATCCTGTAATTAATGTTAAAGTGCAATCAAATGATTAGCACATTTTAAAGATATATCAGTCATTACATGAGCAATACCACAATTTCATTTTCAACAGAAAAAGTACGTTTTCCAGATATTTAATTTTGATGGAAAAGGTCTTTAATGACGTGGAATCTGTCCACAACATCTGATATTACTGGGAATGAAATTAATTGTACGACAGTCTTTCATATGAAAATGTTATCTACAAAGCCTTTCATGTTCAAACCAATAAATGCTATCTCTATCATTAAAAATAATAATTTAAAAAAAAACACGAAAATAGATATCAGCTTATTGGCTTCTGAAGGAGATGTTAAGGGCAATGCTAACAAGTGAACTGAAGCAATATGCAACAATCATACTCCTGTCAAGGAATATGTCATGAAGAAGTCAGTCTGATATATGTGTTAATACATGCCAGATTTACTATAACATCAAATCAGAGTCTTAGGTCAATGTTTTGAGTAGCTGATGATAAAAGTGACACCAGTAATAGCAGTATCGCTTATCAAGATGCATTAATGTCAGCTTTCTTCTGTCGCTGTCAACAGCTAAAACATATAGTGATAATGCACTACACATGCTATTCACCTCTCTCTGCCAACATCAATGTAACTTATGTCAAATCTTTCCGGAAAACACTAATCAACATGCTCTGCTGCAGTGTTGAGACACTGAAGCTATATAACTTAAGAAGCTGGTGGAAAAAATAAGAAACTTTCTAACATTACAAGCAAATTAAGATTCCTCCAAATGTAGATCTTATAAAAGGCTGATGATGGCTGCAGTTGGACATTCAAATTGGTTTTATGTTAGGAAAACACCTCAGCTTTGTTGTACTACACATAGCACCTATTAATGGCAGTATAATAGAAATATTTGATTACCTGCACAAGACCTTGAAGTCATTTTACAGATTTACTCCCAGTAAAGTTTTACAAGAGTTAAAGGATTCCAGTAGAAGCAAGCAAGAGACAGGTTGCATTCTTAATTGTCAATAAAGGAGACAAAACCACCCTCACTCTTTCAAACTGTAGTTCTAGCCTAACTGCTGAATTTCAACTGTGACAACCTTCATAAAAAATAGAAAAATCCCTTAAAAACAATATGAATAACAGTAGCTTTTCTGTGGCCAAGTATCACCTTCAAGAATGACCAGTCTCTAAACATCTAACAACTTGGAAGAAGTTCTTGGCATGTCATCTCTACTTAAATGAGCTTCAGTTAAAATTGTCTCCAGTGATTGCAGTGGATGTTAACCGGTCATTAAACAGTATGTTCATGTGTCATTCAAATGGAAGAGTACCGATGTAGCAATATATCTGTTTAAAGCAGTGAATTAGTGCTGAGGTGGGGAGAGGCGGAATAGTAATGCTGGGATCAGAGGTGTGTCTTAGATTTTCCCTATTGATTTCAGCAAAGAAAGAACATGTCCTAAAATGTTTGTCCTGAAGTACTTTAATGCGAATGTTTATAGAAGGTCAAATGGAGATCTGTGGTTCTTGTTTTCTCTAATGAGAAAGGGTGGACTTAGGCTGTGTTCTGTTATAAGATTCCTCCCTACTTACTTGCTAATATTCCTTTAACTATGACACTATTGTGGTAATATCATAGAATCATAGAATAATAGAACAACCAGGTTGGAAGGGACCCATCGGATCTTCTAGTCCAACCATTCCTACCAAACACTAAACCATGTCCCTCAGCACCTCATCTACCCGTGCCTTAAACACCTCCAGGGAAGGTGAAACAAACACCTCCCTGGGCAGCCTATTCCAATGCCCCATGACCCTTTCCATGAAAAACTTCCTCCTAATCTCTAGCCTAAATCTCCCCTGGAGGATCTTGAGGCCGTTCCCTCTTGTCCTGTCCCCTGTCACTTGGGAGAAGAGACCAGCTCCCTCCTCTCCACAACATCCTTTCAGGCAGTTGTAGAGAGCAATGAGGTCTCCCCTCAGCCTCCTCTTCTCCAGGCTAAACAATCCCAGCTCTCTCAGCTACTCCTCATAGGGACTGTTCTCTATCCCCTTCACCAGCTTTGTTGCTCTTCTCTGGACTTACTCCAGAGCCTCAACATCCTTCTTGTGCTGAGGGGCCCACAACTGAACACAGGATTTAAGGAGCGGCCTCACCAGTGCTGAGTCCAGAGGGAGAATCACCTCCCTGGACCTGCTGGTCACACCATTTCTGATACAAGCCGTGATGCCATTAGCCTTCTTGGCCACCTGGGCACACTACTGGCTCATGTTCAGTTGGCTGTCGACCAACACCCCCAGGTCCCTCTCCTCCTGGCAGTTGTCTTCTAATGGAAACCTATTCAAGTCCTGGGCAAGATCCTCGATCATGACATGGAAGACCACACTGTAAACAAGGCTGGACATTATTAATATGTGACATGTGGAACTAGATCTACATTATACATCATAGCTTACTCTCTACATGAGACTCTAGAACAGCAACTTTCATTTTTTTACTTAAATATCCATTTCCTCAAGCAAGACATGTGACAGGTGAATCACTGGTAGAAGTGTTAATGATAATATTAACAATATTATTACCTCAAGAAGTTAACATTTAAAGAGTGTAAATGCAGTTAGCTTACAAAACATTTTTTCTATATTGTTCAAGATCAGGAGCCTCATGTCTTGTTGTGACTGGAAGTGCGCCATAAGTATTAGGGATGGTTAGAAGCAATGCATTAATTTACAAGATTTTAAAATAGCTGCATAACCATTAAAAAAAAATCTTACTAAGTTTTTATGGATAAATTACATCAGTAGTTTCTGTACTAAATACCGTATAAACTAGGTTTTGCATTTACACTGCTCAGCGTAAGGTTAATCTCCATCAGTTAACGACAACGGTTATAAAACACACTGAAAACCTCTGGGCTGACTCTATGCAATACTGCAAAAGTAATTACATAACTCTGCCTGTTATAGAAATGAAGTTTTTTTGATGACAACCAGCAAAGTTCGTTCCTAATAATATAGAATACCAATGATATAAGGGAAATAGCCTCAGTAATCTAACTGTTATCTCCAAACAGAATTGATTTAATGTTTATATATACACAAATATGTATAAATGTTACTGCATGTTGTTGAACCCTAACTCTCTAAAAGCATTTCCAGAAAATGTATTTGATCCATGTAATAAGTATCGTAATGAAACAAAACTTGAATTTAAACCAAATAACCTCAAACATGACAAAGTACCTGACACTGAGAAAGGAAATGCTAATGGTACTTTACTCTTTCATTCAGTCCCCATGAGCTGTAGGGAAATCATAAACTATACATCAAACGACACAGAAAGAAAGTAGCAAGTGAGCTTCTGAACACAAAATTACCAATATATTAACTCCTTTGGGATGGATAATCACAAAAGATAAGCAAAATTTCATTCATTATCACAAATCACTGAGAATATCTGATGAGGTCTGGGTTATGATAGTGATTACCTTTTAAGCTTATTATCTTCTGTGCTATGTGTTGATATATAGTCCCATATAAGACATCGTATATCATATTGTACCATTCCTGGAGACTACTGTGCTGCAGAACAGGAATATAGAATCCTATGAAACATTGCAATCTCCTTTTTTTTCTAAAGCTGTTTAGATACATTGGCAGTAGTAAGGAAAGAAAAATAAAATTTGACACCACTCTTCCTAGGAGAAAGCATTAAAATAACGATGGAACAAAGTTTATAAAGAGCTAAATTTGTGCCATTGGACAGAATGTTTCCTATGGCTTCAGGAAGGCATAATAATTTGAAGTATCTGAGGAAGAACATATGAAAGAGAGAAAATTAATTTGAAAGAGAATTAAAGGACTGTGGGCTGCTTCTTCAGATCGTGTGAACTGGCACCACTCCTTGTATTTCCCTGTGGCTTCTCTGGTCCGTACCCAGAACCAACAGAAGAAAATGGAGCCGGAAAATATTTCATCTAGGTATCAGGAAATATTTCTCAATGCCCTCTATCACTCTGTGAAATAATCCCGCCTGACAGTAAAATGCAGGTTCTGAGATCAGATTTTTAGTAACAGAGGAAAGTAGGTAAGGCTCAAAAGGTACTTCCTGTCCTAAATTTTCATTAATCTATAGTGAAGACTGCTACTTATTTCTTACAAGTTTTCCTTTAACATATACCCCATTTCTAAATACCTTCTTAAATATTATTTAGCATCCAATATATCCTCATAAAGCTATTTATAACTTGCTTGATTCATCAATTAGTTGCAATGCTCAAGTACTCTTCCTATTATGCCAGGAATGAGGCCAGCTCTATGGACATGGTTACAGTACTAAACATTAAGGCAGGTATGGAAGAAAGATAGATGCTTTTCTTTTTAAAACAAGATTTTTGAATAATGTCTGCCTGAGGAAAACTTAAACTTATGTATTCCCCAACCACAAGGCAAGAGGAGGTTGTGCTCATTGCCTCTTTTGTCACAGCTGCTCAGCATTTATAACTCTTTTTTAAGCACTGACAAACATATTCTTAATACAGGGTGAGATTTGGGGGGTTGAATGCATCTTAAGATTGGTTTAAACAAATTATTTGGTGACTGGGTCTTCAGGATGCTGGATTGCCCCTCATATACCAACCCCACCCAAGTAGAATGTCTTCCAACAAGGGAAGTTGTTGACTTCCCAATGACGTCCAATGACAGTCCCTTTCCCTTTGTACTAAGCAGAAATGGCCATCTAGTGAATCTCCATTCTGTGAAGTGGGATTGGATCAAACCCATAGGGTCAGAAGACATGTCAAAATAACTCCTGCTTTCTGTGTTTGTTATGAGGCTACAGTTTCAGACAGGCACCCAAAATATTCAGAGTATACTGTAAAACTAAGTCATTGAAGCTGAAATTGATGTGCTTGGGAAACTTTGATATGAAAAAGTATTGAATGCCCTTCTGTTAACAGTTGCCCATGACTTGAAGGGAACTAAAATGAGCTTTTCCAGAATTTTGACCAGAACATTTAAATTCTGTCTGAAGTTTACTCTGGATGTGAAAGGCTTTTCAGCTCAGGTCCCAGAGTAGGAGACTGTTCCTTGCCTTGCACTGCAGTAAGCTAGCTTGCAACTATGGTCAGTAAGAGCCAATTACAATTTTTGTCTTTTGCCTTCTCTTAATGAAGAATTACGGTATGAATCTAGAAAACAAATAGTAAGAGAACAGATTTGTTTTAGACTAAAAAGACTAAAAATAATCTACATGCCATAATATTACAAAAGTTGCTTCGACACATTGCTGATACATTATTTAAGGTTCAGAACTAGGTTTCTGGGATGCTGGAGAAATCAACCTTGCAAGACAGTAAATGAACTCATGATGCTCTAATATGATAGTAGCAAGCACTTCTGCCCACGGCTGTACAATGGACCCTGGAGATGCTCTTGTCAGTTAGAGAACTTGAGATAAATACTTGTACATCCCTACCGTATCCATACCCAGCTATTCTCTGTGCACTGCGCAGAGGAACAGCTCTTGTACCATGTAGCAGAAACACTGTTCAGCCAACCTAGGCTATTAAATAGCACTTGCTGTCATTTTCACCTTATCTATCCATGAAGGCATTAGGAGGAGATTTTGTATGGTCATGAATCTTGTCTCAAAATAAGATGATCAAGTTCAGGTCAAGAGGTCTGTCTAAGAATTAATTCTCAAATCATATGGGCAACCACCATGTAAATGCTTATTCACTTGCATCTTGGCTTTAACTTACAAAACTGATAGGGCCATGGATTTAATGCTGTGGTTTGTGCTCTAATTGCCTAAAGGGATTTTCTCCTTAATTGTTTCTGCCCATGTAATGTTGAGATGAGATGTGATTTTTCTTAATTTAGCAAAGGTTTGGTAGGTTTTTTCCAACTGTCTGTATTGTTTGCCATTAGTATGCATCTCACATCAAACACATGTCTTTGTGTTCGTAAGGATCAGGTTAAGAAGGCAGAGAAAAATGAGATTGTCCTTCCTTCTTGACAGGACAAGAGGGAATAGCCACAGGTTCCACCAGGGGAGGTTCAGGCTTAACATAAGGAAAAAAATCTTCACTGAAAGGGCCATTAGGCACTGGAACAGGCTGCCCAGGGAGGTGGTTGACTTGCCTTCCCTGAAAGTGTTTAAGGTGCGGATGGATGAGGTACTGAAGGGCATGGTTTAGAGATTGGTGGGAATGGTTGGACTCAATGATCTGGTGGGTCTCTTCCAACCTGGAGATTCTATGATTTTATGATTCCAAAATTTCCCTTTGAGTTTTTGAATCAGATAAATGTGGATGTCTTTATACAAAGCCAGGGTAGGGGTGCATGGGGAGAGAGCAGTAAGAGTTATGGTATCATGTCCTGGAGTAAGTCTACATCAGTTTTCACTAAAATAGATTGATTTGGTTTTTTAAAAAAATGTTCTAAGCAAACAGAGTGTAAGGATTTTATATACACATATTTCCACTTTCATACTACTTAAATTCAGTCAACTGCTCATCTGTGTGCTTTTTCTTTTTAGTGTAGCTGTCTAGATTTCTCCCTTTCTTTAAGTGATGTGGATTTTTTTCCCCTGGAGAATTAATTTTCTTCCGAGTGAAAGAGTCTGCTGAGAAAAGTACTCCCAATGACCCCTGATTTCATCACAATAAGTATAAATCACAAAAGAAATCAGACAAATCATAGGCTAGGTGCAATGAAGGAAAGTATCTGGCTAAGTTATACAGCTACTAAATGGGTTCGTCTGCTACAGGTACCATGGTCAATATCTTTGACTAATCTCATGGCTTTCACTGCTGTTTCTGTCACTGTGTGGCCTTAGGCAAGTCACACATCAGCTTATCCTTGTATATAACATGTTCGATTTTGTTTGGGAGGCTTCAAGTTCACAGAGTACATCACTCCTGGTGATAGAGCATAGTACGACTGTGTGCATTAATAAGGTCTGTCAGATGATACATAACCCAAAATCTCTCCCTTCCTACACAGGAATGTCCTTACGTCTTTATTTGTAGACAGAGTGCCTTTTGTGAAGTGATTCTATTTTAAATGAGAAAAGTTACTCTTTCTGTTCAGATTTTGTGTAGCAAGGCACTTTTTTTTCCTAGAACATAATTGTTCTGCATTATGAATTTCTAACAGAAATGGAAAACTATATGAGAACAATCAACTGGCTCCTCTGTCGGTGTAATTCCAGTAAATTCTTGCAAGAAATTATGCAAAGTTCCTGCATAATTTTGCTGCTTACTATGGATTTAAGTGAAATTCAAGCAATGAGAGGAGGACATTTGCCACATTTTTCTATCACTTTGTTTCATGAAAAAAGGAGGAGTAGAAATTTTCTTCTCTGTACCTCAAGTGAAACTTTCATTAATACTTTGAAAGAAGATGGAGTGACTGAACAAATCTCTGAGTACATAAGTGTACTTTGAAAGTCCTGCATATTGCTATACTACTACTAGGAGAAAAGCATCTATTAAGTATCTGTAATACCATTAGTATTGAGACTTTTTCTTCATATTTCTTATATCTCTTTCCCAAAACAAACTACAAGGAGAAAACAGATAATTCCTTTTATCATCCAGCCAAAGTTTTTCTGAATGTGTGATTGTCCTGTATCAAGAAATGTCATAACGCTTCATATTTTTGTCTTTCCTGACTTTTAACTACTAAACCATAGAGACCAGCCTGAATTCAGATACAGCAAAGGAAGTAACCTTCCAGGACTATAGAACAATAAAAACACAAATGGTGTGGGTCAATGCCATTGCACTTGTGATGGCTAAATGACAATGCTCCTAACAAACAACAGGTTGCAGTTATTATAACATGAAATCTGTAGTACTTAAACTCTCATTATTAATAAAAATTGAACACTTTCCTAACTATTTTATCCTTTATTGTTCAAGTGAGAAACATAAGCAGAGCTTAGCCAGCTTGCCAGATGTATTAGAAGGGATCTTTAGGATGTAGTGGAATATTTAACCAGGTTGTATGAAACAATGACTTCAGGAAAGACAAAAGCGTGTAAGAAAACAAATGTCACTGACATACTTAACATGCTGATAGTATCCTTTCAGATTTAAACCCCTTGTAATATCAATCAAGAAAAAGAGTGGCTCTTAAAATAGTATAACACTTTTCACAGGAGCAGGAATGTCACAGGCTATTTCTTGGGATTCTGCCCAGATTTCAGGCTACATTTTCTCTGCATTTTTACTTGTGTATATCTTGAAATTCTTATCTAAAATATTGGTGTGTCAGCTGATACCTCTGTTCCACACTAAAGATAATTCTGAGTGGTGAATGAAATAATTTGAAAGGCAATGAATCAGAGTTGCAATACTCTGAAAGGCCAATTTTTTTGCAGACTTAGACTGCAATTTCCTGTGGTGAAATGTATATACTTACCACATCTACATTTAAACTTTTTCAAGGCTCCGTTGTGGTCAAAGAAAAGGGAACATGCATTTCTTAGAAAAGAATTCCTTTTGCTGTATGATAGGCATCTAAACTATTTCAGAGATCACAGAATCACAGAATCACAGAACAACCAGGTTGGAAGGGACCCATCGGATCTTCTAGTCCAACCATTCCTATCTAACACTAAACCAAGTCCCTCAAGACCTCATCCACCCGTGTCTTAAACACCTCCAGGGAAGGTGACTCAACCACCTCCCTGGGCAGCCTGTTCCAATGCCCAATGACCCTCTGCGTGAAAAACCTCCTCCTAATCTCCAGCCTAAATCTACCCTGGCGGAGCTTGAGGCCATTCCCTCTCGTCCTGTCCCCTGTCACTTGGCAGAAGAGGCCAGCTCCCTCCTCTCCACAACCTCCTTTCAGGTACTTGTAGAGAGTAATGAGGTCTCCTCTCAGCCTCCTCTTCTCCAGGCTAAACAACCCCAGCTCTCTCAGCCGCTCCTCATAGGGTCTGTTCTCCAGCCCCTTCACCAGTCTCGTCGCTGTTCTCTGGACTTGCTCAGATAATACCTGATAATACCTTGCTCTGATAATACCTGGACTTGACAGATAATACCTGAGAAGCCCCTGTTTTGCATTCATTGATTGCAAGAGGAGTCTAAACACCCTATTCAGGTGGAAATGTGTGTGTCTAGAATTGGGAGAGATGAATCATAACCTACTATTTACATATGTGGACTAAAATAAAAATTTCTATTTTTCCATATTTAAGGAATGAAAAATGGGTAATTAAACCAAGATTAGACTCTAAACCAGCAGTAGAAAAAAGGTCTGTAACTTAAAACCTAATAACTCTCATGTCTTTGATTATTCCTAAATTTTCAAATTTTCTGTTAGTCTCATACACCCAGAGCCTGACTTTCACATCCAAAGTCCACAGTAGAGGTCTTAAATTAACTTAAAATGATACTCTGATGGGTTTTTTTCTGTATAGAAATTGCATCCTGAAATTTTTGTGAGAAGGAATGCTGAAATGTCAGAACAGCAAGGAAATGTTCATTAATGTATTTTTTGTTTGTTTTGAAGAAACTGTAGTGCAGTAATGCCAAAATGTGCTACTAGCAATTAAATACCATTTACTGTTATTCACAGAATTTGCAAAACCAGGGTAAGTCAAATGCAACAGCTTCTCCAATGTTTGTTTATTGGCTCAGTCGGGGGATGGTTTATGTCCTTGGATCAATTTTCCTCTCCTATCTTTTCACTGGAAAATAGTTAAAATCAAAGTATCATTTCCAATTACCTAGTGGAATAAAAGAGTATGGATTTAGCATCCAGATCAGAAAAGACTTAACATCAAAAGGGCAACATCAATCGCAAGGCAGTATGTTTGTGCCAACATGCAGTATGGCATTGACAGATTCCTGAGCCATCAGAGAGAACAAATTCTTGGCATGGATTTGAGGTGGCAAGCTCTCAGCTAAATGCACACCACCCAGGCATTTGGAAGCTGTGGCTCACTATCTCCCAGACACAGGGACGAGCTCTTGTCTTCCTCTGGCCCTGGGCCCGTCTCTTATTCTCCAACTCATGGCATATCAATGTGCTTGTGATGCCTGTCATGTCGTTTTAGTTAAAGGAGCAAACTGGGCTTTTTTTCCTTACTTTATGTTTTTCACATCCTCTTTTCCTTCCTTCTTCCCTAGTGAATGACCTCTCCGAGAGTGATATTCATCTGACTAAATGCAAAGGTGTTGAGAATAGAAATCTATACCTGAGTTGTGCTCCCTGTATATACAGTGGAGGCAAAACAACATTTCTGAGATGCAATTCTTACTACTCAAAGGTAAATGTCTAATATGAATCAGGTAGTTCATGTTCTACAATTCCTATGCTTGCTTTTTTTTTTTTCAATTGACTGCAAAGGAAACTCTGATGACTTTCTCACTCAGATGTACATTATAGACATCTGAAAGAAGGGATGTGAATCCAGTCCAAGCAATATCAGTAGGACCATTCATGTACAAGATTGTCTATAAACATGAGTCATCAGTACCTGGGGGAAGATTATACCTGTTGCAATATTCTGTAGAAAATATACATGTATAAAGGTCAGTTTTTACCACAATGTCATGGATTCTTAGTATAAGACCAAAATTGCCACATGATTTGTACAATCCAAACTGGTACAGTTTCATGAAACAAATAATTATGAAACTCAGTGGCTCAGGAAGCTTCAGATGCCAAAAAGAAAAAAAAAAAGAAAAAGAGAAAAACAGTTTGAAAACCAAGAAAATATATCCACAGTGAATAGACCACTCATTTACACTAAGGCCAGGAGGAATAGGAAGGTGCAGGTAGATCTATCCTTTTACTCACTCCTTTTTCCCTTAAGCCTGAATTGCAGGCAACAGTCAGGGATAGGATGCTGGGCTAGGTGACTTTCAAATTAAGTCAATGCGTTCATTCTTATTTTCTGATCTGTTATTGATGGCACATTTCTTAAGGCAGAAAGGCAAGCAGAGAATATAAAATCCCTCCTTCACATATACCATGTTTCCCAGGATTGCCAAATGCAGGTTACACCCAAAACACAAACACAAAACGCAAGCCATTAGCCTTCCTGCTTTTACAATCCTACTTTGAAACATCTGTGTTTGGTCCTGTCCTCTATTCCTGATGTTTTCTTTCAGTACAGATATTTACTAGTGAGGAAAGTGAGTGGAGGAGCCAAATACTTACTTCACATTAGCCATTCTGTTTATCATCAATATGACTCATAAGCAGTAGTCTCATCTTCCATCCCTTTGGACAAAGTTGAGAATTGCTAAGAATAGCAGCAGAACTTGACTGCAGAGTATTCGGAGGAACTCGACTCTTAGACTGTGACTAATGCTGCTAATTGAATTTTTATCTCCATCTTATTAGGGGAGAACATGACCAGCAGGAGACAAAGTTGCTTTTTATTATGCTTTTTTCTACTGCATTGTCCCTGCCTCTTTTTAAGGCAGTAAAATACCAAATCAGTACACAAAACACTCTCCTGAACCCCCTGCAACTATTTTTCTGTAGAAACAGATACGTGGGGATTTCCCAACAGTAGCCTGGAGCCCAATGATGAGCTATCATTGCCGCTCAAAATAGCATATAAACACTGGTAAAACTCCCTGATCTGCTTGTCATAAAAGAATATTTCTCATACAGTGTATCCTTTTTCCCTCTCTCACCCTTCCTTTTAAATTAGCCATCAGTTTAGGTTCTGTATTTCAGCTGTGGGTGTTGCCATGCCTAACCGAGTCTGACCTCCTATGACAGATTGAAACAGACACACCATATTTTTCACATTACATACTTCTCCAAGATGACTGGAAGTACGTTATGGAATAAAATTTGTCATATTAAGCTAAGAGAATCTCTTGACCCCTTTTAAATGAGCTCTACAGGAAAAAAAAAAAAGTGAAAAATGCAAATAAACACAAGAATCTTAAAAATATTTAGCACTTAGTAATAACCATTCCATTTGTCATGTTGCACCAAAGAGAAGTGAATGACTGTTATCTTCTAGCATGATCAGTATAAATTAATTATTTCATAACTGAGTAGAAATGGCCCCAGCCCTGCAAAAATGGTGTTCAAATGCTGCTAAAGCCAAGAAATCGTTACAGCAGTTAACAAGAAAATTCTTCCAAAAAACCCCATAAAGTTTCTTTTTTTTTCCTATCAAAAAACATTTGAAGCTTTGTTGTTTAGTGTTGTGGGTTTTTTTCATAAAACCAGGGTGATATATAATCCAAACTGGCTGCATTTGTAGAAAGGGATCTGCGTGGAGCTGAGCACTCAAGTAATGCTGTTAGTGTTTTTGGTAATGGCAAATACAGTCAGTGCTTACATTCATCTCTGCACCAGTAGCCAATCACACAGTGCTTACAATAGTCATTGTCGTGGAGTTATTAAGTTTTTAAACCACAAACTGTGATTCCTATGGAGATTAAATCACAGAAGCAGCCCAAACAAAACCAGCAGAGTGGTTCTAATGAAGTATGTGCGCAGATCCGCACAAAATCTTAGCCTCGAGTATTTATCAGACAGTAATCAGGCTGGTAACAACATGCCAAAAAAGCAAATAATATGTCATAAATGAAAGACTAATACCAGTCGGTTTGTTGTTGCTGTAGGGGACAGAAGACAGCTGGAGGTAAAGTAAAGGAACCAAAACACAGACTCGTGAGATCCCATAAACAGAGCAACCAATCTCATTTGTGCTATCTGATATCACTCCAGGTTTCTTAATGCTGAAAAAAAAAAAAGTGAAGTTCTCTCTAAACTTAAATAAAGAACTAGCCACTGGACTGAAGAGTGCTGCAAAGCTGTGAAAGAACAATTCTTGCTATTATGCCCAAAGCTCTTGCCAGGCTGCAGGAGAGTGACTGGAGTGCAGTAAGCTAGAGTGATACAAATCCTGTAAACACTTCAGAAGACATGGGAGAACAAGAGGTCAACCAAAAATGTGACATATTGCCTAGCACTGGCGAATGAGAAGGCTACCTCAGCACTGAAAGAATAGCACGATTCTCTGCAGGTGCTGGAGAGATACAAACCAAGGAAACAATAATAGTAAAATAAATCAAGCAAAGACCTGAAGCGTTTTCTCTTGAAGATCTGGTCGAAAGTATCACTCCCAATGTCCTGAGTAGAAATATATCTTCTAGTTATACAGCCATCCTCGGATACAAGAGTCTTCTTTATACCTATCTTTATCTATTTAAATAGATCAATATAAAATCATTTGGCTAAGACTGAGTAACAAAAGCAGTCAAGTGCTTTATGCAAAAGTGCTGGAGGGAAAGGAGGGAATCTTGTTTACAGTTCAGGTAGGCTCAGGTATGAGAGTCAATGGCAAAACTTGTTTGTACAGAAAGAAGTGTTGTCCCCAGTGTCAGTATCATCCCACGTGGAATGTTGTGCTAGTGAAACAAGCAAGGAAATGCAACAGCAGAAAGGGTTTGGTCCCCTTACTGAAATCCTTTATCCTGCAAAACATTAAAAAGCACAACTCAAATTTTTTTTTGGAAGAGGCTTTTAAGTGGCTAGTGGGGAATAAGAAAAAGTTGGGGTAATCACTTCATCAATGCGAAAGGGTGTTGCGAGCACATTAGCAGAAGGAGTTTCTCCATTAAGCCATGCTTAGAAGTTCCTTACAGGTGTTCTGGCAAGTAAGCTGTGAATTCTACACAATTATTTACCAAATCTGTGAGGGAATATTAGGTTTAAATTATGAAGTATTTGGTAAATCAATAAAATGCAGCTATTCACTTCACTCATGTCAATTAAAAGAATAAGGCTGCAGAACATTCAGCCCATCATGTCCTCTATTTTCATTTTCTTTCTCTGTTCCCATGTTTCTTGAACCTTTTTTTATTCACACTTGTCTATTTAATTCTCTTTTTCTCCATCTTTTTATCTTTCAGTGGTTTTACTTCATTTTTCAACTGTACTTCTCTTTTCTTCCTTTTCTTTCCTTTCTCCTGTTTCTGAACCCTATTACTTCTTCTCCACCTCCTTTTTTCAGGACTCCTTACCTCCCCTTTCATACTGTCAGCTATCTCCCCAAGCCTCATCTAATTTGTGGATTACATCTGTAACCTGCAATACAGTATTAAAAAAATTTGTGATGTTCACCACATTGCTCGGAACTTCCGCCAGATTAATTCAGCTACTAACACTGTGATTTTCAGAGTTTGCAACAGCTCTGCAGAGTGCAAAGACACTCCCTTAAGACTCGTTCCACTTTTTACTTCACCAGTACTTTTCCCTAGAGCGCCGACTTCACTGGCCTGCATATGGAAGGAGTAAAACAATTTGGCCAAGACTCATAGCTTCAGGAAAAGACTAAGTGTTGAAGTTCCTACGAAAAACAATTTAACAGTTCAAAATAGCACTGTATGATTGGAAAGTGCTCCTAGGTTCAACTTTTCAACTCCAATTCCTTTCAATGTCCAGACATTTTCAGCATCTGCAAACTTACATGTGGATAAATTTGGGAACTAAAACATTCTCAGTTCCCTAAATTTGAGGACTAAAACTTCCTGCGCTACCACTATTGCTTGTCCAATGGTTCTACTTCCTTGGCTCAGCTCAACATTAAGGTAATCGTCTCACATTCAAAGTCAGTCAGATATCACAGACCCACATCTCTTGATAGGTAGAATGCAATGCTCAGGAAAGGCAGGGATAATGCATTATGAAACCAGGCACTGTGGAGCACACCCAGGCGCTGGAGGCATTTCCGACATAACAGCATTGTTGTGCAGCTGAAGGAGGACAGATTGGGATGAAACGTCACACTAATGGACCAAAAATGTAAACTTGAAAGGTGAGACTATAATGAAACAAATTTGAAAAAGTAACAGGCTGTTGCAAATAACCTTCCCAGAGAAAGAAACAGTTGTTCCGTGTCTGTTTTTAAAGGTTTAAAAGTAGCTTTCAATTTCTTTGGGGGTTCATAGTTCCAAATAATCGCACTCGCCATGCCACACAGTACCTAGTGTGTCATTTCAGTAATTTTCCAAATAATTTATTTCAACACACAGCTAACAGACATAAATATATTTCCTGATATTTTTTCTCCAAGTTAGATATGTTCGCTCTTTTGAAATAAAAGGAAAAGTAAAGAATACATCTTAAAGTTATGATATAATTACACTTCTAATACTTAAAATTACTTTAAAACAAACCTCGTTTCCAGCCCAAAAAGATACATAAATTGTAATTTATGGCCATGGCTTTTAGCTTTTAAAAATCTACATGCTTAAAATTGCAGACATTTAATTACAGAACTATTTCTTCAATTCAAAAACATAATAAATGTTGGGGTGTTTAGTCATGAACTAGAGGGGGGAAATGAACTGTTTACAGTCTTCAGAAGATTGTTTCAAGATCACATAAACATGAAATAATGCTTTTCCATTTAGTCGATAACACCTTAAAATGAATATCTGAATTCGAAAGACATTTCCAAATAATTCACATGAAGAACTTAGTTTACTATAGCATGTGCAGTGTGCTCTGGAGACAAGAGTAGTCATTGGTTATGCATTTGCTCTTAACCTTGAGATAAGAAGAGACCCTAATGTAGATGATTCATGAGTGAACTTGTAACATGTATCACATGAAATTATAATATTAGTAATGTCCATGATGACACAAAGATGATTAATATTTACGCTGTAACTTACAGTTTCCATTGCTTACCAAAACACACTCCAAACAAGTCATGGTCTGAAGAGCAAAAGCTGCTGCACTGAACTCAGAAATACCCTAATAACTTTGGGTTCTGCTTCAAAAGTGAAAGCTAGTTTACAAAACAGCTTCTTAGCTCCCTTAACGCTTGCTGTCACAAATGCCATCCTGTGCCTACATAGCTAAATACAAAAATGCAGTTCTTCATGGTTCAGGTTCGACATAAGGAAAAAAATCTGAAAGGGTCATTAGGCAATGGAACAGTCTGCCCAGGGAGGTGGTTGACTCACCTTCCCTGTGTTTAAGGTGCAAGTAGATGAGGTACTGAGGGTCATGTTACACAGCTCGTCACTCTAGTTAATATAGTCTATATGCAAGAAGACATAGATAAATAAGGTAGAAACAGATTTACTGGACAATTTTCATCTCCTCCCTCAGACATTGGTTGAAATGGGTTATCTGCTTTTGAAGGGACTTAAAAGTTTTGAGGGCTAATGATTAAAGATCTGAATAGTTTACATGCAGTGAATATTTGATAAATCCACAAACCTATGTGCAAGTTACTGGAGAAATCTTACCTTCTCACAGACATTAAAAATCAGGTCTCAAAGACTGAAGGCTAGGATATATCCCTGCACTTACAAAAGAAGACAAACAACTATCAAATTGAATTACCATTACCCTGAGATAGCTCAGTGAGATAACTATTAGAACTATTTATATTTTATGTAAAAGCCATTATTTCTAAGATAATTCCACTATTAGAACAAATTGTCCTTGTCCAAGAAGTCTGGAATAAGACAACTGAAATATTTAAACCTTCTCCTGCATCATTCATGAGGATTAGCTAAATTTTAGGATTTTGTGTGAAAAACATTAATAAAAACAGAACTCAGGACATTCGTTGTAATATTGTAAAATACAATTTCATAGACAAATAATGTTTTACAAGACATCTACAATACGCAATAAAAATAAGTCTATATAAGAACTTGTGTTTTAAGTGTATTTTCTATCAAGATGGTTATGGATGAAACCAGAGAAGAGGTGCTTTCAGAATATACTATAGTCAAAATTTCAAATGAGATTAGGTTCTGAATTTTAAGCAGAATGTAATATTAATTCTTACAGGATAGCATATTCTGAAAATTAACATCAGCATATGTCAAAGCATATTCTGATATAGCAGTGTCTGGTCTCACATACTTCCAAAACCTTACACTGCAAAGCGAATCGTGAAATTTATTCCCTATTTTTTTCATGGCACTCATATCTGCAGTGCTTGAGCACTTCACAGAGAGTTATACAGCGTTCATAGGAAGTCAAGTGGCCTGATCATTTCTACCTGTAAAAAATTGCTAATAACCCCAAAGTCTGAACTATCTGTCTTTACGGAACAGCTTTAACTTTTCCCTAGTAATTTCCAGCTTCCCCTATGCCCCTACCTGCAAGTGGGTGATTTTGAGAACACTTTGCAGTGTGTAGAACTGTTTCTGAGCTCACCCCTTTGACTCTCATTGTGTGGAAGGGTCAAAATCCCAAGTTTCCTTTTATTTAGACATCTCAACTACGTGACATATGCTTTCTCTATGTGTCAGGAAGTACATGTTCTGAAAAATGAAAAAAAAAATTCAGCCGGAAACAGAAGGGTGAAATACTAGTTTCTATTTAACTGTATTTTACTTATAAAGTACATTGTGGATTGTTACTCTTTTGTTCTGATCACAGCATATGCTGATGTAGGTGGTGGTGCAGATTCCTAGGCACAATTACCGTTTGAGAAGAAAGAAATAGTCCATAAACCTGTTACTGATATTCGTGTCATAACACTTACAAATAAAACAAAGGGAAAATTAAATGTTCTCAGTTAATCATGATTTCTAAAGTTCAAAGTGCATTTTTTGACTGTGGATTCTTAGAAGCTATAAATATCAGAGCTCCTGAGAACCCCACACATGATGCAGCACTGTGTAACCACAAGTCATTGGCAAGGTTGGCAACCTTGGAGCCCATCAGCCCTGACTTCTGCTCCTTAGAAACTGGGGAGGAACTGAAGGTTGACTTCATTACAGGAATAAGTTATCATTGTAATATTTCAGCACATTCACTTTCAGTCAAGGAAAAAGTCCCCGTAAACTAGGATATCTTGCAATAAAACAAGAAAATTCATGTTAGATTTAGCTATTCCTTTCCTGACAAATAGTTCACTATGGTTTCTTGGGATTTTTTTTATATGTAACTATCAGTGTCCATTCACCTAACAGATTGTAAACAAGATAACTATACTGAAATCTGCTGTATTTTCAGCTCAGATCAGTTTCATGACATTAGTGAAAAAAAATTACCTTACAAAAGAAAACAGAGAGTAAAAAGCATGTACTATTTTCCGCTGGGACTTCAAATACAAATAATTTCCTTTTTGTTCTTGTTTTTTCAGAGAGATCACAGTCTTGACTCATGAGTTTTGCTAAGAATTATCCTCTCTTTGTTTGATTACCACTTAGTTCAACTGATGTCTAGCTTTTGATCTGGATGTATTTCAAGGTGCATTTACTAAAGAAGAATACTAAGTGACTTAGCTCTTGCTTGAGGATAAAAGATGTAATGATTTTTTTTCTAGCATGTTTGCTATATAAAATCATCACCAACAGCTATATTTGTAAGCGGTAAAATGGCAATAAATGTGCTGTCAGTAACTTTTTATGAGATGTATGGAACCACCAGGAAGTAATTTTAAATCTATTCAACACAGGGGGAAAAAAATGATGACTCTTTCCAGAGTCTTGAATTTCAAGTGGTTCAAGTGAATCCAATTGATTTATTTAATGTCATTTAAAAACATAGCACTTAAAAGTCTCTATATTTTTCCAGTGTTTCAATTCCAAATTTTCTTCCTCATCAAGATAAGAAACACGAAGCAGCAAAATCAGAAAGGTAATGACTCAATTTCTCTCTCAGAGACAACATGAAATTGGTTTTTGGATTTCTGTAAATACATCTGTTCTGGAGTACGAATATATGCGTATGTGTACAATTCAAGATAGGAAACACCTTCAGCCTGCTGCTTTATGCTTTTCAGAATCCTGAACAAACTAAAGGCTGTTAAGCAACATTAATTTTTCATCTAATTTCAACAAACTTCCTTTTGTCCCTTTTCCTCAAGGAAGGATCTTCATTATTTCAAGGAGAAGCTGTGACTGAGCTCATCAATGTAGTATTTAATGCAGAAATGTTTCCCCTTATGACCATCTCACTGAGTCACCTTCCCTGGAGGTGTTTAAGGAACAAATGGACAAGGTGTTAAGGGTCATGGTTTAGTGTTTGATAGGAATGGCTGGACTTGATCATCCGGGCAGTCTCTTCCAAGCTGGTTATTCTATGATTCTGTGATTCAATCAAGACTAATACTGCCTTAAAACAACACCATCAAATCAATCTGATGTCAGAATGACGACTACCAAAACATAAGATGTAGGGTTTTCTACTGGACAATATATACTATAGTTCAGGAACCTATTACATGATAAACATTAAAAATTAAGATGTGAACAATTTTTTTTGTGAAAACACAGAAAAAAAAACATGGAAATCTTCTAATTCTGGGCAGATGTTAGACTTAAGATCTGACTGTGTGGTATTGCATATGCTGCAATGGCATTTGCAGGGGTATATTGCAGTATCTCCCCTGCCTTGGCACACGAGAATGTGCTCCCCGGCCTCTCTCCACTTGGACTGGCACAGTTTTTCACTCTTAGAAAGGCAAGGAACGCTGCAGAGAGTCTACTACAGCACTTAGCATGCAATGTGGTGGGTTGATAAGCTAGCACACTTCCTTACTCCTGACATAGAGGGGACCCTCCTAGAAGCTCTGCTAAAGCGTATGGAAGACAGTGAGGTGATTAACAGCAGCCAGCACAGCTTCACCAGGGGCAAGTCCTGTCTGACCAACTTAGTAGCTTTATATGGTGGGGTAACCACAGCAGTGGACACGGGTAAACCAATGGATGTGATCTATCTAGACTTCTGTAAAGCCTTTGACATAGTCCCCCACAACATCCTTCTCTCTAAATTGGAGAGAGATGGATCTGATGGGTGGATAGTTCAGTGGATAAGAAACTGGTTGCATTGTCATATTCAGAGAGTAGTGGTCAATGACTCAAAGTCCAGATGGAGATCTGTGACTAGTAATGTCCCTCAAGGGTTCCAACTGGGACCGGTGCTGTTTAATATCTTCATCAGTGATACTGACAGTAAGATTGAGTGTATCCTCAGCAAGTTTGCAGATGACACCAAGCTGATTGGTGTAGTTGCCACACCATAAGGATGGGATGTCATCCAGAGGGACCTGGAGAGGCTGGAGAAGTGGGACTGTGAGAACCTCACAAGGTTCAACAAGGCCAAGTGCAAGGTCCTACACCTGGGTCAGGGCAATTCCCATTTTTAGTACCCAATGCGGGATGACAGGATTGAGAGTTGCCCTGCAGAGAAGGACTTTGGTGTGCAGCTGATGAGAAGCTTGACATGAGTTGCCAATGTACGCTTGCAGCCCAGAAGGCCATTGTGTCCTGGGCTGCATCAGAAGAAGCATGGCCAGCAGTTCAAGGGAAGAGATTCTGCGTTTCTATGCCTCACTTGTGAGACCTCGCCTGGAGTCCTGTGTCCAGTTCTGGAATCCTCAATGTAAGAAGGATATGAAACTGTTGGAATGGGTCCAGAGGAGGCTACAAAGATGATCACAGGGCTGGAGCACCTCCCATACAAGCACAGGCTATGAGAGACGGGGTTGTTCAGCCTGGAGAAGACTCTGAGGAGATCATAGAACAACCTTCCAGTCCCTGAAAGGGGCTACAAGAAAGCAGGGGAAGTACTGTTTACAAAGTCTTGGAGTGATAGGACGAGGGGAAATGGGTATAAACTGGAGAGGGGCAGATTTAGACTAGACATAAGGAGGAATTTCTTCACAATGAGGGTGGTGAGGCACTGAAACAGGTTGCCCAGGGAAGCTGTGGCTTCCCCATCCCTGGAGATGTTCAAGGCCAGGTTGGATGGGGTCTTGGGCAGTCTGGTCTTGTGAGATGTGTCTCTGCCCATGGCAGGGGGGTTGGTACTAGATGATCTTCAAGGTCCTTTCCAACTCAAACTATTCAGGCAAATACCAAATCAATATCATACCACAGACGAGTCTTTGAATTTAACTGAATTCAAAAGAGTTCCAGGGTATAGGAACATTTCCCAGAACTATTTTCATTTATTAATGGGGGCTGTCTCTCCATGTTAATATTCCTTTCTGTGCTACATCCCCCAAAATGCAATCGTTTCAATTGCCCTGCACAGCTTTGTTGCTGCAGTTGATCCAAGTGTTACCTTTCATAACTCCCCCAAAAAAGTTAAAATATCCAATTACCTCTTGTTCATGTTCCTAAAAAGTTTCTTTTAACATCACATTCAATTTCCTGGAGGAATCTGCTGCCCTTCCCTTCCAAACCCCTGCGTGAATTTCTGTGGTAATGTTTCACCTAAACTCCAGCCAAAATTGTGCCAATGACATCTCTCCAAGGTAGCTCTTTTCTCACTGATGCAATCGAAGCCTACCTCAAGCAGTCCAGCAGTGCCTCTGTATGAATGGCATTAGACTAAAGATAAGGTAGCATAAGCTTGACTAAGGTGAGAATTAAGTGTCTGAATTTGAAAGGAGGGCAGACCAAGATTCCATACTTCCCTCTTGCTTTAGTCCTGTTTAGTGATACATCAACAGTGCTAAAAATACACTGCTACTTGAAGCCTTCAAGTTTATTCCTTCCATCTCAGTGATCAGCGGCTGGAGTTATCCATGCCTCTACACAGCTAGGCAGGAATGTCTCAGCTCTAGGAACGCAAGAGGAAATACTGATCCCCTGACTGAATTGCTGTCTGGGCCATCTTATACCTGGGCAGCAAGATGCAATTGCCTCTATGTTAGGATTTTATAGGTTTCTTGCTTTAGATGCTACAAAGTCTCGGTCCTGATCATCAAAGCATGGGGATACTTGAAAATGTGTCCCGTGGCCAATCCTTTTAGCACAGGCTGCCTTAATCCAGGATGAGGTAGCACAAAATACCTTAAGGGTGACCAGTCACCCAGGTGAAGTCAGTTGCATCACAGGAGCTCCCAGAGGAGGTCACAAACAACCTCCAGAGCAAGAAACAAAGTTTTCCTATAAGATAAAGAGGAAAGGCCTGTTCCTAGAGAACAGGCCTTATGAGGAAAGGCTGAGAGAGCTGGGGTTGTTTGGCCTGGAGAAGAGGAGGCTGAGAGGAGATCTCATTGCTCTCTAAAACTGCATGAAAGGAGGTTGTGGAGAGGAGGGATGTGGCCTCTTCTCTCAAATAGCAGGGGACAGGACAAGGGAGAATGGCCTCAAGCTCTGCCAGGAGAGGTTCAGAATGGACATTAGAAAGAAATTCTTCATGGAAGGGGTCACTGGGCACTGGAACAGGTTGCCTAAGGAGGTGGTTGAGTCACCTTCCGTGGAGATGTTTAAGGGACAGGTGGATGAGAAGCTGAGGAACATGGTTCAGAGACTGATAGGAATGGTTGGACTTGATGAACCGGTGGGTCTCTTCCAACATGGTGATTCTACGTTTCTATGATTCTATAAATAGGGACCATTTAAATGTATACACTCATAAAACCTTCTGTGACTCTATAATAAGTATGTGTCTTAATTTCATTTCATATGCTATGCTGGAGATGAGCATGATGTTCATGCTTCAATACTGAACTGTCAAACTGAGGAACGGATTCCTGCAGGCAACATACTTTCAGGAGTTTATTTTCTGGGCAGATGTATTGTTATGGGAGATAGAAGTAGAAGAGTCAAGGGACAAAGTAAACCAGCTAAGAAAGAGGATTTAAACAAAGCAATCTCATATTAACTCTCACCTTTATCTTCTGATCTGAAGCACATGAATCTGCAGCCTAGCAGCCACCAACCTGTCGTCTGTTGGGAGAGAGACCAGGCAAAGAGGACAAGGGGGTTGTATCTGACAGTCCTCTGCATACGTACCACTGACTTTCTCACAGACCATAACATGCTGAAGCAGCTACGTGTTCTCCATTTTGGGCTGTATCACTGTGGTTTGCCTCCTCTGAATCTCTGTTATCCTCCCACAGCAACTGTAACCTTCTCTCTCTAAAGAAAGAGGTGATGCCTGCTTGACCTCAGCGGTGCCATTCAGGTTTCTACTGCTGTCCTGGCTAGACATGTACAAACATGAGAGCCCTGAGCCGTGCACATACATGAGATGTCTGATACATGAGGAAATTTTGGCTCTTCCCCTCTCACAGACTCCAATGCAAGTTGCTTCCCTTGAGCAGCAAGTACATCCCTCCCATCTCAGCCTTTCCCTGCTCACATCTCCCATCCACTGCAGTGAATCTGGAGGGGTATGTGGACACCAGGAGGAGCAGCTCATGGTTGGTGTGTCTCACTGGCATCTCCAATTATGTGAGCAGAAGAGGCTATTCTGCTGTTACCCAACAACAGAGATTTCCACTATTGCTAAAAATTATCCTGATTTTGGGGTGTTTAACACTCTATATCTTCACAAAGAAACACTAGTAGAAATGGTACCCATGGTAGGGTGATTTTACCCAGTGTCTCTTGCTATGTCCACTCCCACCAGCCTTCACCCGGATCTCCTCCTCTTCTCTTCAGCTCTTCAAGCAACAATTCCCATCATAAGCTTGCTTCTCACCTGGTTTACATGTAGTTAAATCAACAACTAAATCTGAAAGCAAGGCCAGTCTCCACCTTATTAGTCATTGCCCTCCGCCCTGTTCGGACTCCCGTAGGTAGGTGGCAGACTTGAGGAAACGGACTATCTTCTTCAAGGAGTCTTTACTTCCCACACTTCTCCAAGAGAGAATCAAATCTTGACAGGACTCTCTCTGTTGTTACCAGTGTACAAATATTAATTGTTGTTCATTTGGGTAGGTTTGATCCGAACAGTCTCACTCTGCATGAGTTACATCGATATATTGTTTGTGAAAATCAAATGCTAATCCCACAGCCCTTTTTTACAGGGTATACCCTCTCATCCAAAACCAAGGCTTACTGTCATTTCAAGCAAAGATAGGCATTGTTTCTGATCTGTATATTCCTTTGGTTTAACTTTCTTTATTACTATTTAATGTAACAAGGAAGTAAGAAAAAAAAACCACCCTTCCTAGAAAACAAAGTACAAAGATTGAATGTTTCCTGTTAAACATACCAGAGTAAACATCATTTTAACTGCAATACTGCATGTGCTGTATTTTCAAGGGGAGAGAAGATATCAAATAGGAAATAGAAAAGTGTGAAATATAATCAAAATAATTTGAAATATCAGAGGAAAAATGCATTAATGGAGGACAACTTCAGGATGTAAACAAAATATCATGAGCTGAGCTGTTGTTTCAGCAGGGAAACTCTAGAATTACTCTGTCCTTCTGAGCTATGCTAAAATCAACAATATGAATAGGAAAATTGAGTCCATCTGCTCAGGCCAATCTATTTTATAGTGAGTCATTCTCTTTTCCCATCACAAAATGAGCCCTCCATTATCTTCCATTTCCACAGTCATCTCTACAAAAAAACTCTTTTCAGGATTCTGGCCACTGAAGAGTCTTCCTCTAGGAATCAAGGACAAGAATTCTTTAACAATAACTTTCACAAACATTAAGTGAAATCATGGAATCATAGAATAACCAGGTTGGAAGAGACCCACCGGATCATCGAGTCCAACCATTCCTATCAAACACTAAACCATGTCCCTCAGCACCTCATCCACCCATGCCTTAAACACTTTCAGGGAAGGTGACTCAACCACCTCCCTGGGCAGCCTCTGCCAGTGCCCAATGACCCTTTCTGTGAAAAATTTTTTCCTAATGTCCAACCTAAACCTCCCCTAGTGGAGCCTGAGGCCATTCCCTCTTGTCCTGTCTAGCCTGAAGCAGTAGAGAATTTCTTTCCTCTAGCCTGAAGCAGTAGAGAATTCTATATTGTTTATCATATCCACAGTAAAAAGTGAATGTAAAGGTATAGCAGCACTTAATAAATCTGCCTGTAAGGTTGTCTTCTCTGGAGGTTGCCTGAGTACGAACTGACCTCTATTTCATTGACACTCTGCAGTCAGAATATTTTCATAACCATATAGTCTAGATTATGTCTTTGTTCTTTTGAAAAAAAAGTAGAAATATTTGCAACAAAGTATATAAAGCCAAGATTTGTCTTACAGAAACAAATATATATAGGTCTCAGAACTACGACATAGTCAAAATAACAGAGATGTAGTGGCGTAGCTCACACAGCTATGAATGGACTCTTCAGAAAGCTCTTCAGAAAGGCAGATGGGGAAAGTAAGAAAAGGATCTCTCTGTGTTAAGCAGCAGCTCAGATGAGGGGACCTCTTGTACAGGTTGGACAACAGGCATGAGTGAGAGCTTGTGGATCAGGATCAAAGGAAAGTTCAGTGAAGGTGACATCATGATACGACTGTGCTACAGACAGCACAACTGGGGCAAAGAAGTGGGCAACATTCCTCACAGTAACTTGCTTAAACAGTTCAAAGAAGTCTTTGGGTTGTAGACTGTTTTTACAAGAGACTTTTAACTTCCCTGGTGCCTGCTAAAGAAAAAAAAAATAGAAGGACACAAGAAGTCCAGAGGATAACTTCTTCATACCGGCATTGGATGAGCCAATAAGTGTCATTCGCAACTGGATCTGTTATTCAGAAATGAGGAAAAAGTGGCTGGGAACGTGATACTTGGTGGTAGACTCAGCTATAGCAACTGGGAAATAGTGAAGCTGAAGATTTTGTTGGGGACTGAGAAAGGCAAGTATCAGAGCACAACCTGAGCTTTAATAGAAGTGACTTTGGCTTATTCAGGATATCGTAAGTGGGGTCCTGTTCGATGTCAACAAGGCCCAGAGCATCAAGTCCTTCTTCTCTATAAAATGTCTCCACAGGATCCCATGAAATGCAGCTTGGAAACACAAGAAGCTTGGGAAATCCGGCATGTCTGTGTAAACAGCCTCTTACACATGCAGGACTGTCTGTGCTGATATTCAGGAAGACAAACAGACTTATCAGGACGTGAGTATGACTAAACAGGGAGTTTGTAACTCAGCTGCAGTGCAAAAAAGGCAGCACAGAAGGTGGTCAGTGATCCAGGCTTGTGTCTGACTGCCCGGGGAGCACCTCTGTTGAGGAGACCCTGAGGGTTCTGGTGTGTAGTGAGCTGAGTCTGAGTCAGCATTTGGTCCTTGCAGCCAGGATGGCCAACAGTATCTTGGGCTGTGCTAACAGGAGCACTACCAGTAGACCAAGAGGAAAGAATTATCCTCTTCTACTCAGCATTGACTAAATTACATCTAGAATAGTGCATCCAGTTTGGGGGCCTCCGTAGACAAATTTGAAAGACTGAAGCAAGTTCAGCGAAGTCCACCAAGATGGCCAAGTCTGGGGTATTCACTCCGTGAAGAGAGGTTGAAGGAGCTGGGCTTGTTCAGCCTGGAGAAAAGGTGGCTCCAGAATGACCTAACAACAGCCCAAGTTTCTGTTGGAGGTTGTTGAGGACCTGGAGCTGGGAACTTTTATGTAAAAAATATGGCAAAATGAAAAAAAATGGAGAAAAATTGAAACAAGAACCATAAAGGGAGAAACTTTTTCCCCATGCGGATAGTCCAGCAGTGAAGGATGTTGCCTAAAGGTTGCACAATCTTCAACCCTGGAGGTTTTCAAGGCTGGATAAAGCCTCAAGAAGCCTCGTCTGACCTCGTTATCACTGACCTCCTGATCTCCCTTATGATTTTATCAAATATACACTAAAATATAGATCATCCAGTTACACTTATATAAAGTATCATCCAATTTATTGGATATAATCTTGAAAATGGATTCCTCATGGTACCTATAATGTAAAATAATTTATGTATTTGCTGTACTGAAGCTAAATATGTGAACAGACATCAACAATAACATGTAAAAAGAGTATCTGTACAACAGATTAACACTGCTGATATGCAGTGTTTGAATATTGATCCGACCTGCAAGTAACAAAGAGAAAGGGGCAGAATCAATAAAAGCCCAGGAGGTACAAAGGCAGGGAAAAAAATGTGGGGGTAAAGTGAGATCCATCTAGCAATCATAAAAAAAGTCATTCAGATTAAACAGGCAAAGAGAATGGTAGGTGGGACAGAGAAGAGGCCTAGGGCTGGAAGGGGACAGGGAAAGGCGTGGGAGGACTGGCTCAGGTTCAGGACATTCCTCCACTGTCAGCAGAGCAATGTGAAACCCACCAAGCCAGAACCTCCTCCATTCCTCTCTCCGAGCAGCACAGGGATGTGTCCTGCTGCTGCTGGTAACAGGGACTCACTTAGCTCAACATGTTAGGATTTGGTTTTGAAACAATCGAACAGAGGGTGACCTGGCACAGGCACTAACGTGGCTCCCGTAAGTGCGATCCCTGTCATTTTAAAACTGCACACAGAGAGTTATCAGAATATCACTAAGGTTCCAAATGCAGAGCTCGGCGTTCTGGAAAAGTGTCTCTTAAGGTCGCCCACTCAAGTCTTTCTGTGTCAGGATACAGGTCCACTTAGATAATCAAGCTATCCACTTACATTACTATATATTTCCCACACACATGAGCTAGAACCAAATTTTAAAGGTTTTCTTTGAAAGATTTCAAAGAAAAAAATTTCACTAATTTCGTGAATTTTATAATTGCTTTAATTTTCAAGAATTTTCCTTACATTTTATGTATCGATCACAAATATTGAAAATGAGGACTCTGTCTAAAGTGTTAATTTATTAATGAGAAAATGAAGAATTAAAATATTATGTAATATTCATACTATAACTTCATGTTGAAGCTTCAGCATTGTTTTTTTCAGGTAGTACAATTTAGATAAATACTTCTTTTTTTTTTTAAAATACAAAGAGGTACTTTAGGTCCAGGTCATTATTTCACTTCAGCATTTCCTGTATTTCCTACCCAATGCACTTTACCTCCATGAGGTTGTATTTTAAACTGTTAACTACCACACAAACTTTCCAAGTCTCACTTAAATGAAGCTAATGGAGGCAAATAAAGTGATGAAAGAGGAGTAAATAGCGTGGCCTACCATGAAACTAAATCAATGCAACACGACCACTATTTAAGATAATTACCAAAAACTTCAGCATTAATTTATTTCTTATCAAAAATATTGGCCACCTTTTTTCACAGCTTTGCGAAGCCAAGAATAAACTGCCTTTTCCTGGCATCAAGAAAACAACCTTGTTAATGCAAGGCACGTTGTTAACTGTGTCTCAAGCCTACACTAATTAGGAATAAGCTGGTTTTTGACTGTTCTCACTATGCGTTATTAATTTTTTTTGGTCACAACACTTTTCAGTAAGCCCCAGACACACTCCAGACACAGGAAAATTATTTCCTCTGCTACTTACTGGTATGAAGTTATGGTAAATAATGTGCAAAGACATGAAGCAGGCTCTCAAGAAAATCCAAGAAAAATACAAATTATTACCTTTCAATCGGGATTATGATAAAAAATTAACATTGAACTGGATATCAGTTTCTGCACTTCACACACACACAAAATGCATTAATAGATTTCCATAATTACCACAGAAATGTGCTCTTATAATTAATTTAACATAAATGAATGGAATTTTAATAGTCAAAGTCACAAGTGAAAGGAAGCTGGGAAATGCTCCTATAAAGTACAGCAGTTGGTTTTCCTTTCCTTTTTATCATTAAATTAAAAAGAAATTTACCAACATTACTCAGTGTCTTACCATTTGCTTTTCCTCTAAGGCTCCTCTTCCTGAGGCTTTTCTTTCGTGTTTTCCTAACTCCATTTCTCAGAGGAGAAAAACACCTTAATATCCTGAGCAGGAGTGATATAACCTGACTACATGTTAGATATCCTTGTACTTTTGGAGTTGGGAGAGAGAAGTATGAGACACTGCTGGTGGTGATTTCTGGTCAGCGCGTGTTTCCATTTATAGCTGTTGAAAATCCACAAATAGAAGCGTGGAGAGAGGACAGGCAGCTGCCTCTGATAACAATAAACGTTAGTTTGGCATCACAGCAAATTGTTGGAGACAGATTTTGGTTACTGGCCCCATTCATTCCCTCCTCATCCCTTCTACCCCAAAAGGTCATACTTCTAAAGTCCATGGAAATGCAATGAACTATGTCTCAGCAGCACTAACTTGTGCTCACAGAGATTATCAACTAAGTAAAATGGCAAATACGATTCGCTGGGAGCACATGTTACTACATAGATATAGAGAGTGTACAGAACAGTGGTTTAAAACAGTGCTTTAGCCTGGCTATTGATCTCTCTTTGCTGAGTGTTTGGGACTATCCTAATACACATTCACACAGGATATACTCTCCTTTTCTATCAGAACATAACATCTTGGATTTTCAAAATGCAGAAAGAGGTGCAAAATTTTCAGCAGGCACTATGAGCACCTCTGAATACAAGAAGTGATCAGTGAGCACCTAAAATGGAGCTAATACCCATACAGACAGCAGTTGTGCAGGCTTGTAGTTGACTGTAGAAGAATAACCTGGCTTTGGTTCACGGCAATAAAGTCAGGAGGCCAATATTAGAAACTGCAGCATGGGGGGAACCTCTCAGTGGTTCTGCAGTGGATGCCAAGGTTTATAACACACCCTCTGGTTGCCACATCAACTGGGATCATGTTGTCTCAGAAATGATTCTCACGCAAGGCTGATTCTGCATGTACAAGAAATGGAAGGGGAAGTGAAATGACAGAGAATCATACAGAAAATATTTATTACTGTTAAATAAGATTATGCTCTTTGGTCAATCTGTGGTTCATTAAGAAACACATAACCCCTTGAAAATCTCTCAGTTTAAGCAACTTGCTATATCCTTGGTAAAGAAAAGCCACATTCTTTCCCTCTCTTCCAACGTATCAGTAAAGGAAGACAATTCTAAAATAGAGATATAACTAAATAGCTATAAAACCATTTTTCATCTATAATTTTTCAATTGTCTTTGAGGAAATGATAGCCAAAAATAGATATGCTCCCTTCTGTTCTGGTTGTTCCTTGATGGATACTATACTCAGATCTTTAGAGCCTTTGACCAGAAGAAAAGGCAGCCGAACAAGTCATCACACGACAGTTTATACAGGTTACATATGAAAAGCTGGTCAATAAAAAATACCTAGTGTGTTATTTTTTCTGAATGTTTTTTCAAAACAAAGTTAGTCCAATGGCAATTATTTTTCTTTAGTCTTTCACTTACCTTTCTTTTCAGAATAATGCAGCCAGCAGATGAGTCGTGCAACTAGGCAAACACAAAGAACGAGTCAAACCTACAAAGGCTGCTGCAGCAGATGGAATAGATATGAGCTTGATGTCATAAGAATAAAAATACACCTCACTGCATCTCCTGGAAGTGCTGGGATAAAATGAACTATAGTAAATGACATAATACCCAGATGAAAGCTGTGGGGCTCTGCTCTGCACTAGGAACGTAAACAGTATCAAGAAGTTCATATCTGCAAAATTCTTTCAGTGAGGATGAAACTTATCCCTGTGGTGAGTGACTTGTATAATGCCTTTGTACTACTAACCATCCCCAAAGGAGGAATTGTAAGTGGGATTTGAACAGCAACTTACATTATGCCGCTGGTTACATTGCCACCCATTCCTGTGCCACAGGTGAAAAACCTGAAGCACCTTCACTCCCATTAGCCTGTTTGCAGCAGTTTTAAAACAAAGGCAAGGACCAGACTTTATGCTGTGTGTAACTTCACTGTCATACTAACTACCCTAAAACTTAAACTTCAATCACATTTGTACTCACTACTTTCAGAGTCTTAAACTGATTTCATGTATCACTCGCCCATGCAAATGTCAAAGGCAATAGCTACAGGAAGACCCAAGGAAGTGACTGTGAATTGATTTTACTCGTAGTAATTCCAACATATAATGCTGATGAGAGTATACAGCTTTACAAGCATCTTTTCCATCAACATTCTTGTAACAGCACCATCAAGAAAAAAATTAACACTTTTCTTTTTCACTGTATGGCTGCTACACCTTGAGCACCGGGGGGAAAAAAAGGTAAAAATTCAACTACTCTGATAGGGAAAAATCTAATTGCTCCATTTCTTATGAATGCAAATTTATATTCTGGATGCATCATGCTGCCAACTGTCCAAGTGCTAGGGAGTTGGAGCAGATTGCATCAGAGATGGGAACAGAACTAGAAAGCTAATAATGCAACAGAATAGGACATCAGACTTCAGGTCATTTCGTTGAAATCATGGAGCACAAAAAACACTGGATGCAGTGCTCTTTTGTAGCTGGAACATTAATACATAAGGATCCTGGAGATAGCACAGAAAGGCTGATATCATCTTGTTATTTACCACACATTCCTCAGCACAACATTTCAGCACTAAAACCAATGAACAACCATGATACTAAACATATCAGAATTTGTTTTTATATACTCATGGGAGTAAATTTCTTACCTCTACATAGAAATAATGGTTATTTTACACCAAGAACTTTCTAAAACACTGTTAATAACAGTATATTTCCATTTTACTTCACAAGGGAAGACATAGTAAACAGGTGCTAAGTAAAAAGGATGTTACAGACATTGCCTAAGTTACTGTGCTATTTTCAATTACTTCTTTGTGTTACAGTCACTGATATCTTGACACCTGTTTTTCTTCTCAGAGCAGGACCTAACACAAGGCAAGAGATGTAGTGAAGGGGGCAGGGGGCGACAGCATTTTGCTGAAAAGCAAGTGCTGAATATCCAAAATAGTAGTATAATAAAATATTCAATAAAACATTGAAGCAGATGTATATTCTGGGTCCACTTGATCTGCTGTTCTTGGACAGGGAAGTAAGCGACTGTCATGATGCTTGTGTATCACCCTCAGCTATGTTTTCACTCATGTTGCTACTGCAGTTCTCTCACTTTGAACATTTTCATTTCGTTCTTACAAGGCTGTAGCCCAGGGCTGTATCACATGTGAAATATCCGCACTGCTTCGTTCTTAAGCCATTAGCCCATCATCAAGCACACCATGAGCATTCAGCAGACAGCAGTATTAATTCTGACCCTGATGTGCTCAATCATAGAATCGTAGAATCACCAGGTTGGAAAACACCCACTGGATCATCGAGTCCAACCATATTATATTATCCATCATATATCCGTTACATCCATCATATTATAATCAATTGAAAGCCATCCAGTTAAGTCACATAAACCAGTTAAAAAACTAAGTCTTATACAAAAGCTGTATCTCCAGTGGTTTTTAAAGGTCTGATTTGGAGATGTAGTTTCTTTTCCACACTTAAAACAAGAAGTCAAAAAGTTGAAATAAAGACAAACACGAAACTCAGGTAGGTTCCCTCACTGTGTGTAACCAGCAGAAGCCAGAAGTTAAACTCTCCAGCTTCATTTTGGTGCCCACCCTCCTCTCAGCCCCAGCACACCAGGACAGCAAGTGTCCCTATGTTACTCCACCACATCCACCCAAAGTCATCTGTACGTGCCTGGAACCATCAGGACCTCAAGAGCATTTTTAGCTGGTACTCCATGGCATGTTCTTCACAGAAATGAAAAGCACACTGGAGCTGTCGGGGCTGTATATGGAGCAGGCTTACCTTCCAGGTGGCCAGGAGCCAAGGCAGGGAAGCTGATCCTTAGGAGAGGTGGGTCCACATTCCTGCCGCAGCACCCAGCAGCTGCTGCTGTCGCTCCCTGGTCCGCCCCGCCAGCTCCGCAAACACTCATGGAGCAGAAGGGAGAAGGCGTGGAAAAGGAAGGAGGCTTCACAGGCACCAAAGTCTCTGATTTGCATGTGAGGAAGCTGAGCCTTACATGTAACATATGGGGAGCATGAGGCTCCTTGACAAATATTCTGCAAAGGGCCAACTATGAATATGTTTGAGGACACAAAAAAAGAAAGGAAAGTTATTTCAACACGTTAAAATAAATTCATTGTAAGAGCTCTGAGTTTTCTCTGACATGGCAGTCCATGGAACTCGTAAGCCCTTTCTTCTCTTCATGGGTCTTTTAAGTTAATTGTGTTTAAGTGGACTTTTCTTGTGCTGGCAAGGTCCTGTTGGCAGAAGCACATGATATGTTTAAGTATCTTCAAAATATATTAGGATTATCAGGCTGGCAGGAGACTTACATAAGAGGGGTCCCAGTTAATCATAGAATCATAGAATCAGTAGGTTGGAAAAGACCCACTGGATCATTGAGTCCAACCATAAATAATTAATGATTATCTTTCATAATTTTTGTTGTATGGGATTAAAGTCTGTTCAGTTGTATGATTCTCTACAGATAAGAAAGGCTAGGCTTTTGGAAATAATAGTGCAATTTATTAGCCTGACTTTTCAATGGGTAATTACAAACTTAAGTAAATTAAAAAGTTCCAAGCCAGGAGTTTGGCTATATTGAGCCAATAACTAGGAGGAGAATGGGAGGAGTTGACCAACAGGTGAACTCGCAGGTAGTTTTGGGACTGACAGCCACTAGGCATCACTAAAGACCCCATCAGAGCATGCACAGAGGTGCAAGGAATGACCTGTCACTTATTATAATTACATGCAAATATGTGATTACATGTACAATGAATAACATATAACTTTGTGTAACTCTGTGTACAAATGAAGGTGACAAACCCCTTGAGGAGTGCCTGATTTGAGGAAAAACCTCCAAATACCTGGGATTTGAACAAACCAAAACAAAACAACACCTCTCTTGGTGATGTAGGTATTGGATTATTGCATAGTGGGTAATGGATCCACAATTTCAGGAGTATAGACAGCAGTGGAACAACCAACCTCTGTTCTGCTGGAAAATCATTGTTTCAGCTACATACACATGATGTTCCTGAATACTGCAGCTCAATTCCAGCAAACCAAATTATTCCAAGTTGTCAAATATTTTTCAATAGATGCATCACAAAAATAATCTTCCCTCCCACAGTGAGTGGTACCGTTTACCTTGTCTCTCTCCACAAAGATGGACATGGCAATGATGACATTTGGCTAATGAAATACATTAATAAATCATTAAATACCTTCTTAGCTGTCTTTCAATTGATATGGCAGCTGGGAATGAGAAAAAACCGGTTCCCCACATAAAATAAGGGACTCCTCCATAGTCAGGCAGCAGGTCTTTTCCAGGTACCTCACATGTCAGCAGGAAACAACAGCACAAGGTATGAGCTGTCATTAACAGACCAACTCCCATTATGCCTTTTCCACCTTCTGCCTCTGCCCACACTTATCAAGCACCAAACCTCAAAAGAGACATTACTCAGTGCTGATAAGGACACCAGCATCCAGCCTCCACCTCTGCCCCTCCTTTGCAGGATGAAATTTAAACACAATCAATCTGTCCCAGCAGTTTAGTTTTTGCTTACATAAAGCCTGAATAAATGTGTAGAAGAGGCTCTGAATTATATATTTGGTGAAGCTGCATGTCCATTTATGAAACTATTGGGTTAATTTGTCAATGATTTCAGGTTTTTTTTTTTTTCCGTAGAGTGTTACAACCATAAGTTTATACCCACAGAAAAATTGTCTACACTGCAATACAAAATTTTCCTTGGAAACAAATTCAGTTAAGAGGACAGATAAAGATCCAGATGCTTAAAAGTTATCTGAATACTGACACCATTTGGTTAAGAGCCTCTAATTTTCACATCATAAGTTTTGACATCCAAGACCTAATGAAGAATCTAAAAAATGCACCTGTGCATGAGGAGGGAAAAAAAATTAAAATACGGAGTTCTAACTAAACAGAACTCCTGCTTTATTTCACTCTCAACTACAGCTTATTCTGCAGCCCAGGGTTGGTTTATAACAGCACAATAAGTTCACTTTTTCTGCAGTCTAGTATAACGTAATAAAGAAATAATAAACTGTGTGTTACTCACCTGATTGCAAAACATTTATAGTTTCTAAGCTTGATGATATTTTTGTTATGTGCATTGACAAACATTCAGTCATAGTGGAAGAATCCTGCTTATCTTGGAAGAAAAGGGATGGGAAGCGAAGATTTTTAAATACAATTTCATTTATCAACATTATTTATACTAGTTCAAATTGGAATGTTTATCCACATAATACCATCTTTATTATTAAAGCCATAGTAGATTTTAAAGTAATGTTAATTTTGCAAATGAATGACAATTAATTTAATATTCCTATTGCTGATAAATTATCTTCAATTAAAATGCTGATGTACAAAATAATTAAAAACCACAGTGGATGCAGCTGAGAATCAAGAGAAATGTTGATATTATTGTGTTATTACAAACCTATTATTTCAAAATAAAATAACCTTTTTATTAGTAGGAGATGTTGTTCTATCTCAGTGATAGACAAGCTCTCCTGGAAACTTCCCAATTCCTGAAAAGCCAGTTACTAGCATTAATTGAAGGAATGATGACCTGAGGAATTTTCCACAATGCGAATAAAAGATGAGGATCTATCAGGTCACTTGATTGTGTTATGTTATATTTACAAGAAAAGGAATTGTATACACATTTTAAATACTATCAACGTACACTTCATGCACATGAGAAAAAAAATCATGACAAGACACTCAGTCAGGGGCAGCCCCTCCTCTAAGACAACATCACAGAATCCCAAATAAAGATGAGTTCCAAATGGTTCTTATTAGGCACCTCAAAAGATGCTAGAAACCTGAAACAGTGAAGAGAATTAAAGGATTGAACACAAGAACATTTGCTCTTAAATGCTGTCTCATATATACACACACCCTCATGAAATACTCCCATAGGTTGCAATAAGGCACATTTAAGGTGTGCTGCTCATATGCAAGTCGGGAAGAGCAATAACGGAGTCTCAGACAGTTTCTCAATCATAAGACATTGCCTCTCCATTCACTCTCAGGTGCAGAGCTGTATAAGACGCCTTCTGCATTTAGATCTAATAAAATGTAGCTTACAAGTCCTGTTCAAATCTGATATACATGATAGAACTGTTCTTTATTATGTTAGAATGAGATACAGAATTCCAAAGGAAATAACATTTTTCTGTAGAGAGAAAAAATAAACAACAGCACTATTTAAAAGACAGAAAAGGATTTTTTTTTTTATTCTCATACAAAACAACATTAAAAGGGACAATTCAAAGGAGCCTGGGGGTAGACAAAAGGGTGAGCTATACAGACAAAAAATGGACACTTGTTTCTTAAAAAAACCCAAAACAAACTATACAATTGTTTTCAGCGTGTTTCCGAAGGGGTATACTACCTTCTGAATAAAAATCTTTTCACCATTGCATTCAGGTGCTGTAGGATGCCCTTAACCGGTGGCTGTTGAAACGTGTGACATTCACTTAACCTCACCCAGTGCATCTTGTTTCAAGCACACAAGTTCTGGCTGAAGGAAAGTCCAAGGCAAAGCAATACAAACACAGGTTCTGCTCCCCCAGCTCAAATCCATCCTCCCTGTAATGGTTTTCCCTACAAATAAGGCATAGCGGTTCAAGTACTACGTTAAACGTCATCAAAAAAATGGGAAATAAAACCACTGGTGAACTCTTTCCTGAAAAGTACTTTATTAGGGAGGATAAAAAGCACTGTTCAGGCAGTCCGAATACGAATGGCCTTCGGCGCTGTCGGGCTCAAAGTCATCCGGGTCTGGGGGCAACTGGTCTGTATCTTCATCAGAAGTAGAAGGACGCGTGAGGATTATCCGAGGTATCTTCGATAGCATGTGAGAGATTGTGGGGAAAATAGTCAGATCAAGAGCAGGGAAGTGTTTAAAGGGTATATTTTAAAGGTACAGGGGAAACAAACAATGAGAAAAACAAGAAAGAGATGTAATACTGCAGGGCTTTCTGACAAGTGAACTGTTCAAGGCCAAAAATCATGTTGATATTAAAGAAAATTGAGATAAATTGCCTTTTCCTCTCATTAGATGATTTAAAACAAAAACTTCCATGAGAAACAAAGAAAAAAACGAAGATAAAAAGATCCTAAAAATTAAAGACAAGTAAATATGAAAAATATACATCTGCATTTATTTACCTTCATTATTCATTAAATTCATGCACCTGAAAGCAATAAAGGATCAATTAAGGGCTGTAAAGCATATAAATTACTGAGCTTTGAAAAATTACATATTTTGGAATTTTTACTGACAAAATATACTTAAGAGAAACATTAAGAAAAAAATTATGTGTAAATTCAGGAGTTAATAAATAGGTATACGTAGTTTTGGTTCATATAAAGAATGGCCAAGAACTTCTTGTTCTTTGAGAACTGTATTGTAATATTTTAAAATTAATTTAAATGCTGTAACTGAGAAAAGAGAAGAATGTCAGTTTTTTTATGTATAGCTGAATAATCCATCAGTAAAGGTTTGTATCAATGGATGGATTACTACTAATTTAATTCTGATGCACAAAGTCATGCCATGTTTTACAATTTTTCAAAAAAAGTTTAATATATAATGAAAACAGATATAACAGTCAATATATCCAACAAGTAGGTAATGCAATAATGTGTAATAAATAAAATGTCCATCTTACCAGCAGTCTGAAAATTTTCAAGAAGCTTTCTATTTATCAGCTAATTTATTGCATTTCTTCACAATTTATAAGAATGTTGACTGTTGAAACCACACAATATAATCTTTTCTATATTATTTCCTCGCTATATATAACTTGAATAAAGAACTGACACAAGAACACAGGTACTTCGTGGCTGTTCAGGTTTCTGCACTGAAGTAAAATTAATTATTCCCTGGGCTCCACTGACTACATTGTCTCCGACTCCAGTGGCTACCGGGATCCTTGGCACCACCTTGGTGCACAGGCAGGCTCACTACAGGTAGAAACCAAATCGCAGCTGTCAGTCTGGAGGTGAATCTCACCCACGATAGCTGTAAACTAATTTTAAAACCAGGTATTAAATTTAATATGTCCCCTCTCTTATGCTTTGACTAAGAACACATTACTGGAAGCTTTATATAACGTGTATAGATTGGAAGTATCATAGAATAAACAGGTTGGAAGAGACCCACTGGATCATCAAGTCCAACCATTCTTATCAAACACTAAACCATGTCCCTCAGCACTGGCCAAGCTAAAAATTCCTGGGAAGATTTGCTTCTGCCATAAACACCTGCATGGTATTTATGAGCTTTTCGCACATTGGATGTTTCACCTGGCCCTGTTCATTCCTGAATAATGTTTCTACTTAATGGTAACCTGCAGCCAACTGTTTTGTGCTACAGCAAATGTACATATACGTACACACAATGCACTGAATCACATATTGAAATGCTGTTCTCTCAAAAACTAGTGTGGAGGTTTATGCCCTGTCTAACATTATCTGCAGAAATATCCGGAAGCAGGCTTTGCATATCATTGAGCTCTCTTTTCAAAGTTCAGGGAAGACCTTTCTTTGCATACTGTGCCACTCAAGAATGGACACACGCACTTTTCCTCAAGACAATTGCATTAACAAGTAGGAAGGAAGAATTGTGAGTACATCTTTTTCCTTTTGAAGGATAGAATCATAGAATCATAGAACAACCAGGTTGGAAGAGACCCATCGGATCATCAAGTCCAACCATTCCTATCAAACACTAAACCATGCCCCTCAGCACCTCATCTACCCGTGCCTTAAACACCTCCAGGGAAGGTGAATCAACCACCTCCCTGGGCAGCCTATTCCAATGCCCAATGACTCTCTGTGTGAAAAACTTCCTCCTCATCTCCAGCCTAAATCTCCCCTAGTGGAGCTTGAGGCCATTCCCTCTTGTCCTGTCCCCTCTCACTTGGGAGAAGAGGCCAGCTCCCTCCTCTCTACAACCTCCCTTCAGGTAGTTGTAGAGAGCAATGAGGTCTCCTCTCAACCTCCTCTTCTCCAGGCTAAACACCCCCAGCTCTCTCAGACATTCCTCATAAGGCCTGTTCTCCAGCCCCTTCACCAGCTTCGTGGCTCTTCTCTGGACTCGCTCCAGAGCCTCAACATCCTTCTTGTGGTGAGGGGCCCAGAACTGAACACAGGATTCAAGGAGCGGCCTCACCAGTGCTGATTACAGAGGGAGAATAACCTCCCTGGACCTGCTGGTCACACCATTTCTGATACAAGCCAGGATGCCATTGGCCTTCTTAGCCACCTGGGCACACTGCTGGCTCATGGTCAGTCGATAGTCCTAAGCCATTTTGAATGTCAGCTGTTGAAATACTCTGTCAGTATGGTTTCTGCTCCCCACTGTTACCAATTGCTAGGAATCAAATCAAATTACCCAAAAAAAGCTTTTCCTCAAACATTTCATGATTTCTGGAGCCAGATACTATTATGGGGCTAGGCCTGACCATCACAAAGTGAATTTAACTGAAGAAACAGAAAACAGGAAAAGAACATTCTAGCTGTCATAACCCTAAAAATTTAAATTAATAACTTGGAATTCTTGTGGGTTATTCCACTCCACCACTACCCTCAATCGTACACACTCAGAATTTTGTTTTGGCACAAATGTCTTTTAGAGATCATTATTCGTTTTAATTATCACCAAAAATAAGTCCTCCCTTTTTTAAAAAAAGAAAAAAAATAGTTAATTGTCTACCTCTGAAAGAAACAAAACTCTGAGATTATAACAATATTGGTAGAGGAACAAACCCCACAGGATGCTCAGTACTGGCATGAGTGCTCTTTTACACTTCTCCCCATGCTCAATACCCTGCAAGCTATAGTTTGGCTTTCTCAGCTTTCCCGAGAGCTCGTGTCATTTCCAGTCATGCTGCTGAGTTTCTCCTACAAATCAAACATTCTGGTCCAAATGCAGCTGCATCCTCAGTCCCTCTGCTTGCTGCACATCTCCCCACCCACTCTCCCTCTGAAACCTGCTGCCTCTAAATACACCTCTGCTTCTTCCCCAAGAATCAACCTGCTCTGTGCCCACCTCCCCAACAAGATGTGTAGGAGCCCTCATTTCCTCACAGCTGTTTCATAGGTACCAATGACAAAACAACTCTTGGTGGTGGATTGTGCCACTGAAAACTGAGAGCAAACCCAATTAATATAGAGTATGCGTTTGTCCACAATCTAAGTTAGTGAAAAGAGACTCAGGCCGCCACTTTCTCATAAAAAGTTATGAATTAACCTCCTGTAAAAAAAGAAAAAAAGTAAAAACAAACAAACAAACAAACCCACATAAAATGGATTTAAGAAACAATCATCATAGTTCTAAAGCAGCATTTCCATCTTCACCTTCCTAGCCCTGCGAAATCCAGCACTCACCATCGCTCTCTTCACATTCACCCTGCCTCTAGGAAAACCACAAACTAAGATTTATCAACCTTCCTTTCTTCCTTCAGTTTTGTTTTAAAAAAAAACCAAAAAAAAATCTAAGAAAGTAGACTCAACCACTCTAAACTTGCAATATCTTGTTTTAATCCCGTACTCAAACCCAGTGCTTCTCTTCCCAGAATCCCAGGGTGGCTTCACCCTTGCTTTCAGATTTCAATGCTTATCCTCACTGACTGCGGCTTCACTGTATTAAACAGGCAAGTTTTGCTCTTGGAGCCTTCCTTTAATATTCATATTGAAATGTAATTCCTGGTGTGCCGCAGTTGAGGGACAACAGAGCAGATTTCATATGCAAAAAATATCATAGCAAAGACGAAGCAAACTATGTCCAAGGCCCATAACAGGCAGGGCAAGTCTTCCACTTCAGATGGAAACAAAGAAAACCTTTCCAGCTGAGGCAGCTGAGCTTGAGCTGCTTGCCTAAGAGGTGTAGGAAGATGTAGAATTCCCACATTCTACCAGTAATTCTTCAGAATAAGTTGATCCTGGTGTAGGAGGGCAGATTATCCAAGATCCTGTGCTATTCCACTGTTTTACTGTATAGTGTCTGAACTTGTTTGAAATGTTTTTGTTGAAATCACAAAATCCTCCTCACTTTCCATCATCATGTGTTTATTATTAAAATAATGCCTGAAGTACTAGTGAATCCCAAACCCTCAAAATATGTAGAACGCTTTTTCATAAAAATGTATGATTAATAATTTGAAACAGCTTCCTTTTTTCTTTTTTTCCCCCTGAAATTATATTTCAGTGTCTAAAAATTAAACTTTGTGAAGGACATTTCCTGTATCAAAGCCAGCGTGTTCACCATGGGAATTTCTTTTGCTACGGCCTTTGGGTCTTTCTATATTGAGACTTTGGGCACTAAAAAGATTCACTAAAATAACCCAGTTTTGTTTAAAGCAAGCACAGCTAAAAATCAAAACTATTTCAGACACTGTCGTTTATTCAAACTTCCACTCTTCATTGAAAGTCAGAGCTCTTCCACTGCAATAACCAGTAAAACAAACCCACCTAAATAACCTGAGCCAATTCAGTTGAATGCTGGCAGCAAAAATTGCTTCATATTGAAACAAGACAGGAACAAACCCACAGTGAGCGACATAACTTCGTTAGAAAGCATCTCCTTAAAGCATGAAAAATGAGAAGTCTTGCCAAAAGGTTAACATCCAATAATATTTAACTTCTAGTTGTACACATATGCTTCCCTTTTTCACTTGTATTACAATGAAAATGTTTGTCCAAAAGGTTGTCCATAAAGGACAGTTCATTTTTATAACCTTTTCAAAAACAAAGCCAAACAGAACAAACATCATTATCTTTTTTTTCCTTTTATAAGCCTTCCCTTTCTCATGACCTCCCAGCCCTCACAGCTTCATACCACACTCCAGCCTTAGCAGAAAAAGAAAGGTCTTAAGGCAAGAGTCACAGCTAAAGCCCAAGCTTCACGTGAAAGACGTAACCAGCTATGACAAGGCAAAACACAGCTGAGAGCAAGGCCAGCTGCCAGGGAGAGGGGCTATGAATGGGAAAGCAATAGGACACATGAAAAGCCCATATTTGAAAGAACACGGGGAGAGGAAAAGGATTTGGATTGATTTTTTGGAAGAAAATCAGGCATAATTTTAACCCTAGTTCTAACAGATCACTTTCGAAAGAATACATTCCCCATCTAGAAAATATCTCTCTACTAGGGAAGCCTGCCTTGTTGAACAAAATGTATCTAAATAGTACATATTTTTGAAATTTGAATTAGCAGTTGATCTTCACTGACACCAGTGCTGAAGCTGGTACCCTTCATCTGGTGGAAACAGCAGGAAAAAAAATGTTGAGAGCATATGCTGGGTTTTCTTTGCATAAAACTCATGAATAATGTTATGATTTCATAATGTTTCAATTTTACCTTTTTTATCAACACTGGTGATGACAACAGTGTTTTAGATTTGAACAACGGGAAATTCAGGCTTCTAGCTCTACAATGAAAATGTGCTTTTGTTCGATGCAAAAAGCAGCATTTGATAAAGACTGTATCCATAAAAGAAACTCTCTAGATCAAACTTGGAGTGAAGAAGGGCATTTAGTCATAACTGAAGAAAGTTTCACAGTTGGATTTTTAAAAAATAATTTTTAAAAGAAGATGCCAAAATGTATCCAACAAGAACAGCAAAGAATGGGTTGATCAGCTGCTGCGCAGTTCAGACAAACCTGGCGTCTGGTGGCTCTCTTAATTAAAGTGATGTGATGCTTTGCTCTTGAAGACAGAGACAATGAACAAAGGCAGCCTTCTTCCCCAAAGAAAACATCCAGGAAAGACAGTTAAAGAAGGAGAAAGAGATCTAATTAATTCTTCATCATTTTACTACCCATAAGCAATCTCACTGCCAGCTGGAAGCAGGCAAGGCAGACAGGGTGCAGCGAGGAAGGCAGCCAGGGCAGGGAGCAAGAGGGGCACACCAGCAAAAAATGCTTAATGTCCAGCCACATATACGAAACTGTACAAATTTGCAAACCCCATCGGGACATACAGCTTCCCTTTACGTTTCAAGGCCAGGTTGGAAGGGGTTTTGAGCAGCCTGGTCTGGTGGGAGGTGCCCCTACCCTTGTCAGGGGGGTTGGACTGGGTGATCTTTAAGGTCCTTTCCAACCCAAAATATTCAATGATTCTATGTAGCATGTTATCAGGAACATTTCTGCCAGTGTTCTGTGGAGAAACCTCAAGACTCTGGTCTCAGAAATCCCCTGCTGCACCACTTTCCCTCGCATGTGGCAGAGGTATTTCATTGCTTTCAAGACCTGTGGTCAAACTCCACAAATCATGAAGTTGGTTGGAGAGAGAGATATAAGCCTCTCCTGCATCATGGGGAAGATAAATCCATTGACAGGCATCTCATTATGCAGGGCAGCAGAAAATCTCTGTACAAAGAAAGCAGGGTGGCCCTGGCCACCAGCCTGACCCTCTTCTTGAGCTCATTGTTCTTCCCACACTATGCCTGGTGACCTGCCCTGAAATCTAAATCATCTCAGGGTGATTTACTGGAGGTCTGATGTACCAGAGGAGGTGCTCCAGGTGCTTTCCCCTAAAATCTCCACTGTGAGAATTTTTATAGAGACGGATATCTTGTCAAGGTCAGGTTTAAAACTGGGTAGTTTCTCTATTTGTTATTGGGATAGCAAGAAAATACCTTGAATGATTTATCTGTCTCCCAGTGTGTAGTACATATACCATTTGTTCATGGCACATTTAAAGTGAAGCTCCATTCTGTCCTTCCTATCTGGCAGTTGAGTGCCTCCCAAGGGACGTGCACAAGGCAAGGAAGGTGAAGTTCAGTCAAACTCACTGTTGCATTTTGCAACAGACAAAAAAATGAAAGATCAATGTCTGCCGTGTCATATCTGCAGTGCCCTTGGATAGAAAAGGCTTTTATGTGCATCAAGCTACTTATGAAAATGGTTCTTGTTCCATTTCTTTCATTTTCTAATGTACCACTGGATAAGTGACTTTCCTGACACTGGAACCCGGTACACAGATTTTCATTTAAATGCTTTCAGTGTAATCATCGATGATCTGATGTTATAAAAATACTGAAGAATTAGGAGACTTAAAAGGTTCTGCCCCCATAATTAGTGCTACTCATGGCCAAAGTTAGCAGTCCTTTGACTTTCAAGAAAGATCCTTCCTCCTGTGAAATGCAGAGTCACACCTGAACAAACTTCTCCTCTGGTGGAATCCCACACTCAACAAAGACGTCTTTCCCAAAGGGAGATGTTGCTGATCACTTGTGTCAATATGGTTGTTCAAATATTTATCCTCTTCTATTCTTAAATAGGATGCCAGGGTCTGCAGCATGATTCCACGTGCCCTGCTTAAGTTTACTTGTCTCTTGTATGGATTTTTGCTTATAATGTCTGCAGAGCTTGTATTGTGTGTCATATGATTGGCTTACTTTGCAGATTTTTTTTCTTTGAAAATTTTTGAATACGCTATTTGAAAAGATCAAGTAATAAATTTTTAAAGGTTTTTCCTATTTAGCATTGTTAATTACAAGCTCTGCAAAATTTTAACTTCGAAGTGAGTCAGTCCTGACTCAGTCCTGTGAGAAAACTACTTAAAAGGAAGAGAAGAACAAAGAAATTCTGTACAAACCAAAGCATTTGGTTTGAGCAGCAACTTAATCCCAAATTAACAAAACAAGTTCTCTATACACTACTACAGAGGTCTATACAATGCCTGCACCACACAGCTCTTATTTTTCATTCTGACGCAGATGAACTCCATTACTTAGATAAAAGTGGAATCAAACCAGCAGGTAAAATGGAGAAGCCGATCACATGGTTACACTCTGCTGAAGCTCATACAATCAGTAGAGAGTTAGCTAAGCTAACAAGGCTGCACATGGGACTCTCTGAAAGAATGTCTAAACCTGCAGAAGAATCAAGGCAGTGAGGACTCAAATTTCTGACTTCTACAACTAAATTACCACCTTAGAATAATAAAAATACTCCAAAACATTAAGATATGACAACTCTTACCAGATAAGATTAACAGCCATTACAATACTTTGGGGAAAAGATGAAATTCTTCTTCATAAAAAACTTGAAGACTGAAATATCAGGTCATCTAGTGTTATTGGAACAGGTCAATCAAACACTGTGAAAAAGGTCTACAGTCTTTATTGTTTGAAATGAGTTCTAGAGGAAATCATCCTTTGATGATGATGGGGACATTCTGAATCCAATTTAGTTGTTTTTCTTTTATAGTCCTTCTTTGAACTCAGTATTCTGCTGGTTTTGCTTTTGAAGTTGAAAAAAAAAAGTAAGACAATGACTAAAGAAACAAGAAAGAAGTTTTATTATGTTTAAGTTATATGATTACGGTTTTCTGATATGGCTAGAACTAACCTGCTCAGATGAAGAAAGAAAGGGTCTGATACTTAAATTTCTGAAGATTTAACTGGTATAAGTGCATCAAGAATTTTTTTTTCTGAAAATTCTATGAGCTGGAAATAAGGAAGAAAGGACTGCTGTGATTTTCATCTATCCAAGGTTTCTCATGATTTGTATCTAAATATCTTCCATCTTGTGGGAGAAAGGCAGAAAACCAGCAACCCTCATATTTTGGGAGCATGGTATATGCTTACTCACTTTCTGCAGGCACATCCCACTTTGATATACATCACACATCTGTTTTCTCATCATATTAAGGAACATTTGACATCTCTGTGCTTTTAACAAAGCAACCAGATCATCTGGCTTTTTTATCTTAGAAAAGTTCTTCAGGTTTTTCCAATAGTCTAAGTTCCTTTTACACAATCATTTATAATTGATAAATTGTACACCCAGTGAACTATGAGAAAAAAATCCAATTGAGGAAATTCCCAGGGAGAAGGCATAAAATTAGAGGAAATTATATGTTAAGAGTTAAAGTGAAATACTAGATCAAAATATTTAAAAGATTTTATATTAATTGCAAAGTATCTAATATCCTTGTGATGTCAATCACCCCAAAACTGATCAAAGATGGTGATGCATGTCATGAAGCAATAGGAGATGCTGAAACCTGTCAACACTCTCTGTTCAGTCAGGTAAAATCCACTGGGAATTTCAGTCAGATCTTGAAGGGAAATATTGTTGATGGCGCAAGATTATGCAACTGGTTCTCTGTTTGAGAGGATGAGTTGGAAATAAGGAGCAGAGTGCAGCAAACAGAAAAATAGAGAACTGGAAATAAAGACTTCGGGATCCAAGTTAAAGTTCCTTCTGTTAAAGACTGCATAGGGCACTATCGGCAATGGTTGTATCACAGTTTGTTTTGGGTTTTCTTTTCCTGTAGTTAGATCAGCAAATTTGACACAGTCTGCATGTAGATAGCTATATCAGTTGTGGTTCTTATGTGATATATTTTGATGAACATCTTTACATAGATATTCTTATTCTAAGATTACCTTTTAAAAATCCAAAGACTCAGTTCACTTAAATTATTTTTAGATATAGTATTAAAATAAAAAAAACCAGATTCCGCATTTCTGAGATGTTATTAGCATAACTGAGACAAGGTTATAAAATATGGCAGGTTAAAAAGTATCTAATTGAAATTAAAGTTCTGAGGCCTCTACATTTCAATCATAAATAAAACCAAGGCTAATTTTCATCTTTCCTTTGCAAAACAATGACTCAGAGGGAGAGAACTTTTCATTTTCTGTCCAATTAATTACTGGTCATTCACACTGTTATGAAATCTTAAAGCTGGCAGAAAGAATTTGAAATTGAGTTTGGCTGGATGAGTTAACAATTTAAATGAGCCTTTCAGAAGAAGTTAAGAGCAACCAGGTCCATGGAGAACAGAGAGGAAATCTGAATCTGGCAGCAGTAAAGCCCTTGGTGGTGTCAAAGCACCAGGTTCAGAGGAAGGATAGGTGATACCAAGAGATGGCTCGAGGGCTACAGCTAGCAAGCGACAAATATTATCACAGATGACGCAGGCAAAGGGGATACTTATTAAAATTCAATACATTGATGAAGACAGGGTGATGACACAGAAGAGAGGGAGAAGGAAGATGGGCACCATCCAGCATATAATTCAGCTTTGCAGGAAGAATAACAGTAGCCTTTGGCTTCTTAGACACCAAATAAGAAGATTGTGCATTAAGGTCCTGCTGCTATCTCCTTATCTGAACGTCCTCCATAAAAAGTCAGGTTGTATAATTTTTTTTTTTTTTTTCAGATAAGACAGTTACTAAGGAATAAGAGAAACTTCACCAGAGAAAACCCAGATGATATACTGACCAGTCCCTGAGTCAGCAGGATGCTCCTCAAAAGCCCATAATCCCCTAGACTATCAAACTCTGCTTTAAGTTAAAGGCAATAACATATACAATTTGCTGCAGTACAGTATTTTTTGATAAAAAAAACCTAATCCAAAACAGAAATACATTTCTTTCCTGCATGAAGAACTTGCTCATTGGCTACTTTTGATATTTAGTATATCTTCTGCCTGTTAACTCCCTCTGTGCACCTTGCTCTAAGGTAGGTTGCTTGGACTAATCTGCTACTTCCTACCTTGGAGCTGAAGAACTTTAGGGGGAGGTATTATTTTCCAACATAAAAAAAAAATTCTCGTTTCCTCTTATTGGTTGAAAACACTAAAAGTGAGATACTACTGCAACAAATCCAGGCCACCAGCAATGTGTGAATCAACACTTTCAATAGTGCTTCCTGCAAAAGGAAGCCTTGTGCTTCCTGCAGTGCAGGTTAAGACCAAAAGAAACAGCTACCAAGTAAAGCCAGACAAAAATAAAAATAAAAATGAATAAGAACTGTTGGAAACATTTCCAACTGGAAAATAAAACTGGTCTAAATGTCTCACAAGATTATGTCGGAGAACAGAGGCCTCAAAATAAGCTTTTTTAAACACCTGAATAGAAGAGAAAATCTTTATTTGTCCATCACAGAAGCTGCATCTTATGCTCAACCCTTCTAAAAATAGTAGCTCACAAAGGAAACCAGGCTTGCATGGTCTATTTGTATGTTTTTCAGTCAACTAACAAAACATATTATTAAAGAAAAAAAGTGAATGGTCAATAAAAATGGAGTGTGATCTTGGATTATAGCCTTCTATATAATAGATGAACTTTCTTTTTTTTTGCCATCAGATTGGTTGTCAATGGTATTCCTGGAAAAGGATACAAAAGGTTGGAAGAACTGGAATCACACAAAGCATTCCTCCGGCATTTGTTGTAGGAGAAACATTTGTTGTTTCCTGGTACTTAATATCGAAGAATCATAGAATCATAGAATAACCAGGTTGGAAGAGACCCACTGGATCATCAAGTCCAACCGGTCCTATCAATCACTAAACCATGTCCCTCAGAGACTTGTCCACCTGTCCCTTAAACCACTCCAGGGAAGGTGAGTTAACCACCAACCTGGGCAGCCTCTGTCACCCTTTCCATGACAATTTTTTCCCTAAAGTTCAGCCTAAATCTCCCCTGGCAGAGCTTGAGGCCATCCTTTCTTGTCCTGATGCTTTTTTACCTTATCAGATACCTTAGTCTTATTGTATCTTCCTAGTAAATCCATAATTTCAGGTGTGCAGGCATATGAGCATGATTGAGGTAGGTCTTCAGAGAGCTGGTTTTTTTTTTTTTTTTCTTTTACAGAACTTCACAAAAATGGATCAGGTTTCTAAAAGCCACCCTGCAGGCTCAGCCATTTCCTCCTATGATGTGTGTGGGAGGCTTAAACTAGGCTGACATCAGTCACCTAAAACACGGGCATTCAGCCTTAGCCTCACGCAAGTTCCCCTCCATTCAAAAGATACAAAGATTTCCTTCCAGGTAGCAGCTCAGCTTCTCCCTCCTAAGAGAGGCACCCTGGAGATGCTGCTCCTTCCATTAGCTAGAGAGGGAGCCCAGACAACAGAATAAACAAGCTGGAGAGAACAAATGCCAAGTGCTTCAAAAGCTCTGGTCCACTATGCTGGTGCTTAACAAAGAGCCGAGTTCTGCCAGAAGCCACATCTTGGCTGCAGTGACAGCCAAGTAAATGCATGATGGGGTTCACTGATCTCTGCTGTGTTTTCTTTTTTTACACAGCCACTCACAGGTTTTGTGCCAGTGTTTATCACTCCTACTAGCAATAGTGACAGACAACACAAAGTACTTAGCTAAGTGTGGTTTGTTATTAACTGGGGCTATCTTAGAATCATAGAATCACCAGGTTGGAAAAGACCCACCGGATCATCGAGTCCAACCATTTCTATCAAATGCTAAACCATGGCCCTCAGCGCCTCGTCCACCCGTGCCTTAAACACCTCCAGGGAAGGGAACTCAACCACTTCCCTGGGCAGCCTGTTCCAGTGCCCAATCATCCTTTCTGTGAAAAATTCTTTCCTGATGTCCAGCCTGAACCTCCCCTGGAGTAGCTTGAGGCCATTCCCTCTTGTCCTGTCCCCTGTCACTTGGGAGAAGAGCCCAGCACCCTCCTTTCCACAACCTTCTTTCAGGTAGTTATAGAGAGCAATGAGGTCTCCCCTCAGCCTCCTCTTCTCCAGGATGGCTTTTATCCTTATTCCTGGCAATTTAATAGACATCTTACTTACTGTTATGACATGGTTTACTGCTGGGAAAGGGCTGCCCTTGGATGAAGCTTCAGTAGGACCAGCATCGAGGGTATGAGGTTCTGAAACGAGGGATGCCTTTAAAAACAAAGCAACAGAAACACATTTTCATTCCCAACACTGTTTAAGAAGAGCAATTCCCTCCCTTTCAGGTCAGTATACAAATGCCTGCCCCTCGTTATATATGGCTGCACAACAAAATCAAATACAATTGCAGTCTTTACCTTTCCCCATTTTTCATAAACACACTGTAGAGCTGAAAGGGTCAGTTAAAGAACAAGAAATTATAACACTCACTACCTAAAAGAAAAGTGCTGGTTATTTGTACACCGATTAGTCCTGTGGTCAAAACATTAAGGACTCCCACAGCACACCTGAGTGTGTTAATTCTTTCTCATCTCCCACACATACAAAAAAACAGAGATGTTTTTTTCTCCTGCATTCTTCAAATAGATGAATGATTCTGCCATCTTGTGGGAGCCAGAAATCATAACTATGTGTAGGATGACAATAGCAGGTCAGAACAGTACAGAACAGAAATTTCCTCTCATTTTTATTTCTTTTCACTATTCATTAAATGTACAAACATTAGCAGCTAGTATATTTCAAACCGCTCCAAAAATACAAAGGAATTATAGCTTCATGGAGGAACCTGAGCAAAATAGTTGATTTTGAAGATGCTGATTACCAGAAACTCTATTTACAAGTTAAATGTACAGCAACTACAAATCCTGATTTTCTTTTCCTGATGATCAGATAATGTGAAATATGTAAGGAATTATTTAAATTGTTTCACATCAGTTAAAATATAAAAATTTGATGAGGATAATCTTCTCATAAATGGAAAAAAAGGGTAAAATCTATATAATTTCATCTGTAATTAGCCTTTTAAATAATGTTAGGCTAACTTCCATATGTGGACTGTGGAACACAATCCTCTGTTAGTAAGTCTACATTATTGTTTTACGACCTTTAGATTAATTTATCATTAATTAGTCTTTGATTGATATGGGTTGCATCCTTATTCTTGGCTATTTAATAGACATACAATATTGTTTGCTCTATCCTACCTTAACTCAACAAGGAGTATACTGGAGTAAAAACTACCAATTAACTTAAGCAACTATAATTGACAGTTTCAGAGAACCACAGACTGAAAAAATAATTGTGGACCAGTTTCACCTCAGAGCAATTTTGCAGAGGCTCTCCTCCCACTCTCAAGCTCCGCCAGGGTAGATTTAGGCCGGAGATTAGGAGGAGGTTTTTCACGCAGAGGGTCATTGGGCATTGGAATAGGCTGCCCAGGGAGGTGGTTGAGTCACCTTCCCTGGAGGTGATTAAGGCACGGGTGGATGAGGTCTTGAGGGACTTGGTTTAGTGTTAGATAGGAATGGTTGGACTAGAAGATCCGATGGGTCCCTTCCAACCTGGTTGTTCTGTGATTCTGTGATTCTAACTTCATCAGTACATGGAAACCAAACTGTAGGTCAAAAATATATATCACAAAAGTGTACATGATCACCACTGCTCTTGGGAACCTCTAGAAGCTCAACAGAGTGGCTGCTCCTAGGAAAGGCAAGTCTTGAGGTGGTGCAGCCCAAGAGACACATTTCTCCCTTGGTACTTGGCACTCTAAGCCTTGAACAGGGGAGTTACTTTGAGATATTCTCTCCCAGTCAAAAATTACATCAGAGAAACAAGATCATCTAGTTTACATTCCTTCACAACAATGGCAATGAACTCATCTAGTAAATATAATACAATGTCATAAGAATGCTTCTTGGACCAAGTACAACAGCATTTGTGCTTACATAACTGCTTATTAAGACCATTATTTTCCCTTACGAATCAGCCATTTAAGTGAATAATATTTTGTTAAGTACTTTGAACATCAAGATCTGAAAGGCAAAATATAATAGGAAGGAATACGACAGTTTACTTACAATATAATTTCTTTTATAATACCGTTGGCAAAATGCCTACAAATCTAAGGCAAGGCTAGATCAAGGTCTCAAATTTCCCAACTCTGAGTGATATGGTTTAAAGATAACAGTGAGAGAACACACTCTACACTAACAAACAACCCATCTACCTCTGTCATTCTGTCTCCTGCTTGTACTCCAGCCAAGTCTGCCGGACCTTCTTTTGGCAACCGTGCAATCATTATCCCCTGGTAAGAAAAGAAAAGAAAAGAAAAGAAAAGAAAAGAAAAGAAAAGAAAAGAAAAGAAAAGAAAAGAAAAGAAAAGAAAAGAAAAGAAAAGAAAAGAAAAGAAAAGAAAAGAAAAGAAAAGAAAAGAAAAGAAAAGAAAAGAAAAGAAAAGAAAAGAAAAGAAAAGAAAAGAAAAGAAAAGAAAAGAAAAGAAAAGAAAAGAAAAGAAAAGAAAAGAAAAGAAAAGAAAAGAAAAGAAAAGAAAAGAAAAGAAAAGAAAAGAAAAGAAAAGAAAAGAAAAGAAAAGAAAAGAAAAGAAAAGAAAAGAAAAGAAAAGAAAAGAAAAGAAAAGAAAAGAAAAGAAAAGAAAAGAAAAGAAAAGAAAAGAAAAGAAAAGAAAAGAAAAGAAAAGAAAAGAAAAGAAAAGAAAAGAAAAGAAAAGAACAGGTTTCAGATGTGACACAGTTTCTTTCATTGTTCTTAGACGTAAAAAGCAAACAGGAAGTAATTTTCAAGTTTTGTTGATCTGTGGCCTCAACTAAGTGTCTTAGCACATCAGCAATAAAAAAAAAAAAAACCTCCATAGCTGACACACACAACAATGAACAAAAGTCATTAATTGTTTACATTGTGCCACAGGGGACAGAATGGGAAACAAAGATTTGTTTAAACGATAATTAAATGAGGATATGTGAGAAAAACTTCTCTCGAATCAAGCTAGCTCCTGGGAACGAGCAAATGGGATGAGAGAGGCAAGTGAATTGCCTAGAGAATGACCCCAAATTGAGGCAGAAAGCGGAAAGCAGCCAAGACTGTTTCAGCCATCAGGCTGTCTTTGGGAAATCATTGGTTTACATTGGGTTTTCTCTCCAAAACCATCCCCCAGGAGCTTCCCCATCAAAATCTACTGCTGACTTCTACTTTGGGAGAGGGGTTACCCATGTTTCCCCTTGTTAGCATTATTACAAAGACAGCAATGTAACATTGAAAACAACCTCTGAAAGCAAACAACAAAACACAATAGCTTCAAAGAACTGGTCATTAGTCTCTTTCTAAGGCTTACTAGATAAATTTTGAGTAATGAAATGCACCTCATCATTGTCTTTATATGGAGATGAGCCCTTTCCACCAGCAATGCTAATACCAAGACTCCCCATTTGACTGCACACAGTAATGGTTATCTGGAAAAGAATTATAATGGATAAGTGGCCTGATTAATCAAAAACATTGCCTATTAATTACATGAGCAATGCAAATGTACCTCCCACTCTGAACACCAGCAGATCTGCCCCTGTAGAGCCCAGCCCTGAAAAAAACGGTGCTACCATTCAACACTGGCACATGCAAGACTAGTCTTTACTCTTCAATAGCTCCAAGAAAGCACTACTTCTCCAGATTTTATAGTCAAGTCATAACCATATATGGTTTATAAGGCTGCTGTTCAAACTAGTTGTTTCATAAGACCTATCAATTCATGTTGGCAACACCACCAGTACACAGGAGGAATAAAAACTATTTTTTAATACATTAATGAAAAAACTTAGCTTTGGAACTTCCTCTACAGTCTGATTTGCTTACTCTCGACTCTTTTAAGAGCAGAAAACTGAGTTTGAGTACTATTATAGTAAAACTCTTTTCTTCAAACAGGCTTTCTGCGTGTTTGTGTAACTCTGTCAAAAGATTTGACAATATCATTGACTTAAAAGTAAAAATATCAAGAAGCTTCTTTTTAAAAAGCAGTATAAGTTGTAATCTATCTAGTCTGCTCTCCTCCTGCTTGTATTAGAAAAAAATTCACTACAAAATTTTAGATAATTTTTTGAATTCACAACAAAAGCAAGTAAAATTAGTTTTAAGTTCCAAAGACAGCTTACATTTAAGAATTATTCCTCCCGGTTGCTGGGGTTTTTTTTCTTTAATATATAATATGCTTGTTAGTAAATAATAATAATTTACTTGTTCTTAAAACAATAATCATATTAAATTTAAGGAATATTTGACCATAGTGTAGTTGAATCTGAATGCAAATTGCATTTCACCATATCACATTAGTGACATGCACTTGTTTTCACTGATTTGATGCATATCTCTAAGATAGTTCAAGCTTGGATAACTTGTTATATTTCATAATTAAGACTATTTCAACACAGCTGCATTTTGAAATGTACCAGATCTATGCAGTTAACTCTTGCATGTAGAAACACAATCACCTGAAATTCTTAATTTTAAAAAGGCATGAAAGCACCCTAGCAGGCAAATGAAAGCCACCCTGTCAAGCATGGCTTAGACTTGGCATTACATACACGCTCAAGACTTCATGAGTCCATGATTATCAACAGTGCTTTGGTGACACTTCCCAGTACAGAGGTGGCAACGGCTGAGCTGTGACCCCATGGACACAGCACAATTCTGCAATTGCTGTTTCCAGAGCACAGCTGATGAGCCACAGCCGTTTGCCCCAAACTCTCCTCTTCACACTCAGCAGAGTTGGGCTCTGTACTGGGTCAGCCCTGGGAACCAGCCCACAAGGCATGTTTCCTCACGTGCTCCAAAGCAAATCAAGTTGGGATAAATCCATTGAATTCAGAGTGGAGCATTCTCCAGAAACTTCAGCCCACACCTTGGGCTTCTCATTTACAAATTGCCACCTAAACATTCCCATTGCTTCTCATGCTGTGAGAGTAAGGCTCCTATACTCTAGAGTCCCTATCAAATAGCTACAAAGAAAGCTTTGTCTTGCTTTTTTTAATGTAAAACTCATTTTCTTTAGAAGCCAGTGAAAGCAAGGACAACCTCAGCTTACACCTTCTGAAAGATAAGTCTCATGACATCTACACCATACAAAGTCCTCCCTATTTTTTTTTTTTTTTTGCATCTTTTCTTTTATAAACCGCCTCGCACAAGAAGCAGACTTCCCCATGGACACGTGGACACCCCCATTAGCAAGCCCAGCATACAGAGCAGTTTATTACCTTCAGTGGTGGCTGTGGTGAATCTACAGCCCTCGATTCCTCCAGGAACTGGCTGCTCTCTCCAGGGAAGCTGCCTGCTGCCGAGACAGGTGGCTGCACCTTAGTGTTAGCCCCTGGAAGAGTCTTGCCTTTCATTGTCGACTTGTGCTTTTCTTGAAAAGCTGCTCTGATATTTCTTTGATCTCTCGTGCTATCATCAGTATCAAAAAGACTGCCAGAAAACTTGGAGATAGGTTCCTGGAGGTTAAAGATATAAAAGGTAAACATAGTGACAGTAAGGAGAATACCCATCTGATACCCAGATCCTACCTGTGATAAATTGGATTTGTTCCCCTCTCTCACATTGTTGTGCCTTAGGATTTGTCTCACAGAAGACGAACATACAGCTTTAAGGCAAACATATCTTTCTTTTATCATAATTTCTCTGGGCATGGTTTTCTTTTAACATTAGGGTGAAAATTGTAGAAACAAGGAGAGGATTTGGATTCATACAGCCTTTCTCTACATCCCTTGGCAAACTGAACCACATATAGCACACATACACCTTCCCAAGTCCTGTAAAGCCCTATGAAAAGGATGGAGCATAAGAACAAGACTACTTTGGGCAGCCTCTGGCTGTACCCAAAGCAATGGAAAGGGCATTTCATACAGAAAATAAAGCATTTCTCATAGTTCCTCAGGGATCGTGTTTTATTTTCGGAAGCACAGGTGTGAGAGGGAAGGCAAGACCCTACCATGCATCTAGATCTCCAAGAAAAGATTTTGTCTACATAATTGTATTGGCTTTATTTAGCTGCACATGGTGGTGGGTGAAAACCTTCAAACTTAGTGAATTAGGGATCCACTAGAAGTGAAGCCTCAAAGGTGAGGTATCCCAAAGCCTACCTTGAAGCTTGGCTTTAGGATATACCTACTCTGAAACACAGTGAGGAACAGACAATTTCACTCTGTGCTCAGCTAAACCACAAGGGTTTGAAAAGAGAAATATATAATTAAAGCACACCCACCAATTAAAACTTTAGGCAAGTTTGACAGCAAAACACAATGATGTTTTCCAGTTATCGGTTGTGCCTGGGAAATTCAGCCATGATGTCCAAATTCTTTTCACATTTTATGGATGTTTTATTTATATTTAGTTGATTTTTTTGCTCCTTAATTTGATGATTAAGGTTAAATCAGTTTTTGGTATTATCATAACCCTTATATCTTCTGTTGGCAGTAAAATGATGCACAAAACAAAGGTCAACACCTTTGAAAATAAACCTGAGAAATGTCTTCCTAAGCTTGTGAGTTTAATACCAGAAATAAAAAGCAGTGGCATTGCCATGAACAGCTGTGCAGAAACCCCACCAGACACTTTATTTTTCAATCTACATCAGAGTTTCCCCACAATCACTTTTCAGTTGAGATGGAAAGAAGCATCACTAACCCCAGGGAGAGCAAGCAAGGCATGAATGACTGCTTCCTTTTTTCACTTAAAATTAAAAGGGAATTTGTTTAGCTTTAACTCACATAAAACTTCTATAATCTTTTCCTCTCTTGTGGGAGATTCTTTCTTTAATAGTTTCAGGCTGACTAACCCAGATCCATCAGCAATGCTGCAGTGCCACGGGTGCCAGTGAAAAGGCTAGAATCAAGGGCTGGGAGTTGGGACCAAAGGGAGGACCAAACCAGAAGCAGTTGAAAGCAAGGAGGGAGTGGGTGTCCTGGCAGAGGAGCAGGAGCCCAAATTCCTTCTGCAACTCTCGGAAACACCTGAGGCAAAGATTGGTGAGCTGTGTCCTCAAAGGGAAAGGTTGTGAGTGTGTAACCACCTCCTATACAACCTCCTCTCCCCAGGTCATGACCAAGAAGACAGCGAAGCTGCTACCCAGGTGGCAGACACTCAGTGGGTGCAGGCTAGAGAAATCACAGTATCCGAGTTTTCCCAGATATCAGTATCCTGGAAGAGCACTATCCAAAAACTAAACGTGTAGTAGAGCAGAATGGCAGCCCCTCTTTCCTACCATCCAGTTCCTGGGAGGCATAGAGCTTCAAGCTCTGCTAACAAGCTGCTTACCTGAAAGAGATGGAGGGATATTGGTAACCGGGGATATAAGTAAGAGTAAAATAAAAAATATGTTTCTCATTGTTGCTCGGGTTACTCATCCTAACCAGTAAGTTGCACTGTACTCCTGGGGACTGGATAGATTCTTTAATTGCAGGCAAAGTAAAGAAATAAAACATCTAATATGATTCTGAACCTTCTGCACAAGCAAAGCAGGCATAATACTAATGCTAAGTGCTCAGCAGCATAGTACTGTGAGCAGACAAACAGACAATATCGTCCCTCCTGGCTTCAAGGAGGCTACCTACATCCTCATCAGGATCCTCCAGTTCCTCCGCTTCTTGCTCGGGACTGATCCTTCCATCCCTCCATTTTCCATTAGCAGAGCTGAATTTGTAGAGGTTACCACCATGAAAATGTTCCTTTCCTTTCAGTGAGGCCCAGCGAGAGCCCTGGGAGCTCCAATTATGACCACTGTACAGTTTAGGAGACTTGGGATGCCACTTAACAGAGTCCTGAGAGGAAGATGAAGAAAAATAGGCAATGAATAGATTTTAAGAAAGTGACTGAATTATGCACATGCAGAAATTGTCCAGTAAGTTTTTTAAAGTGTTTTAATTTCTTATAAATACCACGTTTCCACTTTTTACTTTGAGAGGTACCTTTAGTCAAACATTGCCAGTTAATGGGCAATACTGGTGATACAAAGAGCAAGAAAAGGCTGTTGAACATATTGGAAGCCATCCAGAAATTACATGAACATGGAAACAAGTCCATCTTTAGCATTGTAAAGAAGAATTAAATGATTAACACACTCTTCAATAATATTATACTCTCCACTATTAAGAAAATCAACAAGAGTACTTAGACATTCAGTGATCATTTCATCTCACAACCTGTGGTACAAAACCTACCAAGCTCCCCCTCTGTTTTTCCCTGATCTATAAATAAAACATTCCATTTGTTGAATGGTCCCCCCCAAAAAAGTACTATATTAAATAGATGTTTTAAGGTTTGCTGATTTTCAAAGTGGTTATAGTCCAGTTTTCCCCTAATGCCCATTATTTATTTACATTCAAAAAACCCACCTCTCCTTCACACGCACCAGTTCATCCGCGGCAAGTTGTGTCAAGGTTGCCTATACACATGAATTTCGGTGAAATTCAGAAGTCATTTTCAAAGAAACTTTTTTCATTAAGCTTTAAAAGCTTTTTTCATTTTGCCTTTAAATTTCCTTATGCTGACATAAAGCCAGCAGTAGCAAGCAGTCTGACACCGTATCAATAAATATATTAATGCACGTGCTCGAACAAGAGATGGGGAACACAAACTAATAAAAAACATATCAACAAGTATACAGTGGGGCAATCAGCAGCACAGACTGACTTTCGTATCATTTAAACAGGTGTTGAATTCCAATTTAACAATTCTTTAAGCTTCAGTTTTTTGCTTTTTAATGCAAAATGGTTATATTCACACAGATTTCTTGCTGTTATCAGCACCCTAGATGTCACCATCTCAACTAGATCTAAGGATAAGAAAGAAACAGAGATAGGACAAGGCTGTTGCTGCAGGACATACTGATTCTCATCATCTACAGGCAAGAAAGGAAAAGCACGTTACAGATATAACGGTATTTTCTAAACCAATTCTTTTGATTCAAAAAGAGAGAAGATCATACAAGCTAAGCACCAAGAAGCACAGGCAAGCCTCCAACTCTGAAAGAAGCCAGTGCCATTTCAGCCTTTCTTAAAAGAAATATGAGACCTCAATTCTTTCTTATCTCAAGGGCCATGTCAAGTTGACAGTCGAAACGGCATTCAGAACACGTAGTATAACCTGAAGTTCGCTACCAAAAACATCCTCAAAGGGAATGTTTTATAAACACATCAAGACAGTATTTGTAAGACAATTAAGGCTGTTAGTGTTTGATAGGAATGGTTGGACCCGATGATCCGGTGGGTCTCTTCCAACCTGGTTATTCTATGATTCTATGATTCATCTTCAGCTGCTGACATAGTTTCCCTTGGATTTCTTCATTTGCTTTTGGTTTTAGTCTGACTGAAAAGAGGAGAAAATTGACGAGAACAATATCTCAGTGTCTCATTCATGTTGTACACAGAAGGCAAATCTGGCCTCTGTAAGAAATTTGCTGTTAAATCACACTTTGAACTCCACTGAGATTCAGTGATACCACCGTTCACTGATAAATAGCCAAGATTTCTGGTTATTCTAAAACACATTGTTCAGGACACTCAAGCTGATTGTCAATTTAGCTTGTTGGTGTATTGAATGCAAAAGCAGCACAATTGTGATATAGAAGTAGCTCCCATTCTTCCTGGCATTTGAAAATGCAAGACAGAATATGTCCTGGTATTTCTTTACACTTGCCTAGAATAAGGAAACAAGTAGGTATTCTTAAAGAGCAGCTCAGTTTCCTACGAATATTAACTAGGGGGACTGGAAACCTAATCAGAGTGGGAAATAGCATGCTAGTTGAAATTGTTTGCTGTTGTTTTGGTCTGTTTTATTTCAGAATACCTCATGTGACACCTCAATACATTCTGGGTATTCTGGGATAGTTTAAATCCTTGGCAACTTTTAACCTTACTAGGAAATCATAAAGCAATTTTACTCTAAAAATAAACACAAGTACGGTGAAGCTTTTAACTTCTTCCTAGGGAATGTGTTGTCTTTGTTTAACCCTGATACCCAATCCTAAACAACAGCCTCTCAAACCCAGCCTGTCAAATTCAGGAATCATAGAATCACCAGGTTGGAAAAGACCCACCGGATCATCAAGTCCAACCATTCCCATCATACACTAACCCATGCCCCTCAGCAGCTCATCCACCTGTCCCTTAAACACCTCCAGGGAAGGTGACTCAACCACCTCCCTGGGCAGCCTCTGCCAGTGCCCAGTGACCCTTTCTGTGAAAATTTTTTTCCTAATGTTCAGCCTGAACCTTCCCTGGTGGAGCTTGAGGCCATTCCCTCTTGTCCTGTAACAACAGTAAAATGCTATTCTCTCAAGGCAACATATAGATTTCTAATTAAGCTTATCCTGACAGTCACTTCACCATCCTAGGGGTACTTTAAACTGCTGCAGTAGCCTCCCATACACAAAAGGAGTGAGCTGATGTCCATCAGGAGATCGTACATCCCTATGCCCCTTGCAACCGAGCTGGGGAGGTAGAACTGCAGGATTCTCCTGCTCCCTGCTTGTCTTCTCCTACATCAAGATGCTTCTCCTCAGCTGACATGCAGTTCTAAGGGAAATCCAGTATCTGTTTCGCATCTCACGTCATCTTAAACCTATAGTCTTCAATTTATTCTTATCTACCAAACTTTAAAGCAAAATAGAAACAAAATGGCAGTTCTGGGTAAGAGCTACTCACATTTCATTAGGTCTCTACACTACCATGGGTGGCATTATCTTTACAAAATCAGTTTCACGGTTTGGTCATATCAAACATGAAAGATTGAATGGAACAACCAGAACTCCCTTTTAGACTACATTTACACATATCTGTTGTAAGCAAAACAATCTGTGGATTATGCTGTTGTGAAATAAAATGGAGAAACCTCGCTAATGAATGCCACTGCTGTGCGTGAGGCTAACACTACTTTGAAAACAAATCCTAATCCTCAGTCATTTTTCACAACTCAGTCCTTTTTGACAAAAGAAAAGGGGTAGGGGCTGCAAATAAGAAGACGTAAGACTTTTAATTCAGAGGTCAGGAACAATATAAGGTGAGGAACAGAGACTGTCAGGGATGTTGTTACTGTGCAGGGCTCTTCACGTCCTTTTGGACAAAACCAAGAGCAGCCCTGTTGCTACACAAAGCTGCAAGTTCTTAGTGAGGACAGTAGCATGCAGAGTTTTCTAGTAGGAGATGGAAGGTACAGCTCTGCTCTGTGTTGTGCTTCAATGCAAAGCAATCAGTTTTTTCATGGGTTGTTGGGTTTTTTTCAAGAAATACCCACCCAACTCATTACTCTGAGGTATTTCTGAGATAGGCTTCCACGACACCTCAAGGCAGAGGTTGCAACAGTTCAGCTAACAGACAGTAGATTTGTACTCCAAATGCACAACTATCTTATAAAATTCCACTTATTTATTAATTCATTCTCATTAGATTCAATGCTGTAAGATCAGGCTTTGAGACAAAGAAGCTACAGAAAAATCCATCACCCTTAAAGAATTTTACAGAAATTTGTCTTCTTACTACGAAGCTAAGGTATGAAATTTCTTCTTGCATTTTAGACATAAGAAAGACATATTAGACATTAGGAATTTCTGGACAATAGGAAGAAATTCTTCATGATGAAGGTGATGAGACCCTGGAACAGGTTGCCCAGGGAAGCTGTGGCTGCCCCATCCCTGGAGGTGTTCAAGGCCAGGTTGGATGGGGTTTGAGCAGCCTGGATGGGTGGGAGGTGTCCCTGCTCATGGCAGGGGGATTGGAACTAGATGATCTTTAAGGTCCTTTCCAACTCAAACCATTCTATGACTCTGTGATACATGGGGAAGTCATGACTCAAAAAGATTAAAACGGTCACTGTTTTAAGTCATTAGTAGGAAACGCAGAGAAAAGCACGTAGTTCTACACTCTTTATAAAGTTTTTGGAGGAAAATAAAGGAAAAGGCAGAACTCGACAGTTAGGGCTTTAAATTTCTTGGATCTTTGGACTGTGAAATAATGATTTTTTGTAAATGGATAAGAAATGCTTTGGGGGAAAAACTATTTGACAGCTTCAAGAGTTGTTCTATTCATTGGAAACACATTTTTCATCTCCCTTGATTAGTAACAACCTTTATTGATTGGCAACAGATAATTTTCCTTCAGTATTTCATCAGCATGTGAGGTGGGTCCCTTTCTACCTCTTTTCAATGTTTTTCATGTTTTCAAAGGCAGTCTCTTCAGAATATAAATACTCCTCTGTATCATATCCCTGTATGTTACGAGGACAAATTGGTCTCACAAAGTACAAGGTGTCTAGTCCGATAAGATCTTGCCAATAAATCCTCTACAGAATGAATTTCCTCCAGGCAACAAAGGTGTGCAAATGCCACGTATCACCCTAAATCATCCTGGCAAAGGAAAAAGAAGCCAAAACACCCAAGCATTAAAAGCCAAGACATGAAAAACACACACATTTCTGAAATAACACACTGAAACCATATGGTGACAGTGAAAAATATTTGCTTAAATAGTTTAATTAGTAAATATAGGAAAGAAAATGTCTTTAAACATGTATTTTCTAGAATATAAACACTCTTTTCCTTTAAAAGGTGTGCTTAAAGTACAACTATACATAACGTACACTACCAATTGAAAACTATTTCAGACTCATTCCCATTTTAAAGTACAAAAGGCTGTCTCTAAAACAGTTTCCTGTGATTCACATGAAATAATAATGAAAGCAAAACAAAATACTGCTGAAACAAAGGCATCCTTGAATATTTCACTGCAAAAAAAGGCAATGTAAAAGCTACAGATTATTGAAGCAAATCTTCCACAGGGAAACTTTGCTAGCAGTTAAATATATACCTTAATTTTTAACTTAGATGTTCCAGTGTTAACGAGCCAGATAAGATTTTTTTAATTTAATGAAGACACCATTTAAAAAGAAATAAAATTACTGTAGATTATCCTGAAAGCATCCACTAGGCAAATGCTCTTCAGAGTTGCCATTTTGTCCTCCTTTGAATGGAAAAAAAAGATCATCAGCAATATTCAAATAGCCATTATTTGTTACTTAGTTTAGATTTTGGTTTGGTTTTAAACTGCTCAGATGAGGCCTTGAGCAGCCTGGTCTGGTGGGAGGTGCCCCTACCCATGTCAGGGGAGTTGGAACTAGATGATCTTTAAGGTCCCTCCCAACTCAAATCATTCTATGCTTAGTGGAAGTCCACTATGTCAACAACCTTTAGAGAACCATTTAGGTAGTGGCCCATTTAATAACGCAGAAATACGTGAGCTACTTCAAAATCACTTAATGTAGGCCACTTATTCTGGGTTTGGGTAAAACTGACAGAGCGATCAGAGAATTAAACTGCTTACATCAGTAGCACAGCCCCATAATTTGCTCGAGTTTGCCTCAGGACCAAAAGAAGATAGTTTTAGTCTGACACAGAAGTATCTTTGAACCAGTAAGTCCTTTCTCTGTATTATTCTACGGATGCTCAGAAATTGAAATTCAAGCTGCTGCTGCTTTGCTGGTTTTTGCAAGCTGTGCATGGACTTTGAGGAAAGTTACCACAGTCAGTACTTGCCTACTGCTGGGAATATCACTAACATCTTGGACCAAGCCTCTGGTGAGACTGCTCCCTGAATCCTGTGTTCAGTTGTGGGCCCCTCATCACAAGAAGGATGTTGAGGCTCTGGAGCGAGTCCAGAGAAGAGTCACGAAGCTGGTGAAGGGGCTGGAGAACAGGCCTTATGAGAACGGCTGAGAGAGCTGGGGGTGTTTAGCCTAGAGAAGAGGAGGCTGAGAGGAGACCTCACTGTTCTCTACAACTACCTGAAAGGAGGTTGTGGAGAGGAGGGAGCTGGCTTCTTCTCCCAAGTGACAGGGGACAGGACAAGAAGGAATGGCCTCAAGCTCCGCCAGGGGAGGTTCAGGCTGGACATTAGGAAAAAAGAATTTCACAGGAAGGGTCATTGGGCACTGGCAGAGGCTGCCCAGGGAGGTGGTTGAGTCACCTTCCCTGAAGGTGTTTAAGGGACAGATGGACGAGGTGCTGAGGGACATGGTTTAGAGATTGATGGGAATGGTTGGATTTGATGGGACTTTTCCAACCTGGTGATTCTGTGAAATCAACATATTTCTATGAAATCAACATCCAGAGATACTGGTCAAGACAACACTCTCCAGCAACAGATGAGTATGAAGAGTAAAATTATCATAGGTTACTGGACATCAGGTATCCACTTTCTGGTATTAATGCCAAGGGAGATTTCATGGAATCATAGAATCACCACGCTGGAAAAGTTAATTTGCTAAATCCTTTCTCCAAAACATCACTGGGGAGGCACAGAGTTTTTCACAAGGACTCTTCACAGAAGAGGACTTCTTCTCTATAAAGATCATCTATAATGATACTTAAGATCTGTGTTAACAGACTAAGAACATCACTGTTAAGAGACAACTGTGAACAAGTTACAAATTCGAAACCAGGCTGCCACAAATCCTTGCTCCTGAAGTTATGCAAGGTATAGTCTGGTTACAGACCTTCAAAAGACTTCTGCTCTGGCAGAACCCATGTCTGGCCACCCTGTTGCCACAAGAACTGTACAAGAGGTGGTAAAGTGCATAGTCTCTCCAACATACACCAGAAGAAGAGATAAGATGGTTCCTGTCCTCCAACCAGGTATCTGCCTTTCCACTCTGAAGAAATTCATGTTTTTCATTAAGTTGATTGAATACTAATTATATTCCTGACTTCAGAATAAAAGAGGAAGGCATTGTACTGCTGAAAATTTCACAATTCAGGAAGAAGCGACACCAAAGCAGTTATTGATAACCATACTCAGTCTGCCTTTATCATCTTCTCTGATAGTTACCTAAGCCTGAATGCAGATTAGTGTCTGATGGAAATTGAAGATGGGACACATTCCTATCAAGTCAATTGAAAAACTAAGTAATTGGACTTTCCAGAGTTAAGGTAAAAACTGTCAGCGAATTCTCCATTAACTAAAGGTCTGGACATTTGTGATAAATAGGATGCTTCAGTCTCAGGGGGAGACAGACATTTAAGTGAAGCACAATAGGATCAGCTAAGAAAGACTCAAGAATTTACTTAAAAAAAAAAATTCTAGTGCAAATACTCTCAACAGCTGAATTTGTGAGTAGGAAGTAGTGAAACTTGTTAAGTAGTTAGTAAGATAATTGTGGTTCACCCAGCACTAGTAAAGCACTAAAATTAGACAAGATGCAGGCTGAGCAGCTTGCCCCAGACACAAACAAGTCATTTACTGGAAAGGACAACAGCATGCAAGTTTCCAGTACTCACTTTCCCACAATACGCTGATTATCAAGAATATGGAATGCGAGCCAGAAGAATAATCTCAACACATAAATTATATGGAAGCTGTGGAAAAAGCCTAGAGCAACACACAGGGGATGGAAAATTTTTTTACTACAGTAACTACACTAAAACCACTAGCAAGAGTGGTTATTTTCCCCCTTACTCTTACAAGACTATGGAATTGTGACTTTCAACAGCGAACTCACACGCAGTAACTGGCAGGTTAATATTAAACCCACTGCACTGCTACGGTCAATTGGTTTTCCCTGATTACCTGTTTAGCTAATAAAGCAGCATGCAAGTAGTGCATTGTTTCTTTACTGCAGTGTTTTTTCTTTGGGTTACACCCACCTCCCAAAAGACTTACAAAGCAACTGAAATAAACACAAGAGAAAAAAAAAAAAAAAAAAGAAAAGTCATGCTTACAAAATTATAATCACCAGGCAGGCTCCTCACAGTCATCAGCAACAGAAAACAGCCAAACAAAGACGAAGAAGGTAGGATTTGTGCATTCAAGGACAGAGAGACACACACTGCTTCAGCATAACAAACATCCTCACCTTTTTTTGCTATAAAATACAATTTAAATCACCTGAAACTTTATTGACACTGTTGGGAGGACAAGTGTACTCAAACCACTTTATAAAATGGCACACGTACAGCTCATTCAAGAGAGCAGAGGGACTGCGGGGTCTAGGCTGCTGAAGGTCTGACCAGGTGGAAAAACCTGCAAGTCACCCTTTCATAATAGAGCTACAGTGAAACAGATATTTAGGATTTGGGGGAGAGAGAGGGTAGCCACTTGTCATTGTTTGCACAGGGAATATCTAAGCATCTTTTCAGCCGTGAAAACAAACACTTCAGCTGCTATTATTCCACACTACCAGCAGCTGTTTTCAAACCTGGAAAAATGTGCTTACCGCCAGCCTCAAACATCCTACACTAAATTGTATATTCTGCTGAATTCTGCAGCAGAGCAGAATCTCAAATTGCCTCCCCCAAAGAGCATAAACAAGAAATCAACAAGGCACAATGCTATACAGTGTTAGTGAAGAATGTGGAAAAATACACCTCTTCTTTCAGATCTCCCCCAAACACAAAGGAAGCATAATGAAAATCCAAACTTCCATTACACAGATTTGCAAAGCAAAGACTGATTTCCAACTGCAGTGAAAGGTGAGGAACACCAGCACTCCTTTGGGGAGAGCAGCAGGATGGTCTGATGATGGACCTCAGCTCCCATAAAGAGGTGACTGCTAGATTCTACTCTGAGCTCAATTTCTTTTCTTTAACAAATTAATGGAGGGAAATACCTTCAATAAACAACATATATCACCTGTCTTTGGCTGAGATGACCACAAGAACATGGCACTAGCCACCCTAAAGTAAAGAAACCATCTCAAATGAAGGCAACAAGCCTGGATCACCCAGTTCGCTACAGCCCAAGAAACCAAAACAAATATTCTTTCCACTATTTTAAAAGAATATAAAACGAAATTGACTGCTGACCACTTACTTCATGTAAAAGCCAATGCAGCAAGTACTGCCTGTCTTCTGGCTAATTTTTGGGCTGTGGAGTAGGCTCCACAAGCCTGCTGGAGTATATAAAAAGCAACAGCCTAGCGACAAAGCACTTATCAAAGCACAAGGTTTACATCTTGTTCTGACTTCAGGAAGAGGCAGTGGGTGCACACAGGCAGTTAATTACTTTCATATGGTGGCTTGTTAGGTAAGGCCCAAATCCTTGTAAAGCCCAAGCTTTACATATTGATTTCATTTTGCTGATGGAGCTCTCCTGTTTATATTTGGAGCAGACACTAAAACCAAAACAAACAGACCACAGCCTCCAAATGAAAAACTGTCATCGCAAAGTCTTGCTGCCTTTGGCTTCAGTCTGTCCGTTTTGGGAACTCCTTTTCAGCTTCAAATCAGTTTGCCAAGGTTTGCTTACCCTCTGGGTACAGTTTCCTACATTTTTAAACTTCTGTTGTGTCATCCCAGTATTTTTTTTTTTTTAATAGCAGCTTATCAAGACTAAGTGGCAGAACTTTGCTTTGCAAAGAATGAAACTGCTCTATCCATGAAACTATCAACTGGCAGCAGCTCCTGCAAGGAGGTCACGGCTTGAAGCTTAAAAAAGGAATCCCTGGGATGAAAATAGATCATAAAAAGTGATATATTTTACCAGGTTAGTTTTGTATACTTCCACATGGCTTGCAATAACTATCTGAACACCTTTTGTAAAGGCTTCAAATCAAAAAGTTAAATTACAAAATCATCTAATATTGCAGTTATTCACTTCAACACAGAATTTATTATAAGTTACCTGATCTCCTCCTTTGCCTCCATCCCAGAAAACCTCACACAAGCAACGCTTACCAGAAGGAACGTTTAGCAGAAGGGATGTGCTTAGCCATATACAAAGAGTCAAGTCTTTCATTTTGTGGAAATGTGAATTCATTGCTCATACTAAATACATCACATTCTTGCTCTAAACTCACACTGCCCAAGTCCCTCCGCTGAATAAGTTAGTGGTCTTCCTCAGTTCACAACACACACAGAACCCAGAGACACCAAAAATCAATCTCTATCTGCCTTTTGCAAAATTGTTACATTTACTGAATCCCATTTGGTTAATACTTACCCTTATAAACAAATGAGAAACCACAGATTTAATAAAACCTGGAAATCAGCATTGGACCACTGGAAGTGCAACACAGTAACAATCATAGTGAATTCCAGTATTAATTTATACAGATTTTAATTGCTATTTTTAATGACACAATAAATCTACCGAAGGTTTTAAAGATTTTTTTTATTATGGTTTTATATACTTATATAAAACCACCAAAGCACTTTAGAGTATCATGCTTTCTTGTGTAATACATAAAGCTAGTTTCATACTGTGCTTCTGAAAGTTTATCATGCTGTTTTTCAAGTTATTTTACAGATGGCACGTTTAAAAAAGACAACGGAAGCATGAATTTCTAGTGACTGCAATGCAACACAGCATCCAAAACAAGATGTTTCATTACAACTAAGTTAAAGTGTGAGTGCATTATGTAATAAACAATAGCAGTTTGGTCATTTTAATCTTAATTCTGTTTACAACAAAACCAACATTTGTGCTTCACAACCTTAAATCCCATGATATAAACATAAGTTGTCTACTGTAAAAACCCCAACATATCACTGTCTGAAAAGAAAAATATGTAAAACAGGAGACTCAAGTGTAATCTTGCCATTTTCCTCAAGAATTGCTATATTTAAGACTAATATGACATATGAGACACAATAAGGCACAATGGGTGGTACAAATGAATGAATACACTTGTCCATGAAACTTCTTCTGTTCCACAAATGCTAAAATATGTACCGCTCAAGATAAATTTTCTCTTAAAAATGAAATACATCATTTTGTTATGAAAGTCCTATACAAAAATTTAAAATTTACACCATCTGAGCTGCCAAAAAAATAAAAAGTGTATCAATTTTCCACAAAACTATATTTCTCACCGTCACATCCAGCCACTGGGAAAAGGCTATCCCAGCACTCTGGAAAAGAAAGGCATTATCTCCCCTGTGCTTAAGATAAAAATATTCTATTCTGCATACAGTAGTGTATCATACTTAAAAAAAGCCTAGCACTATTAGAATTACAATATTGATTTGGAAATTATTGGTTCACTGCCTGGATGAAATAAGGCACTTTCTTCCAGTGGGCAGCACTTTTCACACATATGGAGACGATGAATCAGGTTCTGGTTAAAAACAAAGAGGGGTTCAGTGAGGTCCCAGAAGACGACAGGAACGTTTCAACAGCAGGGGAAGACACAGGAGGTAAAACCTGGAGATGAAACTCTACACAGAAGTGGTCACTCTGTCAATGGCATTATTGACCTCGTTTTTGTTTGAATCCAGTCCTTTAGCAGCATTCATATCATTCCGTAAATTCTCCACTGTCTTTTTCATGTTCTTTAATTCTCCAGGGTGTGGAGTGGCTCGCCTTAGAAGTGTTCTCTAAAAATAAACAGTGCAATAAGTGGTTTTGCCTTCGTCTCTTTGAAAAGCAACATACACTTTCAAGGCTTTAGCATTTGCATATCAAATATTAGGTACTGATTTTTTTTTTATCCTTACCCCCCCTTTTCTTTCTCAAACTACAATGCTCTATGTTGAGCATTATTTTCATAGCTGTTTCGTTATGAAGACAGTTAGAGGTTTTAGGAACTGTCTAGGAGCACATTTTTTCCTCTCTTGACCTTCTAATCTGAAAGTGACTCAAGTGAAGTACAATTATAAGTCATGAAGTGAAGATTATTTCATAAAATATAGTTGGGAATTTTTTTCCATCTTAAAAAAACATCCAAGTGATTTAAGATCACATTTCAAAAAAGAAATATTCAGCTGGTTTTAGAAGTATATCACAAGATCTCTTTACGGTGTCAAATACATGTTTGTATGGAGCTCTGTATGCCTTCCAGCCCCACCACACAGTTTGGTTCTCTTGCCAATAGAGGACAAATCTTAAGAAGGGGGAGCATTTCTCTCCCATCTTAGACAAAAGAACATTGAACATCATTATGCTGAAACCTTTACAAGAAAAAGAAAATCTACAAAAATCCCAGATTTTGCAGATTAGAGACCAACAGAACACTAAGAATAATTGCAGAAATATGTAACAGTGTAATACATACATATTATATATATGTATATAAAGTTACTTTTCGGTGGTATATATGTAAACTGTACAAATTAATGTGGAACTGATGACCCATAAATGGGGGCATCAATCAAGACTGCTGTAGCAATCTCCCCTTCTTCCTCCCCAATAGGATCATAACCTTCTTTTGCTGCTGAAAAGGTTCTTGCCTCAAATTAAGCTGCAAAACCATGACCGAAAGCAGTGATCATTAACACCTGAGCCCTCATTATTGTACGGATACTCCTGGCTTGCTACAGTTCTTAAGCATCCTTCTGAACTCCCTTACCAGTCAGTCTACGAATGACATTTGTCAGAGACATTTAGTTTCTGCTGCTTGAAAACTTCCATGTTCATTTCCCTACTAACAATTTTTCGTAGCCGCTTTTTAAAATAAGATCAAGTTTGTAGCGTGCTACAATCTAGAGAGTGCCCTGAAGTATCTCAAGCAGAGCTCTAGTGAGAATCACCAGCAATTTTTTTAGAGCATCAGAGAATAAGCTGAAAGTCTGATTTAAGCAGTCTTAATCTTTACAAAGAGTTTTAGTTGTTAATGAAGGTTAGTAAAGCTAAAGATCATGTTGCATTTTGATCTTCAATACATGCAGAGCCAAACCTAGTGGAGAGGTCTTATAAGTACAGTGACAGATGTTCCCACATCCTTTATTTAAGTGGGAAACTAATGAGCAACATTTTTGATATTTATGGACACGATGGTTATTTCAATGCAAATGGTGGAGAAAAATAAAGAAGAAATAAAGAGAGAGAAAGAAATTGAAAACAGAAAGCAGAGAGACAAACAATGGCAAACTTAATGGAGACAAATGCCAGAGTGCTGGAATCCTAAATTAGATTCTATATACTTTCAGGCAGTAAAGCTTCACAGATGCAGACAAAGATCCTATCTTGTTTCTGGAAAGAAAACATCCTGAGCAGACATGGGAAGACAAAACAAAAGAAAGTGTGTCCTGCATCAGAACATAAAAGTTCTATTCAAAGCAGAAAAAAAGAAAGGCATTTTAAGACAACATGAGAAGTTTCACCAGTCAACACGAACAGTCTCTGCTACAAAAGTATGCAGAACCACACAGTAACAGCTGAAATATTTACAGCAAGAGAGTTCAGATACTTTTTACGCTTTTGCATTAAAGTCAGTGTTTGCAGGTACCTAAAGGCTTGGAAACGTACCATTTCATTATCCTCTTCATCTTTTTCATCTTCTAAGAAGCGAATTGCACTGACTCTGTTCACTGCCCGCTCATTCCATGTTTCATCCGACACTTCATTTACCAAACTCTCCAGCGCACCACATCGTGGTAGATTATCTGTTAAAAACAGCAAAGCGTAAATAATGATTCAAAGCAAGTTATACTGTTAGTAACTACAATATCCAACCAATCACTAATATGCGATTTGCAGATGCTTATTTCTATTTTTTAATAGAAAACAGAAATTGAACTAAGTTCCTGTTATCAATAATAGTTATCGATAAATAGTTTGTGTATAAATGAGAAATTTCTGTAGTTGGACTGTTTTAGGTTCATAATAGTTTCAGAGCACTGATTATATAATTTAATACATTTACTATACTATCTATACTATGCATGCTTTTCTTCCAGATCATAAATGCCATCTGACATTAGCCAGTTCCCTAAAAAGTATTCCATAACACAGGATCACTGCATCTATTGACCCTTATCCTTTTAGTATTGCTAGGCATATATAAGTCCAATAATCTTCATTCCAAGCCTTCAACCCTTGAAGACACAAGATTAATTAGGCAAGGAAGAAAACTAATTTCTAGTAAGGAGGCCTTTAGAGAGAGTTAGCCTGGCTCAGTTACTCTTCTCAAGCTAACTTAACCTTCTCTAAATCTAAAAGGGACGAATTTATTTACTTATTTTAATTTTTAACGCAATTTGTATCCTTAAAATCCAGAAGCTGACACAAAACAAAGCCATTTTCACATTTCTGCTGCTTTAATGGTTTCTACTTGCGTCAGCTGAATAGTCTTGAAAGAGAGGAATTAATCTAAGTCTGTGAACCTACAATACAGATTTCTACAGCTGATCTTTTCTCCTCAAGCTGCCTTTGTACTCAGTGGAGTAGAATCCACATAGTTTCTTTTATAAGTCTGTTATTGTGTGGGATAAATTATTCTCCAGTGATTAGAGTACAAGTTTTAAATATTAGCTAGGATTAATCCCCTAGAATGTTCACACATTGCTATAAAAGCTTAAGGATAAAAAAAAAACATCGAGAAGTTACTGGCACAGCAACCAGACAACAGTGAAAGAGTTTATGGTTCCACCTCACCCAGAAGCAAGTTTCAGTACCAGAGGTAGAAGCAACTGACACTGCAATACTATACTTGTTGAAGAATTCAATAAATTTACTGTACAGTATTGCTGCTTGAAAGAATATTACCTTGCTAAAATGTAAAATGTCTACTTCTTATCACAAGCTATGCAATTATTTTTCTGGTAAAGAGACTGTGGTTGGAAAGCCACCGATTTGCACTATATAAATATGTATTTAAGATGCATGGTCAGTATACACAAATACGGACACAGTTACTTGCCCACTGGCAAGCCTCAGAATAATGATATTAAATCTTCTTCAACATCTGTATTTCATTCTTTGTAGCTGCTGTCATTGTATTTTAAATAACGCTTAGAGCCACGTTTTTCAAGTCTTCTGAAAGTCCGAATGATTACAATGGGAAAAAGGTGTTTAATAGTGAAAATTTGCTACTTTGTTTATTACAGCTTATGCACAGCTTACAAACTTTTATGGAACAGACAGCACTGTAAACAAAGAAGTACATCATGAAAAACTGACTCTAGGCACTTACCTTGGCAACCAGGCTCAGAAGGCATTTGAGGAAGCAATACACACGTTAAAATTTTTTCTCCGGTTTCAGGGTCTGTGTCAGTCTGAAACGTCAGCAAAGGTTGGGACTGGTTATCAGACAACCACAAAGCCTTCAGCTTTAAGGTAGTCAGTGAGAGGGGAAGATACGTCAGCCTGGTTCAAAAAAGAAAAGTAAAAAAGTCAGGGTAATCTCTACAAGATTTACTAGATGGTCATGAAGTCACCTCATAAGCATATATCCCTGAGATGGAATGCACAGGATTGTGATTAATGCCTTTAACAGAAGGCATTGCAGTAGTCAGACTCCAACTATTCTATTATTTTAAGAAGAATCTATACCTTAACTATATACCATAATTCTCAGTAGATGTGAGTAACAGATAAAACAGTGCTGAGTTTTTTCTGCTGCAGTGAAATGCCCTGGAAGGCAGACAGCTGCTTCTGCTCTGGAGCCTTATACGTACAGAACTGCCAGAACAGAAACAGTAAGTGTTTATGAGACAATTATACTGCACAGATGAAATGCCATTTGCTTTTTCTTTTTTTTTTTTCTTTCATTTAGCCTCCTACTAAGCAACCAAACTAATTTGCTGCTCTACGCTTCAGCCAGTGCCTTTTCGCATCTTGATGACTGAAGCACATCAACTAAGATTCATGAGAAGCCACGAGGTCAAAGTGGCATTATTTGTTACTTGCACTGTATCTCTAAGGTAAGACAATATTAGTGGTATTTGACATTAAGGCTGGCGGCTTCGGCTGAAGCTCTACTGAATTGCCTAGTTCCAATTCAGAAATATACAAATATAGAAATCCAGAGGGTTTTTTTTTTTTAAATCCTATCTTTTGCCCAGGGTCAAAGCAACTCAAGAAACGTACTCATGACAAGACACAATTTATGCTACATTGGCCCATGGGAGAAGACTGACAATTGCAAAAGTAGCACTAACACAAAAGTTATAATTGGGGTTTTGTGTTACCTCATGCTTAGACAATATTGTTTGTTGTTAGAAATAACTGAATAAATTCAGCAAAAGAACAGTACAATACACAAATCTCTTACCTGTTTCCAGCAACATCCAGGACATGAAGTTCAGTGGCTTGGGAAATTTCAGAGGGGATTCGACATAATCTGTTGTCACGTACAGAGAAGACATTCAGACTGCAGCACCCCCCGATCTATATTAGAGAACAGAGAAAAAAAAAGTGTGGTTTTGTTGCAGTACGATAGTATAAACAAAGGCATGCAGTACGGGTCACATAATATGTCATAGCACATTCAAGTTATGATGTCTGCCAGACACTTCACCCAGAGGTACAGATTGCAAACAAGTATTAGCTAAAAAGAAGCCTGACCTGAAGCAAGTCCAATGCAGCAGTTTTCTTGAACAGCTGAACCTGCAAACACTGTGTATCACCACAAACAGGTTGGGTTCTATCTACATTCTAGAGCCTTCCAAGGCAGGAAGGCATTAGTAATAACACAGTTGTCACTTTGCAAACAACCCTCAAAAAACACCACTACCTTCAACTTTTTCTAGCTCTGTGTTTTACACATTAATCCTTTCTTTCCTCGTGGTAACTTTAGATACAAGCAAATGCAAGGGAGCTTTAGGCAAAGCAAAATGTCAAACCTATCAACTCCCAACATTTATTGAGTCCTCAAAGAGTAATAAAGAGTTCACAAAAAGTAGAAGATTTTATGAGTAACATCTGTGATGTCTTGTTTTATGAGAAGCATCTAATTTTAAGATGATTCCCATATGCATCGGCCATTTTAATCTAATTTCCTCTCCCTTTACCAGTTTACCCAAACATAAGCATCTGCATTCCCAAGCTAATTTTGGGGCGCAAAAGATGCAATTTTTCAGTTTTACCCTTAAAATACATAAATTTTTTTTATCAAAAGTACATAATTTCAGAAAAATAAACCCTCTACATCTGATTAAAAAACCCACATTCCACCTTTTTGTTCCAGATGGCAATTATTATTCCTATAAACACCACAATTATTAGTTTTAGTAACCTGAAAGCTGCTTCAAGTATCTCTCTGTTCCTATTCACAAAGGAAAGTCACCTTCGTTTGCTTATATAGGGAACTTCAAAAAGCACTGTATTTGTTCAAAAACACAGTTCCAAGACTCACCACAAGAAGGGGGGAAAAAATGGACCTTCCCTGACTCCAAGTATTAGAAGCAAGATTTCCAATGCTTTTTGAAGCTTTCCATTTAAGCAGACTTAGAACATAAGTATAGAGAGCAAATTACTGAAAGATCTTGGCTCAAAAATTAGAGGATTTCTACAGTCACACACGTGTAAGAAGGTCCTTCTGTCACGATATTCCCAACATGCCACTACATAACTACACCTTGGTCGAGCATCCCCAGGTTTGAGCTGAGTTTACGTGTCCAAGTTAACTGTCAGTTCTGTCTTTGCAAAATCCACAAATCAGTCCAAACCCAAGTTTGAGATTACAGACAAATATCACAGAAGCTTTCCCACAACTCCAAGTAAAAATCACATTATTTTAACCTAAATTACTTACCAATGAAAAAGCCATTTTTAAAAGGATGCAACTGTGACTCTAGAACATAACACAAACAAATGGAACATTTATACCTCACTCACCTTCCTTTACATCCTAAGTATGTTTTAATGGAAGAAAGCAGCAATCAGCTGCTTAAGGCTTCTGATTCACAAGCTATTTGCAGTGCAAAGTACAGAGCACAACACTTTCTTGACAAAAGAAAATCAAGGATAGTTTCCCTTAAATCACTGCATGTGAAGATGCAGATGTTTCTCAAGGGTATCAGCATTTTCAGCCTTGTGTACATGCCAGGAGTAGTAACCCCATTAGTCATTTTAGCTTGTGAATCAAAGCTCTCAGAAACCAGCGCTTAAACCACAAGCAAACATTTCTTAGGGCAATAATTCCGCTTTTCACTTTAAAGCGAGTATAGATTCTCAAATAATGTGCCCTGACACATTCATAGAATACAGTGCCATACAGAAGGAAAATAATACATAAATACACAAGTGTCTAATTGCTGTATCTAACATGAGGAGCTGTGAAAAGCAAGGGATACAATTAGTGAATGTTGATGAGCTGACAAGATGCCCTAACCTTAAACAAAGTGTTCACTTTTCCATGAATGAAGTTTGCATTATTCAGTCTTGGAGCATGGAGATCCAAACAGTTTAGGCAAACAAACAAAGTAAAGCCATGCAGCCCTGATGAGACCAAACCTTCTGTAATTTTGACAATGGAAAAATGCAGCAGTGGAACCAGCTGGCCTGAGATATCATGCATTTAAAGCAGTTTAATGAAAGGTAACAGTAGAACCATGGACTGAATAATACTTACAGGGTTATCAAATTACCTGACCCATAATTTTCCAAGCTGCTAACAATTAAGAAAATACAAGAGATGTTCAATTTATTTTTTTTTTTACCCACACTGGACAAGAGCAAGCCAACAAACAGAGACAGAACATACATTCTTCTACTGCCAAAGAAGGTTAGAACTCCTAAGTTATTTTAACTTCAGTTATTTTAACTTTGATGTATCAATCACTAGGTAAGCATTTAAAGGTTTTGTTTCACCTAGAGATAGTAAAGACTTTTTTGTCATGGGGGAGATAGTAGACAGAGACCGAAATTGTTTTATGAAACTTGTCTTTCGAAATGCAGGCAGCATCTAACAAGGAGTGCTGGGTGAGATACCACAGAGAAAAAAAGACAAGTTGACAGCTTAAATAAACTAAAATCTTTGTCATTTCACATAAAAAAAAGATGGCACCCATCCAGCAGTACAGAAGAAAGACATCAGGTCCAATGTTTGAAAACCTAAACACGAAGTGGTACGACGGAGGCAAAGTGCGCACACTAAATGGCATGCTGAAAGGAACACATTGTTGTGAACATCATGAAGTAATACGGTATCAGAACGTTGCTGGTTTGGCTGAGAGTCATTAACTGACAAAAAGCCATGCTTTCCAAGTGTTTGATTACATGCTTACAACAGACTTTGCCAAACCACCGCATAGGCACCAAGTACACAGTCGAGACCACAAGCCCATTTAACAGTTAAGCACACAGTTCACTTTGAGTGTAGACTTCAATTAATGGGGACAAGCATGTGCTTCTAGGAACAAGAGTAACTGTTCCAAAGAGTGGAGGCTTAAAGAAGTCCTCACATTCTTCTGTAGTGAGCTAGACATCAGGAATGGGTCTCAAATGAGTTGTGTGTCTAAGACATACTCCTGAGATTTATTTCATTCTAGCAACGTTAATTTAAGGATTATTCACTTGTCTTATCACACCATCTCCAAAACACAGTCAGCCTAGATAAAAAACAAAACCCACACATCAGTCAGGCAGGAAATGATCATTACTATGAAATGCTAATATTGAGATCACTGATTTTACACTACTATATAGCCTGAATAAAACTGCTTATTTGCTTCCAGGTGGATTTGCTGCAGAGGATGAGCACAACCAGAACCCCTCTGGGTTCCACATAAAACTCTGCCCCATGGAGGATTTTTTTTATCTCTTTCTTCTGCCTCAGCCTGAAGCTTATCTTTATAACAGATTCCTTGTTCTGGACAGTTGGGCATACATAGGATAGCAGCTTGGCTGCTAAAACTCCCTTCTACATTCTGAACATGATCAGCTTTTACCACTTCAGCCTCCGGCTTTTTTGACATCTACATATCCACCGCAAGTCCCTCACTTCTCTGCTGACACCTCTGATGATCCCTCTTCCCTACTGCAGACAGACTGTTGTTCTGACACCTGCATCAGCCACACATTTTTGATCACCTTACTTTTACTGCACTTCTCTGTTAAAATAACCTGGTCGATGCCATTTGATTTTTCTGACTGATGACACTTTTGCAGCTTTCTGGAGATAAACACAAGAAGAGTTTGCAGATTCAGCCCTCTCTTCTCATTTAGATCTCTTCCAAAAACTCCCATTTTGCACTCTCTCCTGAGCCCTGCTGCCATTCATCACCACAGACCAAATTTCACCCATTATGATGACGCATCCTCACACTGTTGGCGCTCTAAAGCCAAAAATATAAATTAAGGGTGGGAAACTTACAAGGACCTTCATGCTAGGCTAGTTGAATGTCTTTTCATCTCACCATCTATTAACTGATCAAAAGCTACGAATCACTTCTGCTGTCCTTTACTAGTAAGTATCTTTCTAAGTATAAGCAGTGCAAAATAAAATAAAACGTCATGATAAACACTACAGTAGATATTATTTAGCATGTGATTAAAGTCCAGTGACACATCTCTCATTCAACTCTCAATACAGCTCTCAGCGTCAAGAACTCTCACTATGTTTATACAACTCTCTTGTAAATTCCCAACATATTTATCACAGTTTGTTTTGTGTTATATAATCCTATCCAGGGTGTCATAATAAAAATTTTGTTTAGATACAAAGTAAATAAAATCCAGATTTTCCTTGACTCCAGATAGAACAGATTAATTATTTAATTGCAAGAATGGAATACATTTACAGGTTGAAGGAGTTGCCCAGTTCACTATTATTATGTTATATTATAATTATATTATATCATATTAATATATGTTATATCATATTAATATATTATTATATTATAGTATATTATAGTATATTATAGTATATTATAGTATATTATAGTATATTGGCTAGGAAAACCTTTGGCTAACTCACTCCAACTTATCACGCATGACAGGTGCACAGGAGGAGCGCAACAAGAGAGCTCCTATGCCCTATGACTCAAGACAAGTTCTCCTGCATTTTTCCTTAGTGTCATTTTTCCCTTCTACAAAAATGAGGGAAGGGACAGGACATCAGAAGTTAAAAACGGAAAGAATAAGGCATCCCCAAATCATTTAAAAAAAGAAGAAAAACATAACAAGCACACTTATTGGGAAAAAAAAAAACCCTGTAATTTTATCTACTGTAGTAATAATTTTCACAATATACTTCAGAGCCAGGTCTGCAGGTTGTAGAAACTCATTAACAAAAGCACATGAACTGGAAAACATTCCAAAGAGGTTATTTATGCAAGTGCCAAAATCAACACACCAGTTTCACTAGCATTCCAATGCCAGGGTGGGATTTCAATACCAAGGAGTCACCAGGCAGGTCTTTCAACTTTAGGGGGAAAAACATTTGTAACTACGAACAGGTTTAGACATTCTCGGTTCTTGCTGAAGTCTGTTTCACCACTCAGTTCTGTTAGAGAGGGATCGAGCTGCAAGATGAGATACTGAAGATAAAATCTGTCAGTGACTCAAGCCTTGGTCATACATTCTGCTGTTGCACGCTTTACCTTATATATCAGCACCAGATACAGAAGAACCTTTGAACCAGGAAACTTTGAAGGGATATTTGCATACAAACTCCTCTATAAGCCCAAGTCAAGAAATCTTACACCAAAAGGCAGAGACTGGTGTTATAAGTGTGCGTTGAAACAGTCTGGTAATGCACTGGTTTAACAGATTGACTTAAAGTCCATTCCTGATCAACTATTAACAAAACAAACAAACAACAATCATCCAAAAAAAAACAAAAAAAAAAAAAAACCACAAGAAAAAAAAAAAAAAAGCTAGCATTCACAGATTATCTCACCAGGTTATGTTAGAGCAGACGCATCACTTCCACCACCCTATCTATACAAGCTCTCTTTGCTACAGGAATAATTCCAGAAGCTAGGACAGAGACACTAGCAGGTAGATACAATAGTAGTCACACACGCTCTTTGCCCTAGCAGTGTTCCGGTTTTTGGGGTTTTTTTTCAGAAGTTATCAGATTCTGTGTCTTTGACCCTCTTCAACAGAAATCAGTAAATGTCTGTCCCATATCTGTTTTTTAATGGCCTCAAGCTCCACCAGGGGAGATTTAGGCTAGACATTAGGAGGAAGTTTTTCACACAGAGGGTCACTGGGCATTGAAAATAGGTTGCCCAGGGAGGTGGTTGATTCACCTTCCCTGGAGGTGTTTAAGGCACAGGTAGACGAGGTCCTGAGGGACATGGTTTAGTGTTTGATAGGAATGGTTGGACTAGATGATCCGATGGGTCCCTTCCAACCTGGTTGTTCTATGATTCTATGATTAAAAGGCTGAAGATCACAAATGTGCAGCTGTTCTAGCACTCTTAGGCAGAGAAAGAGTAAGAGGAATTGGGAAGGACAAAAGAAAGGAAAAGAGGAGAAAATATTGAGCAAGAATGACTGCAGTGCATATTCTGCTTCTACACTTGATTCTGCTTCTGTGAAGAGGGAACCAGTGTATTAATGCCGATTGATACGCTAAGGTCTGAGATCCCAATCTTCACAGTATCTCAGGAGACTTCTTACGCAACGCACGTCAGGCAAGGGAGTTGAAAACGACTGCTGTCAGAAGCTCATGCCTGGCTTTAAATATTAATTAGTCAGTTCGAGATGAAAACAAATGGAAAAGATGCTAAGCTTTCTCACTGCCATGAAGAATCTTCAAAAAGGCAGAAGCAGGACACATTTTTCAGTTTTGCTTAAGTGCTTTGCCAATGCATTTTGCATTTTTCTTTTTTCCAAGTCAGTAATGATGAGACGGAAAATGGAAATCAAACATTTCACCAAGACACCAAATTGTTCCTCGCTGCCATCCAAAGGGAAACCCAGAATTGGGATCTTTGCCAGTACTGGCATCCTGGCCCCTGTGGATGCTTTCTATAATAGCAAAACGTACTTGTTACACCTGTGTGGTCTGTTTATGCAGAAAGTTTTCCTTTTAAAGCTATGAAACATGACTCTTCACTGAACTCCTCTGAATTTTAACCAGAAAACTTGTACTACAGAAATGTTTGTGTTTGCTTTAAAGCAAAAAGCTACTGGTTAACACTACACAAAGAAAACACAGCTCCAGGAACAGAGGAAATATGAGCGGAGAGCAGTAGATTTCTTTGTGGTTTTGAAACTAGTATTTCAGCATTGTTAGAAGGCAATCTAAAGACTTGAGGGAAAAGAGTTTTTAAGCACAAGAAGCTGAAAAGGAACCTTGAAAAACTGAGACTGAAAAGTCTTGGTAACCAGATGATAGGTTCTGCAATACATGCAAACTAACAGTACTTCTGAGACAAATCAATGGATCAGTTGTTTATCATTTCTACTCATTATGATTATCGGTTTGGGATTCAAATCCACCAGTCTAGAGGGTGCATATGACCCTCCAGTTGGAGAAAGAGTGACTTCCTTTAAAAATAATAAATAAAAGAACTCTTAAAATCCACATACCAAAACATACTTTAATGAAACTCTCTGTAAATCTTACACTACATGTAATTTCAATGTTTTTGCTCTGAGGAGAAAAATATATAGGTATAGAGATACCTACAGGAAACAAAACCCTGTTTCAAATAAGTGGATGCCAAGAGGCTCAGTTTCCTCTGCTTCTCTGCCAAGATCCCTGGGAACCATTTTTATTTCCGGGACCTCCTACAACTCCCCAGCTCACCTCATTCCAGACACCACCTTCCATTTCCTCATCACTCGCCTTCTCCAACCACATATTCATCCCTGACTTTATGCCAACCTTGTACAGATGTCCCCTCCCCTCTCTCTCATAGGCACTAATGTTCTCCATACACGTTCCAACTCCTTCACCGAATGGACAATGCTTTCCACTTCTGAAACTCATTACTGGTTCCAAGTCTCCAGTTCCTTGTTCAGCAACAAAGGTCTTTTCTCAAAGGTCTTTTCCAACCTAGTGATTCTATGATTCTATGTAGTGACAGGTATGGTTGGGTTGGATGATCTCAAAGGACTTCTCCAACCTAGTGATTCTATGATTCAATCCCTTTACTGTTCTGCACTCAGCCTCTGACCTTGTTCTTCCCCCTCAAAGAGGTACACTCCATATTTACCCTACTTTACCTGCTTCACACCACTGACTCTCCCCCATCTCTCACTTCCCAGCCACTTGGCTTCCGCTTCATGCTGCCTTCTCAAGTTGTCCAAGCTCTGTAACTAAGCACACTTGAGCAGAAGCATATGCTTACTAGCCAGAGCTGATTTTCCTCTCAATTCTCATCTATCAGCTGCCACCTGCTCTTGAAGTGTCTCAAAGTGGTGAACTAGAGCTACAATCTCAAAGTCACTTGCTAGAAACAGACAGGAAAATTAAGGGGAGCAAAAACCACAGAGAAACAGCAGTGCAAACAGAACCAACTCACAGCACCGTGCTCCGATCACAGGATGCTGCTTTCCCTGATCTCTTTCCAGAATTTACAGCTGAAGCAAACTTGCAAGGGTTTCATTGTATTTGGTTCAACAACAGCAATTCTAGCCTCATTTCATTCCGTATACTGTTAATATAGACAGAAGCCCTAGTGACTGTAGCTGTAAGACCTGAAGTATTTGTGATCTTGGTCATTTCAGGTCAACCTATTAAAACGCAAATGTAGTCTGAGACCTCCAAAATGAAAAAGACTGCCAAAACGGCCTCTTAAATCATTTTTCAGACTATGAAACCTTCCCTTTGCTGTTGCTCACAAGAATGAGGCGAGGACAACTGGTAGTATTTTTATACTACATTCTGTAAAGACATCTTGATGTTTAAATGCATTCCCTCCAACAGAACTCCAGTCTTCAAATAGCGTTGGACCTGGCACTCACATTGGGAATTGCTAGTTACAAGCGAATTAGATTCAAGCCTTCTTGTTCAACCACAAAAACATTTTGCACTTCCAAGCCACCAAATCACCATATCTGCTGTTCAGATTTACGCTGTTCAGATCTAACAGACAAATTTATGGTTGCAATTGGTTTGGGAGAATCCCCAGTGCACCAAAGCTGTTACTGCTTGTAGGCATATGAAATCAAGAATTTTCTGTTCATACAATCACATCTGTGCAAGTTAATAGCACAAAACTTACCTCTTTGGGCAAAGATGTTAATTTATTTCTATCAGCATTCAAATTGTTCAGCTTCTTTAGTTTTCCGATGCTTTTCGGCAATGACTGTGCCAAAGACAAAGTAATACGTAAACAGAATTTGTAAATCCATAGAGTCAGAACAAAACTTATCTACTTCAAAATTAATTCATAGTAACTACTTTGTAGACTTATTTATGGATTTAATAGATTATTTAATAGAATTTACAGAATGATACATTTCAAAATTGGAGTGTACTTGTTACCACCAGGTCTTCCAAAGAGTGGAGATTTTACCTTTCCAAAATGTCCAGAATTGTCAGTTTCCAATACAAATTCACTCATGAGTCATCTCTGCACTAAGGTGACAGAATCATAACAGCTGTGTGCAGAAGCATGTATGCCAAATGTCCATACTACCTAAATTCAGTGTTTTACCTAAGTTTAGTGTTTAACAGGAATCGTTGGACTCGATGATCCAGTGAGTCTCTTCCAACCTGGTTGTTCTATGATTCTATGATTTAGGCTCCCTAAATAACTAGTTGAGAGGCAAGCTTCTGGCTTAGGTGGTACAGACTGACCTCTGGAGAGGCATCTTTCCAACAGGCTTAAGCTCCTAACTCAACAAAGCACCAACCTAACCTAAGACATGCTCAAATCTAGATTTTTGTAAACATCTCTGATCTCCAACTCTCAGTGTCACATGAAAGCGGTTTTAAAATAATGGAAGGAAATACCTAATGGACAGAATCTCGATTTTTAATTTTAATTGACCACACATCATATTTAATACCCAGCTATAGTAGATCAGCAGAGCAAGAAACTGTACAATAGCAGCTCTCAGGACTTCTATTCAATTCCTGTAAGTCTGATTCAGATAAAGCCCAGCATAAAACTGACAATAATGCAACATGGCACAAACTCCGCATTAAAAACACAAAAAAGCAAATGATACTCCAGTCCCCATGCTCCAATTCCCTTACTGGTCATGAAAGATTCAAGAGTGAATATGTAACTCCTTAAGCCTTTGGAAGGGTGGAATGTTACTACATACAACCTGATCTTCAGCATTCAGATAAGGAAGAAGATGCATTTAAGGAAATTCACCACTTAGCAGTAGTACAAGTGAGTAACCTTACAAGCTAAGTAATTTGGCACTTAGCAGCAGTTCTTATTACCTCCAGCCATTTGAGCAGTCTTGACCATGCTTACCTGCAGTTGGTTTTCTGTTAGAACTAGTTCAGTAAGGCTTTCACAGTCTCCAATTGAATCCGTTAGTTGAATAAGTTTGTTTTGATCAACCTTTAAAATTGAAAGCCTCTTCAATTTTCCTGGACAGGAAGAACATGTTTATTCAGCTTAGTATACTCCAATATCTGCTTTAATTACAGGAAATCATTCTGCTGCAAAATTTCTAGAAATCTCTAACATATGATTTTTTTTAATTCTTTTTCAGATAAAAAAAAATTCAAGCACTGCTTCACTTGGCACTATATAATATTTTGCACTATTTTTCCAAGTTTATAATAAAAACATATGTATTAATATTTCATATAAAATATTTATGTTTGATATTTAAGAATATTAAGTTGCATTGAAGTTGAAATCAGAATGGTACCCCATGTAAGTGTCAAGGATGTGTCTACCCAAAGGCCTCAAAATAGAAGAAAATTATCACCTTTTTTTCCTCAGTTAAATATTGTTAATTCATAAAGGAATGTTCAGAAGATCACCTATGCCTACTCAGTCATAATAAGAAAGGCTTACACTGAAGTGACAACCTTGAACAGAAATAGGATCAGTTGTCCTAATACAGGACCCAGTTAATCAGACATGAAACCCAAGTTCATATTTCAGAAGAGCAATAACACTTCTTCGAAGGTCTTCTACCCAAGGAAGGACAAAATACAGGAGCCCTGCTGGACAGGACCTCAGGGTTATGGTGGGCACAAGCCAGAAGATGAAATAGCAGTGCACTCTTGCCAGAAATAAAGTAAACCATTGGTTGATCTAGATTAGGAGAATTACAGCAAGTAGATCAATGGAAATAACTATACGCCATCTACTTGGCGCTGGTGAAGCCACGCCTGTATAACCACGCTCAGTTTCGTGCCTTGCCCTTCACAATCTCCACTACCCCAAGCCTCCAATTCAAGAGCACTGCTGATGAGGATCCAGCATCAAGGTGACCAGGCCACGTGTGAGCTGAGGCCAAGGGAGCTGGTCCCATTTAATCCAGCAGCGATACAGCCAAGAAGGCAGCTAGCAACAGCCCACAACCACTCAAAGGTCAGTCACAGAGACGACAGAGCCAAACTCTTCCCTGTGATGACAGATGAGATAGCAATGGCCACAAACTTAAGCATGGAAAGATTCAGCTGAACATCAGGAGAAGCTTCCTCACTGGGAGGTGGTGCAGCACTGACACAGGCTGCCCTGGGAGCGCTGAAGTCACCTTCATTAGGGGGCTTTAGAGACTTGGTGAGACACAGCTACAGCTGACCTGACCCACTGGTGTCTGAAAAGTCCTGCTTTGAGGGCTCTACAGATCCAACAATCTAAACAAGGATTTCATGATCATCTGAGCCACTCCCAGTAGTTTCCACGGAGACCAGTGAGGTTCACTACAACCACAATACCAGACTTTCTCAATATCACAAAATAGGTTCCAATATTACACAAAAAGAAATAAGTACTGTAGTTCTACCCAATTTTCCAGAGACAAGTAAGCTATTCTATACACATAAGCAGCAAGTTTTTTTTGCTTTTATAACAAAATTATATCCAAAAAATATTACAAAATACACACGCAAACTAAGCCTGGTCTGAAATGGCCTGGCCCTTAACAATCGCATGCCCCTGCAAAGGATCTTCATTTAACAGTATACAGTATTCTTGAGAAGCAGCAGCTCATCTTGTTCAACAGTCAGTGTTACAGACAAGCTCTCCTGTTGCAGGCTGTGTAGGCTCTAGTCTTTCAGAAGATACAGCTCTGTTTCTGATGTACAACATCAGTACCGGCCAGCTCAAGCCAGAAAGCTACAACTGTCTACCAAACCCACGCTAGTCAACAGCAGGACCCAATAGAGTTATTTCATTCCCTCGTGTTTTACTTCTAGAATCATGGAATGGTTTGGGCGGGAAGGGACCTTAAAGCCCATCCAGTTCCAACCCCTCTGCCACGGGCAGGGATACCTCCCACCAGATCATGTTGCTCAAGACTCCATCCAAACTGGCCTTGAACACTTCCAAGGAGGGGGCAGCCACAACTTCACTGGGCAACTTGTTCCAGTGTCTCACCACCCTCATCATGAAGAATTTCTCCTTAATGTCTAGTCTAAATCTTCCCTTGGGCTCATATTGCACATGGAGGAAGGTCTGCCCATTCTTTTCCACATTCCTGATAAAACCACAATGACAAGTCCTCCTTCCCCTTTGGAAACCAAAAGAACACCCCAACAAAACCTGGCATGGAGAAGGTATGTTCTTGCAACACGAAACTCATAAAAAACAGCTGATGAGTAGCAGAAAAGCAATGCCTTGCTGACTACTCGAAACACCTACTGCAGGGGTAAAACATTTACCTTTCAAAAGGCACTGATAATGCTTCAGAAAACATTCCTCTGTTTATGAAATCTGTTTTAAGGGGTCAGACATAGAAAGGCTGTAGTTTGGATCCTCAAGGGTGAGGAGTAACAGGCTGAATGTGGAATAGCCTTTCACTGAGTTCAGTATAGGATTAGTGACATTATCCAACTGAAGATATACACAACCCCACTAAAAATCTTGTCTTTTTTATAGTGCTACTGTCAGTCAGTTTTAGCAAGTGACCTACAATATGTTACAAGTTAGAATTTTACAATGTTAAAGAATATTGATAGTGATGTGGACACAGTAAGAACAGAGAGGCTAAATTAGCTTCTATTTTGTTCAGGTAGGCATCCAGTGAAGGCCAAAAAAGGGATTACAAGCTAGTCATTATGCAGGCAATTAAAATGCAAAATTAACAGAGCTATGCACTTCATACTAGGAGGAAAAAAACCACATGCTGAGACAAGCTCATTTCTTGTACAGAAAGACTTCAAAAGTCTTGAAAGCAAATAATTTCCATTTTATGTTGGATTAAATGGTTCTGTGTGATAGCGTTCACCTTGTACTTACCAATGCCATCAGGTAAGACCTGAAGTAAATTCTGAGAAACAAGCAAGTCTGTTAAAGAAGTCAGACCACTAATTTCTTCAGGAAGGCATTCCAATTTATTTTCAGAAACATCCAGACAAAGCAGGTTTTTCAGGTTTCCTACTTCCTACAACACAAGATAAAAAATTCAAGTCATGCCTAAGCACGTAACAAAGCAATTTGAAAAATGTACCATCACATTGAAATTCCAGAATGAAAAACAATTCTCTCCATGACCTCTGGATTGCCCATTCTCTTTCTGCATTCAGAGGTCATACAAAAAGTATATCATTACATTTGACATATGATACACAGCTAAGTGATTCAGTCACAGTTTCTTATTCTAACTATCAGGACTGGTTTCAGTAGTCAGACAAGGTATGCTGAGCACACCCAGGCAAGCACCAGCCAAAACTGGAGTTTTCCTCAAGACTGCAAAGTTGTTTTTTCAGAACTACAGATTATCAACCCCCATGTAATTAAAGTCTGCCCCTCCCAACTAACCCTAGGCAAATTAGGATTATTCTCTCCTGGCTGATACAGCAGCATGCCATGACATCTAGGGATTTCATATCTTCACATCTCCCAGCTGCAACAAATGTAGAAACAGGGATTGGGAGTGTTGCTTTAGCAAGCATTTTTGGACTGACAGGCTATACTGACATCACCTACAATTACCAATGATTACTTAATTTTTTACAATGGTAATCTACCAATTAGCTCAAAAGTCTAACAGAGAAATATCTTTGACCCTATTAGCCATCAGAGCACCCTCCCATTCCCCATGTACACATGCCCACCCCTATGTTCTAGAATAGCTCTCATCTTAGTCATCCGTATCATCTTTCAGGGAACAGAGCTGGGGTATAAGTGTCCTTTACTCATACATATTTGAACTTTTCATACACAGCGACAGCCTTGATCCTAACTCAAAAGATCAGTCTTTTTATCTTGGAAATGTTTGCCTCTCAAGACGCTCTTTCATTAAACACACACAGACACACTCCCTTTATCCGACCAACTTATCATTTGGACATAAGACAAAATACACAATAATGGCCAGCTTCAATAAAAACAGCTGCTGTAGTCATACCGGACCTTTTATGAATTATTATCAGTGTTAAACTACAACTACTTAAAAAATTATTAGGCCAAGTCAACAACAACAAAGTCAACAAAGCCCACTAAACTGTAACTGATTTCCAAGTTATGCTGTTGACAGTGTGATCAATATAGCAACTAACAGCAAACTGCAGAAGGAACAGGGAAGAACAGGTTTTGACTTGGCTCTAAATAAAGAGGGAAGAAACCTTCCCACATTATCGCAGTTCTTAAGAAAAGAAACTTAAGAGTGCTATAAGCTTTAAATGCTAAGGCCCTTTATCCCATGACTGATGTCAGATGGAAGATTTGCCTGTATAAATCAAAATTTCTATTTATAGCAACAGTCCTATTATTGTACTTGTCCCAAACACTATATCTGAATGGAAGATGACGACTGTAAAAAAAAAAAAAAAAAAACTGTCAAAACCACAATTTAGATAGATAGAAAAGGTGAGGCTAATTGTTGGGCCAGGACTGTAAGGAGAGGATGTGTTATCTACAGGCAAGAGGATTTGTTATCTACAGGTAAAAAAGCACAACATGCCTATTAGGAAACAATACCTTTGTCGAAATGTGTAAAAGAAAATGTCTGACAATATATGATATCCTGTACAATCCCTCACAGAGAAACTTATTATGAAAAGGTCCTTGCACATTTAAAACCAAACACAAGCAAAGTGAACTGAGAAAACTGTTTGATTTTAGATCATCTTCCTTTAGGTATGAACAAAATAGTTTTCTTTTAAAAGCATCTTCAAAACAGTATCTGTAGAGCTTATCTTTACCTGAGGTATTTCAGCTAATTGGTTTCCATCCAACCAGAGGTCTTTAAGATTGAAAAGTGCACCAATTGTTTCTGGCTGTAACATAAAAAAATAGTAACATTAAGTATCATAGGAGCTTTAAGTGAAAATCAAATGGCCACCACAAAATTACAGTCTGAGCAAGCCAATCCTTACTCCAAACACTATCTGGAGGTGCCATGGTTAAATGCAGCAAGGGTGACCGTAAGCATTTGGGAACTCCATCATATAAATTAATTGTTGAAGTTTAACAACATACTTTTTAACACACTTTACCTGACATGCACTAACAAACTGCATTCACACTGTTAATCTACTGCAAATCCAGTGCTTAATTGTGTCAGCTTAAGGGAGATGACACATATCTTTTGAGAGATCCACCTGCTATTGTAGCAGACACTAGAACCCTTAAAAGTCTGTCTTGGTCCTTTCCCAAATATTCCTACTCCCATCATGGAAAACCCAAGCTTGTATGTGTGCTCAACCCGTCCAGCTCCCTGTGGAAACCCATACATTCACTGCAAATGCAGTCCAGAGTTTGTGTCCTTCCACTCTTTTTCTTTCCATAAAAAAAGTCTGTGCAGTGCTCTCACTTTCTAGAGATCAGCTGCAGTTTTTCGTACTGAATAAGACTAAGCAGTTGTGGGAAGCACGGACTCACTGCTAAAACTCAGATGTACATATAAAAACACCCCCCTTTGTACATTATTTTTTTCAATTCTGACATCCTACAACCTATTTAACCTAAGTGATGCATAAAACAAGACCAACGTGCACTTTCAGTGTCATGTTCTCTTACCAAATTATAAAGTTCATTGTTTCCTAAATCAAGTTCTTCTAGTCGCTGCAGCTGGGCAAGTGATCTGTGAGATAAGTCAAAACAAAACCACACCAGACTTAAAACAACAGAAACCCCATTTTCTTTTAATGAGCTCATTTTACTGAAACTCATATTTCAAATTACAACGCATCATAGACATTTTATTGAGCACAGACTACCGACAGCAGTTTCTTACTGAAAAAGAAATCATTTGTTTTGTCAGTGTAACTGTATGTCCTTGAAAGATAAAACTTCTTACCGGCAATTAAATTATTATTCTTTACTTTAGCCATCAGTCCCTCAGGGTGGACAATGCCACACAGTTTAGTACAGTTGTTATTATTTTTAGGGGTAATTGACAGTTATGCAACTGGATAAAAATTCCCCATAGTGATCACATGCAACAGTGTCACTCAAGACGCAACAAATCCATCATTTATCTTCTCAACCTGATTTGCTGCCCAGGGAGGTGGTTGAGTCACCTTCCCTGGAGGTGTTTAAGGGACGAGTGGATGAGGTCTTGAGGGACATGGTTTAGTGTTTGATAGGAATGGTTGGACTCGATGATCCGCTGGGTCCCTTCCAACCTGGTTGTTCTATGATTCTATGATTCTATCCGTTTCTGAAGTATTTCAGGTTGGATTTGAGGATGTGAACTGAGGAATGCCCAAAAGGACACAAAAGAAATTCTCTGAGCACAAACACACAGAGTAGGCAGTCTCTCTACTTCACAGTCTGTGTAGAGTTCTTGCTTACCTTCCCCAAAGCTTCAGTAGCACAAAAGCTAGCGAGACAGTCAGAATGTTCCAGGAGCAAGACAATTGTCAACATTTGTGGCAGATTCATTCTGATATTGGATGGCAAAACCTAGCTAGCAATTCCTACCTTCTGACCACTAACATTTAAAGTACCTTGTGGCACACAGCCATTGTCAGCCACAACAGAGGTGGTGGGTAGACTGACAAGAAAAAACGGACCCCAGAGCAAATGGGCAAGAGATTCTCATTAAAAAAGGCTAAATCTATTACAATATCTATTAGATTATCTAACTAAGCAGAACAGTAGTCAGCAAAACTCTTGCAAGTAGCAGCCACGTAGCAAAGGAAGGAAACTCGTCACAAGAGAAAGAAGAGGTTTCTTCCAGGCAGCCAAAAAAAAAAAAAAAAAAGGATGCCTAAACTGTATGATAACTGATTAATCTTAAAAGACCACCAATTCCTCTACCACAATACAGGAAGCACAGAGACATCTAGATATCTTTTTTGCCCCAAAATCATGGCGTGTGGAGTCAGACTTAAGACTTCAGTAGCCTAGTTTGCCACCAAGACTTTGATCTCCAGTGTTCTGAAGCTTTCAGTTTCTTAGCCCCGAACACGAATGCTTATTTAAATGCTTGTGAAGGTCTACAGTTGAAATCTCGGAGGTCCCGTGACCCTGCTTTCACAGTCATGGAATTTCAGCCTGAGAACAACCTAAACCAGTACTCCCACAGCTGATGTGCTCCATCAATGCATGCAGGAGGACACATTAGATGCTGCTGTATGGTACACGGAATAGTTACATGGAGCAAAAACAACTGACACAGGTTGCAGGCTCCTGCTACCAACCACGTACAACTGCAAGTAAAGGATGTAACTAGGTGTTGCTCAAACAAAGTTGTATCTCATAAATGGTTTCAAGAGGCACTGAATATTTTTTTCTAGTTATCATTCAATTTCATATGTTAGCGGATCTTAACAACATTTTATGTTAATATGATCAAACACATTAAATGTCACTTACTCAGGTAAATATGTCAGCAAATTTTCTCTAAGTTCCAGTGAAGCCAGGTTATAAAGACTGAAAAAAAAAGGATCAAACACATTTTAATGCAATCCCATTTTTTATATTCCATGCTCTCAAAAGAAAAGTGTTTGTTTACACAGTTCAAAATGATACTGCTGTGAGCTGATTTTTTTCTTGTTTCAATCAGACCATGATATGAAAGGCAACGTACAAAGACTGGAAGTTCTTTGTTTCTCTGTCATATTTCAACCCATTAAAGATAGAAAGTAAGCAGATAAAACTCAAATTTCTATTTGTTAAAAGGTCAATAGTTGTAAGTTTCAGAAGAAGCCACGTTCATGTGAATTGCATTTACTTACTTGCTTTCAGAATCTGGCACTGGCTACCAAAGTTACAGAGCATCAGGTAAGCCCATCGCTATTCTAACGACAGCATGTTCATTACTGAAAGTGACATTATGTTTCTAAGCGGCTCACTTACTCCATATCCTAGGCTTTTACTAACATCACCATAGCAACATTCAGATTTTTCAGGGGTTTATTTATGACTAAATGGAACACAAGGAGTCAGACGTTATCCCAACACTATAATCTGCTCTGATCCCCCAGTGTCCCAGGGAAAAATAAAAATCAGATATGGTGACTGCAAGTAAGTAGTTCCCTACAGCAGAATACGTTCTCTCCTGGTGTACAAGGAGGGAGACGGTGTTGTAGGACTTGAATAAAATCTAGATTAAAAAAAGAAATTCCATTAAATTTGAAATACATGTTAAATCTAAACCCAAAATATTTTTGTTTGTACATCTTAGGAAAAAGCCCCAAACCAACAAGCAAGCCCACATACTCAGATCACAAAACTGAAATATTTGTTTTCACTTCAAACAGTACCAGTATACTGAATTACAGGATCACTAGTCAGCCCCAGAAAAAAAAGCAGCTGATAACCGGAATAAAGCTAAAGAAAAACCTTCATATTGTTACTCCAATACAGAAGGAAAAGGAACTTCACTGATGCAATAAGAGGAAAGAAGATTTTTCATGGATTAACTTTGGATGGTGCCTTGAAAGTATATTCTTATTTCAAGCACTGATTTTGTACCACACTCAGAAAATGGTGAATAAATCTCACAGGAGCTATGATTACGGTCTCGACAGCTTTTGAAATATGCATATTCTACCCAATGGGTGCTGCATTCCTCCACAAGAAATACAGTTAAAACATAATACAATATAATATAGAGGTGAATATATTGTAGTAGCAGTCTCTTACAAATTCCACTATAAGTGAGGATAACTCAGCTACTGCTATTCATAATCATTTGACAGAAAGGATGTAGTAAGGAAGCCATCGTTCCAAAGACAAATGAGAAAACTCAACCAAAAAACTTCCAACACTGAAAAACACAAGTCAAAATGGGACACAGTACCAGACATCCTCATATAAACCTCATATAATCTCCAGTGGAAGGAGATGGGGAAGAGGTGATGGAGAACGATTTATCTCCAAGAAATGCCGGTTTGTTCTTAATCACGTGGCCACCTGCAAATTGTTGCTACTTTTTTGTTTACAGGTTTTCCAGAAACCTATTCCAGGCTTCCTTTAAATCTTGCACTTTCTCTTTGGGCCCATGCTAGGTAAGGCCCATGACTCACTTTTATCAAGAGTCTATAAAAAAAAGATGCGCACACCACTAAGCTCCCTTCTAATCTTGTGTTTACAGGTCACCCCACATCTACTTATCTCCCTCCAGATGATGTTGAAGTGTCAATGAGTAAAATGGTGCAATCTCTTAATTTCTCTTCTTACATCAGACACCACTTTGGCTGCGGTTACACAGAAACCTTTGTCAGCAAAACCACATTCAACAGCAAGAACTTGGGAACCACCATCTCAACCAGCCTCACCATATCATTAAACTGGGGCGGGCCATTGAATCGGCTCAGGAAACCGATCCTGCTTAAAAATAACCCAGCGAAGAAGAATAACACAGATCCCTAATCCAACACAGAATAAATCCCCTTAAGCACCTGAGCTAGTACAACTGCCAGGAAGACACAAGGAAGGCATCTCTACTGTCCAAGCCAGCAGCACTACAAGGACTAACTGGGTAACTGTGTCTCTGTGGATGCTGAATTTGCATCCCACCGCACCTTATGTGTTTCAGAGACTGATTGTGGCCGATCACAGTCCCAGCTAAGTTCTCCTCTAATGGAAGACACAGCTTTCTGGAGGAGAAATGCTCTATTCTACAGCTATTCTCACCAACAGCACGCTCACAACTGTAAGTCTACCCTGGAACAAAGTAAAGGCACTGCCCTCCAGTCCTTTAATCTATCCTTTGTACTTCTAAGGTCTCCAGTCTAAATGCGATGTAAGGGGACTCCAACAGGGAAAACAGCTTCCCACCACGTAATGTAAAATAAGAGACTAAGTCTCTGCCCCATCAGAAGTGCTATGCTTAATAATATGGATCTATCTGAAAGAAGCCAGAAAATGAGAAAAAAATTTTGACTCGTTACTCTTAAAATTCAACTACTTACAGAGAGGGGTCCCAGCAAACTCATGTGCTGCAACTTAAAACTGGAAACCATGACAGTAATAATACAGAATAACAGGTAAAAATGGAAAAGGCATGCTGATGCATTAAAGCACCAGTCTGTGACATACCATAGAGCAGAGGTATAGCTCTCCTTATTCTTAACACACTGTGTGTTCATTAACATTCTTCTGCTTTTAAGGTATGTTAAAAGACAAGATTTTCAGTCACTTGCAAGAAAAATTCTAGACTTCTTCCAATTTTTCAAATAAGTTTTCTGATAGAACAACACATTCTCTTCAGAAAGTCTAATTTTTCCTCTTCTCAACTACAAATAAAGATTTTTCACAATACAGTAAATGGAATACATTTCTTCTTTTCCCTCTGATCTGAATTTTCTAGATGCAGTGTTATTTAAGAGTCCTTCTGAAATTTTTGAAAGGAACTAAAAGAAGCCACATTTCATTGATTTCCAAATTTCTCCCTAATCCTAATTGTCATCTATGGGCCTTACTTGTTTTAATCCATAAAATATAAATGTGACAGCAATCTAGTCTACTCAGACAGGAGGCATGGTTCTGTCAGCAACTGTTCACGAAATACATTTAGAAATAGAACTGCACCACAGAGCACTGCAGGCTGTCTCCAACTCGAAGAAGTAGTCATCACTCCCCCAAAAAACAACAGAAAATAAAAATTAAAACAGAAAATGTCTCTATTCTACACCTGTATTCTAAAACAGAAAGAAAACAAATTAAAAAAAACCCCACCCAAATAACCCAAACCAGGTACTTCTTCCAGGACTACTATCACAAGAACCTATTTCACAGAAACTTGTAAAAAAGTATTAATACTGCAATAATTCTCACCACAATAGCTACCACACACACCCTGAACGCCGAGGATGTGTGTGAAATTCCTGTGCACAAGGCAATCACCAAACCAGGCAGAGGATGCAGTAATTGAAATAATTACAGTATTTGCTCAGCATTCCAGATGATTTCTGATGTAAGGGTGGAACCAAGTAAAATTTAAAGGTACAACATGGCTAAAAAATACTATTTTCAGTATGAACCAGACACATTTATCCACTGCTGTACCTAAATAAGCTGCAGAAACAGGTATCTGCCACGTGAGTTTGAAGAATGAGAACAAATATGAAATAAATAATTGATAACAAAACTAGCAGCAACAAGGTAACACATAAATGCCACAGGTGTCTTTCCTGAACATCCTTTTCAGGATTTGAGAGAAACCCTTAATCCAACATGGTCTACAGAAAAGGACACACTTGGGGAACACTGCAAATACTCCTTCATGTCAACCAGAGTAGTCTCCTCCAAAATAAAGGCAAGACTAGAACTAGCCACAAACATCAGAACCAAAACATACTGTTGTTCTTCCAAAGCCAGCCTGTTTTTCTTCAGATCAATTGGAAAGATTAGGCTGGAACATGTCCCTTATTAGGACAGGTTGAGAGAGTTGGGTTTGTTCAGGCTGGAGAAGAGAAAGCTCAGTGGAGATCTTACAGTGACCTTCCAATAACTGAAAGGGGCTATAGGAAAGCTGAAGAGGGACTGTTCACAAAGGCTTGTAGTGATAGGATGAGGGGCAATAGGTATAAACTGGAGAGGGGCAGATTTAGATTGGACCTAAGGAGGAATTTCTTCACCATGAGGGTGGGGATGCCCTGGCCCAGGTTGCCCAGGGAAGCTGTGGCTGCCCCATCCCTGGAGGTGTTCAAAGCCATGTTGGAAGGAGCCTTCAACAGCCTGCTTTGGTGGGAGGTGTCCCTGCCCATGGCAGAGGGATTGGAATCAGATGATCTTTAAGGTTCCTTCCAACCCAAACTATTCTATGATTCTATGACTACCAATAGCAACATGCCTTCCAAATTAACCATTTCCAAAAGCAGGTTATTCTGCAGACAACAGCAACTTGCTGCAATAGGTAGGAGAACATTAACTGCAGTTTCAAAAAGACGTTAAACAAAACTGAGACATGTTTTCTAGTTATCCTGGATGAAATGTTCCCAAGTGACAGGGGACAGGACAAGAGGGAATAGCCTCAAGCTCCACCAGGGGAGATTTAGGCTAGAGATTAGGAGGAAGATTTTCACGGAAAGGGTCATTGGACATTGGAATAGGCTGCTCAGGGAGGTGGTTGATTCACCTTCCCTGGAGGTTTTTAAGGCACGGGTGGATGAGGTCCTGAGGGACATGGTTTAACGTTCGATAGGAATGGTTGGACTTGATGATCTGATGGGTCTCTTCCAACCTGGTTGTTTTATGATTCTATGATTCTATGAAATCACAACGTTATCAGTGTATCGCATACATTAAACTACACTATTGACTTGTGAAGTTCTAAAATACAAACCTCAGTGGAGTTATCCTAGTGTTTGAGCTAGATCAGGGATGCCTGTGCCATTCCCCTGTTCAAGGGGATAGAAAGCCAGCCTCAAGGGTGACAAGAGATCACGTTATCTGCCCCATATTAACACAACCCAGCCTGCAAGAGGAGTCGAAGCACTCAAGCCGCAGGCTACACCAGCCATGGTTTCTGAGGAAAGCACTGGGAAGCACAGGGACGCAAATACTATTTTACTGTGAAAATGAAATTGAAAATGCAAAGGTGGAAAAAGATACGTGGAAACTGCTAGGAGACTAACATCAAAGCTAAAGGTGCTTAGTCAATAAAAGCTAGACAACAGACTTGTCTTGTTTGTGGAATCAAAGTCACACATTTTTTGACCTTACGTCAAGAGAACAGCACAGCTAAGCATGCAAGACACGAAGTCAGACTTTGGGAAACAACAGAGCAGAGTCTGAAGAGAGATGAAGATTAACAGACCTGCAGAAATGCACAGATCCATCTGCACTCCTTCCAGCAAGGTCAAAATAGTCAGGGGAATGCAAAATCCCACACGTAGTTTGGGTAACAGCCAAGTGTACAGAGGGAACATTTCCTTCCATTTGTAAGGCGGCAAAGAGAAGGGAAAGACAGGAGAGCAGACACAGGACCCATGTTTTTAGAGAACAAGGGAATATACTGCACAATAAGGATGACTAAGGAGAGAACACAATACAGATCCTCAATTGGGTCTGGTACTACATTTTTAACGCAGCAACAGTCATGGCTACAGAACACAGTCCAAGGATGCAGCATTCAGAAATGCAACATTAAGTCTGCATTCTGGCTATTTCCATCAGTTCAAAAGGACTTCAGCTCACTGGGCCAGCACCTAAAGATTAGTGTTACTTATTGATAACGGCCTGTCCCTGCATCTCTACGTAGCATGTGCACTCTGAAACATTCATCCTAACGCTAGATTGGAAAGGAAGGGAGTTTAAAGTAGGCAACTTTCATTTTTCTTTTTTTTTTTTTTTTTTGTGCAGAAGATGAACACACCAGTCTGCTAGTCTATCAGTGGTACTCTGACAACAGCATACAAGACGTATGAGACTAGCTACATTTAAATATATTGCAGTTCATTCCCACTGCCCAAATAAAACTACCAGCAACATGTATGACCCTGACCCAGGACACATCAGTTAGGTGACTCATCTGACAGGTGTCAATACTCATTTGACAGGATCCTATTAAGATACTCCCCATCCTACAAAGCTTCTAGCTACTGATCAATGATTTACTGAGAACCCAACTTTTAGCAGTTTTTTCCCCCAAGAAAATTACAGGATTAATCACTCACCAGCCAGCTCTCAAAATGCCACTTACTCAGACCATAAGCACATGAAGGTATATCATGCACTCTTGGGGTAGGCTCCTGTTCCAATTAATTTCCAAAAGAAGCCTCTTTCTCTCATCCTTTCTTCACTGACTGTACCATTCCCTGCAGAAGGAGTCTGAGATGACAAGTCCCCAAATCCTATGCCAATCAAATCCCAGGCTGCATCAAAAGAAGCTTGGCCAGCAGGTCAAGGGAGATTCTCACCCTCTACTCCACTTCTCTGAGACCCCAACTGGAGCACTATGTTCAGTTCTGGAGCCTTCAGCACAGGACAGACATGGATCTGTTAGAGCAAGCCCAGAAGAGGGCCACAAAAATGATCATGATCAGAGGGATGGAACACTTCTCCTATAAGGAAAGGGTCAGAAAATTGGAATATTCAGCCTGAAGAGCATACTCTGGGAAGACCTTACTGCAGCCTTTTAATATATGAAGGGGACTTATAAGAAAGATGGAGAGAAACTTCTTACCAAGGCTTGTGGTGATAGGACAAGGGACAATAGGTTTAAATAGAAAGAGGACAGGTTTAGGTTGCATATAAGGAAGACATTTTTATGATGAGGGTGGCGAGGCATTGCAATATGTTGCCCAGAGAAGTTGTGGATGCCCCAGTTGTGGAAGCCTTCAAGGTCAGGTTGGATGGGGCTTTAAGCAACCAGATCTAATGAAAGATGTCTCTGCCCACAACAGAAGGATTAGATGATCTTTGAAGGTTCCTACCAAACCATTCTATGATTCTAAGAAATTAGATGTGTTAGCTTGGATGGTTTCAAGAACTTCTGTAGAACACACATCCCTTTGCAAAGTTAAGTATCGTTTTAGTTCTTCATAGTCTGATTTATTTCATACACACAGTTCTATACCTGTCAGCACCATATCCTTCCTCGGTGTTTGAAGAACCAGCTCCATGTGAGTTTTTGGAGTAACGACATTTCCAATGCCACGAAAGCAATATTAACGTTACAGGGAAAGATTATGGTTCCTGAATTTCCTAAGGTTGTGTTAACATATAACCATGTCATTCGTGGTCTATACAGTCCCACTATGCATTTTGTCCTCCTTTTCAAAAGACTAAACATTAAGCCCTTTTTTGTTTCCAACTACTGCTTAATGCTGACATATAATTAGACAAAGTTATCATGAAATAACCTTAAAATTCACATTCATCACATGGCAACCCACAAATAGTAGAGAATTAATTGCAGCTGGTTTTCTTTCTCAAGGAGACTATTTCTCAAACAAGCACATCTTAAGCTTAAAGTGCTTTTTTATTTTTTCAAATGTCAGCCTTAACTAGCCTCCTCCCTCTTTGTGTGCTTACCCTTTGACTATGGAAACCTGTTATACAGTGTGAATGATAAAGAGCAGCACTAATGAATATTTGTAAGATTAATTCACTAGATTTTAAATAGAGAGAACTGAAGTCCACACCATGCAATAGGGGAGAGCGATTTTTGCAAATTCTTAGCTACTGAATCCCAGAAATTCTTACATGATCCAGCAATTACGGGAAATATTAATTTCTTAAATGAGTGCACTTATCCGTTTCTAAGCAAACTATCTTCATGCACATGAAATCCCACAGTTATGCCTCAGAATACAAAGGATGCTGTTAAAGCAAATGCAAAGCAAGGTAACTAGATTTAGTTTTGATGAAACTCTTATAGCTCACCAGTTATTGTCAAAGACCATTCTTCCAGAAGTCATTTTTGAAAGCATTCATCCTCCTCCCTTTTGGAGGCAAAGAGATGTGAAATAACTTGCATCTAAGTTAAACACTGTTCCTTCCTCTTAAGTTTAGGTATATAACAGGCAAGGAAAAGGCACATTAGGCTTTCCTTAGAAGTCTGTTTCTGGAGTTTGACAAGTAGGACAGTATTCTTGTAAGAACAATTCTAGCAAGAAAGCCTGAAAGTAATGATTATGTTCCTAATACCTGTCATTTGCTATAGAGTTGGGAAAAATGAACACAAATGTATAGGGGGAAAACACTCCTTCCTCAGCAGACTGATTTTAAATAGGCAGGAAAAGAAAGTAAACTTGGTAATTTTGTCATCCTAGATTTAATCAGCAAAAAACCTGAAAGCCAGAGGACAAGCTTTTGAATAGTCAGTTACATGAATTGAACTGTCAATATCATTAATTGGCTTGTAAAAAGCTACAGGTCTTCTTCCACAAGTGAAAACAGAAAGATTAAAAAAAAAATAGTAGTTTATCAGCCACTCACTAGAGGAAAGACTAAACAGACAGCCAGTAGTACAAGTCACATCCAATTTTTTAAAAAATAGAGATAAGTTCTACAGCTCATGGCCACGGAATTCCCTAGATATGTAACAGAGGCAGTCTAAGCTGCTAATTAAGACTACTTTTCTACACAAGCTTGGTTTTCAAGTTGCTGAGATCAATTCTACTCTCTCTCCCCCTGGACAAGCATGGTCCAAAAAACATACAGAACACTGAGCCCTCTATAACCTTCAAAAGCGAACATTCAGAAGAAGAGAGATTCATAATTATGACTCAGTCTGTCCACTCTTAAACGTTTTAAGGGAACATTCTCTGATTTTCTTATCAAGCTTACTGAAACAGGTTGGGGAGACTATGCCAATTCACTACTACTATAAAAGATTTCATTTTAAAAATATCTTCCACTCCACTCACGCAACATCAATCTTCAGTGACATAAATAAACTGAATTACCTCCTTTCAAAAAAAATATTGCTAAATATACGTTAAATATTTCTTACTTATATAACATACAAGATGTATCATTTCTTATTTAAAGTCCAGATGGCACTGCATTCACTACTACATTCTTAAACAGTGTTCCTGAAATAAACTTTTGAATTCCTTAACATCCAATTTTACCATTTAGCAAACAGCTGTGATTAGCGCTGAATGCTCTACCTACTCATTCTCTGTAAATATTATTTGTCATGCTAAATTCAGACAGGCCAGAGTGAGAGCTTTAAATACTGTCAGCCTAGCCGGACCACCAATAAACAATTCTCCTTGTACGTCTTTTCAAGATAAGCCTCCCCATCACTTTTGTGGTATGATGTAAGATTAGATTTTAATCATACATTATTATGCTAAACCTTAAAACAGAAATACATTGTGTGATTCCACACAATTTTGAAAGCATTTTCCATTCTGTGTGATGCTACTAGATGTGTAATCTATACTTGGGATATTCTAGCATATACTAAGAAAAACACAGTCAAGAACTGCCCCAGCAATCTATTATCAGAAGCATGTCATTCTGATCTGTTTCTGGATCATCTGCATTGAGATGTATCCTTGCACTTCTGAAGAACCTTTTATTCTCTAGCTACTCCTATTCAGACCAACAATAAAGATGCAGAGTTCACAATTTGCTGAAAACTTCAAAATCTCTAGAATTAAACATACCTAAATATAAAACCCCACCATGTTCACTGACTTTGTTTCTCTAACACAAAGTCTCTGGATATTTGTGGTTCCACGATTCTTGAAAAGCATGCCTGCAACAAATCCTTCCACAAAACAACGCTTCTAAGCGCAGCAACATTTGCTCTATTCTTTTCATTATGTTTACTGTCATAGTGAATTGACTATTTGAGCATTCAACCTGCTGGCTGCAGATGCTGAGAGAAAAATTTCTCTGCTTACCTGGTAATCAATCCCCTTTCAGTAGTAAGGTCCACAAATTCATTCAGCCCACTTGCAGCTTGAGTGTAAATCAAATTCATCAGTCATCAGCATCAGAAGAACACCCTACATAAATCTAAAGAAATTCAGCCCTTCCCACTTTAAAAGTTCCTAAAGTCACGATTCTATTCTATTCTACCTTCTTGCATCACAGACTCCGCAGCTTTCTCAAAAAAAGTCAGGGGGAGTCTGTGAATGATGTGGATAAAACGAATCATGATATTACCATGATTTTATGTTGAATCATCGGGATTTGGAGATCATTTCCGAGGAAAACATCTATACATTTGAGAGTGGGGAAAAGATTTAAAGGTTGTATATACCAGAAGAAAGCTTTTTATTTGCCATTCTAGGAACCAGGCATGGAAAACAGCCTACCTGTAAGTCAGAAATAATCTTGTTTGTTAAACCATAGCATCAAGGGGAAAAAAAAGGTGATCAGTATATTTTCCATGCACAGTCAAGCTGTCGAAAAAAATAGTGAAAGCTAAAAACTGGATACAAATTTGATACTTGGTGTGTTGATGGGCAGCAGGCCCATAAAGCATTTTAGTACAGGTCTGGTCTTTGCTTCAGTTGTTCAAGAAACTTGCTGGTTTTGTTGTCCTCATAGAGTCTGGCAGATAAACGTCTTACTCAAATATGTATCTCATGCTGAAAGGACTGTTTCTTTGGTCAGGAGCAATTCCCTGTTAAGCATCTATCTGAGAATCTGATGCTAGGCTAAACATCAGAGATTCACATAAAAGGCTTTCCAAGGAATGTACCTGGACTTCTTTCAGGCTTAAGAACCACAAATAAACAAACATACAAAGCTTACACAACCTCTCTTCTAGGTGTTACCTCATGATAGTGCTGTGTGCATCTCTAAGTTCCCAAATCTTTGCTAGGAAAAAGTCAACATCACAGTGGGCTTGGAGATGAAGGTGAAGTAACCCTGAAGCCAACACTACAGAATGAATTCATATGGAGAAGAGAAGGTGCTGAAAATAGACTGACATTAGATTACTCATACTACTGTAACGTATGCCCTTGGAAGGCTTACAAATACTTCAATTTATCCAAATAGTCTTATATACACAAATATATCCCAATTTTTTAATTTCAGGAAAATGTTATGCCCTGTGTTTTGGGTGTTACACGTACAAAGAAGTATTGAAGCAAAATCCTGGAAGCAAATGGAAATTCCTAAATGCCTCCCATCCTGAGAGGAATAGGTTTGATCTGCCCAATAAGAAAGCATACAGATACAGATATTCCTGCAGAACAGGCACGGAAATTAGACTTGCTCTCACTACACGGAGAAATGCTGAAAAAGACGTTCCCACTCACAGCTTACGTTGTGTAACTTGTTTCTCAGAATGGTTCGACTAGCCAACAGGACAACTCCTGCTCCAAGCTGCACCCACCTAATTACTTGCTAAAATATCTCACACGCATTATCACTCACTATTTTACTACAGAAAGCAACCACAGTACAAGTTAAAAGAACACAATTCACAGAGAATGGTGTGACCAGCAGGTCCAGGGAGGTTATTCTCCCTCTGGACTCAGCACTGGTGAGGCCGCTCCTTGAATACTGTGTTCAGTTCTGGGCCCCTCACCACAAGAAGGATGTTGAGGTTCTGGAGCAAGTCCAGAGAAGAGCCACGAAGCTGGTGAAGGGGCTGGAGAACAGGCCCTATGAGGAGCAGCTGAGAGAGCTGGGGGTGTTTAGCCTGGAGAAGAGGAGGCTGAGAGGAGACCTCATTACTCTCTACAACTACCTGAAAGGAGGTTGTAGAGAGGAGGGAGCTGGGGTCTTCTCCCAAGTGACAGGGGTCAGGACAAGAGGGAATGGCCTCAAGCTCCACCAGGGGAGATTTAGGCTGGAGATTAGGAGGAAGTTTTTCACACAGAGGGTCACTGGGCATTGGAATAGGCTGCCCAGGGAGGTGGTTGATTCACCTTCCCTGGAGGTGTTTAAGGCACGGGTAGATGAGGTGCTGAGGAATGGTTAGACTCGATCCGGTGGGTCTCTTCCAACCTGGTTGTTCTATGATTCTATATAGGACTGGTTATATTAACACATCTAGTCTGTTATCAAGTCCTAAAACAGTCGGTCACACATCTTTCTAGTATGCCCTAAAGTAATACATGAGCTTAAAAGAAGAACGACTCATCTAACAAGGGAACACTTTCAACACATATAGCAGCACTGGATAAGCAGCTGGAAGTGGTCACACAGAAGCAGAGAAGTCGACAGAGCTGGAGCACGGCTACATACAAGCAAGAGGAAAGACAAAAGATTAAAGAGAGGCCTTGACAATGTTCTTCAAACAGTTGGAACCCTTAAACATATTCCTTTTGGCAAGACAAAGGAACACAACAGGCAGTCAGCTGCACCATCAAATTCCCTTGCAATAAGTGACAAAAATTTTGTGAGTTAAAAAAATGAAAGCTGCAGTTGTTGGTCACCAGAGTGAAAAAAATAAACCTATTACTTGCAAATCTAATGCTAGAAACATAGTAAAATTCACTCTCAGAGGTAAGTGACCCTGAAGGACTTCAGGTTGCAGTTCTAACTGGCTACGAACAAGATCTCCCAATAATTTCCAACCAAATAAGAGGCAGGATAAGGCAAGAAGCCAAAGCTAGTAACCTCTCAAGGAAGTTTGTAACATTCCTCTAGTTACTGTCTGCAAAGCAGCACCTCGTTCTTTGGGAATCATTTCAGCTTGCCATGTTTCTTGCATTCATTTTAAGAATCAGGCAGGATCCCAAATTTTTTGCCTTGGTTTTCAGTAACTGCAGAGTCTGAACAAGCCCAGCCTTAGCTGCCAGTGCTGTGAAAAGTCACATAAAAAGCTTTGTGAACCTTTACAGAAAAGGAAGAATGTCACGAAAGCCCCTGCCCATGCAATTTTTAGGTAGGGCTTTGCCATACTCTTGGGTCCACGTTAACTGTACCTGTTAGTGCTTGCGGAAGGTTTCAAAAGACATTTTCCACTTCTGTTGCTGCTGGAATGATGCCAGCTAACAGCTTTCATACTCATGGGAAGTGGCTAAAGCAATGCCAGTCTGAACTTGACTACATTGCAGAAGCCCTTAATAACAAGATCCCTTCTGGAGGACTCCTCTGTTTAGAAACAATTGGGTTTTACTGCTAGGAACCACACTGACTCCCCAGAGAATCCATGTTAGAAACATCTTACTTTATGAAAGCATATCCAACATGAACAGGCCTCTAATGATACTGAGTGTATGAGTTACTGTGATTTTTTTTGAATCACGACTGAAGTGGGTAAGTACAGGGTAACTTAGAACAATGATCAAGGTAATGATAAAGGTAGATGCAGATTAAAAAAGGGGGAAAGGAGGGGAGAAGACAGAGAACAAGCAAGTGCTGCAAGAAATTCTCTAATATGGTATACTACCCACTTGTCTCAAGTTCTGTGAATACTATCCCTGAAGCTGGAATAGCAAGTTAGACTCTTCAGCTTAGAAAAAAGCACCTGGGGTTACGGTAGAAAACTACAAAGGCATCAATGGTAGATGAAGTGCATAGGAATGAGCTGCCTCTTCCAATACCAGGGAAGGTGGGTAGAGCCAGGCTCCAAAAAAACCCCAACAAATCAATGCAATCAGCAATAGAACTGTGCTGCTGCTTGTCAGGGGAGAATACTAACGATGTCTACACAAGCTCAAGGAGAAAGTGGACAAGTACATGGAAGAGAGATTCATTACGGGCTACCAATTAGCTAACCAAAACCTAAAGTTCAGGAAATCCTCTGAACCAGAAACAGCCAGGGGATGGAAAGAGCGATAATCAAGCACACATTTTTCTTCTGAATTCTCACTAGGTATCTACTTATTGCAAGTGTAGAAGGAAGCTGGGCTAGACAAGCCTTTGATCAGAACCAGCACAGCCATTCTCACATATTCAAGTTGAGGAGACAAGGAATTACCTCTTCTCTTAAAGTGGAAGAGATACCCTTCTCTCCACTACCAGGCGAGAGATTTCCCTTCTGCAAGTATGCATGGCCGTTTCAGTCAAAATGAGACAGATAAAAACCATTCATTTTACTTGCCATGTGTCTATGCTTTGGCAGCCTGTGCGTGCAACCCTGTTCTACTTTCCAGAGTTAATAACTACATCTTAAAAGCTTATCAAATGTATCTCAAGAACTGTTCCATTAGTTTTCATTTCCACAGCTCTCACTGGCATTTTCTTTTTCAGAACCACACTACTCCTATAGTTAGGTACCTTCTAATTTCCATCTTGATCACAGTCAGCTTTTACTCATCTGTTCCTGTGCCAACAATTGTCTGGGTTTGAGCTAAGCTGAAAGCCATCTGACGTGTTCACAATAATAGATCAATGGTTTATTCTAATGAAGGAAAGCAAAAGGTCAGACCCAGATCACAAAACACCAGTTTGGTTCTCCACATAAAATTCCCACATACTCCTAAACATACACGTACATGCTTCAGATTCTGCATTAGCTTGCTAACGTCAAGTGAAAATGCAAAGGGATTTTTCTTAAACAGATCCCTCAGACCGCAAAGAATATAAAAAGTAGGCACAGAACTGTAAATAACTTTATTGGTATACTACATACAATTACGCAAGTAATTTATACAACAGGTATAACGATGAAGAGAAAATAAATTAAAACAGTAATAAAGTATAAAAAAACTTACTTCCCAATGTTTTCAGGTAGTGCTTGCAGAGAGATGTCATTTACTGAAAGACATGTTAGATTCTGTAATTCAGGAAAGCTTTCAGGCAACCTATGGAGATATTAATTCAAATCAAGGACTTCCAGCAGAAGCATTCACATTCATGTAATACATATTGGAAAAGAGAACATAGTGGAAAATAAGTGTGTTTATTAAATACCCACAGAGGGAGGCAAGCCCAGGCTACAGCATGACTCAGAAAATTCTAAGAATTGCAGGAAGAAAAAAAAATCCCATGGCTTTGAGACTTTAAAATTTCTTCTGTGTAAAAAGAACATTCCTGTCTCCTTGCTCCTCTCTTCCCTGTCCCCAATTTGCAACTTTAAAAAGCTACAGGGCTTGAGAACATTTTAAGCATTTTAACAAATTTTACAAATCAAACACATTTAAAAAACCCTTTTTACTATTATTTTCCTAACCTAGACAGTAAAATAATTAAACAAGTTATTTTTATTGAGGCTTCAGTTACATAAATGCTTACAGCATGCCGGTTTGTATTAGCTACTAGGCTGCTCTTCCACTGTAGCTTTTGAAGAATCTGTTCACTATGAAGACAATGTTCTGCTGCCACAGCATTTCACATTTTCTGGTTCACATCACCACGTAATCCCTTCCTTCTTAGGCAATAAAACACAGTGATATGCAAAGTAGTCCCAAAGTTTCCAAAGCTTTTAGGTCCATCACCTACTTGGTCTTCTGCAAGGCTTAGTTTCCCCACCCCTGACACAGATGGATTCCTGTAGCGGCCACTGCTCTCTGGTAGCCAGACTGCACAAGCTGCAGAAGCAGCTCAGAGACCAGGTGGGATAAAAGGGGCAATGAGGGAGAAAAAGGAGAAGCCCCTGGGCCAGTCATTTGACTTCTGCTCAGCACCTAGAGCATGCAACCTAAGCTCAAGTTGTAGCATCTGGTTTGGTTCAAGCTCTCCCCATCACCCAGCTCAAGGCACAATGAGCCAGAAGGAGACACGCAGCTACCAGCAAATAGGACTGGGCATGATGGGGAAAGGGAACCAGAAGCTACAGAGAGCAGGCAGGGATGTCTTTTCACATGTTTAACTCCACACTGCACTCTTCATCATTTTCTGGACCTTATTAACAGAACACACTCCGTATCTACAAACTGTGACCTCCACTCTAACTATTCGTTACTGCTGAGGCTCTGACAGATTTAAGACTAGAGCTCAATGATATGATTGTCTTTTGGCTAGTCCTGAAGTGGACAGATGATTGAACCAGATGATCATTGTAGCTTCTTTTCAACCAGAACTATTCTATTCTATCCTCCTACACTCTACAGTGGACTTACAGGCTAGTCTACAATAAATGTGCCTGCTTTTTATTAATTAAAACCTGAAATAATCTGAAAACAGCTAGAAAAAAATTGCCTGTCAGCCACTTTTAATGCTGCATGATCATCAATGATTAAGTCTGACAATGAGGCAACATAGTGTATTAGCGGTAGGACATTGATCGGGAAGATCTCTGACTGGCTTTTAAGCTTAGAGGAAACAAGGACAACAATTGATTGCTAAAAAAACTGCCAGGATATCACACACAGAAGGAAATCCTTACAAGACACTTCGACTCCGCCTGGGCAAATCAGTGCCAGAGTTTACAAACTGTTATACAGGTAAAACTGAAATTCTGGATCTTATCACAGAAAATACCTGGCAACTGTGCGCAAACAGCTTCTGGTATCTGTGTTTTCTAAGTCAGTAAACTGCTTGGAGTGATGTTTTCCAGGACACACATACACTTTGGAGCCACCTTATCAAGAATTTTTAAAATTCCCTTAAACTGTCAAAAGAGTTATGAAAAAACCCTTAAAAAGCTCAGCAGCATTTGTTAACTCCACTCAGCTGTAGCTGTGCACTACAACTTCTGTTTAAGGAAACACAGGCCTTTTTCAGCACACAAAACAGAGAAAGACAACTGGTACACTACTGCAGACAATTCTGATTCAAAAATGATGAGATGCAGCTCTAAGCTTAATATACTGCACACTGATGGCTGTGAAAAAGCTGTTTGGTGACCCTCACCACTTGCGTATCTAAACATCAGTTCAGCCACAGTTTGCTTTACCGGATTTTTGTGGTATTATTATCCTCACTATACAAATGGGTTACAGAGGCACAGGGATTAAGATCACAAGTGTCCCTTTAATGCTCAGAGATGTGATTTTCTGGAGAACTTAGGATGCACTGTGGGTGATATTCAAAGTGCACTTCTGAAGAATCACAGCTGCACATGTGGGAAAAGTCATCTTGCAAAACCACTGGAGCAGCTTAAGAAATTAGACACTTGCCTGTTTGTTGGCTCTCCTGCACCTCAGCCAGCCAGCTAATCCTGCAAGTATTCCTAACCCATCTCAGTGCAAAGCAAGGCAGGTCAGTGAGCACCCACCATGAATACTCTGGCTTATGTGACTTGCTCAGCACCACAAAGGAGCTCTGTGGCGTAGACTGATTTAGAAAACAGTTCTCCAAATAGTATTCAAAAGCCTTAGCTAACAGATCACCTTTTCCTTGCTACTTCTAGCCTCATTTCACCAGATAAATTTCAAAATGGAATAGAGAAATGAAAACAAAACTCCTCTTCTAAACTAAAAGTGTGTGTAATCCCCAAATTAGAGCTCACTAGAACACAGACCGGCAGCAGCCACAGCAGCCAGTGACATATGCAGTGCATTTTTGCCACATGTTACTGCATGTCACCATGTCCCAATTGATGGGAGGGTGACGAAACCCTAGTCCAAGCTTTAATCATTAATAAAAGCCATTATCTGCAGCAGCTGATCTAAAGTTTATTCCAAATCGTCAGGCACCTGGGTTTGTGCCAATGCATTTGTACTAACCATTGCCTTGTCTCTGGCAACCCTGAGCATGGTTTTCCTATGCATTTAAGAAGGGGAATGAAAATTACTTAAGAGACAATCAGATTTACATTTTTCCTGGTTGGCTAACAAATTTCACCCCCTCCCGGGGAAGATGCACATCACTTGCTAAATGTGAACTTTTCATGCAGTCCCTGCCAGGGACAGACAAGGTTGGCAAGATTTCATAGAGATTCTAGATGACAATTTTTAAGGGCTTATTTAAAATTACAATTGTTACAGCAAGATTGTAATTCTGGTATGGCAAGTACTAAGAAGAAGGTGGAAGTTACCTAGTCAGTGGATTCCCACTGAAATCTGCTACCTGTAGCGCTCTGCAGAATGAGATGCTTTCTGGTATTTCAGGAATATCTGCAGAAGGAAAAAAAAAAGGGAAAAAAATTGTCAACAACTGTACTGCATCTACACCAAAATTATTGCCTCATTACATTCAGAAACTTGCTACCGTAAGGAGTTATCTTGGTTTCTTTCAAGGCATTTCAACATGTGAAACTACTTCACATTCAAGTACAAAGCTAATGCAGCAGAGACATTTTGTGCTTTTTCATCAACACATTTCCCACTCCTGCTCCACACTCATCTTCCTGATCCCAGACTGCTCACTTGTCCTTGGATTGATCTTTCTCAGCCTTTGCCCATCAAAAAAAAAAGACACTGTATGTGCCAGGATCATCCTAAAGAACCAATTAAAGTCTGAACCTCTTCTAATTTGATCAATACACACCCATAATCTGTGCTGGTAGAAAGTACTTGAAGAGGGAAAACAAGAAAAGCAAGAAGAGAATGTGCAAGTCTCCCCACCTGTAATATACATCCATGGAAGCGGAACCAGGCTCTCTCACACTAAAGCCAGATGATTTGAAAATACTATTCTAATTAATGGGTCCCAAATAAGTGCTAGTACACCATTTCAGATTCCCAGAAAGTAGTCAGGGATATTTGTGAAAACAGATACTTTTTTTTAAAGTCTCATCAACATTTACCTACTGATGTTAGGCATGCTATCTTAAAAATAAAAATATCTTCTGTGTCTTTTACACCAAGTTGATTTCTCTCCTTGTTTAACAGATTTTTATGATTAGTTTTGAAAAGAATTGGGGGAAAAAGGCAAATATTAAATTAAAAATTAATCTGTTCAAAGCTTTTTTCCTATTTCCATTTTTTTGTAAAGAGCTTTACAGCTACTCCATCACCTCATTCTGCTGTTCTTATCACAAAAAATACTTCAGGAAACGCCTTTATAGATTCTCTTTATGCAAGTGACACCACTGACCTCGGCAGCCATCACTGATCTAAATATGCTGAAAAGTAGCTGGAAATTAGGTCTCTCCTACCTTGCCGAGTAACTCAGAATTGACTACCTAAGCAGTGCAATGGGGAGAGGAGTAGAGGAGGGAGGAGAATTCCGTAAGGTTCACCTCTTGCTAGGTAATCTGAGCACATGTATCCATTCTGAATGATTCCCAGCTCAGAGCTGAACATCTTCCAAACCCACAGGTGACCAGCCATGAATGATCAACAAAAGGGCAGTAGAGGAGCCTCCTCCTAGGAACCTTCTTCGGTTTCCTACATGAGTGGGAAAGGCTGGAGGGAAGGAGGGAGATGGGCACCCACAAATGGGTTTCATTACATTCCAGGAGGTTCTTCTTGTTGGAATGGAAGCAAATCACTCTTGCATCACAAACCTCAGAGTTCCCAGTATATTCACCAGGCACAGCTTTGAAAACCAACAGGGTACGTGAAGGAATAGTTTGTAATATTGCAAGTAGTTTCATAGAATCACAGAATCACTAGGTTGGAAAATATCCACCGGATCATCAAGTCCAACCATTCCTATCTGTCACTAAACCATTCCCCTGAGCACCTCATCTACCTGTCTTTTAAACACTCCAGGGACTCCATCAACCACCTCCCTGGGCAGTCTCTGTCAGTGACCAACAACCCCTTCTGTGAAAAATCTTTTCCCCCATATCCAGCACAACATGCCAAAGAAACAGTAAACAAACAGGTCCTCCATGAAGGACTTCAGAAGCAGCCATGAAGCTACTGTAGGAGCCACCATGCTCTCAAACGTAAATCAAGGACATTTGAAGTGTCACATTCACAAGTGTCTCTGTCGACTATAATTCAGGAGTCAAAACCTCACACTTCATTCCTCTCAAATGGAAGGGACAAATAAGTCTGAAAAGCGGCATCTGAGCAACTGAGAAAAAAGTATTATTAAGATTGTCTGGTTATAAGATGACCTTAACACATTCTGTGATACAACATGATACATTCTCACCATACTCTAAGTACTTAAAAGCATTTGTCTGTCACTAATACTCCAGAAAGAAAAAGAACTGACAATCACTGCAAGGAGACTGCTCTGTCTTGCAAAATAAATGACAAAAACTACTACTGTTTTTTTCTTTTTTTTTTTTTATTTAAACATTCATGTAGAAGCATTCACTTTTGAAAGGGTGTTGTAAGAAATACAAGCAGTACATAGAAATGGAAACCCTCCCTTCCCCTACATAGAAATATATATAAAATCAAAACAAAATCAGAACTGCATTTACAGACAGGAAAGCTGATGGTTTTACACATTCCAGTCCTCTGTGACTGAGGGCCACCTGCAGAAGACAGAAGTTGTACTACAGGATTATTGAAGTCCTATGTATACTCAGACGTCGTTACTTATTGCATTACAGCAATGACAAACACTGAAACCAGGCTGTGCTAACCAGCAGCAAGTAGTGCATCATCTACCATCCAGTCCTCGTATCACCCTGCATAACTAGCTAGAAAAGTCATAAAAGGCACATCACTATTTTAAAGCTTCTGAAGGCTTAGAATAACTCGTTTCTTTACTATCAAAACAGTTGTCCACAACTTTTATATATGTATATATGTACATATAAATCTCTTTCATATAGAGATATACACTTTCTCTGTATGTGAATCATTCCCCCATATAAAAACCAAACAAAAAGCCTCACAAAAAATCAAAGTTCAAGTATAAGTTACTACTCTAATTTGTCTGGAAAAAAAGTAAATATATGCATAGACACACACACACACAGGAATGTAACATCTAAAGGAGAAGAAACTCAAATCCTTAAAGACAAAGTTTCCAAAATTAACTATGCTCCCAAATTCCTTGATTGATGTGTAGTTCATTGCCATAGTTCAAATAATTTCTTTTCTATTTCTGTATGATGGAAATAAAAATCACAACAAGAAGTCTTCTCAACAAAACTGTCTGAATAAGCTTTTCCTGTTACAAGTCCTGGGTATTATCTGTAAACACCAACAAGTATCTGAGCTAAGTAAAAATTACTCCAGCGTGAGATACTAATTGATATAACACAGCATAGGCACTGCTTAGACTTTGGATGCATTTGTAGATTATAAAACCTGTTCTGAAAACAAAATGTGCTTTCCCAGCCTAGATATTCCAGCCTAGATATCCCAGCCTAGATATTCCATACTATGAAGTCACTGCATGAGCAAAAATCTTCAATAAAACAGTAACAGGCACAGGGAAAAGAAGGGAAATTCAGTTTCTACTTGCAAAACAAAGCTAAATGTCTAAGTGTGTTTTCCTTCCTGCATTGATATTTCTTCTATATCCGATTCATTTTTCTCCTCCGCCTAACTGGACAGACAAAAATTTAGTGTGCAACTATTTGAATTGAGCATCATATATTATACATCTGCTACATTCAACAAGGTTGAAATAAAACTCACTTAAATTGCAAGGCATCTCAAGAGTTCCCTGGCAAAACAGAACCAAGTTACGAGTAGATACTTATCACAACATAACACTGCACTGAATAAATAAACTCAGAAGCAAACAGGAAAGGACCATTTTAGTATACAACAAGAAACATGCAGTGATGATACAACAGAGATGGTCTATAAGAGAAGTATTGACATAATAAACCAAAATGCCACAGTATTAAAACATATAAAGAAGTCCTTCTGTCTCTTGATGAGTTAAGCGGTTTTTGTTATTATTGTTGACTACTTGACTTCATTACAGACATTAACATGTACATCTCTGCCAGTATCAGCAGCAGTAAGGTTGAATGCTTGTCTTGCCACTGCTAGATAACCAGCTCAAATCCTGCTTAAATATCTAGGATTCTTCTAATGCTACACACTGATGAATTCTCTACATTTACACGATGCCCCAGATGTTCTGGCATACAGATTGTGCAGCATTGCTAATAATAAAGCCATAAACCAAGCATAAGCCCTGTGACGTATGACAATACAAATACGCTGGCAGCAAAAAGAATTCGTGCCAGCAGAAGTGGATGACAATCAAGCTTGGCAGTCATGTATATAAGAGGGCATACTCCCCCCTCCTATTCAAAATACTCTTCAGATGATTATCATTCTAGTTTGCACAAGAATTTGCTAACAATCTAGCAAGTCTTGTACAAGCAACTTAAGAGTTACGTTTGACACGAAGGAATTCTGTACTGTCTGAATGAGAAAATTACTTCTAAAATTCCTTTTGTTTGGTGCTAATCTATTTTTTGTTAAAGATTTTTACAACAGCGACATCTCTCAATTTTAATCTCCCACTTCCCTCCTTTTGATGGCCATGAGGGTGGAAGAGAAGACAGCCTTAATTTTAAACCGATAAAACCTTTCGTACTGCATGTTTTTACAGCACTGTATTTCAAATTTCAAAAACTGAGAATGTTTGGGTTTTTTTATCTACCCAAAGGCTTCACGGTCAGCATCTTTTACACATCCTGCAACAGTGAACATAATCTCCAATACCAAATCAAGACAGGGAGTGCTGGAAAGGTTCTAGGCTGTGAGAGGGCTATCAGACCAAAGCTACTCAAACATATGGACTCTAGCTCAAAGTAAAGAGCTTTTTTTACCAGAACTTAGATGAAGTCTTAGATGTGTCACATTGCTAAGGGAGATTTACAATGTTCAAGAGTCTTTCAGAAAGCAACTACTGGATGCTGTCATATTTTCCAGCTATGAAGACATCATAGAGCACTGTACTTTAGGAAGGCTGGAGCTGGCTTATCCCATAAATCCCAGCAAAAGCTAACCAAACAGTCCTAGTCTAGACAGCCACAGGAGGCCCACACCAGGCACACACAACACAGGCAAAACACATTAACCACTTAATGATTAATGATCCATTAACATATTAAGCAGTTCATTAGTTCATACCAAATGCATACTCAGGAAGCCCATTCCGGGCTCAAAGACTGCGAATTCCTGCAGCATAATTCCTCAGGAGAGAGAATCAGAGGCACATCAGATCTCATCTATCCAATTCAATACACAGAAGAATTTTCCCCCTATCACTTCTCACATATATAAAATACAATATCTACTACAGTATCTCACACATACACACACAAAATGTCCAAAAATGCATTAAGCACTGTAGTGCTCAAGTGATTCAGGAGTCTAGAGGTTCTCTTCCCACTTGCGCAGAGGTTCCTCTGTGCTACCCACCAGAGGGGTCTCCGAGATGCCTGTCCTTGGGAAAGCTCTCCCACCCTACTCTCCACCTCCTCCACCTTTTGAACAGGGGAGGAGGTAACTACCCACTCAGTCAAATATCTTAAAAGAAGGAATTTGTAGTCAAATATTTGTCTTTAAGAAGGGCTCTTCAGCTGCAAAGCCCAGCTGAGGAGGCTGTCAACCCACAGATGCCACCACCACCACATCTCTCTACTGTCCCCAAAGTAGCCAAGTGCAGATCCCAGAGGTTCTGTCTCTGCAGGGAAGAGGGATGGAGGAAGGTCACTCATCCTCTCCCTCCATATCCACATTAGAATCATGACATACACAATGATCAGACAGCCTTTTTTTCTAGAAACCTGAAGGTTTTGCTGTAGTAGCCTTTTCCCAAAGGCTGTAGTAATCAACCTCTTTACATAAACTACAGTTTTTCTGGGGCACAATGTGACAGGAGTCACGAGGTGCTTGCAAAGTCTATTGAGATTAAGGGGCTCTTGTAGGGGTTGTAACATCTTTCTCCTCGAACTCTGAGGTTGAGGAAATACAGGAGATATGACTCTTTAAGAACCATCTTTACAACTTTAAAGGAAAATTCACAAACAGTTTCAGGTTGCTTTTCTCAACTAAATGCCTTACTGTATAATTAACAAGAAACCGAAGCAAGGTACGCATCTCATTCCTCACTGCTTCTGGTTACATTCCTTTTCCAAGGGAGGAGAGAAGCAGGGAAAAAAAATCCTCACAAAACTGAATTTCATGAATATTAGGCAATCTACTGGAAAGAAAACTGCAAGGACATAAAAAACAAGCTGGTTTTTGAATAGACAGCATGTGGTAAATCAACAGACTGTCAGCAGCAGGAAGAAGCAGTAACAGAGGACCAGGAGCTGTAAATTAGAAACAGGAGGAAAAAGAAGTGGGGGGTGAAGGGTGAAGCTCAAAGATCAAATCACAAGGAAACAATAGTTCCAGGTGAATTAAGTGGAAGGGCCCAAGCTCAGCAAGGAATTTAGGTCTTCTACCTTTTTACTGATACATGCCAATGAAGAGTTTAAAAAGGTGGGAGGCATACAGGCTAGCAGGAATAACTACTTTTAGTCTAAGAAGCAGAGGAAAAAAAAAGTAAAAACTAGCATTCTACCAACAGAGCTGTAGATAACAGAAAGCGGATTACATATTTTAACAGCAAAACTACAGATTTATTGGACCGATTCCTCAAAACTTCATAGTCATGACATCTAACCTTCCCAACAAAAAAGAAACCAAAACCCAAGCTGCTCCGTGGATACCAACACCTGTTTGCAGATTGTCATTTTATGATCTCTAATCTAGATTACCTAGAAAATGAAGTATTTATTTTATGTCACTCCCATATGAATTCTCTGATGTTTAATGCTTTGGTTAGTATTACAGCAGGCCAAAGGTTTCTGACTCCAACTTGTCCTGCTGCTTTAAAAATAAATAAATAAATAAAAACTCATTTGAAAAAGCAAACAAAACCCCCCTAAACCCAAACATAAAACCCTTCAAAATCCATGGCCTTCTTTTAAAGCTGGATGAAGCCAGACACTGTTGCTAGATGTGGAAACAAGTACCTCAGCCAGGTTCCCTTAGAAAAAACAGTTAAATCTAGCAGAATATACTATGATGGAAAAATCCACTTTTCTGTAAGCCATTTAAAAATAACACCTTCTAAACTTCTCTAATTAGATTATTCCATCATGAGATTTCACTTATCTTCTCTGTCCCAATCACACTCGGCACTTACTGCTTCTTCTTTGCCCTCCCTGGTGAGCCTTGCTCAGCGACGTGGTCCATACTTTTCTCTCTCACCTTACTTCTCCTGCTGCATAAAAAGGTAACCCCCTCCTCCAACTTACCAACATCAAATTCATTTTAGTGGTACAGATCCACAAATTTCAACTGTTAGATCATTCATTCAAAGTGAGCATGAATTCCTATACGTCTGTGAAATTCTTCAGTGCTCCAGAATCTAAAAGTAATTTGTGGTACATGTTTCTTTCTTCGAAAATATATGACGTTAGAAATCAGATGTGTCAACAAACAAATAAAAAACATCCCAATCCCTCGAGAAAACTGCAAGCAAGCAACCAGCCATCTAAAAGAGTGAGAAATTCTGTTACCTCCAAATCTGTAACAAGGGAGCTTTGCTCTCAGTAACACAAAAAGAAGCTTGAGATCATCTGCAGTAGTGTTCTACCACCAAACAGACCACAATAAGTCTTTACTGGGATGTCTGAAGGTTTCCAAGTGTTCACAATGAGGGTTATAGCAAGAACAGGATGCTTTCTTACACCAGGTAAGAGGTGTCCATTGAGGACTTAGGAAGGCAATTCTTGTTTGTCTGTAAGTGCTCACCTGGACACAAATCAGTTCAGAAGATGAACAAGCAACATCCAGCAGTTGTATACACTAACGAAAAAGAAGCATTTGCCAACTGCCCCACCACATAGCTTGTGGATTTGGGTTGGTTTTTTTTTTTTTCTTTCACGTTCACGGAGCAAGAGAAGTGTCAATTCATCTTTATTTCTCAGCGTTCTGGGTTCTGCTGTTTACACTCGGACTTGTACCAGCACATTCATGTCAGGACAGCTGGTGGCAGGCAGAGATGAATAAGATTTCATGAAGGAGGTCTCTGCTCAGACACTGCTGAAGTGCAGCAGAGGTGGATGGCCAGATGCGAGGGGAGAGCACAGGGCAAAAGGAAGCAGCTCTTTAGTGAGAAAGTGGAACCCATGCAGGGCTGCAGGTCAGGATCAGAAGACTTAGAGAGCTTCTCCCTAATTAGCTTATGTCCTCACTGTAAAATAGCTGGGTTGCCAGCTTAGGCAGAGCTGAAACAAGTGTTCAAGCCTTTCCTCTGTCAGTATTTCTAGTTTGAAAACACTGGATTTCCTGCCTTCCATGGGAGGAGAGGAAAAAGGGGACACTCCACCCAATTTTATGGGCAGAAGGGAGGTAATCCTACAGTACGGATGACAGGTACATCTTTGAGAGCAGATGGCCAAATTAAAAAGGAAAGCATTGCTGTGCATGCAGCGATACAAACAAATGAGTTGAAGCCCCAGACAGCAAAGGGAAGATTACACACCACTCTTCGGTAACATGGACTGACGATGCTCTGCAGGTCAGCTGCCCTGAGCTCACCCAGCCTTCCAAGAAAGCTTTGAATGACTCGTTGAATAAAATGTACCTATCATGCAATACACAAAGAATGCAGCATCCTCAGTATGACTAAGATCTCTAAAAAAGATGCTAATTAGGCTGTAAATCAGCTAAAGGGAATAAACGCTTTAAATAAAAAGTCATAATATCAAACCACCTGCAACTGGAAGTAGAACAGTTAAATACCATCGATGTTGATTTATGGAAGTAGCCTGATAACTGAAGACAAAACAAAATAACAGCTGCTACATCTGCATCTATAATAAATTTTAGAAGCAAGGGAAAGGTAAAAATAAGGCTCATAGAGCAAGTCAGATACTGGCCTACAGGTCCTGAAGACAGACCTTCAAAATCTCGGACATTACTCAGACTATGCCTTGCATAGCAGCAGCTCTCTCCTTACACCACAGTGTTGTAACTATTCACATTTTTCCAAGGATCCATTTCTCCTGTTAGGGTAATCTTGAAGTAGCTTATTTAAGGTTTTGTGAAATCTGTAATTGTTTTCAAGTAAATGACAGCATATTTACCACGTGGCAACTGTGCTGAGGGAGGATTTTGGAATGACAATATCCTGATGTCACAATATTTATGCCCAGAATAACTGCATTAGTATTAGTATTAAGCCTGGAGAGGACGAGGCTGAGAGGAGACCTCATTGCTCTCTACAACTACCTGAAAGGAGGTTGGGGAGAGGAGGGAGTTGGCCTCTTCTCCCAAGTGACAGGGGACAGGACAAGAGGGAATGGCCTCAAGATGCACCACGGGAGGTTTAGCCTGGACATCAGGAAAAAGTATTTCACGGAAAGGGTCACTGGGCACTGATAGAGGTTGCCCTGGGAGGTGGTTGATTCACCTTCCCTGGCGGTGTTTAAGGGACAGGTAGACAAGGCGCTGAGGGACATGGTATAGTATATGATAGAAATGGTTGGACTCGATAATTCAGTGGGTCTTTTCCAACCTGGTGATTCTATGATTCTATGATTATCAATACAGTTATCAGGTCAGTTGAACCAGAAGCTGCAGAAATGGGTAACAACTAATATATCACCTAGCCAGAATCCATCTGTAGAATAGTTTAAAGTGTACAGTATTCTTATTGGATATCAAAATAAAGAACCATGGTGAGATTTTTGTATCAAGCATCATGCAGAGTTAAACATGGCTTGACAAGATCTGCCCACACAGTAGATGCCACAGTAAACCCATTGCTCTTGAGTTCACAAAATAATAGATCTCAGCTCCACTGAAAGCGGAGTCAGCAACAGAACCAGTATAATCAATCTATGAAATTACCAAAATCCATTTATTCTCCCATTACACATACATTTGCATCTTTTCCACTCTTTGGAAACTCAGGGCTCAGATGCAAGACCAAACCATAAGATACAGAGAGCAGTTTCATGGAGAAACAGTTAATTTGAAATCCCTTACCTGCTTGCCAGCCACAGAGAACCACTACAGCACAAATCAGACAGCGTAAATCTGACAATACACAGAAATTGTACACAGTACTATGTATACAGTACACAGTATATTGATGCCATGGGCTTGCACGACCAAGCCCTTGGTAGATATGTTCAATAGAAACAAGTATAACAGCAGAGAAGCCTACCAAGTTTTTATCACAGAGACACAGCAACCTTTAGGCAGACACAGAAGTGCAAGAGGCTCATCCCCTACATAAGAAAGAGAATTAGTCTTCATCTGAGAAAGGAGTAGACAGTGGGATGGTTCAATTGACACTCCTGCAGCTGAGAAGGGTATAAAAGCCACCCCAATGTCCAATACCTAGCAGCCACCGTCCAGCGCGAAAGCTCACAGTGATTTTCTTCTTATCCTAAAAGAACTGAACGAAACAATCTGCTGATAATCTGTAAGAGGCTGGAAAAGGTACAGGGCACAAAAAAAAAATAAAATCCAGACTTCAACATCTGTTAAGGGGCGGGGGTGGGGGGTGAGGGGTAGGGGATAGCAATTTCTTTCAAATAAAACTAAATTAACACCTTCAGGGCATTATAAGGAGTGTGCAATATCATGACAAAAGCATATCAGTGGAATCTGCAGGATTTAATACTTGTCAAAGGCAAACAAAAAAAAAATCTTCTTGGAGAAGAGTAAACTAAAAAGGAATGTACCATGACTGCAAGAACACAGCATACCTACCTAGCATACATAATCTCAAATACCAGCATGCTTTACATTAACTACAGAAACTTTATGCATTACCCCTCCTGTCTGGAAGAAGCTACAGAACAAGAAAGGCCATTAACATTTTAATGAATCTGGGGTGGCAGGGCACTAAGCTCTAAGAATTCAGCCTCCAGGGTTTGCACAGAAGAAAAGGGGGGAGGGATTCACTGGAGGAAACCTCTGTGGGATGAGTAGTATGGGCAGTGGCCTGCAACAATTCCCAGGGTTCTTAAACAAGTTGCCTTCACTGTGGGAGAGAGTGAACCTCAATGAAGTAACAAGATGCAAGGAAAAAAACGCAGAAAAAAAGGAAAAAAGGACATCTTTCTTCCTTTGGAGATTGTACTTTTCTAAATCACAGTCTTTTGAGACTTCTCCCAGAGTCTCCAAGTGCTATGAGAAAAAAAATACCACACAGGTGCTTCTAACTGTGCCTACAGAAGAATCTCTCCTCTCCCAGGCAGAGCACAGCCTTGTGCTGAAACTCAACGCAAAGCACTGGAGTCCTACCCAAAGTTCAAGGACATCGAACAAGGGCACTTCAGCAACCCAGAGTCCTTGCAGAATTCACCAGCAATATGAGAATACAGGAAAAGATCCAAGCTTGGACAGTCTGAGGGAACCGGCAGTAGTTTCAGACACATAGCCGTTGAGCATCTATCTCAGAAGACGCCACAGGGAATACTCAGAGCCTCAGACACGCTTTGCCAGCAACACAAAAGCTGAGGCACCCACTGTTGAAATCCTACAAGTCTGTTTTCTTTAGCCTCAGAACTAGTACAACAGCTTTTTGAACAACCTAAGACCAAGGGGCAGAGATAAACTGCACTGCCAAATAACCTTCAAAGTGTTCACCATCATTATGCTGTTTTCTTAGCATGGCCTCCCTGCCCTGATATTTACATCCCTGATTTATCCATTCAACCTTCGCTCAAATAACAGCCTCAGCCAGACTACAAAAGCACAGTGGGGATGCTTCCTAGGAAATCTGCATAAACACACGGTCTTGCAGAGGAATAAGAAATGGTATCAACATGCAAATAATCCACGAAAAATTTAATACTATACGGCTCCTAGCCTTCCCCAAATCCTTCTCCTTCTGCATCACTAAGGCAGAGCATCTTACTGTCCCCGGTCTTCTCTCATATACACCCAAAATCACAGGAGCATCAAGTTTACATCTGCTTGAACATTTTTGAGATTGCTCGCCATTGCAGCCTGGAAGTGCATCCACGTCCAGCCATACGATTCACCCACCATCTCATGGAGCCTCAAAGATCATATGACCCAAGGATTAGAAAGTATGAGAAAGGAAGGCATGTTACCATTTCATTATGAGGGAAACTGAAGCACTTTGTTTATTCAAGCCCTTTCCTCCTCCCCCTGTGATGAAAGGTTAAAATATAATGGGCTATTCCTCTACACAGAACATTAAATGAATTTATATTTGCATTTTTGCGCTCTTGAGGAAACAGAATGGCCAGAACTGAAAGTAATTAGTGCACCGAATCAGACAGTTAAAACAACAAAAATCACAGAACAATGATCTCTTATTTCCCAAGTTCAGATGTCACCATCACACTTTCCTATTCATGCAGCAGACTGAGCTTTGAAAAGCTGGGCTATTTTTCTCTGCCTGAAAGGAATACAAAGCATTCCTATTTTTTTTTCTAAGTACTTTGGTAGTTAGAAAAACAAAAATTGATGGAGTGCAAACCACTGAACAGGAGAAAACTTCGGCAGGTTGAGAATCTGACATATTGTTCAAAATACAAAGCTAGGAAAAGAAAATATTGTAAATCTCCAAAATCTAATGTGAGAACTACCCCTGCAGGACCCCAGATGGTGTGTATTTTGTCTTTTCATTTGAGGGGTTGTGAGACAATCACATGACCAAACAGCAGAAAGTAATATCAGTCATCTTCTGCCGTGACCTCCCTGCATCACCTCTCACAGTGTGTTTTTCATTTCAAGAGTCAAGTCTTGCAATAACTTTGATATGATTGAGCAGAGGGAAGCAGTATCAGTCACCTTCTGCAATGAACCACAAGAGAAGAGAAAGTAATGCAGTAAAACAGGTGATTATCGCAGAACCTTGAATATAGGGAAGCAACTGCTCCCGGCCACCTGCTTTAGTCCAACCCATCACTTGAAAAAAAAAAAACTTCCCTGTGTAGTAACTTCTAATGACACTCATGCATGTACCCAACCATAAATGTTCACACCATCTGTTCTCGTTACAGTTGAGCTCTCAAGCCAACTTCCAAGTCAGGCCGACAAGAGTTCACATGGCTCTGATCCACCAGTTCTTTTGCAGCTAGTTATTCATTTGCCAAGAGAATTACTAAGCCAGAGTGTTTCTTTTTGTACAAGGTCTGTCACAGACAGCACCCAACACAGACAAAGTCAGTAACCAACACACTGTGCCAATTACCATGTGTGTATTTCTAAAATTTTTTAAATAATGTGGATTGTGTAGCTCAGATTTAGGGTTTTTTTCCAGTTTTCTTCTCTTACAAGGTTTTGTAAATGTGCATAAAATCATATGGTTCACAAAATATACTTCAGCAAATGCCTGCAGACTCATTATGCTTCACCAATTACACAATCGGACAAAGATGGCATTAAAACCACCAAAGATGCAATTTTCAGATAGTTACACTAAGGCCAAGTGGCCATTGAATATTCTTTAGTGGCAAAGGCTGTAAAGAAAGAGGCTTCCTATTGCACTAGTCCTTCTTTTGAATATTCGGTTACATCCCTTGTTTATTTACAAGGTTATGCAACAAGGTTATTGCTCCCTCCAACCTCATCCATCACACCTCAGAGAGCATTTTGTGTACATTCACTGCTTATAAGGAAGCAAAAATAGCTGACAGCTGCTCTAATTTGGTAGCACAGATTTGCTGCTTCTAGATCACTGGGTCATAAGGCTGCTTAAAGGTGACTCACCAGCCCCTAAACTTCTCGCAGAACTGGTAAGTTCACCAGGCCACAAGGAAAAAAAAAAAGTGTTTTCATTCCATCACAGCTCAGGAAAACAGAAGCAGCAAACATAACCAAACAATAACGTGGTTTCCAACACCACATTTGAAAAGACAGTCTCCCCAAGCATTCTTTCCTGAATTTACCTCTGCAGGTGATAGACAGACTGCTCTGCTTCCAGCAGTACCACCAGGAATACCAGCACTCTGCCTCTTGCTAATCACAGCTAAAGAGGAGAGCAGAGATAAAGACTTGGACTTCTAACCCATTGGCAGCCTTTTTTGGGGACAGAAAAGTGCTTTTTTTCTTTCAACTTCTGTTGGTTTGGGTTTTTTTTTTTTTCTTAAATGGTAGGCATTTCAGAGAGCTTTGGGAAAGAAATCAACACTGTGACAGATACACATATAGAAGTAGGATGCAAAGTATTCTTGAAAGTGGAAAGTAAAGCAGGGTCTCAGAAAAGCAGAACTACAGTCAAGCATTATCTTATTACAGTACTTCCACCACCAGCTCTCCTCTGTTCTTTCCCTCCCCTGCACGTAGAACTACAGGCAAATCCATGAATTACATGGAAGAGCATTCTGCAGTGCATAAATAGCAACTTCAGAGACAGAAAAACCCTACTAACCCAGTTTAACAGACCCTGTCACAAGGCAGTACAGAATCCAACAAATTAACACTGGAGCTTACCGTTTCGAGACAAATCAAGTTCCACCAGCTGCATGAAATTTGCTATTTCTGGAGGGAGCCGCTGGATTTCATTATCACTGAGTCCAAGCTTCCGCAACTTCACAAGCTGGAAGAAAGGCTGAAAGAAAGAAAAAAGTCCATGTCAGAAAATATTCGCAGAGTTCACACATAAGCATCATAAACGCTAAGCAATAACTGGAAGTCAATTTCAAAATTTGAGCTAATTACAGTTATTGCTTAAAATTAGTTATGCAGAACTCCTTCAGAACTGCATCAGAATGAACATTTTGTTTTACTTTTTACATGCAGACTACAATCTGTGTTTTACCCAAAATGAAAATTTATCTTTAAAAAAAGCCATCTGTAAAGCTCTCTATTAACGATCAGAGCAGACAGACACCAGAAAAATCCAGAGCCCCTCTTCAAAATCATCAATAGGGCGAGCAGGGTAATTAAAAGCATCCTGATTGCACACCGGGGCTCATCAGAAAGTTAATAATAGAGAAACACTTCTAAAGGATGATCCAGAAAAGCCAAAGAGGGGCTGCCAAGGTCTTCTTCACCATTAAGTACCACAACCAAGTAGGTTACACAGCCAGCCTCCTTTGGGAAGGCTTTCTTTCTACCCTCATACATCCTCCCGTCCATGACCCAGTTTCAGAAGGACTAATGAAAGTTGGCAGGATATGCACAATTCCAGGTCTTCCCAGCTCGAAGAGGAACATTTCCAGCTCTTTATTCCTGGTGAGGCCATGGGCATGCTATGCTGCAGACAGGATGCTAACTTTCCCTGACCCCCACCCATGGGATGAGAGGGTCTGGCAGCCCCATCGAAGAAGACAGACCAAGCTGCAAGTCAGGTCAACCCCAGGCACCAGGAGCAGCTGGTGACCGAAAGACAAAATAGTTATTAAAAACATATTAATATGTAGGCACCCTTAGGAAAATTGGACAGCCCTTATCGCACCACAGCTCTCCTCTCTTCCAGAGAGGCCTCTGAATGAGTGACTGCAAGCAGTGAGGATTTATTAGAAGTTATCTTGACCATAATTGACCGGATTCCTCAAATTTCAAGACTGTTTTGTGCTCCCGGATTGCACAGGCATTTTTGCTCAAGAGTCAGAGCCTCACCCACTTGCAGCATGTTTACGTGCCTGTACCCTCATGGGTTTTGCTTCTCAGGGCAACAGGAAGATGTTAGCGAGTTTTGGACATCTACTCACATTTAATCATCTGTAATCCTTTCCTGGAAATTAGCAACATTTTTATTATTATTATTGCTATTATTTTTCTTTTTTTGGGTGCTGGAGTGTGTGCTCTGAATGTCACTCTTTTCCATCTCCAATTGGCAAAAGAACAGGCAGTAAAACAAACATTATCAGGAGAAAGGGTGAAAATACAGTCTTACAAATCTGCATTATAAAACAGGTTTTCACTCTTAGTTTGAGCATCTTACACCCAAGATCATAAATAGGGCTTTAAGTGCAAGGTCTCACTACCTCAGCACCAATCTTTCAGTACACATTCTTGTTCCTTCTCACAGAAAAATGAAACACAACTGAAATGAATGTGTTTTCCCAAAATAAAACAACAGCCTCTTCTAGGGAATAAAAAAAAGACAGAGCTTTAAAAAGTTGAGTTATTTAAAAAAGTAAATGCCCAGCAGTCAAAAGATTCATCAAACCTGAATGATCAAATTCAAAGGCATTTTAAGTCAGAATGGCATTCATTGCCCCCACAAGTATTAAAGGTCATTGATAACACACTTTAAATTGAGAGAGGGACATAAAAAAAATTCCACAATGCCACATTTCTAAAAACACGTATTACAATTAAAATAGAGATAGTTTTCAATTTAATTGTAATATATACTTCAATTTTCACAAATGTGTTTAATCCTTCTTTGTCTTCGTAGGATCCATAACTGCATTTTCCTGTTATTAACACTGTCTAACTTTTTAAAACAAATGTGTTCCTTTTGCTGTATTTTTATTACTATGACTAAACCAGGAATCCACCAGAAGCTTAGAAAACCACTTAAGGATACTTCTGTGAAAACACAGCAGGAGTACGCTCCATAGCAGAGATCCCAACCTGTCCTAACACTATCCAAAATTAATACTTGCCCAAAAAGCGTTCCTCAGCCAAGTGTAGCTGCTAAATTATGTGACAGTTTTAAACACTGATGTTCTACTACAAATCTTCTCATAAGCAACTGTTGTCCTTACCAGAGATGCTCTAGAATGGCAAGTGGGAAAAGACACGAGGAACATAGTTAAGAGGGAGGAGGAATGTGGTTAGGAGACAGAATGGTCATCCCTAAGGTAGGTTTAAAAGCCCTCAGAGCACCAAGTGTCAGTGTTGTAAATATTTACTAAATGTGCAGAGCACATGTGTGCAGCAAACAAAGTTACATAATATGTAAGGGCATTCCTGTTTCTTTAAGTGATTACATAAAAAGAAAAATGAAACTGGAGGTTTATTTCTATCTTGCATAACAATTTTAATGAATTACACCATTTCCTAGATAAAATCAGAAACTGCAGTTACGTGAATGGTATTTCTTTCAACTTCTTGTTTGGTTTTTTTCCCTTTAAACTACAGAACTTAATCACTCTAGCATGCTTAGTACTTCCTACACTCATTTCAGTAACTATTCTTCCTTTGTCCAAGCTACATCATTAGTGCTCTAAAGCGTTACTGGAGAGGCAAGCACCTCCTTTTTGCCACATTTAGTTTGCCTGTCAAAAAGACCACAGGGAAGAAAGAGAAAACTTCCTCAATACAGTTCAAAAAACATAAAAATATGTGCACATATATAAAAATATCTGTAATCTCTTAAATATATGCTAACCAGAAACACATTCCTAATTCAATCTATCAGATACAGTTGAACCTCTACTTGAAAAGCTCTGACATGAACCAGAAGGGAAAATAGGGGCTGATGGCCAGAGCAGCACATCCACCCAGGATGCTGTAATAGCAGGTTTTGATCGCAGACTCAACATCTCTACGAGTATCTTGGCAACACTTTTAATGCTGCTTAGTTTAGCCAGCCTAATTAATAGTGAGACAACTAATTCCATGAGCATCAGCACTAAAGAAGCCTACAACTTTCTATTTAGCAGCAATTCCCGACTTTCAATTGAAGCTGCTTCTCCTGCTGTCAAAGAATTTATAGGGATCTCTTAAATGGATTTTCCAAGGGCACACATCTTGAATAAAGCCCTTCTCACACTGGAAAATTAACTAGGTCTCTCTCCTTCACCCAACCGCATGTTTTTAAAAAACTTCCTTCTGACAAAATTGGGTCGATGTCGGCCAACGGAAGGAAAAAAAAAAAAGAGAGAGATAAGTGGATGACTCATTGAAAAGTATTAACAGACAGTGCAATCCCACAGTCCTCATTTGTTATACTTTTTAAAAAAAAAAAATACCACCACAACTGACACTCAATTCCAGAAATAAAATTAAGCCAAACTAGTAGGATTGATAAAACTCAAAGTTTTCTTCTGCAAAAGTGGTCAAAACAACACGCCTCTGGCTTGCTTTCAGTGGTTCATTCCTGCAACAAAAAACATTCATGCCTCAGAAGCTTGCTTGAATGCTTCAGCACCCTTCCTGGTAGGAAAAAAAAATGGAAATAGACGGAAACAATAGGCAAGTGAAATAAAAACACAGGAGGGCATGAAGACCCACTTGCAGCTAATGCTGCTTAAGGGGAGGAACAATATCACGCTGCTAGAGCCTTTCCAGTGCTAGAGGCTTGTCACACTCCAAACCCATTTGGCATAGATACAGTAACTAAATGCTTACTGTGTAAAGGAAAAATGTTTCCATAAAAAGGCTACTACTAGCAGCAGAGAGAATTAAAATTAGAAGCTTTATGAAATCCACTGCCTAATTTTCAAGAGGGCCCAGCATGAGCAGCAGAAATTAGAATGAGAGGGAGAGGAAGAAGAAAACTGCAAATTAACTCCAGTTGCAGGACAATAGTCACACAGGACAGAAAAAGCTTGTTTTGGTTTGGGGTTTTTTTTGATGAAGGCACTTGAGCTGTCGCTGACAAACTTGAAAATTTATCAGTACCTGCTCTTATATCAATCTTCCCTGAAACACCAATGTGGATTTTCAAAATATGCATGCTGCCTCAGCTTTTATAGCTTCTTCAGTAAATTACAGTATGATATTCAACAGGAATTAAGTAATCCACTGAGACAACAGGACCATTACTATGTCCTGTTTCTTAAATACTGTCTATAGTTATTTCACCCATTTTCCAAAACTGTACCTGAACAGCTAAAGGACATCCATGCTTTAGAATTCAAAAGCAACAGCTAATTTAAACATAGTTTAATTCCTAATTGTGCTCCAACTTCAAATCTTCCTGCAGGCTCCATTTTCTTCCCTATATTGTAAATGAAAATCATTGGAGGAAGCCTTCACTCCATTTGTTCACTTCCACTCACCAACTACGTGTCCTCCTTTAGTCACCAGATAAGAGAAATTACAATCAATCCTTCCCTCACCCTGTTTATTCTGCCTCAGAGAGACCTGGGAATAAGGTCTTTCTTCAGGCAAACACAAACAGAAGTTGCAATTTGGGTTTGGCAAGAAAATCTTTGAACAAGATAAGGCATCAAATCCCTGAAATAACCTGACAATACGGCTGACACAATACTCTTCAGCTCCCCAACAAGGTCTCCAATCACTAGACTACAGAAACACTCGCTTTTGACCCCAAGAAGTTGAGGGATTTTGTCTGCACAACTGCACAGTTTCAGCAAGAGATCAAGGGAAGCCAAACCACTTTGACCAAGGCAGAGAGGGAACTGCAAGCTTCTCCTCAGTCTTCCCCCACCTCCTTTCTGAGAAGTCATCAACCATCAACTCTTAAAGACCACCCACAGGCGACATTAAATGCTAAGAATTCTAAGAGGACAGAATCATAGAAACATAGAATAGTTCGAGTTGGAAGGGACCTTATAGCCCATCCAGTTCCAATCCCTCTGCCATGAGCAGGGACACCTCCTACCAGACCAGGCTGCCCAAGCCCCATCCAACTTGGCCTTGAACACCTCCAGGGATGGGGCAGTCACAGCTTCCCTGGGCAACCTGTGCCAGTGCCTCACCACCCCCATAGGGAAGAAATTCTTCCTTATTTCTAGTCTAAATCTGCCCTTCTCCAGTATAGGATAGGTCACTTCCATGCCCTACACTAACCACCTGGTGGGATTTCAGTCACTGTTTCTACTCCAAAATCAGTCACTGGACACACCAGCCTGGAGCTAATCAGCACCACAGCGTGCACACCTTGCCCTCCACAAGGCACTCCGAGTCAAAAACCACAACTAACTTGTAAGCAAAATACTCCTTCTTGGATGCAATCCTGTATATCACCATCTTAATATCCACCCCAGAGAAACTCACTGGTAGCACACGTAGGAGCACTAAGAAAAAACCAGCAAGAGCACTGAAAGCAGATACCTTCCTCTAGATGCACATCCATCCTTACTAGTTGCACAATGAAACATCGAGGAAGCTGGATCCTACTCAGGATTCATGAAGTGTGTAATAAGCTCCCAGCAGACTCCAGTGAAGTCTAGCATGGAATTTATCAGCCTGGCATCTCCCACAAAACTTGATATCAACAACAAGATCCCTCAAGTCACTCCACGTGCTTTCACGTGCGAGCAGGAACAGCTGGTGAGAGCAACAGGGTTTCACAAATGTGCATCCCCTGTGTCCGATTGAGCCAAAAGCAGTTTTATTTTCAAATAAAGTATTAAGTGAGATACTGAAAAGGTTTCCGACAGCAGGGACTAATTCACAGTGCAGCACAGAAGAGTCATCACGCAGTTGATGGCTCTATCAAAGTGTTACTGGAAGCACCCACTGGATTTCCTCTCAAGCACTAAGATGAAGCAGCAGCAGCAGCTGGTGACAGATTGTGGTATGAAGACCTCTGCACGTTTGCTAAGTGGCAAGTGAGCAAATGGACAACTGCTTCACGCAGCTGAGGTCTCCAATTGTGTCTTTACGTGTTTCACAGCAAAATGAGAACCACTAAAAGTTTTCTGGCATGGTGAAAGACTGTTTCACACGCCCAAACCACACCTGTAGAATATGCACTGTACTTTGGTCTTGCAACATCTCAGCACCGAGATTGTCATCACGAATAATAATGGAAGATGGCATAGACGCAGACATTCAAGCAGGAATCCACACAAAACACTAATAAAATTACTAGATTTCACAACATGAGAAAGTATTAAGGACAGATCACAGTTCATGGGAACATACCCTAAACAGCACCAGGTGCTGCAACTGCTATCTCCCCAAAAAATGGATGCTTTAAAGGTATTAACCAGGCAGAAGGGCTGTGAGGGAAGGGTCTACAGGAGAAAGAGCAAAACTTACAAGCAATGCCTCACTGAAGCTGGCATTCAACATCTACCCACTCCATTTCTGGCTGCTGTTTTCAAAGCACCTACCATTTTCAGAACCACTGTCAAGGACGGGCCAGCTGCGGGTCCTACTCTCAGCTCTTACCATTAGTTTTAAAAAGTGAACAAAAAGCAACAGGCTGCAGCACTGAAATGAAATGCTGTCCTACCAAGCAATGCATTGAAAAGGTTGCCTCATACTGTTTCCTGGCACACAAGGATTTACTTTCTCTTTTATGTCAATTAAGCAGAGGCAACAAAGGTAAGTGAGCACTTGATGCTGTAGCCATTAGAGTACAGTGGCGAGAGGAATCTCTCTGCCCTCACAAAAGTCCAGAAAACCTCTGCTACAACAAAATGCAGATTCATTGAGTTAAATGCATTTGCCATGTGGAGAAACAAAAACAAAACAAAAACCTCCACATTTAATCTAATGAATTTGTAGCATGTATTTTTTTTCCATTATACAAGATTGTTGGCAGGAGGTAACATCTTCTTTTAGACCAACTGATATAATTAGAAAAATAACTCTCTGTATAATAATAAAATTTATTTTAGAGCTACATACATATAATCTCCACCCACTTGTCTTACCATGTGAAGAAGGGGATGCTACCAATTTACTACAACAATATACCCCCTATAGAAAAAAACAAATGCTAAAAGTATTGAAACATAACCACATGACTACTTTCTTTCACCTCAGGTGAAAAAAAATCAATATAATTCAGCTGTTACTTGGAGGATGTTGGGACTACAAAAAAAAAAATTAGAAAATATTTCAACCAAACCAGACTTCAAAATCTTTTGAACAATCGTCTGGACACCAAAAGGGATGTCAGACTACAAAAGGGACAACAGACTAAGATCTCCCTCTGCTCCTATCAGGCTGTGGTCCTTCAAATTTGATGCCAAAAGGCATAGTATTTCCTTCAAGTCTTAAGCAGTACAAGAGAAGAATCTGGAAGCTAGCAGAAGAACTAGAGATCCTTGTCTGGCAATAAACTTATTTGGAGCCTTCAATGCAGTCTTTTATATTTAGAGGGATGTTAATACAAGAATACAATGTTGCTTCTCTACAAGCCATTATTTATTTTAATAATTCAAGCATGCGATGCACACCTGGAGTGATTATACTCACAAAAGGGTTTTACAAAGATAAGTATTCTCAAGAAACTAAAGCTGTGAAGTTACAGGTGTTCTTAGAAAGTAAAACTACCTGCACTGTGTGCATATAGTCTATTTCAGTTTCACACGGTGGCACAGTTCTCTCTCTGGTATTAACTAGAATCATAAAATCACCAGGCTGGAAAAGACCTCTGAGAATCACAGAATCATAAAATCACCAGGTCGGAAGCGACCCATCGGATCATTGAGTCCAACCAATCCTACCAAACACTAAACTTGGTTTAGTGTTAGATAGGAATGGTTGGACTAGAAGATCCGATGGGTCCCTTCCAACCTGGTTGTTCTGTGATTCTGTGATTCTGTAAACCATGTCCCTCAGCACCTCGTCTACCCACACCTTAAACACCTCCAGGGAAGGTGAATCAACCTCCTCCCTGGGCAGCCTGTTCCAATGCCCAATGACCCTCTGTGTGAAAAACTTCCTCCTAATCTCCAGCCTAAATCTCCCCTGGTGGAGCTTGAGGCCATTCCCTCTCATCCTGTCCCCTGTCACTTGGGAGAAGAGCCCAGCTCCCTCCTCTCTACAACCTCCTTTCAGGTAGTTGTAGAGAACAATGAGGTATCTTCTCAGCCTCCTCTTCTCCAGGCTAAACACCCCCAGCTCTCTCAGCCGTTCCTCATAAGGCCTGTTCTCCAGACCCTTCACCAGCTTTGTTGCTCTTCTCTGGACTCACTCCAGAGTCTCAACATCCTTCTTGTGGTGAGGGGCCTAGAACTGAACACAGGATTCAAGGAGTGGTCTCACCAGTGCTGAGTCCAGAGGGAGAATCACCTCCCTGGCCCTGCTGGTCACACCATTTCTGATACAAGCCAGGATGTCATTGGCCTTCTTGACCACCTAGGCACATTGCTGGCTCATGTTCAGTCACTGTCAACCAATACCCCCAGGTCCCTCTCCTCCAGGCAGCTTCCTAGACAGACTTTTCCTAGTCTGTAGCTCTGCATAGGGTTGTTGTGCCCAAAATGCAGGACCCGGCATTTGGCCGTGTTAAACCTCATGCCATTGGACTTGGCCCAGTGGTCCAGCCTGTTCAGATCCCTTTACAGAACTTCCCTACTCTCCAGCAGATCGACACTTCCACCCAGCTTAGTGTCATCTACAAACTTGCTAAGGGTGCACTCGATGCCTTCATCCAGGTCATTGATAAAGACATTGAACAGGGCTGGACCCAGCACTGAGCCCCAGGAGACTGAGTCCACTTGTGACTGGCCTCCATCTGGAATTAATTCCATTTACCACATCTCTTAACAACATTTACCGCAATACAAGGACATGCTTGTTCAAATTGTATAATGGTATATCTTCAAGGATTTAAGGAAAGATGTGCAATGCCATTAAATCTTTTAGGGTGAATAAACAGTGAAAAACACAACAATTCTATTTGCATCCTTAAAACCATCAAAGCTAAAGACAAGCGAAATCCTTTACATGGTCTCGATAGATTCATAGATGAGTTGAAGTTGAAGGGGACCTCAGAAGACGATGTAGTCCAACCCCCCTGCTCAAGGATGGACACCTACAACAGGTCACCAGGGACCATGTCTAGTCAAGCTTTGAGCATGTCCAAAGATGAAGTCTCCATAAGCTCTCCAATGAACCTGCCCCAGTGTCTGGCCACCCTTACAACAAAAGCATTTTCTTACTTTGGATTAAATTCCCTGTTTCATTCTGTGCCCGCTGCCTTTTATAATGTCAAGGAGTGCCACTGAGAAGAGTTTTACTGTGTCTTCTCTACAGCCTCTCATCAGGTGTTTTTATACACCAATAAGATCTGCACTTTTTTCTTCTCAAGGCTAAATTATCCCAGCCCTTTCACCTCCTTCTCACATGACAGATGCTTAAGGCACTTAATCACCTTTGTGTCCCTTTGCAGGATCCGGTCTAGTACACCCACGATTCTCTTCTTCTGGGAAGCCCAGCACTGGACACAGCACTGCAGGTGTGCTGGCCAGAGGAGAAAGAGCACCTGCTAGCAAAGCTTTTCCTAATGCAGCCCAGAAAGCCTTCTGTGCCATGAGGGAGCATTGCTGGCTCATGGTCAACTTGTCCACAAGGTCACTCAAGGCCTGTTTTTCTTTTTGCAAAGCTTCTTTCCAGATGGTTGATCCCCAGCCTGTGCTGGAGGATGGGGTTGTTCCTCCCCAGGCATATGCAGGGCTTTGTATTTCTCCTCATCGAGCTTTACAAGATTCCTCTTTACCTGCTTCTCCAGCCTGTCAGTGCCCCTCGGAATGGCAGCATAAACATGTTTCTTAACAATACTCTCCAAGATTCTGAACATGCCAAAGTCTACTCCTGCAGTCACAGCTGTTTTGCTTCTTTTTGCCCTGTTCTCTCCCCCCTCAAAATCCTGAAATCCACCATCTCACAGTCACTACAGCCAAGGCAACCCTAACCTACACATCTCCACCTGTCCTTTTCCTTTTTCCTTTTTATGAGGTCTAGCAGACCTCCTTTGTCCACGGCTCCTCAATCACCTGAGTTAGAAAGTCATCAATACACTCCAGAAGACTCCAGGATTGCTTATGCCTTGTTACATTGTCCTTCCAGCAAACCCACATGAGGACCTGACCCACTGAACATGAGGCTTCTTCCAGTTATGTGAAAAAGGAATCATCTACTACTTCTTCCTGATCAGGAAGTCAACAGCAGACACCCAAACCAACGTACTCACTAACCTCAACCTGCTCTCAGCTGGTCCATCATCCATCCCAAGGCAAAGCTTTCCGTGTCCCTGCATCTCCCTCACATCAAGGGCAATTCCTTGTCCTTGCCTTCCTGGCCTTTCCTTTTTAAAGAGCATGTATACATCCACTGCAGCAGTCCAGACAAGTGAGGTATCCCACTACCTTCTCTGTGATCCCAATGAGATCTAGAAGTGACTTTTTTTTTCTGGGATATTTCCATCTTAAAAAGGGAACAACCTCTAAGCACAAATTTAAAAACAGGTATAGTAATGATACCACCTCTTTCCACTGCAGATTACTGGCCATCAACTACGCAAGTGTCCTTCAGGCTTATGGTTGCACACTGGGAAAAACTATGGTAAAACCAGTGAAATTTAGTGTAAAAAGTGGTAGGTTTTTTTCCTGAGAAAGAGGTGTGGTATGGAAAGAACAGGGAGATTTTTTTTTTCTTGAGGAGCTTTCACAAGATTTCAGTTTAACAACAGTACCATGGATTTCAAAACCATATATAATAAAGAGATGCAGACACCGCCTAATCTGAATGACAAGCAGGAAAACATCATCAGCTTCTCCAAAACAGAAACTAAGGCATAGGAGGAGGCTGGGGTTTAACCAGATCTCCCAGGGAAGGGGTCTTGCATCAGTCAAACAACTCCACAGAGTACCTTTAGCATATAACACCACAAAGAAAAAAGACAGATGACAGATAGATACAACCTGTAACCCCAAACAGAGAAGTGAAATGATTCAGAGTTGCATCAGATTAGGTTTACAAACACTACATTAAAATCATCCTTCCAAAAAATAAAGTTCAGCAGACTCTTAAGCTTAAACAACATCTGCAAAAAGTCTCACAGGAAAGTGGTCTTTATCCTTTGAGTAAAACAACTGAGTAGCAACAAGATAAAACCGAAACAGAACAAGAGTTCAAAGCCATTTCCACCACCCGCTAATGCAAAGAACACTAGTGATTTAATATAATAGCTGAAATATAATACTGAATTCAAAAGTTCTTTCAAAAATCTTTTTTTTAATAAAAAGTGGGGGAAAAAATATGCAGAGCTCCAGTTTTGTACTGTCAATTCCATCCACAAAGCAATGAAGTTGACAGGATGTATTGGCCTTTAAATTTTCAAGCAGAAGTAGGAAACAACATTTAATCAACTATAGGCTGATCTATAGAATTGAAAGCATTTTATTTTTATCTGATGCTTTTCATTAGAGAAGCTATTGAAATGTATCGTGCAGAACGTGTTATTTTCTTCTATCAAAGCAATTTGCCAGAAAGCCTACTCTTTGGTGAAGTATAGTATTTGACGGGCAGCAAATGACATGCTACACATTACAGCTTGAATTGGAAAAGGTTTCAAGTTTTCACTCCTGAGCAAAAGAAAAATGGTCCAGGTTTAGAAAAATTAAAAACACAAACTACATTTTTAAGTCACAACGTTGACCACACACTCTGATTTTTTTCCAAATCAAATCAATCGGACCGAATGTTCAACAGAAGGTGCAGAGTATCCAGCACAGGGGAAGGAATATTTAAGGAAGTCAGGTCCACACTCCTCTACCGGCCCAATACAAAGCCCTTCCTTTTGAAACCAAAGGGTGCAGCTCTTTAATTTGTCTCATAAAGCAGAAGTGGCAAGAAGCATGCTGACAACTAGAAATTGCTGTTCTGTGGGAAATCAGCCACATCTGCCAAGAAAGGCTAGAGAGATCTCAATACTGCGGAAAACCACCAGCAGCTTGACAGTATGCAGCCTGCTCCTCCAGTACATCCCACCAGGCTGGCTCATCCTGCAGCAGGGGGAAGAGCAGAAGAGGGGACCTGGGAGGCAACAGAAAGGAAGAGGAAAGAGCAGAGCGTAAAGGGGGAAAAAAAATGGGCAGCAAAGAATCCAGCACAGAAGTGACAGGAGAGGAAGCAAAGAATCAGAAACACAAGGCGGACAGAGCTGAGTAAGATTCTGGGACATCAACCAAGGGGGAGGATGGGTAAGTATGAACATGTGGGGTAAGGAATCTGAGACACCAGTGGTATCATCAGAGAAAGGTCACTGTCAGCACAAGTTCTCCATCACGTAATCAGGGAAAGGCAGGAAGAAGAAAGCCAGGGATCCAGCAAAGAAGTTAAGAAGACCTGGGGAAAGAATGAGAGTAGCAACATGGGAAACCAGAAGGATCCTTTGTAAAAGGATATTGGTAAAGTACTGTGCAAACAAAAATTATTACTTGTATTTCTGAGAGGCTGATAGGGCCAGCTTAGGGAAAAGGGAACTGAGTTACACTACTATTTTCCTGGACCACATATGCATGAATTCACAAGGGAGAAAACAAAGAGATGAGTGGATATAACTGGGGGTAAAGACATCTCTCTCTGCTTCCCGGACATTTCTTATCTCATGTTTTCCAGATGAACCCTTCCTACTCCTCTCCCGTAAAAGAATTCTACCATACATTTTGGTCAACCAACACAACCAAACTAAAATCAACAAAGTAATTATTTCAAAATATTTCAAGTCTATTTCTTGTTTCTCCTTTCCTCGGGAACCTTCAGATGATACTCAAAATGTACAATGTAGGCTGGGTCTTCCTTCGAGTACTTTTCAATCTGAGACCTACAGCAATTTTTCACACTGTCTTCTTTCTTTTATGAGGATTTTCCTGTGTTTGGTTTTGGTTCTTTCGAGTAACATCCTAACCTATGCCATGCTTTACTGTCCTCTAAAATAACACAGGTTTTAGCTACACTAGCAAAGACTGCAGACTAAACAAAGCCTAAGTCTACTTCTGTACTTCAAAGTGAAGATTTTAGGGTATATTAGAGCATATTCTTTCACTGGTGCAGTGGAGCAAATCAACCAAAGAATACTTTTCATTGCTACTTAATAGGAACTAGAGCAGGGAGAAACAGGGGAGAAGCATGGAAGCACGTGCATCCAACACAAGGTACCCCATCCACTTGAGAAAAGTGCAGCAAGTTCATATATTCCGACATGTCACTTGCTGATTTTTATCCGCCTCAGAAAACTTTACATTTGAAGGGATGAAAAAAAAGTTGTGCAAGTGGAAGGAAAGATGTCTGGAGATAAAACCATCGTGGGTTTCTCAGACCTGCCACATGGCAAAACCAGGAAAAGAACTCACCTACATCACCTTGGTATCGGAGTATTACAATACCTCCTACCTGCTGCAATAGCCATTTCAGACTGCACTGAGAAGATGAGGTCTGAGCTACTAGAGCATGGTACGAGTGGGACAACAGAGTTGAGGCATTTCTCTTCCACCCAATTATTGCAACTTCAGCTGCAAGTCACAGGGCCTACGGGGAGATTCTTCTTTGGTATTTCACACCAACTCTTACAGAAGCTATTTCCTAAGGAGGACCACAACCATCTCGATGACACGAACACCTTAGCAATGTTATAGGATATATTATGGCATCAGCACAGCCCACAGATGATTCACCAGGAATCACTACAGATCACTGCGAACTTCAGGACTTCATCAAGTGTAGGAAAACATCTAACTAACCAGGCACTGAGGGCTAAACAAGCCTCCAACTTGCTTAGGCCTGAACTGAGCTCAAAACCCATGTGATTTCGTCAACACCTTTACGCACATTGTGAAGCAGCTCAATGGAGGCAAAGTAGTATAATGCATTACATTACATTAAGGCCAAAACAACCACTAAGACCTATGCTGACCTAACAGTTTTTTTGTTATATGCCCTCACAATTTCCAACCCGTTTTCTCTGCATGGAATGGTGTATCCCAGCTTTTTGTATTTATTTCCAATTCTGTACCTGTACTCTGCATCAACACTGCTCTTTTAACATAAGGAGGAATGAACAGTGTACCCTATAACTACCTTCCACAAAGCGATCTTCGCACTGTTTTCCTGAAGCTGTGTCTTACAGTAGAACTTGTAAAACTGTTTCTTGGTAGAAATGTAAACAGGGCTCTTCCCATCCCCTCCCACCTTCAATAAGTTACTTTCACATCCAGGACTGCAGCTATATTTTTGTACCTGAAACCCCTTCAGAGTCAACACTTCATTGGGATGATGGCACCAAACTCCATTTATCAGAAAACATTAATAGGAAACTGACACGGAAAGTTCATAGGTCCATACAAGAAGAAGCCCTAATAAAAATGCCTCCCTGCATTGCTGACAAGGCACAAAGTACTCAGGACAGATACTTTTAAGTATGTTCCTGTGGTTGTATTTCATCAGATTCCTCCTAGTCCAGCTAAAAGCCCACAAATGTATTCCTACAGTATATTTAGGCACTCCTGTAATCTGATCCAAGCACATAAAAAAAATATATTTCTAACTTCAACTTTTGCTCAATTCCACTCCAACGCTAAAGAACCTGGGATGTTTTGGTGGTTTTTTTTTAATCCCCTGAACTATCTTTTACATTTGCGGGAGTTAATAGGTTAATATATAAGCAAACGGAAGAAGCCATCACAAAGGATATTTCAAGAAAGATTTTTTTTAAAAAAGGCTATTTCACACATTACAATTCAATGAAGAGGAGAAACAATGAACAGTTGCACTCTATTTACAGAAATAAATAGCATATAATGCCATGAATTACAGACATGTACATATATAGTCTACATTTGTACACAGCCACCTGTTTGGGGCGGGGGGGGGGGATTTCTAATTTTTTCAAAACAAGGAGTCATAAGTCTCAATGGGATTTCAGTCACAAGCACATTCAAAGCCTCTGCAATGAGAAGTGCACAAGCCTGAAAGCCAGTAATAAGTAGAAAAGTCTAGTCTGTGCACAAAGCCAGCAGAAACTGCTAGAAGTAAAAATAGCACCCAGACAGAAGCTATGTAAACCAGTTTTGCTCCACTTCAGAAGGATAAAGAGCTCAGTCACAAAAAGATGCAAACCTGCGCCTAGGATTTTCAAAAGAAAAAGCCAAATTTAGTATGTCAGTTCAACTGAACAGCTATAGTAAAACTTCTCCACCATAATTAAAAAAAAAACAGTTTATGTGAGAGAATTGAGTTTAAAAAAGTAAGTAAGACTGCTTAAGTTTTGGTATAAACAGAACAACTTTGATTCAGGTGGAAACAAAGGTGCTTTTGAAAATTTCTCTGGCTAGTGAGTTCAGTTTCTTGGATTCCAAGCTAGTAAGTGTTCACACACTTTTAAGCTGCAGCTTCCAGGTAACAGTTCCCCTCCAGTGGCAAGCTCTACCAACCACAAACACGCACAAGAGCTTCTGAGGTGTCCAAAGCTGAAAGAGGAAACACTGAAAAATGCCCTCGCTTCATCCAGTCAAAAGTCGATCACGCCTCCCACTCGGTCTGTATCCATGGAGTCCAACAGTGCCTTGTTAGAATTACTCTCGTGAAGTTTCTCTAGCAAAATCAGCAAGTGCCAGCCGGCAAGTCCTGCTGGCAGGTACCACGGTGAATTGAAAGGGAATTTACCTTCGACAACGTTATCGAACAGGTATCACACACAAAAAAAATCTGGCTATGCGTTACATGCAAGAAGCAGAACAGTAACAACTGTGTGGGACTCAGCACAGAGAAAAACAAAAAGCTTATTTGCCTCTCGTGCTTTGCATGACGAAGTTTCCAGGAGTGGAAGGCAGAAACGGGAACGCTGTTGCCTGCTAAAAGTGTCTGGGGTTGTTTTCCACGTGTACAGAGAAGATAGGATCTATGGAAAGGGGGGGAAAGGGGAGGGTTTAACACCCTCCGAGGTCTCATAATTCCAGTGACGTGAATGTTAATCGCAACATAAATTCACATCCTGTGACTCCAACCCTAACCCCTCTGCCCTCCAAACAGACCTGCAAGACGCCCATCTCCAGGGTTTTGCCCACGAAAGCTCATTTACCGTCAAAACTACTGCGAAATGCCAAACGCTAACTCAAATCCCAGGCGCAGGCTTCCTCCTCTTAACTCCTGGGGTTCCAATCACAGCCTGACGGTCCTGGGAACAGCACCCCCATCCCTCCCCACAGCCTGGGGCGCCTCACCTTGTGGCTTCAAGTTATCCATGGGGAGGTTCAGACTGAACTCAAAGGAAAAGATTCTTCACCGAAAGGGTTATTGGGCACTGGCAGAGGCTGCCCAGGGAGGTGGTGAAGTCCCCATCCCTGGAAGCGTTTAAAAGATGTGTGAATCATACAACAGTTTGGGTTGGAAGGGACCTTAAAGCCCATACAGTTCCAGCCCCCCTGCCATGGGCAGGGACACCTCCCACCAGATCAGGCTGCTCAAAGCCCCATCCCACCTGGCCTTGAACACCTCCAGGGATGGGGCAGCCACACCTTCCCTGGGCAACCTGGGCCAGTGCCTCACCACCCTCATAGGGAAGAAATTCTTCCTTACAACTAGTCTAAATCAGCCCCTCTCCAGTTTACACCCACTGCCCCTCATCCTGTCACTACAAGCGTTTGTAAACAGGACAAAGTGTAAACATGACGGAGCCTCAAAGTGATGCTCAGGGATATGATTCTATGTTTTAGTAGCAGAGAGGTATGGCTGGGCTTGATGACCTCCAAGGTCTTCCCCAGCCTAGTGATGGGTTGGAATTAGACGCATTAACCTCTGCTTAGCCGATCTTCATAGAATCATAGAATCACAGAACAACCAGGTTGGAAGGGACCCATTGGATGATCGAGTCCAACCATTCCTATCAAACACTAAACCATGACCCTTAGCATTTCGTCTACCTGTGCCTTAAACACCTCCAGGGAAGGTGAATCAACCACCTCCCTGGGCAGCCTATTCCAATGCCCAATGACCCTCTGTGTGAAAAACTTCCTCCTAATCATAGAATCATAGAATCACCAGGTTGGAAGAGACCCATTGGATGATCGATCCAACCATTCCTATCAAACACTAAACCATGTCCCTCAGGACCTCATCTACCCGTCCCTTAAACACCTCCAGGGAAGGTGAATCAACCACCTCCCTGGGCAGCCTATTCCAATGCCCAATGACCCTCTGTGTGAAAAACTTCCTCCTAATCTCCAGCCTAAATCTCCCCTGGAGGAGCTTGAGGCCATTCCCTCTTGTCCTGTCCCCTGTCACTTGGGAGAAGAGCCCAGCTCCCTCCTCAGGGACCTTAAGGTCCCTTCCCAACCAAACCCCTCCAGGATGCTCGGGTGCTGCCTGCATCCCTCGGGGCCAGGGCTCTCCCCTCCCTTCCCCTCTCACCTTGGGCAGCTCTCGGAGCTGGTTGGCGTCCAGCAGGAGCTCCTCCAGGCTGCGGCTGTAGCGGTAGATCTCCTCGGGCACGGCGGCCAGCGAGCAGTGCCGCTTGTCGATGGACTCCACATGGCGGTTGCACCGCCACAGCGGGATGCAGTGGAACATCGCCCGGGGGGGAGGACGGAGCCGGAGGGGGAGGCGGCGGCGGCGGGGTGGAAACCGGGGGGCTGCCACGGCTTCACAACCCCTTCCCCCTCCTCCTCCTCCTCCTCCTCCTCCTTTTCCTCCTCCCCGCTGCCCCGGCTCGGGTCCCGGCGAGCCGGCGGCTGCAAACCCGCATCCAGCGGTGCCAACCCCGGGAGAACAATGGGGTGGGAGCCGGGCCGGGGGAATTCACTCCCCCTCCGCCCCCCCCACCCCACACCCGGGACCCCGAGCCTCCCGGGACCCCCTGTCCTACTTGTCCAAAGCGATTTTCTCTCTCTTTCTCTCTCTTTCTCGCTCTCTCCCCTCCACACACGCACACACACACACCCCCCCCCCCCCAAGCCCGTCAGTGCTCCGAGCGCAGCCGCTGCCCCCCCCGCAGGGGCATCGCGGGGCACGGCGCCTGCCCGACCCGGAACACGGCCGGCTTCGCTCTCTCCCCCCTCCTCCTCCTCCTCTTTTTTCCCTCCTCCTCCTCCTCCTCCCTTCCCCTCCTCCTCCTCCTCCCCCGTCCCGGCTGACATCAGCGGGGCCGGCCCTGCCGCCCCGCCCCGGGCAGCGCCCGCACCCAGCCGGGGAGGGACTCGGGGGAGGTCCCAGGGGAACGGGGGTGGCAGCCAGGACTCTCGGGGGGTCGCTGCTGCAGGGGGTCTGGCAGCCAGGAGAGGACCCCCGGAGCAGGGACCCCCCTGCCCTCGGCATCCCGAGAAGTAAGGTCTCCCCTCACCCTCCTCTCCACAACCTCCTGTCAGGTAGTTGTAAAGAGCAATGAGGTCTCCCCTCAGCCTCCTCTTCTCCAGGATAAACACCCCCAGCTCTCTCAGCCGCTCCTCTTGTTCTCAAGCCCCTTTCCCAGCTTCATTGCTCTTCTCTGGACTCGCTCCAGAGCCTCAACATTCTTCTTGTGGTGAGGGGCCCAGAACTGAACACAGGATTCAAGGAGCAGTGTCACCAGTGGCGAGTCCAGAGGGAGAAGAACCTCCCTGGACTTACTGGTCACATCATTTCTGATACAAGCCAAGATGCCATTGGCCTTCTTGGTCACTTGGGCACACTGCTGGCTCATGTCAACCAACACCCCCAGGTCCCTCTCCTCCAGGCAGCTCTCCAGCCAAACTTATGCTAAGTCTGTAGTTGCACAGGATTGTTGTGCCCCAAGTGCAGGACCCGGCATTTGGCCGTGTCAAACCTTATGCCACTGGACTCTGCCCAGCAGTCCAACCTGTTCAGATCCCTTTGCAGAACTTCCCTACCCTCCAGCAGATCGACACTTCTATCCAGCTTAGTGTCATCCACAAACTTGATAAGGGTGTACTCGATGCCTTCATCCAGGTCGTTGATAAAGACATTGAATAGAGCTGGACCCAGCACTGAGCCCTGGGGAACCCAACTTGTAACTGGCCTCCAGCTGGATTTAACACCATTTCCCACCTCTCTCTGGGCCCAGTCAGCAAACCAGTTTTCCACCCAGGGGAGTGTTTGCCTGTCCACACCAGAGGCTGACAGTTTCAGAAGCAGAATCATCTGAGAAACTGTGTCAAAGGCTTTACTGAAGTCAAAGCACCCAGCATCCAGGGCTTCCTCTGCTTGGGGCCGGATTTGCCACCCCTGCAGGTGGTGGTTATAGGGTCTGCCTTGGGTTCAGGCTCCGTAACACAGGTCGTGGTGGTTGGGAACTCAGTGTTTTGGTTTGGGCTACTCCTTTTCCCTCTTTCAGATACACTGTTCCTTACCTGGGGTTCTTGTGAAGGTCACTGAGTCGGAGTGTGCCCCGGCTATGCTTAACATTTCTTTTGCAATGGTTGGAACACAACAGCTGGAAAGTAACACAGTAAAACGCATTGAGCACTGCCAAGGTACCACGGCCATGGATGATGGTTTTGCTTTTAGACTATACTGCTGTGGCATGAAAAAAAAAAATCAATATATAGAAAACCCAACTATAGAATCATAGACTTGTTTGTGTTGGAAGGGACCTTAAAGCCCATCTAATTCCAGCCCTCCTGCCGTGAACAGGGATACCTCCCACCAGGCCAGGCTGCTCAAGGCTCCATCCAACCTGGCCTTGAACACCTCCAGGGATCCATATACACAGCTCCCCTGGGCAACCTGTGTCAGTGTCTCACCACCCTCATCATGAAGAATTTCTTCCTAATGTCTAATCTAAAACTTCCCCTTTCCAATTTAAAGCCATTGTCCCTCGTCCTATCACTCTATCCCCTTGTAAAAAGTCCCTCCCCAGCTTTCCTGTAGAATCTTTCAGGTACTGAAGTTTTTTAATTCCACTTTCAAAAGAGCAGATGGTAAGGTCAGGGGGTAATTAAAGGTAAAAGCACCAACAGCCTTCTGCTCGTGTCTGCTGGCTCCAGCAGTCCCACTCCTTGTACCTCTGTCAGTGGGAAGTTTGCTGAACTCCAGCAGAAAAACATGCTCTCAGAGCTTCTGTCAGGCTGCATAATAGCAATTTTGTGACCTATCTAGTGACACATAATACTTTGGAAAACAGGCACTCACCACCAGAGCCCTCTTGAAATATTGCTACTTACTTGCATAATTATAACTGAGTCCAGATACAAGAACAGGAGAGGGGGGAAGTTTATTGTTGATGTCTCTGTTCTTCAGTCGCTGCACAGTATTGACAAATACATAGGCAATGTATTTATTGTTGCGTTATTATTTATTTGTATTGTTATTGTTTATTTACCAGCTGTTAAACCTTGCCAGCAACACTTGTTTGATTTCTGTGGGCATTGTAGCGATCTGTGTTTGCAGTGATCTGGTTTTTGTTTTAAAAAAGAACATTTTAGGACCTTGTTTACTGTTACTCTTTTCTCACCTATAAAACAAGAACCTTTAAGAATGTTACCATATTATTTCAAGTACACTGGAAAAAAAACAGTGAAAACCAAGTTTCTTTCTGCAATTGATACATCCAGCAATGACAAAAAAAATATGTAGAGACTTCCAATGTGTCTAAATAAAGTCTGTATGTAAAGAAATCTGCTGGCCTGTGGGGGTAGAACTGTAAATATTGCTGACCTGATAACAACTGAGCTGAAGTGGATTTTTACAAAGTCACAGGAAAAGACCTGATTTCTGACAATGCCATGATTAAAAATTGTAAGTTGGAGCAAAAGTGTTGGCATTTCACCTCAGAGGACTGTAACTGGGTTTCCAACATAGTTTTCATACTCTACAAGTATACAAGGCATTTACAGCACACGGAAAAAAGAAAGCTGCGATTGATCTTTTTCATCCTGCACTTGAAAGCAAGATAATTACCTGGTGGTATTCTAAGCAGGGCTTTGAGATCAGTTTTTTCAACCTCTGCAATATTTTGAGGCAAAGGTTTGCTCAGTTGCTGCAGAACCCATGGAGGGAGTGTTCATAAATGTGTTCACGTGTGCTTGGAATCGGGGCAGGCACACATTAGCACTCTCAGGCCTTCCCAGCCCTGGAGCAGGAGATTAGATAACTACAAGACAGGAGAAAATCTAACAAACATGTGGCACATCGGCACAGGGCTTGGCAAAGGCAGGGATGCAGGAAGCTGGCCAGCAGATTGCAGAGGAGGAGATGAGGAGGATCATCACTCTTGGTGGGTCCTAGCTGGTGGCATCCTTCTTCCAGCTGCTGCTGAGGCTGTTTCTCCTGGAGTGCAAGTAGAGGGGCCAGGTTCAGAAAATCAAGGTTTTCATTGCAGCTCCAACCCAAGCTCGGACACTGGAGGTCTCAAACCAGACACAGGGAAGAATGTGCTCTCATCAGAGACCAACTGAAATTGCATTACCTAAATTCAGAAACGATTACAGCTCCTCAATGCCTTTCTCCTGGAGTTCCCTTTGCTGAAGTGGTACTGCAGGGGAGCCATGCAGCAGGGCAGGTGAACAAAGGAAGGCTGTGGCTGACTAACTCCATTATGCATAGGACATACAGTCCGATAAAGGACTACATTGTAGGGATGGGCTGGCATGAAAGCATTTGAACGAACAATGTGACTTGCTTAATTACCGAATGGGAGGGTAAACAGGCTGAGTCCTGAGCTGCAGCTTTTAAGAACACGCTCGTGAGTGGCACTTCAGGCTCTCCTGCACATCTTCTGCTAGGCTGAAAGCATCCACATTGTCCCACAGCTGAGCCTGACACAAAGCAAGAGCTCCAGCAGTGGCCACTGTGGGAGCTTGCGATGCCCTCTGTCTTCTTTGCTGTTTGGGAAAGATACCCAGTACACCATCCTGACAGACAGGGCTTCACATCCCACCCAGTGATGTCTCAGAGGCATGTAAGCATTTTGAGTCTTTCTTGCATGACAGACACGAAGTTTGGCATGAGGTGTCACTTCTGCAGATGCTGTCATGTGTCTCATGACTGGGTCTGACTGTGACAAGTCTAGACAGTGACAGGAGGGTGACTGACTATCAAGTGAGTCTGTGTACATTAATGAAGGATGAGGCAAAACATTTGCATGCTTCTCAGGGAGTCCAGGGGACAGAGTGATGGAAAGAGAGCTTAATATAATACTTATTTATGAGATCTGCCTTCACCAGCTGACATTCAAAGTGAGGATAAAGAGCCTCATCCTCTTCCCTGAGATGGCCAGCTACTGTCACAGGGTCTTTGATAAAATCCTTGGGAGCTTAGGAGATCAGATTAGTGCTAGGGGCCCTGGTCCAGTGCACACCTGAAGATATAGCCTGAGGCTATGGTATGGAAATAGGCATCAAGGAAGCCAAAAGGCAAACCAGCATTTTTGATGAAGAAAGACTGGTCTCACAACTGAAAACATCATCCTGAGCAAGTAAACCTGCTCAGCGCTGGTCAGTGTAATGAGTCACTAGTCTCTTTTGTTCTGCTGTGCTAAGAAATAGTAGCAATAAAAAAAAACAAGAAGAGACCAATTCTGTATCCTGCGTGGCCCTGTCAGGGCAAATTTTGCTGGGAGCGCTTTCTGAAAAGTGAGAACTCCATTACAATAGCATATCTAGAAGCTATAAGCAGGTACACTGGAGAAGTTGCAGGCAAGCAGAGGAAGACGCCACATTGCCAGGGCTCATACTAACACATAGCTGACGACCTTCTTACTTGGGGTAATTGTGTGCCCTGGGGGGTAGGGAAAGTATTGCCCTCTCTGATAACTGCAGCCCTGCTGCATCCCACATTGCCACGGCAAGCAAAGAGTGGTCCATGTGCAGAAGGAAATGATGTCTGTTGCTCTTCCAGTTCTACAGGGATTACCTGGCTCCAAACTGCCATTTGATAACCATTTGGTCTGATTTAGTTTCCTTTTTTTTTTTTTCTTTCAGGTAAGGGAGTAATCTTTGTTATTTACCTCTTTCTCTTTCTATTTTTTTTCTTTCTTAGTTTTTCTGAAAGCATTTTAGTACTTTTCTATATTGGTTGGATGAATTTTAGTTACTTTGGACAACTCAGTATTATTTTTAAGACTCTCCTAACAATGCCTGGAGCCTTCAAGCTGTATGAAATCTGTAAGAGAGGTAATGTCACCAGCTCTTTTGTGAGAGCAATGGGAGAGCAGCTTCGTGCTTCTTCGGTGGCAGGCTGCTTTCTTCAGCCTTGGGTGGACAAGGTCAGTTTTCTACCAGTTCTGCTTTGTAGAAGAACAGATGAAATCTCCTCTCACTGTGATACCATTGTTCATATTTCTTTCTGCCATTCACACTGTGAATGGGCAACCCATATCAGGTTTTGTCGGAGTCACACAACATTAAGGTACATATAAACAAAGGTTGCACCTCCAGTTATTCACAGGACATACAGAACAGGAGAAGAGCAAGCTCTCCTGCACAGGATTGCTAGCAGGGATGTGTGGCATGCAAGAGATTGCCCTGCTTAACAGGTCAGTGCTTCCAGGGCTGTCTGTTGGGAATGACAGCAGGGAAACCAGTTACACATACAGTCCTGTCATAATTGAAATCTGGGAGACAGGTCGTGACCAAAAAATTAACTTCTGATAGTCTATCAAACAAAGAACCATCCTTCAGTCACTGCCAGTCTGGTCTGGGCACGTAGCCAAGAACCTCAGTGCTGAATATCTCAATTTCTCTTTCTAGATATCATTGACCTGTGTGCTCTGAACAAGAAAATAGGTTTATGTGACTTTTAAGGAATTCAGACAATTACATGTAAAATATAGATAAGGCTGGGCCAATCCCAGAAGTATTCCTAGAAGTTATTGTTTGAAAGAAGTAAGAGTGAGGTCATGCTGCAGCTCTCCCTCCTCAGCACAGCTCAGACAGAATTGCCTTCTGGCCTCTCAAAAGGCAATTCAAGCAAACAACACCAAGTTTTAGGTTGGGATTCTTATAAAATGCTCTAAAGCAAGGATATCCATGGGTCTGGATGAGTGCAGAGGAGGTTAGTGCTGCTACAAAGAAATCAATCATATTCAAAATAACCAGAACTTAGCAGTAAAGTACATTGTGGGGTAGAGAGAAAAAAAAGAAAGAGAGAATGGATGGAAATAGATTTTGCATCAGCATAGTGTAAGCAGTTCACAAAGCTCATACTTTAAAACCCACTTAAATTAACTTTAGGAAAAATTCAATAAATAATAAAAATAATGCAGGTCAAGCTCCTGAAGCTTCTTCTGTGTTTGGAACTTCTTCCCTCCCCTAGTCAAGTTTCCCCAGCCTCATTAGAGATAAAAAGATGCAGTTACGGAGCGTAGAGAAACCTGGGCAAAACGAGTGCAAAGTGGAGAAAGACCCAAATTCTACAGGCAACAAGATGGGTTTGGGGGATAATAGTCTAACCCAATTGCTGCTGAAAGAGTAGTTACACACCCCCTCTGACCAAATTAAGGAGGAATACTACTGAGCCCACAGTAACTGTACTAGCGCCTGCAGAGCTGCTGAGAGCAGTGCCTGGCAGGGCACTGGAGTTAATTAGCTCTGACAAGCTTCTCTTTTCTCAGTTTTGTTGGCTGAGGACTCCAGTCACATTTACTCTACAGTTTCTATGTAAATTGTTTAGAAGGGAGTTGTAAAAGCAGCAGGTAGACACAACTATAAAATGTTCCCATATTGATTGCAACACTACAAATACAGTTACAGATTATGGTTACACCAGCACAAGTACCATGTCTACAAATTCTATGCCTGTCAGAAATAACTGATACAGAATAGTTTTCACGTGTTATTGGTATAAAGACATCTAAGAGTTACAAGGAATTATTAAAACCATGATACCAAGCTTAAGCAGCACGTGGCAGCTCATTTAACATATTCACCACGGTCTTAAGTGTTTTAAATAGCAATCACTGTCAGCAAAATTGTACCATCTCCTCCTTTCCACCCCCACCCCCAAACAAATCACTCACGATAACGTCAGCTTTTATTTGAACACAATGAGCTGTAATCACATGAGGTATTACTCTGATTTAATCCTATTTGCTTCAGTTTGATTCTTAAGGAGTGGCCAATAATATGTAGTTGTGTTATGTCTTAAGGTTTCATATTTCACACCAGCTTTCAAGGGCTGACACCCATCATCATCTTTGGCCAGCAGAACAAAGTGATAGGCTCTGGCATTTAAAGAGAAGAGACAGTCTGGTAGCTAGGATGGGAGATTTCCCTTCTTTCTGGTTTTTTCCCTCTCCAAGTTACTGGGTTAGTTGTCACAGCTTACGGATAGATTCTGAGCCCCAGCTATTCAACTTTTCACTATTTTAGCTGGTCAAATACAACCAGATAAAAATTCTCACAGCAAATTTTGCTTCTCCAGCCACCCCAAAGAGAACAAGTGGAAACATAATTCGGGTCTGTGTTTACTTTTATCAAATCAACATCATGATGTAGTTAAATGCCACTTGACTGTATCTAGTTCGATGTTCTGTTTCCCATGGCCAAGAGAGACAACCACACTGCTGGATTTGGCATGAAATTAAAAGGTAGATACCAGCATGAGCTAAGTCAGCCCTAGACTGGGGATTTTGGTAGGCATTAAGCCACACCTTCATTTCGTGCCATTTCTGATCTTTATCCTCTGAATGATGGGAGACCCCAAGCTTCCAGTGGGCTCTGGGCCAGGCTGCATTCAGCATCACGAGGGCCTGGAGGAGACAGCACCTCTGTGAGGGAAGCTGGGCTGGTACAGAGTAAAGGCAGCAATAAGGAGCATCACTCTGTGTGTCAAGAGCTCATTTCAGGAGCATCCTTACAGCCCATCATTTCAGGTACTGATTCATAGAATCATAGAATAGTTTGGGTTGGGAGAGACCTTAAAGATCATCCAGGTCATCCCCCTGTGATGGACAGAGACACCTCCCACTGGCTCAGGCTACTCAAGGTCCCATCCGACGTGGTCTTGAACACCTCCATGGATGGGGCAGCCACAACTTCCCTGGGCAACTTGTGCCAGTGCCTCACCACCCTTATCGTGAAGGATGATGGATGGAGAATGTTTTACTCGTGGGAGGTAGAAGCAGCTTGCACTGGCACTAACTTAAATTTGACAACAATTAAAAATATTTTGATTGGCTCCTAATTTGCCAAAACTTTTTTTTGCTTGCCATGTGGTCCCTAATTTCCTTCTTCCTCTCATCTTAGCTGGAAAGTGTAATGTCCTCAGAATAAACAAATGGGGTCTTATCTACAATTACACACACATGCAATTCTACATTTGGTATTCATAAATGCAAGTTTAATGTTGAGTTTACTCTTCACTAATCATCTATAATAGTTATTTAGCTTATATGATGCATGTTAATTGGACAGTCGTACTTCAATGACTTTTACTATAGAAGATTTCTTTCTTCAAATTATAAAATGACACGTCAGAAAATATGAATAATTAAGAACAATGAAGAAATTTCTGATGTTTCTCCTTACAGCAAGAACTGTTAGACTGTAAAAGTTGCTTATGTAAGGAATCAATCCCAGGATAAAGGAAATATAACTGTAATTTATTCAGAAAGCTGAATGGAAAAATTGCAGTAAGCAGCTGCACCAAGTCAAATATTTTTTTCTGCCTTTACTTGTGTCACAACAACAACTGGCATTAAAAGCAGATGTCTGAATACAGTGAGCTACCAAGTATGACATAAGCATTCAGTGAGAAGCATGATTGTTTTCAGAATTAAACACCTTCCTGAAGAAATGTTATGCTGAGTACCAAAAGGTAAGCTAGCAATGTAGAACATATATGCGACAGCTTAATCTGCTAGTAAGAAAAAATACCATTCAAGGAAACAGTTAACATTAAATATTAAGTAAAACAGAAAAATAACTGCCTTTACTTTTGATAACAAAATGATAGAGCTTAAGTGTCCAGGTCACAGCGTTAATTAATCAGCTACCCAGTTCTGTAAAGTCTGTGCTACAGTTGTCACAAGAGATGGTTTTCAAAAGAATTTAGGTCAAGCAAACACTTGGCAAGCAGACATACTGTTGTGAACTGGGAAATTCATGCAGGCACCTCAGAAACCTTGCAGGCCAACAGGAGTGAAATGGAAAGCAAAATGGGCTGGAACGTGACCCTGTCCTGCCCTTAGTGAACTCCCAACTGCAAGAAATTTCAACCAGCCAAGCAGCTAGAGTAGGTGATTGTTGTTGGTCCCTTTCAACTATCCCATCCCATCCCAGTTGCAGAGAGCTGAGTGCATGGCCTCAACTTGTGCCAGGGGAGGTTCAGAATGGATATCGGGAAAAAAAATTCATAGAAAGGGTCATTGGGCACTGGCAGAGTCTGCCCAGGGAGGGGGTTGAGTCACCTTCCCTGGAGGTGTTTAAAAGATGCATAGATGAGGTGCTCAGGGACATGATTTAGTGGCAGATAGGAGTGGTTGGACTCGATGATCCCAAAGGTCTTTTCCAAGATTCTATGAATTCGGTGATTCTATGAATCGGTGATCTTTGCGGAAAGTATTACAATTAATTTGATTATCAGAACATCTGAGACAACTGAAAAAGCTTGAAAACATGTGGATCAGAAAGGAATCTGGTGGTCCTGTTGGACACAAACATAAAAAAATATACCTCTTCCAGCTGACGCCAGTGGAGCAACACATATCTGATCTTGCCTGTAGGTGGAAATCTTCACATGGAAGCATCATTGCCCACCATGAATACTGCTTGACTTTCATTACAAAATACCAGGCATCTCTTCAGCCAGCTTGCAAACACAGATCTTGAGCCTGGACATTTGATTCAATTTTTCATCATATATTTCTATTTCCAGTTCTTAACACTTCGTCCAGGCACCTTGCAGAGTCATAGGCCTACAGGGAGCCAAGCAGGAGTGAAAAGAAAACTCAGTCTGCTTCAGCCTGCTCCTCGCAGCCACATAGATGGCAAGAGGCAGCTTTTAATTTTGCAGCCTACACATCCATACCTCCTTGCTGCACACAACACCAGGCTCCCGCAGTTCATATCACAGGTTTGGCTTCTTGTACACCTGAAATCCTTCTCTTTGTCATGGGCTTGCTTGGTTTATGCCATTCATAAGGACATTCATGCACTAGATGACACTAGACATTCACACCTTATATCTTCCCTAAGGAAGATTTGACTAGATATAAGGAAGAACTTCTTCACTATGAGGGTGGTGAGGCACTGGCACAGGTTGCCCAGGGAAGTTGTGGCTGTCCCATCCCTGGAGGTGTTCAAGGCCAGGTTGGATGAGGCTTGGGCAGCCTGATCCAGTGGGATATCCCCACCCATGGCGGAGGGGTGGAACTGTATGATCTTTAGGATCCCTTCCAATCTGAACTATTCTATGATTCTATGATGCAAATATGTCAGTGCTTTTAGGATGAGGAGCCATGCAGATGCGTTTGTCCCTGGATGGAAATGCTGCTGGGACATGGGCTTCCCTACAGAAACAGAGCCTGCCGGAGACCCCCTTTCTTAGATATCACTTTTCCTCCAGTTTCCCTACACAGCCACACTCATCCTGTGGCAAACAGTGTCTTCCCAGCAGGAAGGACAAGTTGCTTTCCAATGAAACCCCACCAGAAATCTGATCCCAGGATACAGATGTGTGGCCTAACACAGATCACACTGAATGATGCAGTTTTTCCTCAATTCTTATGTTTCCCTCTTCCTCCATGTCCATTTCCTACAGGACTCACATGTGATCACGACGTTTATTTTCTGGATGGTGGGAAGCTCTGTGCTATAATCTGTATTAATATCAGGGCTTAAAGAAAGGGAAGGTGAGAGGATAGAACAGATATAAATGAAGCCAAAAATAAAAGCATTTGGCCTCTCTGACTCCTGGAGATACACTGTTAACATCAAATGGGCAACTTCTCCTCTAGCACACAACAGGTTTCCTATCTTTGTCTGCTTCCCTGACAACCTTCCTCAGCTGAAATCCACCCACTACCCCCTACTGAAAACAAAGCCCCTTTCTTTATATCTGGAAAACTCCCTAGGAGGCAGAAGGGCACCTTTTCTCCTTCTGTCATCAGGAGTGATGTGAAGAGCTGATAATCTCCATTTAGCTGGCCCATACTTCCTTTTATAAGATCTAGTTTCTACTTGCTTGCAACTTCCCCAGACTCCAACTGCCAGGATGTTTTCTACCTTCTGAGTCTGACTCAGAGTCAGGTATTTTAAAGAAGTTTTCAGCTAAAATGATCAGCTGGTTCTGAGAAGCCACTTATCAGAAAATACATTATGCTGTATCTTGAAAAGATGCACAGTAATTTTGCTACTGTGATCAGATGCTTTGGAAAAAAACAAAACAAAACAAAATAGTTCTTTTAGCAGGAGGGATCACGTAGCAGAGAGCTCAGCCTCTTGTCACCATTGTGCATTTTGCTGCCACGGCTATGAAACTTGTCCAAGATTCCTCTGAAAAATAATCAAAAATCAGTTCACATAGGCTCAGCAGCGTGTACACTGAACAAGCCTAATATTAGCAGCTAAAAATCCCCTAAATCCCCTGTAGACTTGGTCAGTTCTGCGTCATCCTGCCTGGGCTGCCTCTGAGAGTGGCAGGAGAATGGGGCTGCCTCCACCAAGGGCTGTGACACAAAGGGACACAAGGGACAGGAGATCAGGGATCATGGTGGGCAGCAGCAGGAGACGACTGAAAAGGGTGGGGGAGAAGTGGTGACTGGTTGTCGTCAGAGCCACACAGCCCAAAGTGCCCTCAAGAGCTGGACCCCTAGGTGAATGCCAGCAATTGCTTCCCTGGAAAAGGGACTACTTGGGTCTGCTGGTGACAGTGGGGGCTGCTGCCCCCATAACGAGGTTTCCAGTAGTGGCTGATGTCCTGGAGCACATCCCAGGGCCCTTCCCTGCAGCAGAGTGCCAGCAGGATCCTGCAGCTGGGACATGCTCGTGGGATACCTGCTTCCACAGAGACATCTCACCAGGACAGTGCTGGAGCAGAGGAGCCCTTGCAAGGAGCTCCCAACCAGAGCAAGACACCGGTTCATTAACCAGCTGAAGCAAGAAAATTCCTTGGAGATCTTTCATTAACACAGCAGGATTTCTTTTCTTTACAGGGAATAAAAGTGTGTGACCCACAGTCTGGCGTACCTGCACAGTCAGTGATGTGAGACATGGAGCACTGAACAGAGAAGAGTCACAATATGTTTGCTCGGCCTCATCCCATATAATAGCATCTCAAAAAACAATAATAATAACAATAATAGTTTGGTTCAGCCCTACAGGCTGCATCCATGCTGGTTATCTGGAGGCAGATTTGTTTCCTATGCAAGCTACATACTTTGGGGACTGCTCCCATTTCTCAAGAGGTAAATCCTGGCTGTTCCCTGAGCTTTAAAGGGTTCTGTGCTTCTCTAACAAGCTGTGTAGCAGTCCGGTAGTTTCCATCTGTTTTGTCAGTCCTCTTCTTGTAATCCAGCAGAAAAATAAAATGGCCCCAGCTCATGCCTACAAGGGACCAAGCATTGCCCATTTGTTGATTAGATAGATTTGCAGGCAGCCTGAGAACAAGGTGCTTAAAAGGAAAATATGGGAACAAGGATAAGGTTTTACAGTCTAGATGAATGTAGATGTATCTGTAAATGGACATAGATCAGTCTTTGATTTTAATTTGAGCTGCATCAGGGGATTTATATTGAGGAAGAAAATTCCTCCAGGTTTACTGTAAAATTAGGGTTTGCTGCTTGCAAAACCTCTAGTCTCTTTTCAGGGCTCCAAATCCAGTTTTACAATGACTAAAAGCAGTGTCCCACATTTTCCAAAGAACTCACCAAAAGCTGCAAGAAGAAAGCATAGGTAGATTCCTGTCCCAACAAGATCACAGGGGGCTTCAGCATTCATGCAACAATGATGGGCAGCAGAGGGAAAAATGGCAGTGTCCAGCCTCAGAACAGGAATGTTGAGCTCCAGCCTTGTTTCTTTTTCATTTCACATTCATCACCACCACTAGTGCGGCCCAGGCTGTCCCTGAGAAAGGCAGAAAAAGATCAATAAGCATTGTCCTCCAAGAGAGTGATGTCTGAACCCACCACAGGCTGTCACTCATTCCTAAGCAGCTTAGAAGCCAAATTTTCCAGGAGCCAATAATATAGATGCCCCATCAGCCCTGTTAGCCTAAGGTGAGCTAATTTCACAGTAGTATGACAGTTTCTAGGGCAGGGGTGTGATATTTAATTTGCTCCCTCAGCCCAGTTAGTCTCACCCCAGGAGTGATGAGAGCTCATTTCCAGTCAACCACAGCCAACCCCTCATCTGTGAGAACCTCCAGGATGAGAGAACTCTCACCTCGCACCTCCTCTTCTGAAGCTGCTCTTAGTTCCACCCGACATCCACAAAGCAGTCTGGTCCTATCACACTCTGATACTTTCCCTTTTAGGGAAATCAGTGCGTACTTGGGATGAAGAAAACCACCTCACCAAAAGCATCATATTGTCCAGATCTGCCATAGTGGGTTTCTCTCTTTCCTCCATCTTCTGAATCTTTCTCTCTGCTCAGCTGAATGTTAGGTTAGTATCAGAATCCAGAAACTGGCACAGTTACTGAGCTGGCAGCAAATCTCAGGACTAAGAGTCCTGTTAAGAGCACCTCAGGGTTCTGCCTACCTGGGGCAGCTCTGGGCATGTCTCCCTTCCCACAGTGGGCATGACAGGATGCATAAGGGGCTGAGAGTTTCCTTGAGGATCTACTAGTCCTGCAAAGCTGCATGTGGAAAGACAGAATGTTCATCCATTTTTTTTTTCTGAAGCACTCATCCAATGCTGAACCACTGAAAAGAAACATTAGCAATTAGATAAATAAATGCATACCTGGCGCCAGTGACCTCAGGAGACTTCAGCAGCTGCAGAGGCTGATTCCTGCTGGAGATGTGTCTCACACACCAGTGTGAGAAACTACCACGCTGATGCACAAAGTGTATGTATCTAGTGTAAGTATGCCTATTTATACCAGAAGGTGAGTTTCATTTTATGACGGAAAGAAGCATTGCAGCACTTACAGGTTTGGGGAAGAGTGGCTGCAAAGCTATGTGGTGGAAAAAGTTCTAGGGGTGTTGGTCAACAGCCAGCTGAACATGAGCCAGCAGTGTATCCAAGTGACCAAGAAGGCCAATAGCGTCTTGGCTTGGATCAGAAATGCTGTGACCAGCAGGATGACAGAAGCGATCATTCCTCTGAACTTGGTGCTGGTGAGACAACACCTCAAACAACGTGCTCAGTTTTGGGCCCCTCAGTGCAAGAAAGACATTGAGCTGCTGCAGTGTGTCCAGAGAAGAGCAGTGAAGCTGGTAAAGGGTCTAGAGCACAGGTCTTATAAGAAGTGTCTGAGGGAACTGGAGTGGTTTAGTCTGGAGAAGAGGGGGCTGAGGGAAGTTGTTCACTACAACTACCTGAAAGGAGATTGTAGTAAGGTAGTGTTGGTCTCTTCTCCCAAGTAAAAAGTGATAGGATGAGAGGAAGTCGCCTCAAGCTGCACCAGAGGACATTTACGCTGGATATTAGGAAAAAAAAATCTTCATGGAAAGGGCTGTGGTTGAGTCACCATCCCTGGAGGTGTTATACAGATGTGGTGCTTAGAGACATAGTTTAGTGGTGGACTAGGCAGTGACGTTAACTGTTGGACTTAATGATATTAAAGGTCCTTTCCACCCTAAATGATTATATGATTCTATGATTCTATGATTCTAAGTCTAAGTGAGTTTTTCCCTGGCAAAACCTGCTGTCACGATTTCAAGTAAGTGTTTACAGAGTATAAGCTGCTTCCTTATTGGAAAGGCAATGTGATTTAACAGTAGCTCAAATTACAGAAATTTAAAGGCAGAAAGATAAGAGAAGCAGAGTTTTTTTTCTTGAAACTTCACACCAAAGAGAACCAACAATGCAGATTTTCATGAACAAGTTTTCTGTTTCATGAACAAACATGAAATACTCACGTGGCTATGGGCAGCTCTTTGCCAATCTTCCTGCCAGCTCAGATTTTTATAAGTTGTTGGAAAGTGTTTGACAATGTCAAATTGTAATCAGAAGACGGGAATGTTTGAAGATAATGCTATTAGAGTTGCAAGAAAAGAATGAGGAGGCTGGATGAGAGCTTTAGTTGCAGGGGAAGCTCAGGCTGAGAAACATCCTCCGTATTTTTGCTGGTAGGGGATTTTGCAGTGAAGAAAAGGCAGGTGGTGATGGCTTATGGGCTGCAGGGGAAAGCAGGCTTTCTCAGAAAAAGAGAGGCCCAGCTCTCTGGGCAGTTGTAGCAGAGTGGTCCCTCCTATGTACGTGATGCAATTACCTGTCATTGACAGTATCTTTGTGGGATCAGATCAGGAGTCCTGCAAGCAGAGGGATGCACTCTTAGAAATTCATAGGAACTCAGGAAAAGCAAGCCACAGTCAGAATTCACAGTTAAAATGACAATGGACTCAAGTGAAAACAGCACTGGAACAAGAAAGAAATGTAGTGAACTTCACAGTGCTTAGGAATGCAAGAGTCCTGTAGAGCAAGCTTTTATATAACTAGCAGCTCAGTCATCAAAAAGAGAGAAAGATGGGGAAAGGAGCAGATTAAATACCTGTTCTGCCTCAGTAGTTTAATTACCTTGAGAAGTGAAACCAATTCCATTGCTTTATGGGTGGTAAGCTTGGAGTCTGGCAATACCCAATACACATGAAGTATTTCTTATGCAATGCTCTGAAAACAGGCAACAACATGTGGCTTTCCAGCTGATCAACCTTTGCAGACCTTTGAAAATGAGGACATCCAGCGGCTGAACATTATAACTGGGATTTTCATCAAGGATTTATGTCCATGGGAGAACCTCAGCAGTTATGCCAAGTTCCTGCCTTTCACAGAGACCTGAAGTAAGTCCTGTATGGAGTAAAGGCTTTTACAGAAGCCTTCTGCACTGGGGTAAATTCCACTTAATAAAGTGCTCATGACTGTAATAAACTGTTCGAGGCAGGCTCAGTATCATCCAATAATTCCCTAGTCAAGAATATTGTTTCACCTTTACTTCTCTGCTTCGCTGGGATAACAGGCTCATGCTTTTATTGATATAGTTAGAAAAGCTTTCAAATCCCATCATATTTTCAGTGTGGCCTTTAAATGTCTTATTTAGTTAAAGACAGTAAATACGGCTGTGAGTTTCAGAAGCACTTGCTACCTAACCAGTCCCCCTGGAACCAATCAGTGCAGCAAGCATTTGCACACCAGGTATTTAGTAAATTAGCCTTAGATGCACAAGTTTGAATATTTAAACCTAGCTCCTGTATTATGATAATATTTAAAGATCAGTTGTAGCAATTAATCATATTTCCAAATAAACATTGTAGGAGAGAAACTAAAATATTAATAAATCAATTTCATTCTTTACTCCCATGAAATTGCAGCAGCTGATAACTCAACAATATTACATTTCAGGACAAGAATATTGTGTCTTATATGAACCACAGCAGAGACCCAATGAAAATACGTAAAAATCAGAGTCAGATCCAGAGGAAATGGGCCAGTAGAGTTTTTGCACATTTCCAAGCCATAATTTCCCCTGGGGACGTACATACAATATCTGCAGTCTGCGATAAGTAACATCTTACTTGACACCAGGCACTTGATTTGGCAGCTACGAATTGCAGAACTGTGCTGAACTGTGATTTCCAAGGTGAGCTGGGTAAGACCAGTGAGTAGGAAAACCTTTGCCTTTCTTAAAGTTGATTTGAACTAACATCGCTCAGGACTGTATTGACATGCCTCAGAGTAATCCCTTGAAGATGTGCCAGGTAGCCCTTCATACAGTTGATACCTCTGAACCAGCAAAGTCAAGTACTGAAAACAGGTATAACAGTACCTCAGATCTTTTCCATCAGTTCTTTTCAGCATAGAGTGCACAGTGCAGGTCCGAGAGCAGAGACTTGTGAGTTCTCCACCTTCTGCTCCCACTTTTCTTTCCTGACTAGGCTGATTGTAGCTGCAGTCACTAAGATATCCCACCTGGGCAGATGTAACCTGCTTCTCAGCTCACTCTGGGCATGCAATGTCATCACAGTTTAAGCCCAATGCTCATGCAGGCACATGATAGTCAGTTCAGGGAAGCCAATTCAACTAGAAACCAATCCAGCCATCATTAGCAGCTGTATCTACTCTCTGAACCACTTCAATCCCAATTTCATGGGGCAAGTACCATTCAATCCAGTTTTCATTCATTACATGGTTTTAGATTCTGAGGCTACGCTTTCAGTTTAAGCTTAAACCACTAGACAGTCAGTGAAGTTAGGCTTATACTCCCAAGCCAGAAACCAAACCCAATGCCCCCGGTGAGCAGCAGTGGGGAGACTATAGGGTTGAAGCTCCCCAGCACAGCAATTCTCTCCTGCTTTGCCAGTGCTGCTGTGACCCAGCATGGGCTGGATTGCCCCTCAGAGCGCTTCAGGTCACTTTTGGTCATCCTAAGCCACTCCTCAGCCTAAACCTCTCTAGTTGCTGGCTTCTCCTGAAAAAAAATCCTCTTTTCCATCTTCTCTTCCCCAAGAAGTAGTCACAAGAGCAGAGTTAAGACCAAGCTTGCTGATCTCATGGAAACCAAACCAGAGGAGGGAGCTGGCCTCTTCTCCCAAGTGACAGGGGACAGGACAAGAGGGAATGGCCTCAAGCTCCGCCAGGGGAGATTTAGGCTGGAGATTAGAAGGAAGTTCTTTACACAGAGGGTCATTGGGCATTGGAATAGGCTGCCCAGGGAGGTGGCTGAGTCACCTTCCCTGGAGGTGTTTACGGCACGGGTGGATGAGGTCTTGAGGGACTTGGTTTAGTGTTTGATAGGAATAGTTGGACTAGAAGATCCAGTGGTCCCTTCCAACCTGATTGTTCTATGATTCTAGGATGAAAAATACAAAAATATTGTTTTATTTCATTGGCTTTGAATGCTGAATCAACATACCATATACTACATCAACACTAGACCTGATTCAATACAGGAGACAGAAATGTTTGGTCAGGAGTTTGGGAGTCTATTTTTACCAATTTGGCTCACTGCTACATTAGAAAAACACTCAGCTTGGTGCAAAGAAGGGACCAAGAGCGTATGGCAAGAGAGGAAAGAGAGATTGTGGCAATGCCAGTTTTGATCATCTCTCATTATTTTATCTTGCACTTAAGTGATTTATGTCTTTAGTGTTTGGGAACTATGTTTAGACCTCATAAAAAAATGAATTGCTGAGGAAAAAGCATGCTCAGCAGTCCCCAGGAACTTACTGTCTTTGAAGAAGAACTCTAATTTTCATGGACTAACTCTTTCAGGATTACAGCACGCTTTTCTTCTCTGGCTTGGGGCTTATGGAGAGCAGAATGCAAATCCCATTGTGGATGTCTGCACCCTTATATTAAAATTTCCTTTATGATAGGCAGTGTTTGGGATGGCCACACCTGCTGACTAACACTATATATACTCCTGCCACTTTTCACATGTAATGTGGAAGTAAAGACTGTGAGTAAGAAATTCTGGGATTTTTTTCCCCATTACTCTTGGCGGTCTCTGCCTATCTAATAACTTGTATCTTTTCTGGACCATTAGTGTCATCCCTAAGTGCTTATTTGATTTTACTTACTGGTAAAACGTACAATGTTTTGCAGACAGATGCTTAAACCAGTGCACTAAACAAAGTCAAGATATAATAGTTGGAGCTTCAGGGCTTTTTTCTTTCTGCAACAGTATTGTGAGGGGGGAGGAGGGTATTTGTTGTGGTTTGGTGGTTTTTTTGGTTTTTTTTTTTTTTGTTTTCTTTTTTTATGTAGAGCCCCTACCAGCTGAAAAGAATTTCATCCTGAAATTAGAGAGATCTCTTCAATTAGCTTAGCTTTACAGCTAGATTGTGCAGGCTTTCTATGAGGTATCTGCATTGCATTGAATTCATTATGAATGCAACCACAAAGCACGTACTTATTTCTTCAGAGGCTGCCTCAGATTATATGTTGACAAATTATATATTGACAGATTATACGGTGACAAGCAATTAATCTTTTTATTCTTTCCACCAGTCCATTAAAGACAGAAAGCCCGCTGCGCACAGGCTCAGAATGACAAAACAACCACATTAGTTCCCTCTCATGTGTCTAATGCCTCTTTTCAGCTGAGAGACATAAGGGCAAAAATGTTCTCCTGCTTTCTGCTCCAAGGGTAAAGGGGGAAAAAAAATGTGTGCGTAAGTACTTTAAGTAAAATAACAGTAAATACGTATCTTGACTTTTCTAATAGTACAAAATTTACATAGCCATTATTGACAGTAGACTCAAATTCAGATGTCTGTGGAGGTGACTAAATACTCCCCCTCTCTCCACTCTGTGAGGCATCAAAATTGTTCTTTTCAGTTAAAAGTCTTCAAAAACTTATGTCGTACCCATGCCTCATCCCCCACAGATTAAAATAAAATAAATAAATCCATATTCTCCTTTTTCAACAAATTAGATGCTACATCATCATCATTTTCTCTACATCAGCCTAAACCAGTGATCTGGATCAAACTCAGTTGTAATAAGACTGAAAATATAATGCAGAGAATTTCTTACTGTTCCCTGCTGAGATTTGAAAATGGCGAGGCAAAGTATACTGTGTTTTGAATAAATTAATCTATACTTTCAGCAGAGAGGCTTGCAATCTTGCAGCCCTACTGAATACAGCTGTACTTACCATACTGAAAAAGAACAGATGTGTATTGCAGAGCTTTGTCATTCCAGTTTGGTCATAGAAGATTTTTTTTTAATTGGACTTAATGTGCTGCGAATATTGCAAACTGAGTAACTCGTCTGATGGCCTGGGTTGATATTCCTGCTCCTGTATTTCTCAAGCTCCAGCATAAATTTTCTGGAATAAATCCGAGTGCTAAGTAGTGGCACAGATTCAAATGGTTCAGCTTCGCAGCTATTGACTGCTGAACGGGTACAGAAACAGCCTTTGCATTTGTCATGGCTACTTGTCTGCTGATACTCATTCTGCTCGAACAGACACTACACAGACATTAATAGAGAGATAGGATCTTGCACTGATGCTCAGAAAACAGATTTTGAAGGGATTATCCAACCAATGGAAAATTAGTTTTCCTGAGTTCAATCTGGCATGCCCTCCCCCACCCATGCGGTGTTTAGAGTCAACATCTCTGCTGAGATTTATTCTCCAGTCGAAGTCTGGCAGATTTCAGGGGATAACTCATAATAACATTCCCATAAAGTTACCACCTCTCTGTCCTGGTAGCACTGGGTTTCTCTAACTTTCTGAAATACCTTATCTCACCATAAGTGTTGTCTCATACAATCAAGAGACTTTTAGATAATGTTGGCTATCTAGAGCAGGTAAAAAGAGGATGACTATAAAAAGCTGATGGGGCTCCCCACGAAGAGAAGCAGCGAGTCTCACAGTCTACACACAAATGCGCTGCGGCATGTCTTGAAAGCAATGTCACTCTCCTTCAACCTTTTGTGCTTAATTTTCCGCAGTGGGAAGTGGCAGGCCATTAGCAGCACACTCACACGAATTGCTAACTCATCCCAAATGAAATCCGGAGGCTTGCTGCCTGCTGTGGCCACACTCCAGGCACCATGGCTGGGTACAAGGGGGGCTGATGTGACAAGGAGACATATTTTCCATAACCCAGATGTTAAATAGTGTAGGTACTCAAGGAAGACTTCCCTCTAGCAAGTCTTCCCCTAATTTAATAGGGAGAAGAATCACCAGGTTGGAAAAGACCCACAGGATCATCAAGTTCAACCATTCCTATCAAATACTAAACCATGTCCCTCAGCACCTCATCCACCCGCCCCTTAAACACCTCCAGGGAAGATGAATCAACCACCTCTCTGAGTAGCCTCTGCCAGTGCCCAGTGACCCTTTCTGTAAAAAATTTTTTCCTGATATCAAGCCTGAACCTCCCCTGGTAGAAGCTTGAGGCCATTCCCTCTTGTCCTGTCCCCTGTCACCTGGGAGAAGAGGTCAACACTCTCATCTCCACAACCTCCTTTCAGGTAGTTGTAGAGAGCAATGAGGTCTCCCCTCAGCCTCCTCTTCTCCAGGCTAAACACCCCCAGCTCTCTCAGCCACTCCTCATAAGGCCTGTTCTCCAGCCCCTTCACCAGCTTTGTTGCTCTTCTCTGGACTTGCTTCGGAGCCTCAACATCCTTCTTGTGGTGAGGGGCCCAGAACTGGATTCAAGGAGCAGCCTCACCAGTGTACAGAGCACTGAGCCCTGGGTCCACACTTGTAACTGGTCTCCAGTTGGATTTAACACCATTTCCCACCACTCTCTGGGCCCGGCCATCCAACCAGTTTTCCACCCAGGAGAGTGTGCGCCTGTCCAGGCCAAAGGCTGACAGTTTCCGTAGCAGAATGCTGTGAGGAACTGTGTCAAAGGCTTTACTGAAGTCCAGGAAGATTACATCCACAGCCTTTCCCTCATCCTGCAGCCCAGTCACTTTGTCATAGAAGGCGATCAGGTTAGTTTGGCAGGACCTGCCTCTGGTAAACCCATGTTGACTGGGCCTGATCACCCGGTTCTCTGGCACGTGCTTCGTGATAGCACTCAAGATCACCTGTTCCATGACTTTCCCTGGCACTGAGGTCAGACTGACTGGCCTGTAGTTTCCCGGATCCTCCCTGCAACCCTTCTTGTAGATGGGCACAACATCAGCCTCCAGTCCAGTGGAACATCCCCAGTCTTCCAGGACTGTTGGAAGATGATGGAAAGGGGTTTGGCAGCACATGCACCAGCTCCTTTAATACCCCTGGGTGGATCCCATCCAGCCCCAGTGCAGGTCCAGGAGGGCACCCTCCCTTGTTGTTTCCCTCACAAGTTGTGTGAGAAAATGACATCTAATTAAATATGTGAGCCCAGACATTCATCTCTGGTGTTTGCTGCTGCCACACTGAGGCCACCAGACCTCTGAACAGCTGAGCCAAGTGTGGTCTTATATAGAGATCACCACAGCTACAGCTGCTCCGAAGTATCTTGCCTCCACAAGACAAAATAACACGCCATAGAGGGGGAGGGGTGGTGATGGTGGGTGTAGAGAAAAAAAAGACAGAAAAAATAATCAGGCTTTAAAAGGCTGCCAAAAAGGCACTGGAGCCAGAGTTAGGTAAAGAGAGGACAGTGTGTTTATCTACTTCCTTCAAAACAGGCACAACCCACTTGCCACAAGGCTGCACGCAGAGCTGTGGATAAGCAATACCCAAGAGCAAGGAAGGTTTCAAGTATGGAGAAGTCTCAATTTTTTTGAAAAGTCCCATTTTCAAACACAGGCATCAGAGGTGGACTTTCTAAACCTGAATTTGAAGCATGTGCTTTTGGGAATACAGACACCTATTTCATACTTAGTGACAGATCAGCAAGTCAAAGTGTGAAGAAAACAAATTTAGCAGACCAAAAATTATGAACAAGCACTTGAAGACTGCAAACATCCTTATTTTTAAGCATGTTGACTGCATCCTGATTATTTTGGGATACACATTGGGAGAGAGCAGCTGCATCTCTGAAGCTAAGAAGCTTTAACTTCCTGTAGAAGAGCTCTGAAAAAGAACAATGCCACTGGAAACACATTTATAAAATTATCCATGATGGGGAAAAAAGAATGGCTTCAATGTGGGAACTAAGGTGACACCCCTGAAAATGAGAGGGAGAAGAAAAATGCGTGTTCAACAAAAAACCAAAGCATAATATATGCTCGGTTATCTCATAGATATGTTCCTTCATGTGACATATTGCATCAAGAGCTGGAGGAGGAAGGGTTGTGATGAAAAGGACAGACAGCAAGATGAGGGTGGACAGATGAGGTGCCAGGGTAGGGGTAAGGACGCAGTGTGGGTTAATGAGCCCTTCCTTTCAAAAGAGAGGCTGGAAATGCCAGTGGGCTTTGGGAAGACAAGCGGGAGAACCAAAAATCACATTACTCAACATTATGGGGAAAACTGGCAAGGCAAACAGCTACACCGGCATTTGGATGACAGACCTAAAAAAACCAGCGTTTTATTTTAATCTCACAGTTGGGGATTAGCTTGATGTTTCTCTGGTTTTTAAGATCGCCCATACCTGTGGTTTGGCATCTATCTGGAAGGGAAACAAAAACCCTCTAAACTGCATGCCAGTGTGCTTGGAAAGGGGCTGTTAAGACGAAATTACCCAGACCAGAATTTTCATAATTGCCTGAGGGAGTTGCAGTCAAACTGTACCCAGCCTCAGGAGAAAATGGGAACCTTGTTCTCCCAGGCACTTCTTGCAGCACTTGAACCCCTCTGTAACAACTTCTCCGGGGCCAATGAGGGTGGCTTGTGGGAAGGACAGACAAGCAGGGACAGGAGTCATGCTTCAGCAAGTATAGGAGGCGGGATGCACAGCATCCACCTGGCTCCTTACCGTCCTCAGGACTGTATGGTGACAACATTACCTTTCTGCCAAACTTCATTGCCTGGAAGCCACAGTATAAAGAATCCTTAAAAAGCCAATTAACCTTTAAACTTTGATAAGCAGAAGGTACCTCAGAGCACAGGAAGGAAAAGGCAGCCTACTGCTGTCCACCTGTAGGTAAAGTCCTCCTGATCTCCTAGCAGAGGATGCTGGTAGATGCAGTGAGGTGGGAGCCAGGCACTGCCATGGGGAAGAAGGGAACAATGGATGGGCAACCAGGAGGAGACTCAGCACCAAAGCAAAAATATCTTTTCTCCTATAGAAACAGTAGTATCATAGGAAATTGTCACTGCAAGAGCTATAGCAATTCATCTCTAACAGAAATGCATTATTTTTAATAGAATCCAACAGATTGCTGTAAACAACGGATAAGAAATGAAGCTTCCTGTTCCAGCACAAGGAGAAAAAGGATGGTAGAATGAATAATTGTCCTGTCCCTTACAAGCTCAGGATCTCAGTGGGGTTTAGCTACTGAGAACTAAGTAGCATGTAAACCACCATACTAGTCAGAGCAGCTCTGAAAACAGTGTCCATCACATCCTTGGATTTTTCCTAAATCCTCAGTAAAAATCCTTTCTGCTCTATAAGTGCCGTAATTTCAAGAAAATTACAGTGTTTTCAGTGTTTAACATTGTCTTGTATGCAAAACACAGCTCAGTCTTACTCAAACAACCGAGACAAATACTTCATACATTATGCACGAGTTCTTCCACAAAGCTCTCAATACAGATTAGAGAGTATCAAGATATGCTGTCATCTTAGCACTGAAAGTTTTGATAACACTGGGTGATTAAATAACTTCATAGTATACCCAATTCTGAGGTTTTCTCCTCACTAAGCCTCTCTTGATAGACAGGCCAAAGAGATTTGAGCCCTCAATAATGAAAAAGATATTGCTATACCAAAGAGCAGAGGAAGAACAGGTACAGCTGAGTGCAGCTCTTCAGATCAGGAGACTCCTGGGAACAGCATTTAATGGAGACTGGGTACATTTCCCTTCTCTGGGACCAATACATTTCTGAGAACACAAAAATTTTACATCTTCAGGGGCCTATTAGGAACATACAAGGACTTCTAGAATAAGTTATTGTCTTGGCATGTGCAGTTTCTACCTGTTCTAAAAGTATTTGTTCTCCAAACAGTGATGGGGAAAATCAGTTTCAGAAAATAAACATTTCCCCGTTTCACTAGGTCCAAAGAAAAGGTTAGATTGAGAAGTCCAAGAGGCAACATAAGCCTTATTTCCTCAGGTCTTTCTCCCCTTGTTAAAGCATTGAATCATTTTTGCTGTGATAATAAAGGACAGAGAGGCTGCCAGCCCTCTTGCCAAATACAGGAATTTGAAATTATGACAGTAGATTAATCAGCCGGTGATCAACATCCAGATCACAAAAAACCCTTGTGGCACAGAGCAGAGAACTCCTTGTTATAATGAGGTCCCCAATACATTGATTTTGCATTTTCAGAAGCACAGAGTATTTTTCTCATTCCCTAGAAATGCTGAGAGATCAATATCCTCTGCTCACCCCTCAAATGCAAAAGCAAACTCAGGTCTCAGGCTTTCTGGAAATCTGGAGAAGCTCTTTGTGCATAAGCCTCTAAAACATTCACTTTCTCTATGCCTTTCTAAACACCAAAGCCCAGAACTCTGCTGTCAGCACTGCTCCAACATGCTACTAATGCTCTGAAAAGTCACACTTTAATGCTTCACTTTAGTGTTTATCTAAATTTCAGGTAGAATAATTATCTAACTTTCAGGCTGAAAGGTCTGAAAGCATTGAGAAAGCATATCAACACAGGTAACTCCTGAAAAACATGTTTTGCAGAGAGCTGAGTACAACACATGCATGGGAGATAAAAAGCTGAGAAACACCTAAGTGTTGTGAAGAACTGTAAGTAAAGTACCTTGTCTGTTGAAAAAAACTTATGAATTATATCAAGCAAGGTAGCAGGAGGACAAGGGCTTCAACAATTTACCACTCAGAGTGGTCAGTAGCTTCAAAAGAGGGAATATTACTTCCCAGTGAGATCTCAGCAGCTTTTTCCCCCTCTTGCAGAACAGACTCCTCCTTTCTTCCAGAGGCAAGCATCGGCTTGCTCCTCATCACTTCTGCCCAAACAGCTTATTTTGCTATTTCTAGAGGCTTCAGCAAGCAGCACCCCTTCTTCTACAGCCTCAACAACTCCATGAACGCTAAGGAATAGGACCTAGAGAAGTGGTAAAGTGCTTTGTCTACTGCTTAGATACCCACTTGCAGTTCTGTAGGAGGACAGCTTCATAAGATTTTCCAGAGCTGCTCAGCCCTCTCCCCTAAGCAAGTGCCTTTTTTAGGTCTGTCACCAGGGATAAGAAGCAGCAACTTTTCTGTAAACAGAGTTCACAAAACATACGCTGCTGAAGGCTTCCACTGGCACTTCCCACAGTGAGCACAACCTCTAGGGCTTAAGCTACAGGCTCTCAGCTGACAGGCTGAGAGAATTGGACTTGTTTAGCCTAGGGAAGAGAAGGCTCTGGGGACACCTTATAGCAGCCTGTCAGTACTTCAGGGAGGTCTACAGGAAAGCTGGGGAGGGGCTCTTCATCAGGGAGTATAGTGATAGGATGAGGAGTAACAGTTTTAAGCTGAAAGAAGGTAGATTTAGATTAGATATTAGGAAGAAAATATTTACGGTGACAGCGGTGAGATGCTGGAACAGGTTGACCACAGACATCATGGGTGCTCCCATTCCTGACGGTGCTCAAGGCCAGCTTGGATGAGACTTTGAGGAACCCGATTCAGCGGAAGGAGCCCCTGCCCACAGCAGGGTGGGTGGAGTTAGATGATCCCTTGAAGGTCCTTTCTAACCCAAAACATCCTATGACTCTATACAAAGATGACATCCGTGACTTTGTAGCTTCAAATTTAAAGCAGGGATTGTGAAGTCCTCCAGCTGGAGGGGGAGTGAAGGTAGGCCCATACCCCCATCCTTCTGCACTGTCTTGACCTGAACAGTTTCTTCTGAATCCAAGAGACACCTGGATTCTGAAACTAGATCTCTATGCCTTAAAATATTTGATAATTTCCTAAATACTCATTGCTTCATTTCTGAAAAACTATGACAGCCTTAAATATTTTATTCTGCAGTCCTGGCAATTCCAAGCTCCAGTTTTGGTATCATTTTTGTCTAGTGCCACATTGGTGAGGAAGCTGAAGGGTGTTAAACACATGGGACTGTTGCATCTCAGATTTCAGGATGCTCCATCTTGGAAGGTCTCGTCTACCGTGCCTTAAACACCTCCAGGGAAGGTGAATCAACCACCTCCCTGGGCAGCCTCTGCCAGTGCCCAAAGACCCTTTCTGCAAAAAATTTTTTCCTAATGTCTAGCCTAAACCTCCCCTTGGCAGAGCTTGAGGTCATTCCCTCTCATCCTGTCCCCTGTCACTTGGGAGAAGAGGCCAGCTCCCTCCTCTCCACAACCTCCTTTCAGGTATTGCAGAGAGCAATAAGGTCTCCCATCAGCCTCCTCTTCTCCAGGATAAACACCTCCAGCTCTCTCAGCCATTCCTCATAAGGCTTGTTCTCCAGCCCCTTCACCAGCTTCATTGTTCTTCTCTAGCCCCTTAACCAGTTTCATTGCTCTTCTCTGGACTCACTCCAGAGTCTCAACATCCTTCTTGTGGTGAGGGGCCCAGAACTGAACACAGGATTCAAGGAGTGGTCTCACCAGTGCTGAGTCCAGAGGGAGAATCACCTCCCTGGCCCTGCTGGTCACACCGTTTCCGATACAAGCCAAGATGCCATTGGCCTTCTTGGCCACCTGGGCACACTGCTAGCTCATGTTCAGTCACTGTCAACCAACACCCCCACGTGCCTTTCCTCCAGCCAAACTTGTCCTAAGTCTGTAGTTGCACAGGGTTGTTGTGTCCCAAGTGCAGGACCCGGCCTTTGGTCTTGTTAAACCTCATGCCATTGGACTCTGCCCAGCAGTCCAACCTGTTCAGATCCCTTTGGAGCCTCCCTTCCCTCCACCAGATTGACACTTCCACCCAGCTTAGTATCATTTGCAAACTTGCTAAGGGTACGCTCAATGCCTTCATCCAGGTCATTGATAAAGACACTGAACAGGGCTGGACCCAGCACTGAGCCCTGGGGATCACTAACTAATGTTTTATTCCCATTCTCATGCCAAGCAGCACAATTGCAGAGAGTGATCCCAATTCTTTCCTGAAGAGTTTTGATGCCAAACAGTGGCAACCCAAAGCAGAGACTCATTGAAAACCAAAGGCAAATAATGATACTAAGAAATACTCAGCTGCTGCAAACCTGATTGATTTTGAGGAGACATTAGCATTCTTCTTCCATGACTGATTCAGCAGATGAGAAGGTATATGCTCTGAGGGCTGGAGGGAAGAATTCCCCATATGTAAATTACTGAAAATAAAAAAATCCATACTGCTTTCAGCCTGTAAGAAAAGACAAGGAGAAGATCACTTCTCCCATAGATGGTGAATGAGAACAAGCTACTCCTGTTTTCTCCCTTGCCTGGTAGGATTAAGCTTGCCACAAGCAGATAGTACAAATCTGGAGAGAATTAGACTTGTTCCTTCTGTGGCAATAACTAGTTCCAACTGCAGGAAAAGGATCTTGATAAATTGTGCTGTGGACATTGCCTTTGGCAGCTCTGTTGGAGGACAAAGTTCTGCTCAGTGGTGGAGGTGGCTGCAAGGGCAGCTAGTGGGCTATCTAAATACAGCCTTCAGTCACCCACTCAAAGATATCTCCTGTCATTACAGTAAAGGCAAAGAAGAAAAACAAAAAAGAAATTTGGGTAACTCTCACTGATTGTTATGGATTGGGGTTTTTTTATTGGGGGGTGTTTGTGTCTCTCCCTCCTCTAGCAGCTGTATATCCAAGAATGTCGACTTATTCATCAATCCAACATTTTTCACCACACTAAGTCCTGGCACAGACATTTTCTTGAGCTTTCAGATGTCAAGGCTGAGATTCTCACTGCATGACAGGATTTCTTTTCCCTCCACTCAGATTATCCCACAACTACCAGAAATCCTCAGGTACCAAGCAGCATCACAGTCAGAGCTGCAACATCCTTCCTGCTGACAGGGATCCCAGTTGTGTCTTGCTTCAGCAGCAGCTCTAAGACTGATCCATCAAACAACAGCTGACAACAGTATTCATGGGGCACTTTACTGAGGTCTCCAAATTCTTCCAGAAAGATCATGGCAAACCCTAAACCCCTTCCTGGCTTTGCCGCAAGACTTAACCTAGCATCTGAATGCCTATGTTGTTGTGGAGAAGAGCTTAGGTCCTGGAACTTCATAAGCCTTCTAAGCAGGGTCTCATAAGAAAGCAAGCTTCATCCCAAAATTGCGGTTTCTCCTCCTGCCACAGGGACTGTTTAAGTGGTAAGATCACGCATCCTTTTAAGTGAAGAGTGGTCAGACCAAGCTTTCTTCTTGAGCTCAACCACTAAGTGGCTGGAAAATATTCCTGAATGCTATGAAACAAACGTTGGCAGGAAGTGGAAAGTGGTCTCTATGCATGAAATAGACAGTTCAAGGAGAAAAGAAATATTCTCCATTTGTGGTCACTTCCACAACAGCAGGGTTTCTCTTCTGTGACCATACTTTTTCTCCCATAATGCATTTAATTTGATGGAAATGAACATGGAACTTGTTCATCACCTGAAGGGAAAAGCGTTATGCTGCTGGGATAAAAGGTTCCAGAGATACGGCAGGAGGACTAAGAGCAGCAATGTTTTTCTAAGGAAGAGGAGGCCATCAGCCACTCACAACTTTTCACAAAGTCCCTTACCTGAGAAGGATGACAGGTCTCCTCTTCCAATCTGCTCGAAGTCAGGCTCAGCTTTCCACCAGGAAGCTCAGAGCCAATAGGCTAAACACAACAGGAGAACAAAGGATTTATCAGGAAGCAGGATGTGGCAACTGGCCTGGGGAACATACCACAAAAACCAACCACAAGCCTTCCCAATGCATCTACCAGCAGGGAACTGATGCACCTCAGGTCTATACACTCCAATACCATGTATTGTTAGGCATGTCTGATGCCAAGAACACAGACTTGGCAAGATTTCACCTCCACTGAAGTAACTGAACACCGAGATGGAAGGCAGAAGACCAAAGAATCATCTGCATCAGTGTTCTAGTTCAGATTAGAAATGTATGCCTTTGAAGTAAGCTTTGGGTCAGGCTTGACATAAGGAAAGAATTCTTCCCAGAAATGGTCATTGGGCAGTGTCAGAGGCTGCCCAGGGAGGGGGTTGAGTCACCTTCCCTGGAGATGTTTAAGGGACAGGCGGACAAGGTGCTGAGGGACATGGGTTAGTGTTTGATAGGAATGGTTGGACTTGATGGTCCAGTGGGTCTCTTCCAACCTGGTGATTCTATGATTCTATGAATTTACCTCCACATATGCTTTGACCTGTGTCATGAAGCAGTACCAAACCACAAAACAATTTCTCACAAGTGAACTGGCAGATGCATTCCCAGAACACTCATGGCACACTGCAGCCTCAGGTGGGCATTCAGTCTGTAAGAACAAACAACAGCACATGAGGTAAAAGAAAAACCCAAACTTGAAGTGCATGTAGCACCAACTACTTTATTGTAAACAGATTTGCTTGTCTACAATATTTTCTAATGTAGAAACAGTCAGGAAAACAATCTGATTCCATGGATACGCTCTCCATATCTTTTACCAAAGATACATCTATAGCCTTTGAAGGGAGAGAAAGAAACAAAAATGAAGCCACTTCAAGTCACATTTGTCCTCCACACAGCTCTGCCATCAATGTCAAGGATAAGAAAAGTCATCTACTTCAATTAACAATGCAAGTCATCTAGTTAAAACTGTTTATCCTTCAATCTCTCAAGGGGATGCTCCTGTCATCTATAGCTGCTCTGAATGCTTACAGCTGTGCTTTCTAATGCCAGAGACCAACACAAGGCTTAGTTACAGTTTTGTTTTTTCTTACATGAAAGGATACCTTCAACAACTACAGCAAATAAAGTGATTTGGCAAAGAGGTAGAACTCTTGAATAATTTATGTTCCACTTGATAAAAACCTCCAGATGAATTAAACTTTCTACTGATTAGCAACTACACGGTGACCAGAGCTGTTTGATGGACAGGTGGTACACTGGCCTTTCAGCCAGGTTTAAGTCCTGAATGGTTCCTCCCAGAAGCATTCTTTACAGATGTGGATGTCAGACACTGCAGTAACCCTCTTATGAGTCAATGCTTGTCTTGACCTCAGAGGCAGAGAAATCTCCCCACAGCATTTCTAGGTCAACACACCTGCGACCATCTTTCATTCTTTTTAGTGCAGCTACAGTGTAGAGAGTAAAACCACACCACAGTAGCACACCTGTCAACTTACAATCTCACTGTAAACAGCATTCACACAAGCTGTTACGTCACCTGACTCAAAGCTATTTTTAGCAGCAGCGTTTTTGTGATCTACATGAAAAATTACAAGGTGGTAAGAAAATTCACACACTAGGTATCTTGAGTAAGTGACAGCAATTGGTTTCATGATGACCTTATCCTTACCCTCTGCTTCAGGAGTTCTAAGAGGCCAAATCCTATAGAAGTAGAAAGGAAGAAACAAGACCTACTTAAAGCTACTATGTGCAGTCCATAGGAAGAGGGACTCTATTTCTAAGCCTTCAAGGCAGAGCCAGACTTAAGAACTCATGCAAGTGCACTGGCTTAGACAAAGCAACCACAAAGTGGATTCCCAGCTCTAAATGCAGGTGCATTCATAGACCATCCCAAAAGACAGCAGTGCCTATCTCTTGAAATGACAGCTATTCAAGACCAAATAGCTCTTTCATTTCAAACAAAAACTCTTACTTAAGGTTGTGAGCTAAGCCTCTGGTAAGCTGAGAACAGAAGATCAGAGCACAGCCCAAGTTCCCTCAACTCCAGACTTCAATGGATTATTCTGCATGAGTTCAAGATGACCGCAGCATCAAAACTGATGACTTCCTTGGTTTCCTTCCCTTCTGCTTGTTTCCAAAATACTATCTCCCAGACAAGGATTTAATGCCTTTAGATGGTACAACAAAAGGACAGGTCTGGTTGTAATTATTGTACCAGAAATGTCCCAACTAGACAGAGGTTCTGAATAACACATGATTTTTCATTAACTTGCTGTCATGGCCTGCCCTATTTACCCTGGCAAAATATAAATGCCACTTTAAAAAAGCAATTTAGACATCATCTCCTATCTCTCCTTTAAAGGCACATTGCCTGAGTCAAGTAAACGGGCTGAAAAGCATTTGGTGAGCCGAGTAAGGAGGATGTTTTGCAGCCCCACTTCCAGCAAGTCAGAAGTTGAGCTCCAAGAATGCCTTATAAGTAGTCTTCTCTTTCTGGAAAAGGAAAAACTAAAACCCAACCACATCATGTTTTCACAAAAAGTAAGATACAGAAGTCTCCCTAGCAAGATTTACAGTGAAAAAAAAAATTACACCAAGTTTCCAAAACACTTTTGTAATAGAGACAAAGACCTCTTTGCTGCTGTATCCAAGCACACCTTGCAGCTCTAAGAGGTAAATTTACCCCCTACAAAATACACCCACAGTTTAAGTGCTTACATGAAATGCATATGCAAATCTGTACATAAATTGATAAAGACAGCACCTATAACAGTTCATACTAACTGATTTATCATTAATGTGTACTGACCTTATTTCAATTTTATCTTCCTCGTCCATTAATAACAAAGCAACAGGTTGAAAAGGAGTCGGATATTTCAATTTTTGTAGCAAATCATTTGCCCCTCCAAAGTTTCATAGCTATTTTAGCAAAGACAAATGCTTACATTGTCATTACTTCAATTAGCTATAGCATAATATACAAATAGTCACATAAGCTTCCAGTATGCAGCTTCATATTATCGTCGTCCAACTCTGCTCTTGAATGCTCTCAAAGACTTCCTCATGATTGGTGCAATTTCTTCAAAAACAACAAAAAGATCAGTTAGTATTACAGATGTGAGTGACTTAAAGCTGTATTAGCATAATATCAAGCATATGAGTAGACAGCAAGTTAAAACAATATTTCTGATAATCTTAGGAAATTTCATTTACTTTTGACAGCCTTCTTTCCATCTTGAGTCATTAGGTTTGAGCTAGAGGTTCCATTGTTGCTAGTTGGGGTTGGATTGGATGCATTATTTCTGTCACTGTTTTCAGCAATCCTTGTTCTTTTAAAAGAAGGAAATAAGAAGTTAGCTTTTGATATGAAACTACAATTTTCTCTGGATCATTTCAGAGGAAATAAACCTGATTGTGAGCATAAAAAGATTTTACATTTAAAAGACTGTATTTCAACAAATTAGTTCTACAATACATTTAAGAATCATAAGATAATTCAGGTGAGAAAAGACATCAGGTGGTCATCTAGTCCATTTCCATTCTTGTAAGAAATTGATCTAATACATCTTGTCTTTAAAATTAAATTATCAGAATTTGTGGGATCAAAATGTTTAGCAGTACCCTTGTGGTACATAATGCCCTGTGTTTTACTTTCCTCTGTGTTTATTTTTCTGTTTGAACATAGCTGAACTGCTAACTAGCTCTCTGCCAGAAAATGAAAACAACAACATTACATAGTTTTTGGTTGTTTTTTTTTTTTTGGTTTTTTTTTTTCCCCAAGTAGGGATTTCTAGGAAAAGTCATAATAACTAGTCCCAAATATTAGGTTGGGATCCACAATCAACAGGACAAAGACTGGAGCAGTCACAGATAGAGTTGATGCCTATTGCTAAAGACAGTTAAACCAACACAGCATTGAAGTGTCAGCATAATATCACCAATCTGGGCAGCCTTGTAAGTCTTGGAGCCAGTCTGACGTCTGCTGACAGTTATTGACTACTGTCGCTAGTTGCAGAGCCATTACACCAACATGGGAATAACTGAAGGCAATGGGGACAAGGGAGGGCAGCACATTCACCAGCAGCCACAGCAGATTGAGTGACCACACAGCTCAAGATACTGACCTTCAGGCAGTATGAACACTCTCCATAGCTTTTATGGTCCAGTTGCTGGCATGCGGACTCATCAGCCCACATGGTGCTTCTGAATCAAACTGCTGATTTTTCTTTCAGACAAGAACAGTTACTCAAACCATAAACAATATCAGTCTGTCACAACATAGTTGAAAAGGGAAGAAGTAGCTTTAGAGTTAATGTTAAGCTTCTTCAGAAAGCCATTAAAAGATGCACATGGTAACTGACATTTGTGGAGAACAGTAGCTAGTTCTAGTGGCAGAACACAGACTAACAACTAACTTACAACAATTCCACATGGCAGAATCGTAGACTTTTCCTCCAGGATTTTAGTGACCCTGACTTGAAGGTCTGTGATTGAAATCTATGACTTCAGGCTTCCATTTTAGACCACACTGATGCTGCAGCTGGTTCATCTTGTCTGCAGCCACCCTCTTGGCTGCAAGTTTGTTCATTAGGCTGGCAGGAATGGTAGGAAAAACATCACATCTCAACTTCAGTTCTCATGGTTGTTGAACTACTCTGAACAAAGATGTCACAAAGAGGATTTGGCTGTGTGCTGTACAAAGGAAACATTTGATAAATCCTAGTTCTATGTTCCTCCAGTGATTAGTGTTGGCTACTGCTACAGAGGGCACCAGATGCTCTTTTAAAAGCTGCCAAAGCAGAAACCTATAAACAAGAGTATTAAAGGCTGTGGAGATCCACTCTGGTCAGCTATATCATTCTGGACAGTTAACCAAGATTTTAAGAAAGCAAGGGAACACAAGAGGCTACTGGGCAGGTTTATAAACACAAAACACCTCCCCAGGATGTCAAGCAGTATTAATGTAATCTGAATGAAAACAGTGTCCACTCACTCTCTAGCTAGGAGGTCGAATTCACCACTGGCACTTTGAAGAAATGTGGGATGACAGTGCATGCATAGTAGGCAAGCACATAAGACTTAAAAGGCAAGTTAGTTTCTAGCTACTAGTTGTTTTAAAAAAGGAGACTAGAGAGCCATTTATAACTTAAATTACTCTGCCACCAAGCTTTTGTACAGACAAAGACATCTAAACACCAAAGTGTAGTACAGAACACTTACTTGCACTTCTCTATTGGATGAAGTGGGGTGACAGGTCCTGCTGTCCCATGGATTTCTTGCTGTCGGCGGATGTCCCTCGGTGGTTTTGCCGCACTGGTCATATAAGCCATTTTTACTTGCCGGCCTAATACAGAAGCAAGAAGCAAAGTGGGGGGGGAAAAAAAAAAAATCACACATCCTCTATGTCCCGAGATAGGTTGACAATATGATTGTGCAACAATTTCTAGGTTTAAATCAGGGAAAAAAGTAATTCAGAAAAGCAGAATCTGGTACCAAAGTTGTAACTGAATCATGGCAAATGACGTACAGACTGCATGCAGCATTTCTTTACGTTAACTTTGGTATCTGTAACTACATTCATATTCTTCACGAGGTTTCTTAAAATCCTCTGACTCATCAGTAAGGTTAGATTTGTCTACTGTATGCTGCAAGTATTATGTACTAGTGTATTGTACTTTTGTGTGTATTCATTCTTACTAACTTCTAAACTGTTCCTTTTTGACATCTTCCTCTAGAGATAACAGCATTAGTGCTCAGTGCAAATAAATCACTAAACCCTACACACTTAAGTTTCTAGAACAGCGGAAGAGACTGCATTTTGTTAGTGGAAAAGCTAACCATATAAATTTTACCTTTTGGTTTCTCAGACTGAGCTGAAAGAATACTTTTCGTAAGCATCTTCAGTTTTTCTTCTCTCTGATTGAATAGCCTCAAGTACATCTCACGCCAAGACTCATATTCTAGGAGGCTCTCGTTTTTAAAATCTCTCTGGCAATGTTTCTTCCACAAATGGTCAGATTCTTCTGTAAATGTCTAGTTTCAACACAAGATATCTTAAATCAAAGATTGAAAAATAACACTTTCCACACTGAGCCTGTAGACAAAGCCCAATCCTCCAGTGGAGAAAGGTGCAGAACAAAACCCACCACATGCACTCTCGCAGGTAACACAGAGTGTGACAGACCCACACAGAGATGGTGACTTGACCCCAGATACTACTTGATCAGCATGCTTTGCAGCCCTAAGTTTGCGATTGAAAACAGTTGGCTCCATTATGACTTTCACAGCTATTTCAGTGGTAAACATTGTGGTCTTGGGGTTTTGTTCCTTATTTTCTAGAACAGATACACTTTACACACACTGGTTTTCATGTAATAATCAGTAATAATTCTCCACAATGCTTTAAATCCTGACAGTTGAATCCTGATAATGACAGCTGAATTCAAAGAAATAAGCATGCAAGACAGAACCAGCATAGCCCACGGAGAATCATTAACAAATGGGTAAATAGAAGGTAGAAACAGGCACTTCACGTCCTCCGTGGTTCCCTGAATTTAACAAGGCAGAATTTACCGGATTATATTCCTCTATTCGAAACAACTGCTCTGGTGTGCAACGTGTTAGCACAGGCTCAAGAATTTCAAAGGGCACACCTCCTACTTCACGTAGCGCTACAAAAAAGGATACTACTTTCAGTATTTCATTTATTTCACTCAATGGGTGAGACCACTCAAACAGTTTCAGAATAAAAAAGCAAGTTAATTTCAGCAAGCACTAACAGGACATATGTTTTGAAGTCAGGATATGAAAATGCTTATAAATCAGCAGTTCCATGCCAACTGGTAGTTATATTTGACAATGGAGAAAGCATCTTTGAATAGCTATTGCCCCATCACTTCCCTCCCAGTCTACCCAAGGGAATAAACGATGTTCTGATTACTCATTCTAATTTACGTAAACAAATACCTTTGAGGGGAAAAAAAAATTAAGGAGGCTTCTTGGTTTAGTGATTGATAGGAATGGTTGGACTCAATGATCCAGTGGGTCTTTTCCAACCTGGTGAATCTATGATTATAATAATTTATAGGACATAATATTTTAACTAAAATTGCAACTTTAAAAAATATAAGCTTTCAAAAACTACATTTTAAAATCTATTTTAAGTGCTTCCCAACACGTTCAGAGTCACTACTTGTAGGGAATGGCTGTATCTTTTAGTAGTCCAGTTTTTGGCATAAAAAAATCCAATGCACCTGCAGGCACAGCCTGCTACAAAACCTGTAAAATACTCACCATCAATATTATTTTGAAGCACGCGGATGCAGTGTTCATACAGCGTAAGCATCTTTGTAAGACTGACTGGTTTAGAGCCAGAATAAACTTGCATTTTAGTGTTCAGTCTCCGTCCTGTGAATTGACCCATCTCACTGACTTGCTGGGGTGCTTCTACAACAACAGGTGCTACAGAAACTGCAAAGACATCAGGAAGAGTTTCCTTTACCTCCTGACATTTCACAAGTCTTTAAACATTCAGCTTAGAGAAAAGCAGCTGGTAGAATAGATGTATGTTACTTCTTGAAATGCAAAGTTACTGCATTGAAGTTTTGGGTCCTTACAGGTGCTACATGCTACAGAAGTCCATTCATCACCACCTAACACCAAGACAGCGCATACGTTGCACGTGAGCTCAAACCAGCATTAAATTATTTAGGTTAGGACTGCATGATCTGTATCCACCTCTAGATTACTCTGTTATCAGTCTGCTGCACCTTATTGATCTTCCTGACTTATCCTAGAGAAGCAAGAAGCTGCTATAACAGTGATGTTTCAAGACCAGAGTGATATGAAACCATTAAACCCTCACAAGAGCTGCTAGAACCACTAGCACTTTGAGTCACTTGCTTCAATTGATGCTAGCAAGTTACTATACTGAAGCTACACCTAGTGCTTCCTATATTTGTTTTACTTATGATATTTTCTACTAAGAATTTGCTTGCTATAAGGCAAAGGAATAAAGACCAATGGAGCCTGTAGAACTACCTCCTGATCTGTGCTTCCTCTATATCTGTGGGGACTTTCCGCAGCATTTCTTTATCTAGCAAGCCATAAGAGAGAAGGCTTTATAACTACCTTCAGTTTCAACATGATTTCTACAGATGAGAAATAATACAGATTATTAGGAAATGGGATAGACATCTACACAGAGCTGTAAAAATAGAGTATTTTACATTTATCAGCCTTGCATGCTACTTGCCTTTAAAGTCTGCAGCGTATGGAGGAGATGAGATTGAGATGTCTGTCAGAAATTTAGGCAGTGGAGTATTAAGAAGATCTTGGAGAGATGCCATCTTGGCCTGTGCACAGTAAAGGAAACAGTTTCAACATTACAAATTTGTGTTTACCTCTATTAAAAAGAAAAACAAACCAAAAAAACCAAAAACCTCCCACATCCTTAGGCAAGCCCCAAAGTTAACTAGGACAACTAGAATTATTGTTTCTCTGCGCTAAAATTTTCTCGCTGGATTACTTTTCAGTGAACCCTTTCATACTTACTCACAAGACTATACCACAAAAGGAACTTAGTGGGATATCTGCCATCAGTGCATAAAGAGATTAAAGAGCAGATCAGATGTGCTCAGCTAACAGGCTTTCAGATAAATCACTGTTGAGGTTAGAAGTGTGCGGTGAAGGAGACAAAACCACAAGATGACAAAACCACAATTAAAAGTCTAAAGGCAAACTAAATGCCTTCTCAGAAGATAAGAAACAGCTTTACACCAGGACCTATCAAGTCTCCTATATTGTGCTGGATATGCCATTTAGCCTAAATGTTTTGGATTATTTTACAGACAATCCCTTAAAAAGGGATTAAAGATGCAGCACTCCAGTAAGAACAGGTTTCTATAAATTCTTGGCATTATGTGCAATATCTAAATTGGGTATTGTGTTGCAAGCTAGGCACTTACAGCCCAATACTTGCGCCTCCCTGAACTTCATTTCAGTATCTTAAATAACCTTCCATGACTGCTTGAACATCCAAGATTTCTCCTCAAACATTTTATGCTGGAGTATCATACACAAGCCTCTACATTAATATTTCTACATTTGGGACAGTTACATTTGGGACAGAAGATACCACATTCAGATCGCAATCTTCCACAATTAATAAAGCCTGAAGCTTTCACATCACAGTAAAGACAGAAGACTGAACAGACTTCCAACTCCCAGTGCACAAAAAGGTTTCATTTAAAAGATTTAATTAACATGCACACTTAGAGCTACCTTGGCTCAGAGGAGCTACTTCCGCTTCTCCCATTTCAAGGCAATAGGAAAGTTTGCATTATGAACATGTGTAAGTTGTTTTTAGGTGCAGTATTGTGGTTTACTTCAATGTGTTAAAAGAGGAAGATTCAGTCCCACTGCAGACACCTTAACATTCACTATCAAAGCACCACAGCGCTTGACAAATGACTAGGCCATACGCAAAGAGATACCACAGACACAAACCAGCCTGCTCAAGAATGGAAGAAGGGGATATTTTTGCAAAGGTAAGTAGTAGACCATCTATGTGGCTCAAAGACTTTTGCCATACTGGAAATCATCCTAAACATACAAGTCAACTGCAAACTGCCAGTATGCAATAAGCAATCTTTTTTTCATTAGAATTATTGGCAATCACAATGTAGCTGATATGCCACAGCCAGGCAACCTTTTGCTTAAAATACAGCTGAACTTCACCTGCACTTTATTTGCTATTATCTCAACTGCGCAGTGAATTACCTTTTTACTGGGAGTTTCTGACTGACCAGCCTCACATTTTTTCACTTCTTGCTCTCTTTCTTTTGCATCCGAAAATTCTGAAGTCTTTTGTGGTAATGAACTGTTGTTCCGTTTACTGCACTTCTTTGGCCGCTCACCTGTAGAACAAGCTTTCCTCTTTCTTTTTTTGGTAACCTGATCATAATTAAGGTAAGATTCAAAAGACATAGTAGGAGGCTCAAATTCTTCATCACTAGATAATTCAGCTTCGGATTTTATAACAAGCTTTTGATTTGGCTTCTTCACATGCTTAGGATTTCTCTGTTTGGAAGCATTCTTATGAGGCTTTTCCTTCACAGGTGATAAGTCTTTATTGGCTACAGAGGAATGCTGCTTTTCAGAAACTTTCCTGCTGTCTGTGGACGTTCTATCTTCAAAGCCTCTTTCTTTAGCTTGAGGATCGGTATCCTGGGAAGCATGCATAGAACTACTACTACTACTACTTTTTTTACTATCACACTCTCGTTGAGACTCAGAAACCGTACTTTGGTGCTTTTCACTACAATTACGCTGCTTATTCAGCTTTTTAGAAATAGGGACACTGTTGGAACTTCTGGAAGCCAGTACAGATGCTTTGGACTTCTCCGAGGGCCTTGTCTCCTTAAGCACAGAAGATTTTGTCTCATCTTTCTCTTTTTCAGTATTTTGTTTTCTTCCTTTGTGACCACTGCAACACACACACAAAAATCACATTCTATTCTACAGCTGATGCTAAATTCCCAAACAATCAATATTTTACCTACATTTGTAACACTAAAAGCATTAAATCACACCATGTGTCATAGTTTGACAAGACCAGAACTGTGCTCCGCTTATTCTTCCATTAGCAGTACTGAAGCAGCTCTTGGGTCTAGAACCACTAGATACTGGAACAAGAACTGACAGCAAGACAAACAAGGCGTAGAGACCCAACCATCAGCAGGAAAACACAATAACTACTATTTGCTTATAACAAATTCGATGCCACTTTTACACAGGTTTCCCTGCATGATTTCTAATACAGCTGCAGTACTTGAAATAACTAGAAGACAGGATTTATTACATGCTCTGCAGGTGATAGAGATTATAATAGGTCAGCCTTTAAGTTTTGCTTATTATGGCTTCTAGTATTTCACTTGCTAACTGTTTGGACAACTTCAGATTTAACATGGACTATTTCATCAATCTAAACCTTTGACTTTCTGAGCTCAACTGCCTCAAATTGTTGGAGGTCTGCAAAACATCCAAAGCACAGTCAGCCCAGCCACAGCAGTGGAAGCCGCTTCACTCTGAGAAGAAGTCACACCTCTCCAGTGTAAATCCTCCAGTATCATAAGTCCCTCTCGGTCCACAAAAATATTACAGGAAAGCCCTCTATACAACCAAATTACTGGAGAGCTGCCTCACTTCACCACCACTCTGGGAAGAAAAAGCAAGTTTCTCACATCCCTCAAGAAAAGCAAAGCAGTGCCCATCACTGGCTTAGTCCTGCTTGCATCAGCACCTAAGACCTCATGCCAGTCAAAAAAATGCAGTTGAAATCTTTGAGCACTGGCTGGCTAATTAATGCATATTATCACTTCTATTTGTTTTCTGATATTTTATAAAAGAAAGACTAATTTCTTCCATGCCATTTATGTATTTCTCCTAATGCATATCATAGAATCATAAAATCATAAAATCACCAGGTTGGAAGAGACCCACCAGACCGAGTCCAACCATTCCTATCAAACACTAAACCATGTCCCTCAGCACCTCGTCCACCTATCCCTTAAACACCTCCAGGGAAGGTGAATCAACCACCTCCCTGGGCAGCCTGTTCTAGCACCCAATCAACCTTTCTGTGAAAAACTTCCTCCTAATCTCTAGCCTAAATCTCCCCTGGCGGTGCTTGAGGCCATCCCCCCTTGTCCTGTCCCCTGTCACTTGGGAGAAGAGCCCAGCTCCTTCCTCTCCACAACCTCCTTTCAGGTAGTTGTAGAGACCAATGAGGCCTCCTCTCAGCCTCCTCTTCTCCAGGCTAAACAACCCCAGCTCTCTCAGCCATTCCTCATAAGGCCTGTTCTCCAGCCCCTTCACCAGCTTTGATGCTCGAATTTGGAAACTTTCATTCCAAACAGGAATTCCAAACAGGAATGAAAGATTAGGAAAGAATTAACCTTTCCAAGCTGTTTTTTAATAAAATTACACCACAGTATAATTAAGTTATTTAGTAAAAGTTCACACCTACCTTTTGTTTTCTGGAGGAATATGTTTTTTCTGTTGTTTTACCGGGGTTTTAGCTACATCCCCAGCCATAGCATGTTTCCTAAAACTGTTCACAGGGGTTTTTTTGCCTATGCCAATTTCCTGTTGAAGACAGTGCAAAAGAGATGAATAAATCACAACTATCATCCCAAATAAAACCTTCTCCACAACTGCTATGAACAGCATTAGCCCAGTAGTCATGGAAGTCTTATGGCAGATAGAGAAATAATAAATGCACTCTTTATTTTGCAAATAGAAATGAAGAAAAAGTAAATATTTACAACCAAATACGGTGAACAAAATGCAGCCATAATTCATAAAACTAAGAAGTCATTTTCTTCTATTAAACTTAGTTGTTTCAGGTATTTCACATGGCATGAACGCTTACACCCACAAAATGCATACTGTCCCAGTGAATTAAGAATAATCTGTTCAAATACCCCTTTGGCTTATGCAAGTGCATTTTAATATGTTAGAGAGCACTTATACAGATTTATTGTAATCCAAAATGCATCTCACTCAAGATCAGTATGGAGCAGAGGGGTCAGGGGAGCAGAGTTCACATGACTAAACTCAGTCTCAGTTTCAGTCATGGTAAAAAAAAAAAAACATCGCTGACATTTAAAACCTGCCATTTTCTGGTTTCCCCTCAGTATAATTATTTTCATTCTACCACTGTGACTTCAAATCTTGCTCTCGGGAGTCTTATGTTGTTTGAGCACAACTATCTTGCAGACTTTAAATGTGTGCAAGTACCACAGCTGAACTTTTTTAATCCTGTATTATCAGTAAGAATCTCTGACTCATTGCCACTTTTGAGACATACAAAACTTGGGATTCATTGGGTTAGCAGCTGTTAATGCTCTTGCGAACTACCTAAACAATATTTCTGTGAAGTCTGAGCAAGAACTACATGTCTTATTCCCCAAAAGTCAGTGCATGCCTTAGAAAGGGTTTCCTCAATTTCACTTTAAGGAGATTTAGCTTCTATATAAATTTAGTTGGTTATGTCAGCATATACAAACTGATACAAGAAATTTGGTGAGATTATTTTTAACATATTTGAAGAATATAAACAGCTATAGGAAATAAGTGAAGTCCCCAGTTACAAGACAGCTCCTTCATCTATTTGACCAAAGGCTTCCATCACAGTGTGTCACATTATAAAACATGCAAGTCTGCTGGGAACATTCAAATAAAATGCAGACAATTAAACTAATTGAGATGTCATTTTTTTTCCCCAATTAAAATACATTAATATTGTGAATACATTAATATAGTAGAATTCTATCTCTGTTTAGGCAGGCAAATGCCTTTGCCTGAATAGGCCAGACAAATGCATTAATTACTGTATTTTTCTCCTACTTTTCAAAAAGCCACTCCATTAAAACCACATTTTTCTTCTTCAAATACAGACACATTGCCATAAATAACCAGACGAAGAAACGAATCCTGAGTAGCAAAGTGTTCTCCATATGCTCAGACCCCTGCTCAGTATTATCACTATTGACATAATACTGCACTTGTCAAGCCGTATGCCCAGTTTCCAAGAACGCTTTTGGAAAAGGCTCCATGTTTCCTTGTACAGAGCTCTAAATAAATCATGATTAAGAGTAAAAAAATCACAAATGCAACCATGTTCACTGCTTCTACAATTGCAACCCTCTTTACACAGCAGTTCACCAAGGAATGTGCTATTAGTCACTTACCACTAGAATATCCAGTGATATATCCACATCTCGTAGTACCTTAAGTGTTTTTATAATTTGGAAGGAAACATTGGTGTTTTTTTAAACAAATATTCAAAAGTTTTATGCCATTTTTCTCACCCTTGCTTATATCTGCAATCAAAAAAATACTCAATAGTGTTAGGAAGAATAACCAGTATTTTACTCCTTTACTGCTGTGCTTGAAGTCCGTGCTGTGAATCAGTACAGTTCTGCCAACCCCCATTTCACTAATTCCAGTCGGTGTGTATTTACCACTACAGATTAATACAGTTTATAATATAATACGAGCTACATGTATACGGCCACGCGGCTCGTGTAGCTGTGACCCTCATTTGTCACAAAACCCACAGAGAAGCTGCATTACGCAGAACCACCATGCAAAAAGCAGCAAGTCTCCCATGAGGTTTCCCATTCCACAGTGCCACTCCTTTATTAGCCTGGGTCAAGAAAATACAATCATACCGGTGGGAGATCAGCTTGCAAAAAAGAAATAAGGTTTTGAAAACATCACAGCAATCTGCACATTAACAAAAGAGCTCAAGCTAGAGCAGCTGTTTTGTTTCACATGGACAAGGTGTACACTTGCTACAATATTCAATATTCCCAGCAAAGCAGGAAAGAATTTTTCAAACACTAAATGGTTCATTTTCCTATGAGAAGGTCTTTAAATATTCTCAAAGTGCCATTTACAAGCAGAGCATAGATTTCTTTGGTAATGAGTATACAACACCCTAGAATCTTGCAGCTGACCACACACAAGCAATTTGCCTTATTTTTCATTAAATATCACAAAGCTAAATGATGTGCGTTGTAGAATTATAGAACATTTTGGGTTGGAAGAGACCTTGAAGATCATCCAGTTCCAACTCCCCTGCCATGAGGCTGCTCAAAGCCCCATCCAACCTGGCCTTGAACACCTCCAGGGATGGGGCAGCCACAGCTTCCCTGGGAAACATGTGCCAGTGCCTCACCACCCTCAGCATGAAGAGAAACTTCTTCCTAATATCTAATCTAACTCTTCCCCCTCCCAATTTAAAGCCATTCAATAGCAGAATTAGCGTGCAATTGAAGTAACAGCATTTCTTAAAGTCTTCTCAAAGCCTGGAATACTTAATAAAGATCCAGATCACTGTCATTTCTAAATGAAGATGCCTCCAATCAAGCTGCAAGAACGGAGGCTTTGAGTATATCCTCTTGAGTTTTGCACTAATTTAATTTTAAATGAAGTGTCAGAAACCTGCAGGAACACAAAACTGACCACCTAGAAACATTTTAACTATAACTTTGTCATATCAGATATTGCTTCTAAAATGGTCTTGCAGGAGGTAGAGGAGGTACTACAGTAAGTGAATATCCAACTTACGATACAATAAATTGCAAACAGCATTGGGGGGAGGAAATATTTTTCCCTACTTTTGTTCTAGGTCTCCTTCATCTCAATTCAGTAGAAATCCTTCCCAACCTGAGCTAATGTAAGAAAAGCTGTAACAGTCTTACTTAGATCAGAGTATACTTAGATCAGAGATACTTAGATATACTTAGATTAGAGGCAAGAAATCAACTTTTCCCCAGAAAATTCTGCTACTGGACGTCTATTAAAAAAAAAAAAAAGTTCCTTACAAAAATTTTGCAACCAGTATGTAAGTCATGGAAGTCGTGATTATCTCCTGCTTAAGGATAAGACACTCCCTGAGCCAGCCACTTGAGTAAACGATATATGCAATGAAGTTAAAACCAACTTGCATCTCAACAGAACTACTCTTCCTTTGAGGACAGTACAAGACTAATGTTAAACTTCTTTTCCAGGCACCTCACAGTTATAGACTACATATTTTGTGAGCTGAAGACTTTTTCTAAATAACCCCCACTGGGAAGTGCGTTGCCTAGATGCCCAAGTGAAACAATTACTCATGATGTTAATCAAAATCACTAGAAACTATGTTATTGTGCCAGGTTAGTTAATTTTCTTATATCATTAAAAATCTTATCCCTGTTCACTGAATTTATTTTGCAATCCATTTGCCTTGTGCTGTAACTGGCCAACATGAATGGCAACATCCAGCCTGCCAGTGGGAATCACCCATGCATGAGCCCTTGGTATTTAAAAGCAAACTTAGAGACAATCAGGAAACAAGCAAATGTAACTTGTGGCAAACATCAGTCACTAACAGCAGAGAAACTTTTTATTTATCCTGTTTGGTGGAGTTTTGATTGCTTTATTAAAGACTAGAAGTGGCTGTTTGCTTTTTAAAGCACAAATACAAAGCTCCAACACCTATGAGACCCCACTGAAGGCCACAGAAAGGTATATTGTGAAACATAAGGCACAGTAAAGCATGTCACTGAGAAGTAAAGCTTGTTAGAAACAAACTTTGGTGTCATTATATTTACATGGCAGGCCATTATATATATATGTGTATATATATATATATTACATAAAATAAGGCAAAAAGATATAGTTATTTATCCAAGGTCTATTTTGAGGAGGCCTTCAAAAGCAAAGTGATGATTGACTGCTGAGGTGCCTTGCTGTATCTTCTATCATAGCATTTAGACAAAAGCAAAGGTGACAATAGAAACAAGTGACCTAAGATGAGAGAAGGCTGAGAGGAGACCTCATTGCTCTCCAACTACCTGACAGGTGGTTGTAGAGAGGATGGAGCTGGCCTTTTCTCCCAAGTGACAGGGGACAGGATGAGAGGAAATGGCCTCAAGCTCCACCAAGGAAGGTTCAGGCTGGACATCAGGAAAAAGTTTTTCACGGAAAGGGTCACTGGGCACTGGAACAAGCTGCCCAGGGAGGTGGTTGATTTGCCTTCGCTGGAGGTGTTTAAGGGATGGGTGGATGAGGTGCTGAGGGGTATGGTTTAGTGTTTGATAGGAATGGTTGGACTCAATGATCCAATGGGTCTCTTCCAACCTGATGATTCTATGATTCGGCAGAAGGAAAGCAGATAGGCATTCAGAAAGTAGAGGGGACAGGTAATGAACAAAGGGTAAGTAGCATACGAGCAAACAAAACTTTCCAGAGTCAAAATTTAAAGCAGAATGATGATAACAGATTCCAGGTGCACCAAGTTCAACCTCTTCCCACAGCACCACTGCTGCTCCAGCCTCCCTTTTAGGAGTATTGAACAGTTGCCTCACTTTTCCTAGACCTCCAGGAAGGTTGGGTCCCACTAACAAGTCCCCAGATGATCTGTGGTGAAGAGACTAACTCAACCTGTCACTACAATAACTCTTTTTGCAATCTCTCCTTCCCTCATCTTCCTCACTCACTAGCTGCATTTCTCTCTCACAGGGCTCCTTATGATTATTCAGCCTGTTCTCTTCCATAATACAGCCCGTGAGGTTTTACCAAGGGATAAAACCACATCAAGTCTCTACCTTTTGGTTGAGCTAGACAGTTCATTTGAAAGAATACCAGGACTTTGAAAACAACACATCAGAAAAAAAACCAATGCATTCCAAAGCAAGTCATTCCTATGTCCTCGGTAAAAAGTTTCCCTAAAATAAGTCTAGTTTTGTGTTCAGCTTCTGAAGATTATGTTCTCTTTCCACTAATAGTCACAGAATATTATTACCCATAGTCATTTGGCATGGAAGGGACCTTAAAGATCATCTAGTTCCATCCCCCTGCGATGGGCACAGACACCTCCCACCAGATGTGGCTGCCTTGAACATCTCCAGGGATGAACATGCCCAGTTTCCCTGGGCAACCTGGGCCAATGCTTCACTACCTTCATTGTGAAGAAATTGCTCCTTCTGTCTATTCTAAATCTGCCCCGCTCCAGTTTACACCCATTGCCCCTCATCCTATCACTACAAGTCTTTATAAACAGTCCCTCCCCAGCTTTCCTGTAACCCCTTCAGGTACTGGAAGGTCACTATAAGGTCTCCTGGGAGCCTCCTCTTTTCCAGGCTGAACAACCCCCACTCTCTCAGCTTGTCTTCATATGGGAATCTTCTTCCAAACATCTTGAACACCACAAAAGTGTAAAGACTAAGCACACATTTTACCTTGGTTCCTTCAGTAAGTTATGCTAGCCAGAGCTATAGGTCATTCTCCGGCTGTCTTACTGTCTTTCCAGCTTGGCAGCATCATTTTTAAAAACAGTCCCCAGAACAGGACATAATATTCCTGTAATTGTTCCTCTAATACTATATTGCGGTAATAACATAACCCTGCTAAGCTACCCAAAGATAGCATTTATTCCATAAGTCACCACATTGTACTGCAATTTCATGCTCAACTGGTAATACATCAGAGCTCCAAATCATTTTCTGAGTCAATGCTTTCCAAAATACAGTTTCCTCTCTCCGAGTGACCTATATTCATAGCTCCTAGCTGGGACTTTCCACTGAGCCATGTTAAAATGAGTGTTGCTGAAATGAACGTCACCTAGCACATGATCAAAGCTGGTGGCTAGAAGTCTCTCCATTTGACATAAACCACTTCAGTACTTGCAGTATTTCCCTACAATGCTCATAGTCTTCTAAATGAAGAAAGATTTGAGTAGTATCATGTCAAGAAGAGATGCATAATCACCCCTCCCATTCCAACACAAAGCCACAACAAACCCACAACCAAAATCACAAATGTTGTTTTCTGATCTGGCCCCTGTTTCTGGTGAGGGCAACTGAGATCAATTTTATGTATTGCATCAGGTCCATAACATTGCTGCTGTAATCAGCATCCTGCAGAAGCAAGTCAAATGCCTTAAGAGATTTGCATATATGTATAATAGTGCCAGCTGAATACAATTTGAGATAAATTTGGCAGTACATATCTACATAAAGGATCATTGAGTGACATGGATCATGGCACCATCCTTTAATTCTACACTAATTACTTCTTAAAAGCAATGTGATGCAGCTGCTCAACACATTCTTTCATGATCAACATCAATAAAGACCATTTCATTTCCCTGGATAAACAATAGCACGGTATTTCTTCCTATCCTACTGAAATTCCCTAGTACTTTGAGCATCATTCAATACCTAAATCATTAGTTCTGTTCATTATTTGGTCATTTTTTTGACAACTCACTGGGGTAGCCAACAAATCTTCCACATTAAGAAGCTTTTGACATGAACAATCAATGTTCTGCATCCTCAGTGGTCACTATCAGATCAGAAAGTATTTAGCAATCATTGAAGTGCCAAGACAAATATTATTCTCAAGTAGGGAACAGAAATATTTGACATCAACACTTAGAATCATAGAATCACCAGGTTTGAAAAGACCCACTGGATCACAGAGTCCAACATTTCCTATCAATCACTAAACCATCTCCCTCAGCCCCTCACCCACCCACCCCTTAAACACCTCCAGGGAAGGTGACTCAACCACCTCCCTGGGCAGCCTGTTCCAGAGCCCAATGACACTTTCCATGAAAAATTTTCACAACTCTTCAAGATCTTCTTAAATAATTCACTCATCCCAAGCACGTTACATCCTTTCCAGTACAAGTGACCTCCTCCATACATGTCTAATACTGACTTACTATTCTTTGCACACATGCCTAAAACTTTCCTCTTTGCCTTTAAAGAGAATAAACACATTTTCTATTACTAAGTTTACCTTTCATTAGCAGCACATTTCACGACTGCTGATCTACATCTATCAGTTTTTCACTTCCCTTACATCTCCTTGCCCTGTTAACTGTAACTACTTCTATTTCACTTTTACCAGGGCCACCAGAAGTGCTGCAGCACCACCATTTGTCCCATTTTATGCAGCACCTACTTGCAGTTATCTACCAGGGGCTATTCATATTCTTCACTTTTTGAAACATATTGTTTGGGCATAATTTAAGAATTAATTACCTCTAGAATTGTTTCTCTTTTCCCTTTCAATCTCTTGTTCTGAATAGCATAACAACACGAACCCAAACGATTAAAAAAACCTCAAAGACCGTAATATCTGATACTTTCTGTAGCAGAAGAAATTCTAGGTTCATTGAACTGCAAATTAAGACATCTGAAGAAGTACATGCAGAGATATTTGTACTGCAGATAGATACCATCTACAGCATTGGCAGTCAGGTAGATAAGTTACTATTAAGAAAAATAAGTATTTCCTATATATGCGCGCACACACCCCCCCCCTTGAAAACATACTGTAGCTATAAATTAATAACTAAGCTTTTCAAGTTCATTAACTACAAAACGCGACGCAGGTCAAGTTTTGCTGCTGCCCTTTGCCTCCAAATACTTCCACAAACTTGTATCAAGTTTTAATGAGTTTTAATATCTTAGAAACCCATCATAGTAAATACATCCTGTACTTTCAAGCCAAATTCAAGCCTCAAGAGAAAAACAACCACACTTTTGAATGCACTGATTTAGCCAAATATGATTTATCCCTTTGTAAAACAGCAAACCAAACTCGGCACAGACTGCTCTGCTTCCCTTTCCTTTAGGGAGCAGGCTGTTGCTTGAAGAGCAAAGGGTGTCTTCTTCCCTCCTTCTCCCTGGAGCCTTTGCTTATCTCCCTGTCTGCCTCTCGCAGCCTCAAGAGTGTCAAACACAGCTCTGTAGGCTGCTCTGATCCATCACCCCCTCCCATGTCTGCTTGCTTCAAGTATTCCTTATCTAGTCCTTGCAGCTGCCAAGCAGCTCTGCTACCCTACAGAGGTGGTTTATTTTTCTCTCCAAGATAAGAACAGCTTTATTATTCTCGCACCAGGAATAACAGCAGTGCAGGGTGTGATAGCCCGGACTCCTCTCGCTGCCCACCGCTAAAACAAAGTGGAAACACCTACTTCACCAACAAAAGCTCTTACAGACACAGACACCAGCACCCCAGCTGTGAAGTTCTGACCTTCTGGCCAGGCTGACAAAACTTCAGATGATCAGTGCTACCTGTGAGATGGGACATGACAGCCAGCCAGCTCTGGTTGCCCTTGTCTTCCTCACCTGATCACACAAAGAGCCTCCAGGCCACTCACAGAAATCTTCAGCCCACCCAGGAAACAATCTCGTGGGACTGGACCACTGCCCAGCTTTCCACCAACCCCTCCTCATTATGACAAGGGAAGGAAACAAAGAATGATAGAATCACTAGGTTGGAAAACACCTTTGAGACAGTATTCAAACACACCTGTCCACTACTAAATCATATCCCTTAAGATGCCCGTGTTTTAAATACCTCCAGGGGTGGAGACTCAACCACCTCCCTGGGCAGCCTCTACCAGTGCCAGAGAACCCCTTTGGAGATTTTTCCTTATGTCGAGCCTGAACCTCCCCTGTTGGAGCTTGAGGTCATTTCCTCTTGTCCTGTCCCCTGTCACTTGGAAGAAGAGACCAGCTCCCTCCTCTCCACAACCTCCTTTCAGGTAGTTGTAGAGAGCAATAAGGTCTCCCCTCAGTCTCCTCTTCTCCAGGCTAAACAAACCCAGTTCCCTCAGTGGTTTCTTATAAGACTTGTTCCCCAGCCCCTTCTCTGGACTCGCTCCAGAGCCTCAACATCCTTCTTGTGCTGAGGGGCCCAGAACTGAACACAGGATTCAAGGAGCGGCCTCACCAGTGCTGAGTACAGAGGGAGAATCACCTCCCTGGACCTGTTGGTCACACCATGTCTGATCCAAGCCAGGATGCCATTGGCCCTCTTGGCCACCTGGGCACACTGCTGGCTCATGTTCACCTGCTGTCAACCAACACCCCCAGGTCTTTCTCTTCAAGACAGCTCTCCAGACACTCTTCTTGCTGCAGTGCCACACACTCACACCTGAGTTCTGCACACCTGCTCTTCTGTGTCTGCCCCCACCTAAACATCGCATGCACACACTCGAGCACTACACACCTACACCTACTGCTTGCACACCCACAGCTTGCACATTTGCTCCTAAATGCTGCAGGGCTACACCTATGGCTTGCACACCTAATCCAAAGCACTGTACCACCTACACCTATGGCTTGCACACCTACTCCTAAGCACTCCACATCTACTTCTAGGGCTTGCACACCTACTCTTATGTGCTGCACTGCTACACCTACAGCTCACATGCTTACTCCTAAGCACCACACACCTACACCTAAACACAGCACACCTACACCTTGCATTTCTACTCCTAAACACTGTGCAGGGACACTTATGGCTTGCACAACTACTCCTAAGCACTGCACACCTACTCCTAGGGCTTGCACACCTACTCTTACGTGCTGCACAGCTACACCTACGGCTCACATGCTTACTCATAGAATCACAGAACAACCAGATTGGAAGAGACCCATCGGACTATTCCTATCAAACACTAAACCATGTCCCTCAGCACCTCATCCACCCATGCCTTAAACACCTCCAGGGCAGGTGAAACAACCACCTCTCTGGGCAGCCTGTTCCAATGCCCAATGACCCTCTGTGTGAAAAACTTCCTCCTAATCTCTAGCCTAAATCTCCCCTGGCGGAGCTTGAGGCCATTCCCTCTTGTCATAGAATCATAGAACAACCAGGTTGGAAGGGACCCATCGGATCCTCCAGTCCAACTATTCCTATCAAACACTAAACCAAGTCCCTCAGGACCTCATCCACCCATCCCTTAAACACCTCCAGGGAAGGTGAATCAATCACCTCCCTGGGTAGCCTATTCCAATGCCCAATGACCCTCTGTGTGAAAAACTTCCTCCTAATCTCCAGCCTAAATCTCCCCTGGCAGAGCTTGAGGCCATTCCCTCTTGTCCTGTCCCCTGTCACTTGGGAGAAGAGCCCAGCTCCCTCCTCTACACAACCTCCTTTCAGGTAGTTGTAGAGAGCAATGAGGTCTCCTCTCAGTCTCCTCTTCCCCAGGCTAAACACCCCCAGCTCTCTCAGCCACTCCTCATAAGGCCTGTTCTCCAGCCCCTTCACCAGCTTCGTGGCTCTTCTCTGGACTCTCTCCAGAGCCTCAACATCCTTCTTGTGGTGAGGGGCCCAGAACTGAACACAGGATTCAAGGAGCAGCCTCACCAGTGCCGAGTACAGAGGGAGAAGGACCTCCCTCTGTAAACCTACACCTAAAGACAGCACACCTAGAGCTTGCATCTTTACTCCTAAATGCTGTACAGTGACACCTACGGCTTGCACTGCTACTCCTAAGCACTGCACACCTACTCCTAGGGCTTACACACCTACTCTTAAGCACAGCACCACCTACACCTATGGGTTGCACACTTACTCCTAAGCACTTCACACCTACACTTATGGCTTGCACGCTTACTCCTAAGCACTGCACCACCTACAGCTACGGCTTATACACCTACACGTAAGCGCAGCACACCCCCTCCTGGGGCTGCACACCTAACCCAGGGCTTGCACACCCCATCCTGAGGCTGCACAACCCCCACACCCCCCCATACCTCAGCAGGGTCGCTCTAGCAGGTCCTGCCCCCCCCCATCCCTGCTCTTGTAGCAGCGCTGGGGGCGGCGCCAGGGGATGGACTGGGAGGAGGGGGCGGTGCTTCTGCCCCTAAAATGCCAGCAAATAAACTCTGTGAGCCTCTTTTCGGAGTTTTAAAAAGCAAGCGGCCTTTATTAGGCCTCTGCGACACGAGACGGTGATCTCCATCAATCCCCAGCAGCCAGACCAGAGCTGGGACAGAAAATATTTCTACTTACATCTGTATGAATTAGTTTTCCCAGAAATCTTATGCGTATTCTATTCCTTTCTAAGGACTAAACTTCATGTTATTGTGGACTTCACAACGGACAAATGTCTTGCTAAGAGGAGCTTTGGAGCCAGCTCTGCCTGACCTTGCACTTGAGATGGGGAGAGGCTGCAGACAGAGGTGATTACAGAAGAAGAGACACAGATCACAAGACATCGTCATCTCCAAGGAATGAAGAATGTAACAGTGTCTGAAAACACATGCTGTAAAACAGTGTTTAAAAATCATATGCTATAAAAATCCGTGCTATCAGAGGGACGTTCTGTCTAACTTTCAAAAACTGCGGTTACTTGGATGAACTTAGCTCTACTTTAGCTTCAATCAAAATATTCCTCTTTTTTTGCAATAATAACTGTTTCTTGTATCAGAAAGAATGGCTTTTTTTTAAAGAATTTTTTCTTTGGGAAAAAAAAAACCCCAAACCATGCTGTCAGAAGGACATTCTAATTTCCAAAATGATATAATTACAAGGATGAAGAATTAACTCTACTTTTGCTTAAATCAAAATATTCCACTTTTTGTAATAGTAACCACTTATGGTATCATCCATCCCCACCAAGCTCGATTTCCTCAGCTCCCTCCAGTCTCTCTGCCCCTCACCACACTGCCAGCCCAGGTCATGGTCTCCTCTGGACCCATGCCAATGGTTCCATATCTTTCTTATATTGAGGCTTCCAGAACTGGACACAGAACTCCAGATGAGGTCTCACAAGAGCTGAGTAGAGGAGAAGAATCCCTTCCCTCACCCTGCTGGTCACTCTGCTTTAGATGCAGCCCAGGACACAATTGGCCTTCTGGGCTGTGAGCGTGCATTGCCGGCTCATGTCAAGCTTCTCATCCACCAGCACCCCAAGTCCTTCTCCACGGGGCCACTCTTAATGACATCGTCCCCCATCCTGTACTGAAACCAAGGACTGCCCTGACCCAGGTTCAGGACCTTGCACTTGTCTTCGTTGAACCTCATGAGGTTCTCACAGCCCCACTTCTCCAGCTTGTCCAGGCGCCTCTGGATGGCATCCCAGCCTTCTGGCATGATGACTTCATCATTCAGCTTGGTGTCAACTGCAAACTTGCTAAGGGGGCTCTCGATCTCGCTGTCTGTATCATCAATGAAAATATTAAACAGGGCATGCTTCTTTGTGAGCCCTGCTGGCAGCTCAAGCCCCAGCCTGAGCTCTGTTCACTTCTGCTTCATAAAGACAAGTGCGGCCAACAGGTCCTCACTCAAAGTGGCTTATCTCAGCAAGACTGTGTGCCAGCAGCTGCGACTGACCTGTTTGTTTCTACAAAGCTATCAGCAGTAATAAAGAGTACGTATTTTCTTTGTTCTGCCTCTTTAGTCTATGTTTAAATTCACAGTGAAGTACTGAGCAAGCACACCTACAACTGAAGTCAGCCCATTGAGGTGAGTTGGAGGGGGGCATCAATCTGCTCCAGAAACACTGTGGCTACAACTTTTACTCCGTAAGAGCAAGGTAGCTCCATTGGAACAGCTGTGCCAGCCTGAGCAGAAGCCATGCAAGTTCTCTGCCCCTGGGGTGCATCCAGTGGCAAATCATAGAATCATAGAATCACCAGGTTGAAAGAGACCCACTGGATCATCAAGTCCAACCATTCCTATCAAACACTAAACCATGTCCCTCAGGGCCTCATCAACCCGTCCCTTAAACACCTCCAAGGAAGGTGAATCAACCACCTCCCTGGGCAGCCTATTCCAATGCCCAGTGATCCTTTGTGTGAAAAACTTCCTCCTAATCTCTAGCCTGAATCTCCCCTGGCAGAGCTTGAAGCCATTCCCTCTTGTCCTGTCCCCTCTCACTTGGGAGAAGAGCCCAGCTCCCTCCTCTCCACAACCTCCTTTCAGGTAGTTGTAGAGAGCAATGAGGTCTCCTCTCAGCCTCCTCTTCCCCAGGCTAAACACCCAGCTCTCTCAGCCGTTCCTCATAAGGCCTGTTCTCCAGACCCTTCACCAGCTTCATTACTCTTCTCTGGACTCGCTCAAGAACCTCAACATCCTTCTTGTGGTGAGGGGCCCAGAATTGAACACAGGATTCAAGGAGCAGTCTCACCAGTGCTGAGTCCAGAGGGAGAATCACCTCCCTGGATCTGCTGGCCACACCGTATCTGATCCAAGCCAGGATGCCATTGGTCTTCTTGGCCACCTGGGCACACTGCTGGCTCATGTTCACCTGCTGTCAACCAACACCCCCAGGTGCTTCTCCTCCAGGCAGCTTTCTAGACAGACTTCTAGTCTGTAGTTCTACATAGGGTTGTTGTGCCCCAAGTGCAGGACACAGCATTTGGCTGTGTTAAACCTCATCCCATTGGACTCAGCCCAGTGGTCCAACCCTTTGTAGAGCCTCCCTACCCTCCAGCAGATTGACACTTCCACCCAGCTTAGTGTCATCTGCAAACTTGCTAAGGGTACCCTCAATGCCTTCATCCAGGTCACTGATGAAGATATTGAACAGGGCTGGACCCAACACTGAGCCCCGGGGAACCCCACAATGTTGGGGCACCGTTAGCATTGGTTTCTTTTGCACTTGCTTATGCAGAAGTGTTCTCTTTCCTGCAGTTACTGACAAGGTCTGTGGCATTTCTGCTGTTTTCTGCCTGGCTGCGAGGCTACTTCACAGCTATAAAAACAAGCAATGAAGCTTGTGAGGGGCCTGGAGAAAAAGTTTTACAAGGAATGGCTTTAAAAAAAACCAAGTGAATATTAGTATGATGTCATGTCAATTTTAGATTTGAAATCTGCTCCAAATTGCTTCCAGAGTCTTGTAACTTTTGATTCTCTACACGAGTGACATTGGACTTCCCGCACCAAATTCACAGAGCAACCATAGCACGCTTTGCTTGCTTTTCACTATCAGTAACTTGAAACTCAGAATGCTACTTTTAGGATTTTGTGGAAATTCAGGAAGAGGTGATGATGTCTAATTTATATTTGAAAAAAACATCTCACAAATTCTAGCAGGACACATTATTTTAAACAAGTTCTTTATGTGTGAAGGTAGTGATTACTCCCACACAGCTCTGTTAAAACAGATGCTGTACTTAAACACATCAACATTAGGTAAGTTCCACTTCTTGCTGAAACAAAGAGCCAGGAGTGCAATACAGTGTGAGACAATCCCTAAGAAATGTTCTGAGGAGTCCAGAGAAGAGCCACGAAGCTGGTGAAGGGGCTGGAGAACAGACCTTATGAGGAATGGCTGAGAGAGCTGGGGGTGTTTAGCCTGGAAAAGAGGAGGCTGAGAGGAGTCCTCATTGCTCTCTACAACTACCTGAGGGGAGGTTGTGGAGAGGAGGGTAATGGACTCTTCTCTCAAGTGACAGGGGACAGGACAAGAGGGAATGGCCTCAAACTCCACCAGGGGAGATTTAGGCTAGAGATTAGGAGGAAGTTTTTCACAGAAAGGGTCATTGGGCATTGGAACAGGCTGCCCAGGGAGGTGGTTGATTCACCTCGTGTTTAAGGCATGGGTGGATGAGGTGCTGAGGGACATGGTTTAGTGTTTGATAGGAATGGTTGGACTTGATGATCCAGTGTGTCCTTTTCCACCTGGTGATTCTGTGATTCCATGATTCTGTGACATGGGAAGGGGTAGCCTGGCCAAGCTTGTGAAAATGTGACTGGTGCCCTCCGGCACACTTCTGCAACCCCAACCTGTAGGTGAAGACTGCGCTTAGGCTGAAAAAAACATCCCCTTTTTTCATTAGCCTTTCATTGGCATTTTTTGAGTGGGACAGAGTGCTTTTAGGCCATCCAAGTTTCAGTGTGGCTCCTCTGTAGTTTACCTAAGGTCACAAGAAATACAGGGCCATCAGTCCTGTGATGTATGCAGAGCTGAAAGAGGATCCCTGCCATGGAACATGCTGGGGCTGAGCACATGCTTGAAAGAGTTCAAGATGAGCAAGTCCTTCCTAATAAACCTGTTGTGTTGTGTTCCCTAGGAAGTTAGTGTAGATATAATTAAAATAGATACATAGACCACCTTTCACTGTTTAAAGCAGTGTTTATGGCAAGCGTTAAAAGAGGGGAATCCATTCTGAATTACAGGGAAATTTTAAGTAGGCAGGAGCCTGGTATTTGCATGTAAGGGTTGCTACTCTTGCAAAATAGATCTTATTACAGCTTGGCACAGCATATAGCAAATTTATTAGTAGAGAAACCAAAATAGCCAGTAGTGCAGTACAGTAGGTACAGCACTTAGGTTAGATACGGCAAAACAAAAGCCATATCTGAAAATCAAATTGTAGGCTGGATCTCCAGTTCCCATGCTCATCTTCACAGAACTATTTAACTCATCTTCACAGTGAATATAGACGTCATCAAACCTACCATAAAATCGGCCATCTGCAACTGGTTACTTTTTGTTTATTTTTCTGGCCCTAGTAGTAGGAAATTACTTATATAAAGTGGCAGTTATGCAGAGAGATTCAGCCCACACCAGCATTATGGTTAAAGTCATCTTGGAGCAGGGACACTGGGGCTCAGATTCTCCTGGGGATTATGTCATTGAAGCTGGGTTTCCTATATGTTGTTTGAAAGTCTCGGTTATTAAATTAGTGGGTTTTCTGGGATGAGGAAATTCTCCTTAGAATCATAGAACAACCAGGCTGGAAGAGACCCATCAGATCATCGAGTCTAACCATTCCTATCAAACACTAAACCAAGTCCATCAGGACCTTATCCACCCGTGCCTTAAACACCTGCAGGGAAGGTTAATCAACCACCTCCCTGGGCAGCCTATTCCAATGCCCAATGACCCTTTCTGTGAAAAACTTCCTCCTAATCTCCAGTCTAAATCTCCCCTGGCGGAGCTTGAGGCACTTCTGCCCAATTATTCTGAAAAATCATGATTTTGTGCCAGTGAAGAAGAAGAAAGCATTTCAAAACTCAAAAACTTTCCTAGATCAAGGAAAATGTTGAGGCCTAACTGCAGCATTTCTCATGTCACCTGTCGGAACTTTTGCAGAGGAAAAAATTCCAAGTTTACTTGGTCCGTCAAAACTGCTGGCCAATGCTGATCATTGTGAGGATTTGTTTGCTTGGCATCAATGCAAGAGGCATTGCTGTACACAAAAATATAGTTTCAATAACTGCTCTGTCACCACACACGTGAGAACTGTGCTGTCAACTTGCAAATAGGAGGTCTGTCATCCCTAGGGTCCTCTCCATGCCCTCCTTCAAGGGCTCAGTGAGTTTCTGAGGAAAGTGTGAAATCTGAAAGAGAAATAGACTTTGTGTGAGCTGAGGAGAAGAGCAAGGTGAGAGTTTCAGGGGGTGGATCATAAAATCATAGAACAACCAGGTTGGAAGAGACCCATCGGATCATCGAGTCCAACCATTCCTATCAAACACTAATCAATGCGAGAGGCCTGGCTGGGCAAAATTAGGCAATGAACTTGGAGCAAGTGATTGAGTGCTGGAGGAGATCTGCCTTGAGAGGGAGGTCTGAGTGACTCAGCTGGAGCTGGGTGTCTTGTTGAACACAGTTCCTCAAAGCCAACTTCTTTGAAATCGAGACTTGTGAATTTGGTCCAAAACCACAGTTGTTTGTGCATTTGTTCGGCAGCTTAAAAAGAAAACCCATTTCTTTTCCAACTTTTCATTGATAAGACTACAGTCCACACTGAAATTCAATGTCTCTTCAGAGTATCTCCAACCTGCATAAGGAGCTTCAGCCTCCCCAAAGGTATTATTGGTGTGATTACTCAATGCATTCAGATTAATGCATATAGAGATATTGTCATAGCTATTTATCATAGTGACTAAATATGGACTAGGGGGGTGCATAGTGTTTAACTGAGTATAGACAAAGGGCTCAGAGCAACGACCTAAAGCTGACCCCAAGTTTTGTTAATATCTTTAATAGATCAAGGTAGATTTCCATGTGGCCATGGCTGTGATGCTGGCATTCCACCAAATCAAAGCATGCTGACTTCAAAGAAAATGATTTACATTTTCCAGAAAGAGTGCAGCAATGACTGTGCATGGGTTAGGAAAAAATGGTTATAACCGCCATGAACTTTTCCTATTGCCTATTCTGCCTCATGCACTTAGAGCAAATAATAACAATTATTCTTGTTTATTGGGCTAAGAACAAAGCTTTTGAAATGATTGCACTTTCCCCCTCTAAAAACGTTAAAACCTCACTACATGACCTACTGCTGCTGCATAGACTGATAAGATTGCCCTTAGTGTTTCGCATAGACCAGATGATTATGAAGCACATTAAATGTTTTTTTCCCTGAGATTTGTTCCTACCTAAAAGGATAAATCTTGACAGCCTTAAGAAAAAAACATACTCCCCACTTTTAGTTGAGGAGATAGTTCATAACTTAATTGCAAGGACTTCAGGCAATGTCAAAATGTCAAAATATAGTAATTAATATCTATGCATAGGAAAGGAAAGAACCTGAAAAGTAAGAAGTTACTTTCAAGATATAAAGAATCATAGACTCATAGAACAACCAGGTTGGAAGAGACCCATCAGATGATCGAGTCCAACCATTCCTATCAAACACTAAACCATGTCCCTCAGCACCTCATCCACCCATCCCTTAAACACCTCCAGGGAAGGTGAATCAACCACCTCCCTGGGCAGCCTATTCCAATGCCCAATGACCCTCTGTGTGAAAAACTTCCTCCTAATCTCTAGCCTAAATCTCCCCTGGCAGAGCTTGTGGCTATTCCCTCTTGTCCTGTCCCCTGTCACTTGGGAGAAGAGGCCAGCTCCCTCCTCTCTACAACCTCCTTTCAGGTACTTGTAGAGAGTAATGAGGTCTCCTCTCAGCCTCAGAATTAAATCAAGTTTGATTTTGGAGAATGTGTCATGATTTACAGCTAATCCTAGCACTATTCATTTATTTAAAGACTTCGCTGTGTGCAAATTGATGGAAAATAAGAATGACTATTTCCAAGATCAGCTATTTCCAAGATGCTACATAATAGCCAAATACACTATTGTTTTTCCTCTGATCTTGAAGACCAAGTAACTAAAGGGTTTATGAGTGTTGTCCTAATATACAACCAAAGTTTCAGAACTATGGGAGATGTCTGATTCCATCAGAATTAGTACATTGAGATGTCAAGGCATGCCCAACAAGACAATCTGTATATGGCGCAGCTCAAAGCAGGTACACTGTTTTCTGAAAATTAGTTTTGTATTTTCAGTGGGAATATTTACGCATTGTTCTTTGTGGGTTTTTTTCAACACTGAATCATACGAGGATGCTGGAAACACGTTTGTAGAGGTTGAATAAGACTTAAATTTATTTTACAATGTGCTGCTAGATTTTAAAGATATGGTATGAAAATTAGAAAGATTTTTTTCTTTTCTGTAGGTCATGATAGTGTATTCGTTCTGGAGAAATGTCCTCATCAACACCGAAAAAAAAGAAAATGGCAGAATCATGAAACCTACCAAAAAAAAACTAAATGAAAAAAAATAATAAAAGAAAAAAATATTATTTCTTGTAAAAATGCTGACTTTTTAGGACACAGTAAAATTATAAAAACTGACAGAAGCCTGGGCACAAGCTGTTAGAAATGAGAACACTGAAAAACTCATGTACTCTCATATGTTTATGTTTCTAAGTCTTATTTTAGAAATACAACTTTACGAAAAACTCTTAAAACTCATGAAGTGCAGTGGGGAATATGTTCTCTGTGTAAAAACCATTACAGCTGATCCTGTTAAGTCAGAATTTAAAAAAAAAAAAAAGGTAAGAATAATTGTCTACATAAAGAATTTTATGAGCTTAGAATAGTTTGGGTTGGAAGGGACCTTAAAATCCATCCAGTTCCAATCCCCTGCCATGGGCAGGTACACCTCCCACTGGATCAGGTTGCTCAAGGCCCATCCAACCTGGCCTTGAACACTTCCAGGGATGGGGCAACTACAGCTTCCCTGGGCAACCTGGGCCAATGCCTCACCCACCTTCTTGGTGAAGAAATTCTTCCTTATGATTAAGTTGAACTGATAAAATATATTGAGATGTGTTAAGGTGATGATACACAACATCCTACAGAGTAAATTGATGTTATTTGTTGTATATTTGAGGCACTCTACATATGAGGAAAAAAAAGCTATAATAAGAAGTTCCTAAAACATGTCTTAAAGTAAAGCTTTGTCCTTAATTTTTCACAGCCATGCTCTCCTTTTTCAGAAGGAAAGTCGATTACCTTGTTGCTGGTGGGAATGCTTTGCTTTACATCCCTCTCCTTCATTCTCATTTCACAGGTTTGATGGCCTCTCATTCCCCATTCTGTTTTTTCGTGTTTATCTTGTAGCTTTTTTGTATCTCTACTAGCACAGTGATACCCTTTTGGTCAAAATGACAAACGTTATTTCACAGCTGTAGTAGTAATAACCCATCCAAGCCTCAAGGCAACTGAATAATCTACCAGGTGAAGCATCACACAATGTAGAGCCAAGAGAAAAATATTTCCTTTCTCTGACTTCCACTTCGTCCAATTTCTTTCATTTCCCATTCAGTCACTCACATCTCTTTTACCTCTCCCATGGGATGAAATTCTCCTCCTATGGTGTAGGTTTGGCTTTACATTATTCCTGAGACTGACTGGCAAGTGGTGGGGGTCAACTATTCTGGTGTACAGTATAACCCACAAGGTAGGATACTCTCCTGTGAGACAGGAGATCAAAACTCACATCTCATCATAACCTCACATAGGAATGGTTGGACTCGATGATCCAATGGGTCTCTTCCAACCTGGTGATTCTATGATCTCCCTGCAAATATATCAGGGGTTGTGAGTCAGTATCCCAGAAAGATGAAGTGAGTCTTTACAGATCAGTGACCTAGCTTCTAGAAGTAGGACTTGGCTGTGAAACCCGATCAGCCAGTCTCCTACCCTCTGCTCAGTTAAGTACCAAAATCCAAAGAAAAGTGGAACTAAAGTGTCAGGTTTTCACTGTATTTCCTGGTAGTTATTTTAGACCGTAGAGTAAATCATAGAATCATAGAATCACCAAGTTGGAAGAGACCCATCGGATCATCAAGTCCAACCATTCCCATCAAACACTAAACCATGTCCCTCAGCACCTCGTCCACCCGTGCCTTAAACACCTCCAGGGAAGGTGAATCAACCACCTCCCTGGGCAGCCTATTCCAATACCCAATGACCCTTTCCGTGAAATGACCCTTTCCATGAAATCAATCACAGAATGGTCCAACCAGCTGCCATGAGACATCTTCTACTAGTTCAGGTTGCTCAAAGCCCCATCCAACCTGGCCTTGAACACTTCCAGGTATGGGGCATCCATGACTTCTCTAGGCAACCTGTTCTTGTGTCTCACTACACTCACTGTGAACCATGAGATTATGTCCAATGTCCTTATGTGTAATCTAAAACTCTCCTCCTTCCTAAGCATCCTGGCTTTTCCCCAAGCACCCAGCTTTGAGGTTGAAAACACAGCGGTCCATCCTACACTTACCTGGGACAATTTACCTGTTGTGGATCTACCATCTTCACCTTCCCATCCCTTTCCTCCCTTGTACCTGTTCATTTGCAGGGTTTAGGCTTGTTCCCCAGTTCCCAGGGGCCAGGCAGCCTGAGGAAGCTGAGCTGCTGTGGCTGGGCACTGGCAGAGAGCGAGACACGGAGAGGAGGGGTCATTTTAAAGAGCATCGGAGCACAGCCTCCAGTCTCTTTCGCACGCTGTGTCACACTGGAAACCACAAGCTGGGACCTACCAGGTGGCCTCTGATTTTTCTCTCCCCCTTTTTTTTGCCACCCTTCCTTTCTTTTTGTCTTCTCATTTTGCCAAGGAAGAGGCATTTTCACTGACAGCTTCTTGGACAGCTCTGGGACACAGTTTTGCTGAGGAGGGTAAGGGGGTTTTAACTCCTCACTTTGACAGTGGTTAGAACTAGAATTTTAGAAGTGGGGGAAGGTTGTTTGAATGCATTGATTTGGGAGCTCAGATATCCTTTTCCATGAGTCGTTCTTAAGCTAAAATAAATTAGGTGAGGGCAGACTATAGAAAGCTAAACCACCCAGGGTTTTCAAAGTTCAGTAACTTGGATTTATTATGGGATTGTTTGATTTGTTTCACTGGTTTTGCATGTCCTGTGCTTATAGGCTAAACTAGTTCATAACATTTATGCTGATGGAAAAGTGTTGTTCAGGAAAAACTTTGGAGAGTGGACATTTTTTAATAGGGAGCTTAAAATGTCCTGTATTTAAATGAGCTCTGCAATGACATTGCAGTGAGGCAATAAATATTATGTGCTTCATGTAGTAAAATTTCTAAGTTATAGGTCTCTAAAATTATTTAGAACCACAAATATGACTGCCAAAAGGCATATGCCCTTGCCAGCTATAAGGCTGTGGCTCTTAACATGCAAAGCTATGACTATGTGGATAAGACACAAAAACATCCAAAAGTTTTCTTTTGCATTTATTCTTTGCCAAGAAATATGCACAACACTTACAAAATTGTAGTTTTTTCTGCACGGAAGTTGCGTTAATCAACCAAATATACTAAAACACCAGATATACCTTCAATTGAACCTGTCTTAAAATGGCAAGCTGCTGGGAGGTTGCTATTCTGGGAGGTGACTCTGATAGGTCTCAACAGATGCAGCTCCCGGAATGCAGCCGGCACGGGGGGAGCCAGGCAGCAGCTGACCCCCAGGCTGGCACAGCGACATTTCAGGGATCGCAGCTCACGTCAGCGCAGGCTGACACTGACACTTTGGGCACACATGGCCTTCTCCCTTTGCCTGTTTTGCACATGGTCGTCACCCTGCAGCAACAGCAAAAAAAAAAAATATATCCGGGTGCTCATAGGCAGCAACCACTCCTTTCTATAATTAATTTACCATTTAGTTATGTGCTGTGTGCTTAAGATTAAAACAAAATGATGTGCTGAGTTTTCAGACTGAAGTATTCCTGGTGTTCATTATTAAATTATCAAAAATAATCCAGTCCTTTGTTTTATCATTGGGTAGTATTTCTTCATGAATGAGCGCAAGGATGGCAAAGAGGATTAGCTGGTGTGAATTGTTTTAAAATCAATGGATATGTGCTATGTTTGAATATATTTGAATTCTGATCTCAGCAATTCTCGTTTAATTCTGTGATTGAAGATCACTACTGTCTTTCATAGTGTATTTGCATATACATATGTTTATTTGAAATAGAATCAGAGAATCACTAGGTTGGAAAGGACCCACTGGATCATTGAGTCCAACCATTCCTATCAATTACTACACTATGTCCCTCAGCACCTCATCCACCCGTGCCTTAAACACCTCCAGGGAAGGTGACTCAACCACCTCTCTGGGCAGCCTCTACCAGTGCCCAGTGACCTTTTCCATGAAAAATTTTTTCCTAATGTTCAGTCTGAAGCTCTGATGGTGGAGCTTGAGGCCATTCCCTCTTGTCCTGTGCCCTGTCACTTGAGAGGAGAGGCCATTACCCTCCTCTCCACAACCTCCTTTCAGGTAGTTGTAGAGAGCAATGAGGTCTCCCTTCAACCTCCTCTTCTCCAGGCTAAACAACCCCAGCTCTCTCAGCCATTCCTCATAAGGCCTGTTCTCCAGCCCCTTCACCAGCTTCATTGCTCTTCTCTGGACTCCTCAGAACATTTCTTAGGGATTGTCTCACATTGTATTGCACTCCTGGCTCTTTGTTTCAGCAAGAGCTGGAACTTACCTAATGTTGATGTGTTTAAGTACAGCATCTGTTTTAACAGAGCTGTGTGGGAGTAATCACTACCTTCACACATAAAGAACTTGTTTAAAATAATGTATCCTGCTAGAATTTGTGAGATTTTTTTTTCAAATATAAATTAGACATCATCACCTCTTCCTGAATTTCCACAAAATCCTAAAAGTAGCTTTCTGACTTTCAAATGACTGATAGTGAAAAGCAAGCAAAGTGTGCTATGGTTGCTCTGTGAATTTGGTGCGGGAAGTCCAATGTCACTCGTGTAGAGAATCAAAAGTTACAAGACTCTGGAAGCAATTTGGAGTAGATTTCAAATCTAAAATTGACATGATATCATACTAATATTCACTTTTTTTTTTAAGAATTTCTCCTACTCTTAATATCTTCTGCTCACATTCTGAGCTCACCTGTAAGTCTGTACTAACCTTGGAGTAAGGACGAGCAGTGTTGAGGCCCCATTGCATTCCTGTTCTTCAGACTAATGAATTGAGATATAGAGCCGAGCTGACTGAAAAGTATGTTTATAGAATTTTACACTCGAGAAAATTAATTTATTTTTAGGAATATAATTTAGCACTTTGAATGTGGAGACAATGAGGGAATGTTATTTTTTATGATCTTATCACTTTTAAAAAAAAAAGGAATTCCTTCTATGTGCATTCTTCACAATTTGAGTATCCATTGCCATTAATAAGCACTCACACTACAACCTAGGGTAGCAGAATTCTTCTTTGGAAGATAGATTATCGTGTCTATTTTGTTTTTGTGGGATTTATATGTATTGACAAATGTTAGATTTGTTACATAATCACTCTGCTATTAAATTTCACAACTTCAGTGTAGCAATAAATGTTTTCGTTCTATTTTTAGCAAACTCCTGACTGTAATATTTCATTGCAGTCATGGCTCCTAAGAAGAAGAATGTGAAGAAGAACAAAGCAGATATCAATGAAATGACTATAATTGTGGAAGATGGCCCCCTCAGTAAACTAAATGGCTTAAATGGACTCTTGGATGGAGGAAATGGTTTCAGCTGCATCTCATCTGAAGTTTCTGACCCATTATACAGCCCAAATCTCTTGGAAGGTTTAAGTAGAATGAGACAAGAAAATTTTCTTTGTGATTTGACTATCAGTACCAAAACTAAATCCTTCAATGTTCATAAGGTGGTGATGGCTTCAAGCAGCGACTACTTTCACAACATCCTTAAGAAAGATCCCTCCACTCAAAGAGTAGACCTCAATGATGTATCCCCATTGGGTCTAGCTACTGTTATCACCTATGCTTACACAGGAAAACTAACTCTCTCGCTTTACACAATAGGTAGTATTATTTCCACAGCAATTTATCTACAGATTCATACCCTTGTAAAGATGTGCTGTGATTTTCTAATCCAAGAAATCAATGTTGAGAATTGTATGTACATTGCCAATATCGCAGAAACATACGGACTAAAAACAACCAAGGAAGCAGCGCACAAATTTATTAGAGACAACTTCATTGAATTTTCAGAAACGGATCAGTTCTTAAAACTTACTTTTGATCAGATTAATGAACTTCTTGCAGATGATGACTTGCAGTTGCCTTCTGAAATTGTTGCATTCCAGATTGCAATTAAATGGCTGGAATTTGACCAAAAAAGAGTAAAGTTTGCTGCCGATCTCTTAGGTAATATCCGTTTTGGCACCATCTCAGCTCAAGACCTCGTCAATTATGTTCAAACTGTGCCGAGAATGATGCAAGATGCCGACTGCCATAAGCTCCTAGTGGATGCCATGAACTATCATTTGCTTCCTTACCACCAGAATACATTGCAGTCCAGAAGAACGAGGATCCGTGGAGGTTTCAGAGTCTTAGTTACTGTTGGGGGACGTCCTGCTCTAACAGAAAAGTCTCTTAGCAGAGACATCTTATACAGAGATCCCGAAAACGGATGGAAGAAGCTGAGTGAAATGCCTGCTAAAAGTTTTAATCAGTGTGTAACAGTGATGGATGGATTTCTCTACGTGGCTGGTGGGGAAGACCAGAATGATGCCAGGAACCAAGCCAAGCACGCAGTCAGCAATTTCTGCAGGTACCTGGTTATTTATTTAAAAGGGATGGAGTGACTGTTTCCCCACGATGCAGGTAGATAGACCAAACTGGTTTGTGACATGCAGTGTGAACTGCTCAGATAAATAGAAAGCCGATGGGGTGGGGTAGGTATGGATGCTATTCCGTATTTAAGTTCGAATGAACAGAAATACTCAACTGAAGTAAGGCAAAAGTTTCACCATGGTTACACATGCACAATGAGAAGTGAGGAAGACAGAAAAAAGAAAGAGTGGAGGAAATAAATAGGAACATACACAGGAAGTTCTGGGATGTTCTAAGGTACCATTAAAATGCACCAAGTCAGGCAAAGTGAGACTTTAAATTTCAAGAGCTTCTGAACCTCACAGAAAGTTCTGCAGAACACCTTTTATGTATTATACTCTTCATTTTCTATGCACCATCCACCATGTTTTCAGCAGCTTTTATACTGCAATTCATATCCTTTCGCTTTTTTATTTCTTGACATTTTAGAAACAACGTCGCCATCTCTTGAAAACTATATTACACTTCTACAGGGCACTCCAAATAGTACCTCACTTCTGAAATATTACAGTTCTTATCTATAGGCAACCACAGACTGCACTGGTAATAGGTCAAAAGAAAGTATTGGCTAATGCATGGTACTAGTTGTTAAATAGTTCAGTCTAAAAGCTGATGACCCACAACAGCTGGAAGTAAAGGTTGGAGGTGAGACGACTCAGCTTTTTCTGAAAGACTATGGACATGCAGTGGCAATACACAGCCACAGTGCTACCAGTGCTTCCTTTCTTGCTCCCAGAAGGAACATTCAGATAATTTCTACTGAAGACATAATCCAGCATGCAAAACTAAGGAATAAGGAACCTACTCTAGATAATTTTTACTGTGCAGTCATTTTGTCAGAAAAATGTATTGCATGCAGGAGATTATGCTTTTGCTCTCCTGATCTTCTACTTTTAATCATAGAATCATAGAATCACCAGAGTGGAAGACACCCACCGATCGAGTCCAATCATTCCTATCAAACACTAAACCATGCTCCTCAGCACTCATCCGCTCGTCTTTTAAACATCTCCAGGGAAGGTGACTCATCCCCCTCCCTGGGCAGCCTGTTCCAGTGCCCAATGACCCTTTCTGTGAAAAAAATTTTCCTGATGATAAGCCTGAACTTCCCCTGGTGGAGCTTAAGGCAATTTCCTCTTGTCCTGTCGCCTGTCACTTGGGAGAAGAGCCCAGCTCCCTCCTCTCCACAACCTCCTTTCAGGTAGTTGTAGAGAGCAATGAGGTCTCCTCTCAGCCTCCTCTTCTCCAGGCTAAACACCCCCAGCTCTCTCAACCTTTCCTCATAGGGCCTGTTCTCCAGCCCCTTCACCAGCTTCATTGCTCTTCTCTGGACTCCCTGCAGAGCCTCAACATCCTTGTGCTGAGGGGCCCAGAACTGAAAACAGGATTTAAGTGTCACGGACAGAGAATGTTATTTCAGATAGGTATGGTGCTAGGAAGGAAAGTTGTTAATAATTCTTACTCCACATGAGTGGCAGGGAAAGAATACTTACCATTTAGAAAGCACTATAAAGATGGAAGCATAAATCACCACCTAACATTTTATAGAACTCTCCTAAGTAAATTTTGACATCTTTCCTGTAGGTGTGAATAGCAAAAAAAAAAAAACTTCTAAAATTTCTATTGTGTGCTGAAAGTATCTCTTTCCAATATCTTAGTGAGGTTATTCTACAAAATCAAATTACAGAAAAGAACAGATTTACTTTATTGAAATAGAATCATCATAGAATCACCAGGTTGGAAAAGACCCACCAGATCATCGAGTCCAACCACTACTATAATACCAGGTTTGAATGATACGAATTTTTTTCTCCAATCAAAAACTAAATTTCTTTGGAAATTTCACCAGGAATGCCAGTTTCATTCTACTGACTGCTAGCTGACTAAATGAATAGCTAAAATTTTAGCAACTCTGCAGCTGCAGTGGGACAGAGACAGGACCATGGAAATTAGCAGGGAATTGTATGTGAAACAATTGCTCTCTTTTTTTAATTCTTTCAGATATGATCCTCGTTTCAACACCTGGATTCACCTGGCAAACATGAATCAGCGGCGCACCCACTTTAGCCTGAACGTGTTCAATGGCCTCCTCTTCGCAGTGGGTGGTCGCAACTCCGAGGGCTGCCTCTCCTCAATTGAATGCTACGTACCCGCAACTAACCACTGGCAGATGAAGGCCCCCCTGGAGGTGCCCAGGTGCTGCCATGCCAGTGCTGTGGTAGATGGTCAGATCCTGGTGACGGGAGGTTACATTAATAACGCCTACTCTCGCTCTGTGTGCATGTATGACCCCAGCAAAGATAGCTGGCAGGATAAATCCAGCCTCAGCACCCCAAGAGGGTGGCACTGTGCGGTGTCCCTTCTGGAGAGGGTGTACGTCATGGGGGGGTCTCAGCTGGGAGGGCGAGCCGAAAGGGTTGACGTGCTCCCCGTGGAGTGTTACAGCCCTTACACGGGGCAGTGGAGTTACGTGGCGCCACTTCAAACCGGAGTTAGTACAGCGGGTGCCTCCACCCTTAACGGGAAGATTTACTTAGTGGGTGGCTGGAATGAAATAGAGAAGAAGTATAAGAAGTGCATTCAGTGCTATAACCCAGATCTCAATGAATGGACAGAGGAAGATGAGCTGCCCGAGGCCACCGTGGGTGTATCCTGTTGTACGATATCCATGCCCAACACCAAGACAAGGGAGTCCCGGGCCAGCTCAGTCTCCTCTGTCCCAGTCAGTATTTAAATATGGGTCTAACTAGCAATAAGTAGAAATGTTTACCAGCACTGCGGTATAATTAACCCTTTAAGTAGCATTTCTGTGCTTTTATGGAAAAAGAATTATTGGCTTTGCAACAATTTGAACAGTGCAAATTGGTCAGTTTTCATGATCCTTTATACAGGTGGTGTGAAACAGCAGATTAGGGATAAGATGAATTTTCTTAGCAGGAAGAGAGATTTAACTCATAACTGCAGAACTTCCTTCTCTTCCTGACTTTGTCACTGACTTATGGTACTATCTGTGGCAAATAGTTTAATTTCTTTGTGCCTTGGTTTCCCTGCCTGTAAAATAGAGATAAACTTGCTTCAGAAGATTGTTGTGAGGCTTCTTTAATATTGTGTTTTAAATGTTTTCAGAACCAAAAAAAACCAAATATTGCTAATCATGGATCTCAGAAATATGCCAAGTCATTGTAAAAGTGATCAGTTTTGTTCTTGTCCAAACATTTTCTATTTTGACAAACAGAAGGGAAAAAACAAATTCCAAAAAAATATAGTGTGTAGTGTGTGCATACCTTCCTTTTGGGGCAGTTGTATTCACAGAAAATTTCTCAAGACACGTTCTCCTTCAGAAGTTTGAAATAGAGTCCTATCTTCTCCCACAAACCCCTGTAATTCTCATATTTAATGCTGTGATGTGGCCTTCAAGACCTGAATCCACAAAATACCTTAGCTCCCGTGGATATGATGGGCCAGCTGCAAGGTTTCTGTGCTGACCTCTTTGTGTACACCAAGGAGCAGACCTCCACTCCATTCTTCTCTTCATCTCAGGGAGATTCTCCTGGCGCTCCAGGTGGAAGGGACGAAGGGCAGTCAGGACGTGTCCTCCTGTTTCTACTCTTCCTGTCTGTGTAGGAATGTATGTCCAGGTTATCTTCTTGTTCAATAAGGTCCTTGCCCCATGCAAGGAGCTAGGAGATACCGCAGCAGGGCTAAAATCTGGAAGCTGAGTTCATGTCAGGAGGCACCAAGGGCCAATGGTATTTGAGAGCAGAGATGCTCCTTCTCAGCATTATTGTGACAAATTCCCAGATGAATGAGCAACATGGAATAAAGACTGCTGGATATGTCTGTAAGAGTAGGGTATATGTGTGGAACATAGCGAATCTAGGGAAAACTGGGTGGAATCAAAGAGACTTTCCTTAGTAGCACCAAAGACATACCTTAACATGTTTCTTACTGGGTGTAGGTACAACATCACCCAAAGTAACATTTTCCTGAGCGTACCACTAAGTACATCCTTTTGAAGCCTCCATTACAGCCCTGTTTATAGAATCATAGAATCACTAGGCTGGAAAAGACCTACTGGATCATCGAGTCCAACCATGTAGCTTCTATTCGTATTGGTTTACAGGCTAAACTAATGTTGTGCCTACTAAGGTCTGTGAAGTTTTCCCATTGAGTAGAGGGAAGTCATACTCAATTTAGATTACTTTCCAAGAACTTTTCTTCCTAATTTCATCATGCAGTGGGATAATTAAGCATGAAGCCTAATCCTATTCCCTTAGCCAAAGGGATAAGCAACCTATAATGTCACCTGAGAATTTCATACCAAAGGGCTGCTGTCAGCACAGAATGTCTACACCCTTCTGTTGTGAAGCAATGCAAGGAAATAAATGATGCCATATAACCAAAAGAGTAGAAGTTCACTCACCTTAATCAATTCATAGAGGCTTCACATGCATTTCCCTCAGATTATTGCTGATGCCTCCTGGCCCCAGTACCACACTTTTAGCAATGTTTACATGGCATCCAGATTTTTATCTTGTTTGCAAAAGGGGAATGTTACAAAATTATCTGTTAGTTCAGAAATTCTTGAGGCAAACATTTTTGGGATTTATGTTCTGCTCTTTGTAGCTTTGTTGCAGTTACACGTTGAGCATCAGCGTGAGCACGACACGCGATTAGAGAAGAAGTAATTCACTCTGTTGGTTGGCATTAAATTCCATGGTACTCAGTCTTGCTTTCCAGTTCTAACTTAGAGTTCATGTCTGCATCCCGACAACACAATTTTAAATGCCAAATTCTATTTCTTAGTGCTGCGCGTTATTAGAATATACTCTGCTGCAATGACTTTTGGTGAAAGTAGCACTGTCATATAGCATTGATTAATTAAATTAGCACAGTTAGCCTTTTTCCCGTTTAATTTGCATAATGATAATTCAAATCCACAGTCACAAGACAAAACATGGAATTGTCTAACTGAGTAATATTACTTTTGTTTTAAATAAAAAAAGTCCTTCTTGCCCATTCCAGCCCTCCAAAGCATTCTCATGGATGACAGAATAATTTCTCTTTTCCAAAAGTCATGACTGTGTGTTCCATATGAAAGTATTTTAAAAACTCTGAAAAATCTATCTGCTCCAATATTTTTTTGTACATTTTTAATACTGTTAGATGAAGTTGATTACCCATCACCAGTCCAATGAAGACACACATACACATATGCAATTATGAATGGTCTAGTTATTTTATATTTCTAAGGTACCCATGAGGTGATACTTAGGAACTGAAGAAGGAATAATTTCGGCCTCAGACAAACATTGAAAAATATTCCATCAAATGTAAGCATCTCTCTTCCCCTTTT